>CM038346.1:19157763-19757763 GCA_021464625.1 Proterorhinus semilunaris | reverse complement strand
TTGTTGGAAATTACTGTGCATCTAATTTGAACATTTGTATAAATGTTATTAACTTTGGGGCAATTTTTCTAGCATTTATTGTGAATATGACCCAGAAAAGTGATCCTGCAAGTTGTGGAATGTGCCAACAAACTTGTCCCTGTGACGGATTTGGATGCTACAAATATGTTTGTAAAGTTAGGAATGCGTTTGGACCATCACTAACATTGTAATTTGGTGGCTTCCTCTTTCATTGTTTCTAATAAAAAAAAATCAGATATAGGGCCTTTAAGGATAGTGGGGCAGGAGCCTAATCTTAATACATCTCTGATTGGATGATGAATGTACACTGTGTACCAACTATCCTAGGATAAAAAGAATTGTGTATATCCAACTTACTTATTTCTGGCTGTTTCCTACCTGAAAACCAAAGCAAATGGTTGGCACAACACTGAACATCGACGCCCAGGAGCCGACTCTAAAAAGCAACATAAAGAATTACTCCAACAGTTCTGTGAAATATGAAGGAGACTTTAAGTGGACTCTTTTATTGGTTACTGACCCTTGGCTGTGCTCTGGAGTTATGATGACAGTTTGGCTCTCCATCAAGTAATATTTGACAATCACTGCTACACAGAGATATGTTGCTGCCAGCGTCCCCAACACACTGACACGAGAAGAAAAGGAGTTTAATGACACTAGAGCTGGCCAAAGTTGGATGTCACCTGCCCACAAATGAGTCTCCTACCTGGTGTATTTCTGGATACCAATTTCTTTTGGGATAGACAGTGGCAAAATAATGATGAGGCACATGAGGAAGAGGGCAAAGCGCTGGTCCGTGTACCAGTTGTAGGGCATCTCTGCCTCAGTTAAGCCAGTGGCAGTTTCATATAAAGAAATGCACACTGTGGAAAGAAGACACACATAACATAATTAAAAATAAGAAATAAACCGGTGCATAGGAGGACTATCAAAGTGTTCCACATACAGTCGCACCCACTAGATTTATGAAGCCATTTACATTTTTCAGAAAGCAAATCAACTGGCTCCATGTATTTAATGAGAGCTAGATAAACACCTCTAAGTTATTGGGTGAAGACAAACAATTAAAAGAAATTGGTTATGTATGAGTGCAGACGCAGAGGACTGCAACAACATCTGCATAATAGTATTTTCACTGTGTTTGTAAATCCAATCAAATATTTAAAACTGGAACATGGAGTAAAATGAATAAAAATGGGTCACCTGCTTTTTCTACTCGACCAAAAATGTAATTGAATAATGACTTCGATTACTCTTTGATTAAGGAAATGACTACCAGAGAATATCACAAATCTACACTTAAATTAAGGCTTACACAAGCCTATATCACAAGTCTTTTCTTTACTTACTTATGTTTATGAACTAGAGAGGGCTATTAGTCCTTGATGCATTTTTATAACTGTTACATGTGTTGATTGTTATGTGTTCAAATTATGATGTGCCTATGTCTGATTAGCGACCTCTTTGATAATGATATATTTGACGATATAATTGACAACAGACAAAATACTTCAAAATCCCAGCCTCACGCCTATTAGGAAGATTAATTCAAAGATATTTCATTATTTTTTAAGTGGCATGCTAATTCCCTCACAAATCTACTCAAGCAATTTACATCCTTCATTTAATTTGACTTTTAAAGCACCTGCTTCTGTGTCCTACACAGTCAGTGTTCAGGCTGCTCTGGGTGGAGCTGAGCGTAACATTGGTTGCAGTCTCTGTCCGTGCCTGGCCGTGAGTGTGCATGCAAATTATATCGTAACGATAGAAAATATTACAATGATAGAAAAAAAAATACCGGTATAACGATATGCAATACGATATGGCCCACCTCTGGCCCATGTACCTGATTTTTTGGGGTGTTTACAAACAAAGAGGGAGCGGATAAAGTTTGAAATGTTAATTGTTGTCCAAACTAATTCCTAACTTTACTAACACATTTCTAACATCCCAGTTCTTGAGAGAGATTAATCAAAGCACATGCCATAACTTTCAGTGAGTGAAGAGGAATTTCACTGTCACGGTAAAGCTAACAACAACTAGCCTGCTACAGTTCAAATGATTAAAATACTTTATAATTCGAGGCATAGCGCACAGAACTCTTTACTCCTAAATGTCAACTGAAGAACAAAACTAATTTTATTCCACTACTAGAAATAAATCAATTTGGCTACAGAGCCTTTAACTTATTGTCAATTCTAGCACATGTGAAGCACATACAGAAAACAGATATTGTGCTCCTCTCAAACCCTCACTCACACACTATATAGAAGGAGGGGAGGGGAGAGTTCAGCTTCCTGACAGATTGCTGGATGTAAGAAAGTCGTTCCAGGTCATAGAAGTTCTAATCTCACAAGTAGTGATGCATTTGTAATGTAATGTTTGTTGTTTTTGTGGTTGAGTCAGCACTTACATTTCTCCAGTTGGTCCTGCACCACCACCAAGAAGGCGACGCAAATCATGAAAAGGTTGAAGCAGAAGCACACCTCACAAAGCTGCCCCACAGCTCGACCACACACCTCCCTCACCACGTCCTGATAGGTCTTCTGCCGACTAATGGATGATGCATATCCCAAAATCACCAAACCACTGATGAGGAACACCAGCGACACCTAACACAAAACATTACACTTTGTGTTTTATTTATTTGTATTACTTTATTTTCTCATTTTAGAGTTTTTCTAAATAAATATAAACAATATACCATGACTAAAGACAAAAACATACACACAGATATAAAAGAAACAACAACAAAAACAGAACAGTAATAAAATATATAACAAGGAGAAAAGATTTTAGTTTGTCTTGTATATGATTGTTTACAGTTGCCGTTTTTGAATTATATACAGTACATGATATAAATGATATAAATGGCCTTAATATAAGTTACAGCAATCAGCGTTGATTTTGCGGCGTATTATATTTGTTTATTTGGTTGGGACAGTGCATGCCATGGGACCCATGCATGTAAACACGTCACGCCGGACAATATATCATTGTTTTAATCTCTTTGAATGAGCTTTAGACTATACATTTGTAAAAAAAAAAGTAAAAAAATTAAAGTTCTGTTTTCCTGTACACTTTGTATTTTAGCAGTGGTTTCCAAAGTGAAGGTCTCAAGTGGATTTTGAGACAATATTTTTTACATTTCTGATACTGAATTTGATAAATTTTGAAAACAGTATAATTTAGTGAAATTAAGCCAAATATCGAAATACAGTATACAAACTAACATTAAACCAGATTTTAAATGTTTTGCACCTTACATTATTTTAAATGCTAATTATATTTTACAGCGGTCCCGGAGTTGTTGGTTGAGTGATTTTCGGGGTCGCAGCCTTACAAGTTTGGGAACCCTTTTTTAGAGAATGAAGATCCATTTTCCTCCATGGGTGTAGGCATTGAGTGCTTCATTTGGTCCAAGTTACATGATGTGCCTATTAGCCACTAGTCACACATGAAATAAGAATTCAAAAGGACGTTATATTTTGTGGAGTACTCGTAGTTAGAGATGTGTTAATGTCATGTGATCACCGACAGTATATGGTCCTGCAGAAATCTAGTTGAGCCTGCAATAGTTGCTTAGCGTGCCAGTGATTTGTCCAGGCTATAGTCAATAAGTAAAACAAAGGATCATAATTGCTGTTTCTAAAAATGGTTAATCTATATGTCAGCTTGATTTGCTGAACTCGTAAAAACCTCAATGAAATCAACTCATAAGACAACTATAATCCTGCTGTCACTGCTGCAGACTTTACCGTTTGAACGCTGTGCCTCCTGGAATTGTGTCTCATTCATTGGCATTACCAAGAATTTGAGGCCTCACATAAACTGGAAGCTTAATTAGAGATAACTTGTGAAAAGTAAATGTTTTTTTTCACATTCAGGAGAGATGTAGGCTCTCTATGAAGTGAGATTCAGTACAGAAAACTGAAAATCAAATTAAGATGATAATCCAAGAGCAGCCCAGTAATGAGTGGCACTAAATGAGTGTTTTGAGTCTTTTTCTGAAAGGTTACTCTCTTCTTTACGCAGCAATGTAACCTACATTACAGATATCTGCCAGCAGGGGGCGTGCAGAGATTTTAACATCGTCATATTATTGAAATTCCACATTCATAAACCGCCAATGGGTATGCCTTGTATGGGATTAATTTAAATCTATATAAATAAAAATAATTCTTATGATAATGTAGCCTACATGTAATAAACTTTTTGAAGTAATTGTACTTCAGTAATTGTATCATATGGAAGCCTACTTTTTACTTCTACTTGAGTAATATTATAAATATAAGTGCTCTCACTTTTTGACACATAAAATAGCTAGCTATAGATTGTATTTCACGTAGCTACTTTAATTATCAGCCACTCACCAATATCCTCTGTATAGGCTACGATACACAACCTAATCTACACAACTCGCATGCAATAATGATCAATGCAATTCATTTTTTTCTTTTTCACCAATAATTCTGCAGCCGAAGGGCCCAGTGTCTACTGTATCTCAATCGCTCTATTCCACACAGCCTATCGAAAAGGTTTTTGTGTTTTGCAACTAAATTACTAACCATTTCCACTGTAATAGCGGTTGTCACTCCTCCCGCTTTCTCAAAGGCCCAAGGAAAGTTGAGCAGGCCGGCCCCGAGAGCGGACTTCAGCATGATGAACACGGCGCCAAACGAGCCCAGTCTCGGCGGATCTGTGTGCGATGCAGAGCGGGAAAAGAGGCAGATGCTTTCCCGAGCCAGTTCCTCCATGTTCTCTAGACTTGGATTTTCCCCGCGAAGGAAAAAAAACTCAACTGTTTGGTTTCCACACTGTGTCAGGGACACTCAGCAGGTGAGTGGCCGTCGCAGAGTTGACAGGGGCTTGCTCTTAATTATTGTAGCCTCCCTCCCAGACCAAACTCACATGCTCTAACTGTTCATCATTAAACACTTCTCACATTGGTGACACATTTAACACCAATGTGAGCATGTTTGTTTTTCCTCTATTTTCGGTCTGACCCGTCCCCCTTTCTGGTTCGACACAACCAGGCTCTATCACTTTAAACTCCATTTAAACTGATACAGTCTATATAGGCTGAGCCTATTATTGATCTCACAATGGAAAACTTTACTTGTTACAACAGCTCTCAAGAACACTCCGGGGAGGGGCTGCAAATAGAAACAATGTGCAGACAAGATAGTGTGCAAATAGTTAAATAGTGAATAAATTAGAATTCTCTTACAATGAATAAAAAGCTTTAAGGGGCAAAAACGATAAAAATGTAAAACATCAAAATGTCTGCATTGGCAGTTCAAAGTTTACAGTCATAGTGCAGGAGGTTAATAAAGGTACGCTGATAATGTCCTCTTCCTGAAGTCGATGACCATCTCCTTTGTCTTACTGGTGTCCAAGCACAGGTGGTTGTGCACACCAGTCCACAAAGTCCATGATAACGACCAGTATTCCAGGTCGTTCCTCTCAGACACACAGCCCTAAGACGACCACCTCAGATTCACAGCTGCGCAGCTGCATATACTGGGGTCGGTCCGTGAGGCAGTCGATGGTTCATGTAGTGAGATGTCCATTCACCGTCCAGTGTCCTCCAGCTTCCCCTGCAGCAGCGCCGGTCTGATGGTGTTGAAACCGCTGGAGAAGTCAAAGAACATGACCCTCACAGCGTTCTCGCCGGGCTCCAGGTGTGTGAGCGCTCTCTCCAGCAAGTAGATGACAGCGTCCTCTACTCCGATGTTAGGCCTGTAGGCAAACTGCAGCGAGTCCAGGGTGGAGCTCACCACAGAGCGGAGGTGGCTGAGCTGCTCCATGGCCTTCATTAGGTGTGAGGTCAAGGCGTCTGGTCTGTAATGGCCCGATTCCTTGGTGTGCGTTGTTTTAGGAACAGAAGGTCTTCCACAAGCTGAGGCTCAGGTTGTAGATGTGGCTGAGGACCTCGAAGAGCTGGTCTGCACAGGTCCTCAGCACCCTGGGACTGATGCCGTCTGGTGCTGCAGCTTTCCTCTGCTTCTCAGCTCTCTCCTCACCTGGTCCGATGTGATGGAGAGGGGGGAGTGAGGGGGGGGGGGGCTGGGGTGGACTGCTGGGGGTGGGGCAGGTGTTCTTCTGCTACCTTCCGTGCTGTTTTGGTTTTTTTTATGCACAAAACAAAGAGGTTTTGATGGCTGAATTTGGTTGTGGGCTACACATGTCATAATAGCGCAATCAATTGTCAGGCTGGTCTATTAATGTACATATTGAACAGCCAAACGTTGCCATATAGGCCTGTATCAACCACAATAAAATAATAATACAAATTAATAAATCGATTATCAAAACTTAAAGCTGGGTACCTGATTTTCATTATCAATTTTTCAATGTTTTTGTTTTGACCCAAACTCGTTTCTAGCACTCCTCAAAACTCCTGCACATCCAAATTGTTCAAGCAAGTGATAATATGCATGTTTCACATCTGTGTACAGCTTTTGAGTGGTGGCAAAGTGAAGCACGGGGGACCATCCCCAAAATAAATTGCGCTGATTTAGATTCTACTTCTATAAATATTCATTCAACTCAATCAATATTTAGGTGATGACAATGCAACAAGATCTGTTTTTGCTGTGTTTACAACATACTCTGAGGTGGCAAAAATCAATGTACTTAAAACAACAACATGTCAGGTACCCCAGCTTTAATAGATTGTGAATATACTATCAGAAAACTGCACAGGTGTCTTACAAAATCAGTATTAGGTGTGTGGACTGCAGTTGTAAAAGTGGGACAAAGGGATTAGGGTGTGAGCCAGGTGTTGTGGGATAACTCCAAACAGAACACAGCATTGTGCTGTCATCCCGATTGTAAATATATAAAAATATTAAAAATATTAATCACAGTTTTGCTGCAACCTATGCCACAAAAAACATAATAATATAATAGTAATAATAATAGTAATAATAATCATAATAATTAATAATAAACCCCTCCTGAAACCGCCACCTTAACGTGGTGGAGGGGTTCGAGCGCCTGAATGATCCTGGGGGCTAAGTTGTCGGGGGCTTCGTGCCCCTGGTAGGGTCTCCCATGGCAAAAAGGTCCTGGGTGACGGGTCAGATAAAGAGCGGTTCAGAAGCCCCTTATGAGAGACCAACAGGCCCGGTTAGAACCATGGGGCCATAGGGGCTGGGGCAATGTGATTTGGGCAGCAACAGCTGCCCCCACGACCCGGCAACGGAAAAGTGGCAGAAAATGGATGGATGGACGGATAATAATAATAATCAATCAACAGTTTATACATTGTATACACAACTTTATTTTGAACCACTGAAAATCACATTTAAATAACCCCTGTGGTGTTTGCATTATTTGTAGAAATAACAATTAAACAATTACTAACATATAATTAGCAGGTGCTTTCAACTTTGTTGTTTTTGGAAGAAAAAACCAACAACGATGTCATGCACATTGGCACATGTATGATTTCTGAAAATAAAGCTAGACAAAAATGCAATTATTGCATTAAAATATTTTCTTTTTGTATTACTGTAAAAAGTGTTTGAAGGCTCATAGATTGTATCTTCTTGGTCCACATGTTGATAGTCCAGATGTACAGGCTGGATAATACAGCTTGTCTCTGAAGTCGTCTTTTTTATTTATTTGTCTGGTTGGGACAGTTCATGGTAATAAACACACCACGAGATTGTCGGCATGGGCTAATTTGCATCCCTCATTCCAAACCCGTACTCACAAATACTTTCATTCATCCTGGACTATTGTACATCTTTTTAGTAGTAAGGGAACCCAGAGTACCCGGAGGTAGATCATGCACGGGCGGAACATGCAAACTCAACACAGAAAGAGTCTAGCTCAGGGATCAAACCCGGGACCTTCTAGTTCTGAGACACGAGTGCAAACCAATGCATCATCATGTCGCATCTTTCTTCTGGCTCCAGATTCATTTTTAGATCTTTGATTGTGTTCAGTCAAAGATGAACAGTTTGAATGAAATACTCTAGATCCTATGCTTGCTGATTCAAGCAAAAGTAATGTCTTGGATGAAACGTAAGGACTAGCTATACATTGAGAAGGACTAGCATTGTGCTGCAGACTGGGAGAAACAGTGTGCTAAAAGTGGGTTCATCTTTATATGTCTTCCCTTTTAGTGTCTCTTGGTTGGTCTGGTCGGAGGTGGGGGGACTCAGGGCTGCAGGCACAGTTGTAGGGGCAAGCGTTGTGCGTCTGGCACACATTTCATAGAGGTTTCCTGAAAACTCTGTCTTCCTCGACTCCTTTCTCAGAGAATCCCACACTGCTGCTGCCTCTCCTGGGCATCCAACAAGGGCAGCATTGGCACAAACATGGAATTCATTCCAGGACCTTTGAAAGTCGAGCATTTTACCATTTATTATTCTTGAAAAAAATATATTTAAAAGTCATGTAATATTCAAAACTTAAAGTGGACATATCAGGCTTATGGGGCTAAAAACAGACTTGAAAACATCAGTGATAATCTACATTTTATCATTTGAAATCATGTCTGTCAGAATGAAATAGTGATAATAAAATACAGTTGCTTGAACTTGATAAGACCTTGACTAGGGCTCCTCCTGCTGGCAGTTGTAGGAATAATTTATTTTAAAATACCTTTCAGTTTCGATTAACGGCATGGTTTACAGCTTTAGCGCAGAACGGCTCAGAACCAATATAATGTTGGATTATGGGCTTTAAAAAGGTGGAGCACAGTTTTGAGTAACAATGGTGAGGGAAGGAAGTACTAAACAAAGTGAGGACAGCGTAAAAGAAGGAACAGCTAAAGTGAATGTCGTGAAATACTTATCCAGGTATGTTTTTGTCAATGCTATAACAACCCTTTTTTCCCCCTTTTTTTCTAATGCTATGACATGGTTTAAAGCTCAAATAAGTCATGATATGTCCACTTTAAAAGAGTTACACACTAGATGCTTTATCTTTATACACATTTTCTACAATTTCCTGGAACAACTTAATGGTTTCACTAACCTGCAGATTGCATCAATGTCCTGTGTATTCTGGTCAGGTTGATTTTCCACCAAACTGTCTCCAAGCCTCAATAAACACTGAGCGAAACTTTTGTAAATAGAACCACAGGAAGGAGGAATCGCAGCTCCCAAACTCAAGGGGAGTGAAACTGTCAAGAACAGAAGAGGAGGGTTGGGGAAATGTTCAGATAGTACTCAATTAGTCTGCAGTCACGTGTTTGGAATCAATATAAAGCATTACCTTCACATTTGCTATTTTCACACCATGTCAAGCTTTGCTGATTAGTGTTTCAATAAAACATTCAGCAATGTGGGTCAAAGCCTACCAACAGGCATCATTTTACAGTAATAACATGTGAGTGAAATAATTGGCCAGTGACTTGCGTAACTAAACCTCGGTAACTAAATCCACTTTTATTTGCATATTTTTCGTTTCTTAAGGGTGCAATTTGTAGTGTGTTTAGATCCCTCCATGACAGCTGTGGAGTTCACATCGAAATAAAAGCATCCAACAAACTGCAATAAATCCCTAGTCCCTCTGCGAGAGCTTTACGCATGATTTCGGTGCTGGGATATAGAGATTTACTCCCATCCCGCCACAGGAGTATTAGTGAGGTCAGGTGCTGTTGGACCATATTGCTTGGCAGTAGTTTGTTGCATGGTTTTGAACTTTATAATTTAAATGCAAAAACTGTGTTAAGTAATGTGCAGATTATGACATGTAATGCACTTGAGCAGGAATCATGTATTGTATAATATAATAGCCCATATATACTAAACCTAACATTGATGTCCTCAATTTAATCAACAGTCATATAGTAAAACTATTATAGTATAAAATTCTTACTGAGAAAAAGTGCAAGAGTCAGCAGCATCTTCCTCGAGGTGATGCGATGGGACCTCATCTTGTGGCTCAGCAGTGTCTTCCAAGCTCCGTCCCACCTCTGAACCGGAGGCCTCTGAAAGTTCTGCAACAGTCTCAGGATTTACTCCTTAAAAATTGTCTTTTTTCTCATTAATTCTGAAATTTGCATAGGTTAAAAAGTGCGCCATTGCCCAGACAATCCAACTGGATTAACTGAGAAAAGGTTTGATGCTGCCCTGATGCTGTGTGCACATGTGTGTGTGTGTGTGTGTGTTAGGGAGGAGCGTGACACGACCACTGGGCTGTGTGCAGCAGACTGATGACAACATCACCGCACACTGGATTAGTGCGTTCTCATTTCCGGTGTATTGTATTTAGAACATTTGAAAGACAAACCAGTTATAGATAATGCTTATTGTCCATCCAACACTCTTTGGTGATAATGGTCACAACAAGAGCAACATAATGAAAAATATTTCACCTAGGCATTATTTTATCATTTGTTTGTTGGCAGATGCCAATGTCCCTGTGGGAGCTCTTTTTGGGGTGGCCCATGAGAATTAAACCTCTTCTGAGGCAGAAATAATGATGTGATTTTCATACCTCTGATCGTAGCTTGTTCAAATGGTTTAGACATCAGCATCTGTCTTACAATATTTCACTTGTGTTTTTCTGAGCCACAAATTCCCTTTGTCTTACCCCCAGATGGCTCACACTGTGCATTAGTGTAAGACCCGCATCACATTTGTATACAGACGAATTGTAACCTATTGTTAATCTGCAGCTTAAAGCCACCAATAACATAGAAGATGCATTACAGTTTTATATATATATATATATATATATATATATATATATATATATATATATATATATATACAGTGAGGAAAATAAGTATTTGAACACCCTGCTATTTTGCAAGTTCTCCCACTTAGAAATCATGGAGGGGTCTGAAATTGTCATCGTAGGTGCATGTCCACTGTGAGAGACATAATCTAAAAAAACTGTAACTTGTAACTATTTATTTGTATGATACAGCTGCAAATAAGTATTTGAACACCTGTCTATCAGCTAGAATTCTGACCCTCAAAGACCTGTTAGTCTGCCTTTAAAATGTCCACCTCCACTCCATTTATTATCCTAAATGTAGATGCACCTGTTTGAGGTGGTTAGCTGCATAAAGACACCTGTCCACCCCATACAATCAGTAAGAATCCAACTACTAACATGGCCAAGACCAAAGAGCTGTCCAAAGACACTAGAGACACAATTGTACACCTCCACAAAAAACAACAAAAAAACAAAAAAAAATATTATAATAATTGCCACTTGCTTTGTATTGGAGATCGTAAATTAAATTAGACTGTTGTTGTAGTTGTGTTTCCTTTCGTTAGTGTTTTTTATTTGTTTATTTTATTTTGTTGATTTTTTTTTTCCTTTCTGTTCCGTTAAATTCTGTACATCTCTAGAGGTGCTTTGTGGGTATGGTCCGTTTTGAAACGGCCGCTCTGGTGTGTCGTAGGTTCTCTTTTACCGGTGAGGCAAATAAAAAAATCTATGTATGATTTTGCTTAACGTAGGATTAATAATGACAATGTAATTAAAACAGGTAAAGTTGGGTCACGGAGGGGTACGCTGTGTGTGTGCATGCCGTGTTCCCAGGCTCTTGTGTCTTTGTACTTTGTAACAGGTTCCCTGTATTATTGTGATTTGATTAATTGTTTTTATTTCAATGATGTCGGGAGTGGGCGCTTATAAGCTTTTGCTTCAGCCCACTCCTTTTGAGCAGAATTTTAACTGCTCAAATAAACTAAACTAATAAACCTATTAAACACAAGGTTGGAAAGGGCTACGGGGAAATTGCCAAGCAGCTTGGTGAAAAAGGTCCACTGTTGGAGCAATCATTAGAAAATGGAAGAAGCTAAACATCCCAGATAGCAAGCCGATGTGGCCCACATCCGGCAAAGATGTGGCACATGTGGCATTGGTGTGGCCCGTAGAAGCAGATGTGAACCAGAAGTGGGCCATATAAAAAATAACCACCAATGGCCCACTTATTGCAAAACACGCATGGGCCACTTATGGCATGGTTGTTCTCATAACAACCAGAAGTGAACCAAATGTGGCCCACATACAAAATATAAAATATGGCCCACACATAGGTAAACATTTCATGGGCCATAAGTGGCAAAGATATGGCACTTCCGGCATTGATATCTCCAGATAAACCAGAAGTCAACCAGATGTGGCCCATTTATAAATGATCAGCTATGGCCCATTTATGGCCAAACATACATGGGCCCCTTATGGCAAAGGTATGGCACTTCCGGTAATAATATCTCCAGATAAACCAGAAGTCAACCAGATGTGGCCCATTTATAAATTATCAGCTATGGCCCATTTGTGGCAAAACCTATATGGGCCACTTATGGCAAAGGTATGGTACTTCCTGCATGGTTAGACCTAGAATAACCAGAGGTGAACCAAATGGGGCCCACATACAAAATATCAAATATGGCCCAAACGTGGCAAAACATGATATGGGCCACTAGTGGCAAATATATGTTACTTCCGGCATTGATATCTCCAGATAAACCAGAAGTCAACCAGATGTGGCCCATTTATAAATTACCAGCTATGGCCCATTTATGGCAAAACATACATGGGCCACTTATGGCAAAGGTATGGCACTTCCGGTAATAATAGCTGCAGATAAACCAGAGGTCAACCAGATGTGGCCCATTTATAAATTATCAGCTATGGCCCATTTGTGGCAAAACCTATATGGGCCACTTATGGCAAAGGTATGGTACTTCCTGCATGGTTAGACCTAGAATAACCAGAGGTTAACCAAATGGGGCCCACATACAAAATATTAAATATGGCCCAAACATGGCAAAACATTATACGGGCCACTAGTGGCAAAGATATGTCAATTCCGGCATTGATATCTCCAGATAAACCAGAAGTCAAACAGATGTGGCCCATTTATAAATGATCAGCTATGGCCCATTTATGGCCAAACATACATGGGCCACTTATGGCAAAGGTATGGCACTTCCGGTAATAATATCTCCAGATAAACCAGAAGTCAACCAGATGTGGCCCATTTATAAATTATCAGCTATGGCCCATTTGTGGCAAAACCTATATGGGCCACTTAGGGCAAAGGTATGGTACTTCCTGCATGGTTAGACCTAGAATAACCAGATGTGAACCAAATGGGGCCCACATACAAAATATCAAATATGGCCCAAACGTGGCAAAACATGATATGGGCCACTAGTGGCAAATATATGTTACTTCCGGCATTGATATCTCCAGATAAACCAGAAGTCAACCAGATGTGGCCCATTTATAAATTACCAGCTATGGCCCATTTACGGCAAAACATACATGGGCCACTTATGGCAAAGGTATGGCACTTCCGGTAATAATAGCTGCAGATAAACCAGAAGTCAACCAGATGTGGCCCATTTATAAATTATCAGCTATGGCCCATTTGTGGCAAAACCTATATGGGCCACTTATGGCAAAGGTATGGTGCTTCCTGCATGGTTAGACCTAGAATAACCAGAGGTTAACCAAATGGGGCCCACATACAAAATATCAAATATGGCCCAAACATGGCAAAACATTATACGGGCCACTAGTGGCAAAGATATGTCAATTCCGGCATTGATATCTCCAGATAAACCAGAAGTCAAACAGATGTGGCCCATTTATAAATGATCAGCTATGGCCCATTTATGGCCAAACATACATGGGCCACTTATGGCAAAGGTATGGCACTTCCAGTAATAATATCTCCAGATAAACCAGAAGTCAACCAGATGTGGCCCATTTATAAATTATCAGCTATGGCCCATTTGTGGCAAAACCTATATGGGCCACTTATGGCAAAGGTATGGTACTTCCTGCATGGTTAGACCTAGAATAACCAGATGTGAACCAAATGGGGCCCACATACAAAATATCAAATATGGCCTAAACGTGGCAAAACATGATATGGGCCACTAGTGGCAAATATATGTTACTTCCGGCATTGATATCTCCAGATAAACCAGAAGTCAACCAGATGTGGCCCATTTATAAATGATCAGCTGTGGCCCATTTGTGGCAAAACCTATATGGGCCACTTATGGCAAAGGTATGGTACTTCCTGCATGGTTAGACCTAGAATAACCAGATGTGAACCAAATGGGGCCCACATACAAAATATCAAATATGGCCTAAACGTGGCAAAACATGATATGGGCCACTAGTGGCAAATATATGTTACTTCCGGCATTGATATCTCCAGATAAACCAGAAGTCAACCAGATGTGGCCCATTTATAAATTATCAGCTATGGCCCATTTGTGGCAAAACCTATATGGGCCACTTATGGCAAAGGTATGGTGCTTCCTGCATGGTTAGACCTAGACTAACCAGAGGTTAACCAAATGGGGCCCACATACAAAATATCAAATATGGCCCAAACGTGGCAAAACATGATATGGGCCACTAGTGGCAAAGATATGTCACTTCCGGCATATCTCCAGATAAACCAGACAGAAACTAAATATGGCCCACTTATAAATGATCAACTATGGCCTATTTATGACAAAACAAACATGGGCCACTTATGGCAAAGACATGCCACTTTCAGTATATTTGTGCCCAGAATAACCAACAGTGAACTAAATGTAGCCCACATATAAAATAATGTAAACTAAGATAATTTTAGGTAAAAATAAAAGTCATGCAACTAATCTTTTGTGTGTGTGTGTGTGTGTGTGTGATTTAAATAATGTAATTATTTTTTTTTTAATGAAATGAATTATAGTGAACTTGCTTGTATATAGCCTATATATTTTTACATAGCCTATATTAAGTTTGGGCTATTTTTTTTTTGCTTGCATTTTGTAGGTTTATCATATCTATATCACAAATTAATTTCTGAACAATTATAGGCTTACTATTTCTGTCATTGCAATTTGCGCTCCAAACGTGACGAGAGCGGTGCAAGTAGCCTATATTTGAGTAGTTTTCTTAGCATAATTTATAAATCTACAGTTTCCTTTTGTCTCCCTTCGCCTGAACTATTCTCAAACATCCTTCTGTAACTACGGTGGCGGATGGACCCGTGCGTCATGACGTCATCGCGCTCCGAGTATGCTAGGTTAGCTTAGCGGTGATTGTATCTAATGGGCACGGAGGACGGCTGTCTACCCCGGGCATCTAAGTGAGAGATTTTCAAAACTATGCAGCGGAACGTTTTGGCGGATCTAAACCTTTAGTCAGAAACAGTGTTTGTGTCTCAAAATGCATCGTTTCGCTCCGTTTCGGTGCGGCGGGGTCCTCCCGCTCTTTTTTTGAATTACGCAGGTGACGTACGTTGACGGATACTGTCCGTACTTCGGCATTAAATCTGGACGGTGTGAGTGATTTAGTTTGTTTTTATCTGGGCTTGTGGGGTTGCAAATTATATATACTTTAGTGCCTTCTGCTATTTTTGATTCTACATCGTAGGATGAGGAGGAGAAACGTGAGGACAGAATTATCAACGTATCAAACAAGGTACAATTAAGTTCATAATTTAACTAACTCTTTATATTTACAAAGCTAGTGCCAAACATTTCGTTCTGTCACTTTTTGACCTGTATTTAATCTCATAACATGACAAATATTACTATGCACTTTTGACATGTTTATGTCAAGCAAGCATATTTGAATATCTGATGATGGTTTTCTGCTTTGTACAGATTTGTGTTTTTTAATGTTAGTGTTTAGTGTGTTTTAAATGTTTCTTGACAGTTTAGTAATTATATGTTAATTATTTTAGCACAGGAGGCATATGCTACTGGTAAATCCCCTTTCTTTACTGTATGTGGTCAAGGAAATCTGACTAAATTTACTTTTATTTCTTCTAAAATGTTCGTATATAGTCATCATTCCATGATTTATTTCCAACCTCTAATCTATTGTTATTTTATTTTTTTCTTAAACTGATTTTTATCATATTTTTCTGAATGAGAGCTGAGTGAAGAATCATGGACCTTTTGAATCTGCCAGAGACATGAACTGTCCACTGTTGGTACCAAAACAGAACAAGGCAAGTTTAAAAATGTCTCTTAGTCTTACATAACCTTTTGGTCATGTGTTGAACTTGACACGCTCTTAATACGTTTCTTGGTAAATCACACTTTCATATATGATTATCTCTCATAGCTTGCAGAACATCGTAGTCTGGGCTCTCCAACTCCTGCCTACTATGCATCGGGTCCTGGGAGGTCTGGTCCTTCTTATCCTTGAGAAATACAACATTTTACTGTAAGTATTGACTTTCTACATTTCAATAAGTTCAGCTCCCCGACGGCCTTGTGTATTAAACTGTTCTTCAGTCGACTGGAGCTGGCCCGTAGATTCCGCAGTCTCCTCCCTGAAGGCATTACTTTGAAGAGACTGTGTGATGGGTGCAAAGGGTCCCTGGTGATTCTGACGGCTTTGGGGGTGAGACGGGTGGAGTACATGTCCTTAATAGAGGGGAGAGGGGCTCCGCAGATCTTCTCCACTGCTCTCACAATGCGCTAGAGGCTCCTTTGGCAGGAGGATAAACCGAGTTCTAGGCTCTAAGTACTGACATTAGCGAGAGATGAATTAAGATGTCTTCTCCATTATTTGCAACTTTTCTTAAAATAAATGTGCTTGAGATTAACAAGTTGAACATTGTTTTTGCAGCAGGACATGAAGAAGCTTGAGCTGTCCAGTCACTCTGGGTCTTCTGTCAGTGATGCTGTGGCAATCCAACCTACAATGTATGAACACTTGGAATTGTTTTGAAAACACACAAGGACTTCTTCTCATAAGACTTTTTACACATCAGCTCTTCTAAAACACTCAACAACCCAGTTCAGAAAGTCCTTGGTCTGATGATAAAAGGTATGAAATTGACTTTTTATATTTAGGCTGGTACATATGTGTCAGGTCACTTTGCGCATGCGCAGCAGTCCTCAAACAAGTTGTGTTGGGACAGGTGTAAATGAGCCAGAACTGTAAAAATATTTGCGTGAGGGGAATCACAGTCTAAAGTAAACCATCTCAATGTATCATATTGGGTCATGCTGTAAGGACATACCTTCTCTATAGTACAGTCATGATTCCATAATAAATAAATTGGCTATTCGCAACACATTCGCTAATGCTAACGCGATGAGCTAACATCGTCAGCAGCTTATAAATACACTCACTGAGGCGGGTCTGGTCTGCTAAAACATCATCATTGCTAGGAAAGACTTATCTTTCCATGTCGCCTTGAGAGTAGAAGAAGAGTAGCCAGACTTTGATATAATTGAGTCAAACCGCTGTAATCGGGAGCACTGAATTACGTCCTGTTGTGTACACAAGTACACAACAGTATTAACAGTATTGTGTATTAAGTAACAATGTGAGCTCCCGATTCCAGCTGTTTGACTCAATTCAACCAAAATTCGGACTCTTCTTCTATTATAAAAGCGACGTGGAAAGGCAAGTCTTTCCTAACAATAATTATGTTTTAGCAGGTGCAGAGCCTCAATGAGAGGATTAATAAGCTAGCCGCGTTAGCATTAGCGAATGTGTTGCCACGAGCCTATGTAAATATTTGTACAGTTCTGGCTAGGGCAGGGCGATATGGCCTAAAATCTCTATCACGATATAAAAAAGAAATATCACAATAACAATATATTTGACGATATCATTGACAAAAGACAAATTATTTCAAAATTCCAGCCTTACGCCTATTGGGAAGATACATATATTTTCATATATTTTGCGCCATACTAATTTCCTCATAAATATGATCTACTCAAGTAGTTTACATCCTTCATCTCATTTTACTTTTTAAGCACCTGCCCCTGTGTCCTACACAGTCAGTGTTTATGCTGCTCTGATGGAGCTGAGCGTAACATAAATTATATAGTGTCCACAGCGGTATAAAAAATTACAACAATATAACAAAATTATATTGCGATAACGATATGGCCCAGTTCTAGCTCATTTACACCTGTCCCAAACATGTCACAACTTCCAGCCTTTCACACTTTGAGGCTTGCTGTGCAAAATGACCTATCATGTCTTTTGGAAATGAGGAACTGTTTGTTCGTTGGCCTGTCGTTATTTTACAGTCCCTCCAGGATTTTACAATGTTGCCATCACAACTACGTATTAACGCAAAATATTAGAATACATTTTGTTTGTTAAATTTGGGCATAGGAGGCAATGTCTAGTACATCCTTGGGTTAAATCATTCAGACTGAAGCAAATGGGTTCCATGTGGGCCCAAAGTGGATTAAAACCACTCTATCTGCCTCTCAGGCACCTCGAGTCTGACTTTACTTGACTTTTTTTTATATCTATATAATGTTTAAGCTAAACCTTTCATCACCTCTTTTGGAGAAATGCCCCACAAAATCATGCTTTTTAGTGCACAACAATCACAAAAATTACCCGCAAAATCCTGGAGGAATTGAAACTATTTCTGAAATAAATGTTTTACAACTTGTTACACTGTTGTTCTCTCATCAAAAACATACCAGGGTCTGTGTTTTCTGTGTGACTGGGAGGGCCTCATTACTACTACTGGATATTTGATTCAGCTGTTTTAGGTCAATATTGCATTTTCTAACCAACAAATTGTGAGATAGTGATAAAGATGTCTTTGACCTTATTACCAAATACCAGGAAAAAGCATAATTTCTTTCTTTAATAGATTATTGTTGTTACTGAAATGTGTAATTCCAATGTTATTTTACATTTACATTTTTAATCAAATTATATATATATATATAAAAAAATAGCAACTAGGTTTAATTCATGCTATTTATTTTAAGGATTCAAAATGCCAATGTTGGATAATTTTTTTATTTAGATGAATTTTACATGTTTAACAAAAAATAAATATTTCTGTCAAATGAGGCCTAATTTGTTTTGTAATTAATGGTGAATTGTCCGGGTTTACAGTGTTTGCTCCTTATTGCATCTTAAAATGATTTCAGCTTATCTCATCAAGCTTCTATCTTGCAATTAGATGTATGGGCCGATGTGGGCCTTATGGTTTTAACCCACTTTGGCCCCATATGTAACTCATTCAGAGCCCACTTTTAGCCCACACGGGCCAACTCAGATGGGGCCCTCATGGAAACCGCGGACAATCCCACTCATTGCGCATGTGGGTATTTTTTTCAGGTTTTCAATTATTTTTTATTTAGTTTTGTGTGTGTATTGTAACGTAACTATGATCGGCTAAAAGTTGGCCTTGTTCTGGACTTGATGTGGGCCAGATAAGGTAACCGAATGCGGACCGCCTTTGTGCCAATAATCCACGCGGTATGTCAGCCAGATGAGCCAAAAGTAAGTCATGTGGGCCAGATATGTGCCAAAATATAGTGTCCTCATACAGCACTGCGCTGAGCCAAATCTGGGCCACATTTTGGCCATGAGAGGGCCAGATCTGGACCACCTTTGGATAGTATGGTGCACTTCCGGCTAAACGTTGGCACTGTTCTGGATTTGATGTGGGCCAGATAGGGTAACCGAAAGCGGACCGCCTTTGGGCCGATAATCCATGCGGTATGTCAGCCAGATGAGCCAAAAGTAAGTCATGTGGGCCAGATATGTGCCAAAATATGGTGTCCTCATATGGCACTGCGCTGAGCCAAATCTGGGCCACATTTTGGCCATGAGAGGGCCAGATCTGGACCACCTTTGGATAGTATGGTGCACTTCCGGCTAAACGTTGGCACTGTTCTGGATTTGATGTGGGCCAGATAGGGTAACCGAAAGCGGACCGCCTTTGGGCCGATAATCCATGCGGTATGTCAGCCAGATGAGCCAAAAGTAAGTCATGTGGGCCAGATATGTGCCAAAATATGGTGTCCTCATATGGCACTGCGCTGAGCCAAATCTGGGCCACATTTTGGCCATGAGAGGGCCAGATCTGGACCACCTTTGGATAGTATGGTGCACTTCCGGCTAAACGTTGGCACTGTTCTGGATTTGATGTGGGCCAGATAGGGTAACCGAAAGCGGACCGCCTTTGGGCCGATAATCCATGCGGTATGTCAGCCAGATGAGCCAAAAGTAAGTCATGTGGGCCAGATATGTGCCAAAATATGGTGCCCTCATATGGCACTGCGCTGAGCCAAATCTGGGCCACATTTTGGCCATGAGAGGGCCAGATCTGGACCACCTTTGGATAGTATGGTGCACTTCCGGCTAAACGTTGGCACTGTTCTGGATTTGATGTGGGCCAGATGAGGTAACCGAAAGCGGACCGCCTTTGGGCCGATAATCCATGCGGTATGTCAGCCAGATGAGCCAAAAGTAAGTCATGTGGGCCAGATATGTGCCAAAATATGGTGTCCTTATATGGCACTGCGCTGAGCCAAATCTGGGCCACATTTTGGCCATGAGAGGGCCAGATCCGGACCACCTTTGGATAATATGGTGCACTTCCGGCTAAACGTTGGCACTGTTCTGGATTTGATGTGGGCCAGATGAGGTAACCGAAAGCGGACCGCCTTTGGGCCGATAATCCATGCGGTATGTCAGCCAGATGAGCCAAAAGTAAGTCATGTGGGCCAGATATGTGCCAAAATATGGTGTCCTTATATGGCACTGCGCTGAGCCAAATCTGGGCCACATTTTGGCCATGAGAGGGCCAGATCTGGACCACCTTTGGATAATATGGTGCACTTCCGGCTAAACGTTGGCACTGTTCTGGATTTGATGTGGGCCAGATAAGGTAACCAAATGCGGACCGCCTTTGTGCCGATAATCCACGCGGTATGTCAGCCAGATGAGCCAAAAGTAAGTCATGTGGGCCAGATATGTGCCAAAATATGGTGTCCTCATACGGCACTGCGCTGAGCCAAATCTGGGCCACATTTTGGCCATGAGAGGGCCAGATCTGGACCACCTTTGGATAATATGGTGCACTTCCGGCTAAACGTTGGCACTGTTCTGGATTTGATGTGGGCCAGATAAGGTAACCGAAAGCGGACCGCCTTTGGGCCGATAATCCATGCGGTATGTGGGCCAAATGAATGTGTCTGATGTGGGCCACAACTGGCCCATACCAATTTTGCTATCTGGGATGACTGTCAATCTCCCTCGGACTGGGGCTCCATGCAAGATCTCACCTCGTGGGGTCTCAATGATCCTAAGAAAGGTGAGAAATCAGCCCAGAACTACACGGGAGGAGCTGGTCAATGACCTGAAAAGAGCTGGGACCACCGTTTCCAAGGTTACTGTTGGTAATACACTAAGAGGCTACTGTACCAAATATTAACATTGATTTTCTCAGGTGTTCAAATACTTATTTGCAGCTGTATCATACAAATAAATAGTTAAAAAATCATACATTGTGATTTCTGGATTTTTTTTTTTTGGATTATGTCTCTCACAGTGGACATGCACCTACGATGACAATTTCAGACCCCTCCATGATTTCTAAGTGGGAGAACTTGCAAAATAGCAGGGTGTTCAAATACTTATTTTCCTCACTGTACATGCTGAGCCATAATCATTAAAATTATAACGGCTATACATATCTCACTTTGCATGTGATAAGTCTTATCATATATTAATTTCACTGTTTAAATTGAATTACAGAAATGATTATTGGTATTACTGGTATTTCTCTAGTTTCTCGTGTTCCTTTTTCCTCAATAATGGCGAACCACCACAATGTCCGGTGTTTCGCCATTACCATTCTGTTCGTCTGTATCTGGAAGTCCCACAGGATCTTTGCTCTGTCACTCTCTGCCACCTTTAGAGGAGTTTTCCAGTTTGACCTTGGAGTTTCCAGCCCCAGATGTTCCTGTACACTATGCCAGCCGCTTGGTTATGGCGCTCCATGTGAGCTTTTCCTGTCAGCATCGTGCAAAGAGCAGAGGAAAGTCATTGTGATTGCAACATCAGGAAAAAGGAACACAAGAAATTAGAGAAATACCAGGGGCTCAGAGAAGCGCTGGAGAAGACCTGGAAGGTGAAGGTATCTATGGTGTCCATGGTCATTGGAACACTCGGGTCAGTGACCTCAAACTGGAGGAGTGGTATAACAGATCCCAGGAAATACATCAGACCATCCGCGGAGGGGGAGAAGAGTTATTTATCTCTTTTTAAACTGATGGGAAAAGCCGTTTTAATGCCCTAGAGAAAAGATGGTAGTAGCCATAGAAGGTCTGATTGACAGCCCTGGATTAAAGTATGATGTAACTCTGTTGGGATGAGATTAAATCTGCCAATAGTCTTTCATTCATTCATCTGTCTCCCTTGGCCTGATGTCATCTCCTGTTAATATAAATGATACATTAAATGTGGACAAAAGGAGTTGTGACATTTTTTTTTCTCTTTACAATTTAGAATCACTTCCACCTCTAAAGAGAATTGGATCTTTTGCAAATGATAATGCAGTAATACATTTTGTGTGTGTGTTTTTTAATTAGGACTGATGCCTGTGGCACTATAGTTTTACACCAGTGAAGTAGTAATGGTATGATGAAAAGTTTAGATTTTTTTGTTTGTTAACTATTTTAAAACAGAAGTAACATAACATCACTTCAATAATTGTGTTAACCACATTCTGGTGAAATAACCTGTTGTCTGCACATAAAGATAGAACATATTTATTATTCAGTTACCTTTTGTGCAGATATACAATTTCTAATGTGGGAAATATGTAAATAGTGAGTAACTCGTCAATGTAAAAATAAATAAATAAAATGACAGAGAACTTTAAACCTTTTTACTTGGGAAAAGATTCAGATTTTTGACATTCTGAGTATCCACACTGCAGAAAGCATAGACGAAATGTTCTTTCTAATAACACACGGGTAACTATAATATGCAACCATTATTTAATCAATGCATCTAAAAAGAAATTTACTTTATCTTTGAAACTGTTTCAGAGAACTCTATATGCACCATAAATACAATCTTTAATAAATAATCCGGACAATGGTTTCAATTACTTCAGATTCCGATTTCCAGATTATTACTGTTCCTTTATTTTCAATAAAAAATGAAGACAGGTCAGTCTGCACCTGTTAAATGCAAATGTTAAAAAAAAATGCTGCATCTAATGTGGTTTTGTATTCTTCTGTTAAACTAGATTTGTGTTACCACTATTTTTACAGCCAAACTTGAGAAATTCATACAAAGTCTTCATAATGTTATGTTATTTTTCTTCTTAGACATTATGATTTAGCTTAAAAGCCAGTGTAAAATGGTAGAAAAATGCAGTCTTTGAAATATTGGTATTGACTGAAAACAAACACTACATCTCTTTAATGATATTATTTTTTTCAAAAAGTCACTGTTTGAATTTTGCTACAAAATGCAGTTGTTTATCACATCAAACTCACTGGTCTCAGCTTAGTGACAGTCTTTAGTTTTGCTTCAGACATTAAACTCACATCTTGACGTACAATATGGACAATGGATTCCTATCAGACTTTTTTCCTTGAATTGGTGCTGTTTACAACTGTGGAGTTGGTGCCACCAAGGCCAATGAGGAGCCTGTCTCTCTCTCTGACCTCCTCCTGCAATTTTGCTTCTGTCACGCGCAGCTGCCGAATAGTTGCTTTCATCTCCTTCATCTTGACCTCCATCAGTGCAATGATATCCCGTTGGTCATTCAGTTTGCGCAACAGCTCCATGGATGTAGTCCCAGTGGTCAATGAATAGGAATGGTCCAGCGGGCTGCTGGTCACACTCACATACTGCACTGTGGGTTGGACAACTACTGCACCCGTTTCAGTCTTTGACTCGTCTATTGGTGCATCGACATCTATGGGTGCTGTGTAACAAGTTCCTTCTGTTTGAACAGGAAGTCTCGCTGTGCCTAAATATTCTCCGTTTTGGCCAATCTGAACCACAGTGATATCATCGTTATTGGCCTCGCCACCAGCAGTTCCCTCTGTTCCTTCTGGTACACTCAAATTGCTAATCACAATCCCTGAGGTGGCGGTAGTGGCTGACGCAGGAGTGGGCACAGGAGCAGGCGAAGGGGCTGACACTTTCTTCCCTCTTCCCCGCCTGTTTCTCCTCTCATTAACGCCTCTTAACGGAAATAGTGATGGCACTCGTATGGTGTAGGTTTTCCTCCCGCCTGCAAAGTGTACACTGCACACCCGGTGTCCTGTGGTGGGCTGAAAGGTACTGAAACACCCGCTGACCCCGGCCCTGGAGATGTTCCTCAGCCACTGCTCCCTGAGCGCGGTGTCTTTCGGAAACGTGTAGAAGCGCAGGTCCCGGTCGCGATGTGAATTGTTATAGCAGCCAGGCACACAGCACGTGAACCCGGGCATATTTACTTGCACCCCAGGTCTGAAAATACAAGGCTTCTGTTAATATCGAACAATTATTCATCAATGTTGCCACTGTTTTGTTATTGTAACTATACAATATCAATCTTAGCGGCCTACAGGCGAAACTGCACTTCCGACAAAACTAACAGCTTCCAGTTCATTTTGCAGTTAACGTAGTGCACATTTGCTTAATTTACGGCATTCGTTACACAACGTAAATTTAATATGTGCTACATACGAGAGTGAATCTTTATTTTCGCTGGAAATTCTGGTTTTGTTGTCGTCGCAGCACCGTCCTCCTCTTAGAAACTAAAACTCCCACAATCCTTTGCCTTATCCCGATCACTGCTGCTGCTAGCGCCCCCTTCTGGTCAGACGGTCAAACATGTATCAAACCCAAACTTTACCAATACACCGCATCGCACTCAAACAAATAACTCTAAATAAAAATGTTGAATGACCAAACTCGCAAAAAAAATTAACTTGTGCTTGTGACCGGTGCGGCCAGGAACAAGCTTTGACTCACACTTTTTGGAACTGTCCTAACATAACAGTTACTGGACTCAAATTGTTAAATTATTGTCTGATGTTTGTGGAATACAGTTACACCCTGTGCTTGTACTTTTTGGAGAACCCCAGTAACTGCTAATCTTGTTATCAAGCAGAACACTGTTATTAAATTTATGTCAGTGCTGTCGAGAAGACTGATATCACTTAATTGGAATAAAAAAAAAAAACTCCACCTTTTTTTTTTTTTTAGATATTTTTTATTCGATTTGGGATCCGTTTCTGGGGTACTTCAATGAGTTCCAGCAGGCAAATGTGTGAGTGAGGAATGGATGAATGGCCTTTTTTATTTATTATTATTATTATTGTAATTTGTTTTTACTTTTTTTAGGTGTTGTTGTTACAAAATGTTTATAAATCTTTAATTAAAAGAATATAAAAAAAAACAAAATCTTGAAACTATATGAGCCTGACTGTACTTTCATTTATGTACAGAGGTTATAAAATACACTTACATGGGCTATTATCATTGTTGGCAGCTCCGAGCTCCCCCCTCTGGCTGAAGCAGAGCTCCACACCCCGCTGTCCCAGTCCCGTTCAAGTTACCATTAGCAACAACACGGCAGCGCCTCTCAACCAACGCTGTGGTCTGTGGATGAAGAACACTGGAGGTACCAAACACAAAGCTTTGCCTTTAATATCATCGTGGTGACTTTGTAATGGTTTACGGAAATATCTGAGAAATTGTATTTTGAATCCATGTAGTTTAGCGAGAATTATTATAATGTTTTGTCTCAGTTCCGGGGTGTTATCCTGCTAATGTTAGCTGATGGGCATGCTAGCTATGTGTATTGAGAAACTTCCCTGAGAGCTAAAATCAGTTGTCGTAAACAACACGATGTCTTAACACGTTTTAAAATAGACATTATTTTTGTGTGTGAACTATTTTTTCTTTATTTGGAGACTAGCACGCCCACATAACAATGCTAGCTGTATTCAGAGTTAAAACCATGATCCAACACTGCAATGATAACAATGTAGAGTTTGTCTGTTTACTACTGTTTTTATGGGGGTGGTCTGGCTACAAATGGCTTCTGTATGACTCGATAATTTATTTAAGAGAAAACATTAAAGACAAAATCCATACTATGAATAGTTCGAGATTTGAGATTCATAGTATGGATAGTATGGAGGGGGGCCCCCTCAACATGTTGTACTCGCTTGTGTTCAATCGATAAAACTGTGGCTCAATATGTACAATATTATAAACCATTGGGATCATAGGTACGCTACAGTATATTGCAAGTATTGTGGCGTGTGAAATAAACAGACTGGTTTTGACCTCGCCCTACCGGTTTCCTCAAATCACATTTGGTTGGAGTTACAGCTGCTTACTTGATTGTTATGTTGTGTTAGGTTATGTCATAAAAGCTTTGTTTGACTAACTCTTTCTTGTTTTATTTTGCAGGTTTACACAGAAATATATCCAGGGAAGTGCTTCTACTTGAAACAGGGCAATAATGTTTATAATTATACTCCCCTAAAGTGCCACTATGCTGCCTGGGGTTGGTGTTTTTGGGACAGGGACCACGGCCAGAGTGCTTGTCCCATTGTTGAAATCAGAGGGGTTTGAAGTCCATGCTCTGTGGGGACAAAGTGAAGAGGAAGCGAGCTGTTTAGCTGAAGAGCTTAATATTCCATTTCACACCAGTCGATCTGATGATGTCTTGTTGCATCAAGAGGTTGACCTTGTTTGTATCTATATTCCACCCTCAATGACGAGGCAGATTGCAGTCAAAGCACTAGGTAAGAGTTTATCTTGTCACTTTTGTGGTTGTCGCCTGTATAAACCTGTACATTCTGTACATCCAGTTTGCTTTGTAAATATAATAATAATGCATTAGTCTTGTATAGCGCTTTTTCAGATGCTCAAAGTCGCTTTATAATTGCGTGCATTATTCATTCACTTTATACTCTGTGGTGGTAAGCTACTATTGTAGACACAGCTGCCCTGGGGTAGACTGACAGAAGCAAGGCTACCAGTTTACGCTCTGACCACCACCAACCACTCATTCACACACTACATTCACCCAGGCTCCCTGGTGTTACCAAACGGTCTCCTATCCAAGTACCAACCAGGCCCTTCCCTGCTTAGCTTCCAAGGTCTGACGGGAACAGACATAGCAAAAGCGGTATGGCCAAGAGGATTCCTGCATGATGATGTAGGTTTCCTGTTTTAGTTTGCAACTTCCTGAGAGTTTCCCTACTAAAAATGGATGCGTATCACACCCTTGAAAACTGCTAAACTATGTATTTAAAACCTAGACTTGTGAACGCTGATTTAGTGATTTTCCTTGTATTATGGCTTGGAAACGTCAAGAATAAGACCCTTGGCAAGGAATGTACACTGTGCAGAACACTTCACCCACCTTGCCTCCCATGTCTGCGTACGTTGGTGTATGAATGACTGAGTGAATGGGGGAGTGGTTCCTTGATGTAAAGCACTTTGAGTGCCTAAAGCAGGTAGACAGGCGCTATATAAATTACCATTTATTTTATATTAGTCTGCTGTGTTTAAATGGTTATATGATCGATGCCAGTGGTTCTCAAACACGTACAGTGCCTCTCAAAAGTACTAATACAACCTTTGCACATTTTGTCATGTTTACAACCATAAATATAAAGATTTTATTTAGAATTTTTTATTGAAAGTTCACACACAAATAACAGACAACTGTGAAGTGAAAGCAAAATGATACATGATTGTGTTATTTTTCAAAAAATAGAAAACGTGGGGCGTGCACAAGTATTCATACAGCATGAAAAAATACTTTGTGGAACCCCCTTTTTCTGCAATAACAGCAGCAAGTCCTCTGGGGTTTGACTCTACAAGGTTTGCACATCTAGAGACTGACATTTTAGCCCATTCCTCTTTACAAAACAACTCAAGCTCTGTCAAATTAGAAGGAGAGCGTTTGTGAACAGCAGTTTTCAGGTCTTTCCACAGATTTTCTCCATCCATCTTCCCAACTATTCTTATGTTCTTTGTATTCTTACAATCTTCCCAGTCCCCGCTGAGGAAAAGCAGCCCCGTAGCATGATGCTCCCCCCGCCATATTTGACACTGGGGATGGTGCACTCAGGACGATGAGCAGTGTTAGGTTTGCCCCATACATAACGTTTTGCATTTGGGCCAAAAAGTTCAATTTTTGTCTCATCTGACCAAAGCACCTTCTTCCACATGGTAGCTGTGTCCTCCATATGACTTCTAGCAAACTTCAAACGGGATTTCTTGTGGCCTCCTTTCAATAATGGCTTTCTTCTTGCCACTCGTCCATGAAGGCCAGATTTGTGTAGAGTACGACTTATAGTTGTCCCATGTACAGATTCCCCCAGCTCAGCGGCAGTACGTTGCAGCTCCTCCAGAGTTATCTTAGGGCACTTGGTTGCATTTCTGACCAGTGCCCTCCATGTTCGGTCTGTTAGTTTAGGTGGACGGCCGTGTCTTGGCAAGTTCGCAGTGGTGCTATTCTCTTTCCATTTCTGAATGATGGATTGAACAGTGCTCCGTGAGATGTTCAAATCTTCGTATAACATAACGCTGCTTTAAACTTCTCCACAGCTTTATCCCTGACCTCTCTGGTGTGCTCCTTGGCCTTCATGATGTTGTTTAGTGACCAATACACTCTGACCATAGCTCTGAGGCCCTCACAGAACAGCTGGAATTATACTGAGAGTAGATTACACACAGGTGGCCTCCATTTAATGGTTAGGGCAAGGTGTGAACATTCTGCAGTCATTAGGAATGTTATAAAGGCAATTTAATGCACTCAGAAAATGCTGTATGAATACTTGTGCATGCCCCACTTTTCACTTTTCCATTTTTTGAAAAATAACAATCATTTTGCTTTCACTTCACAGTTGTCTGTTACTTGTGTGTGAACTTTCAGTAAAACGTTCAAAATAAAATCTTTGTTTATGGTTGTAAACATGACAAAATGTGCATAAGTCCAAGGTGTATTAGTACTTTCGAGAGGCACTGTACATGCACCACTGGTTGTACTTGGGGGTCATTTGCAGTTTTAGAGTTATTTATATTAGAAATCCTGTAATCTATGCTTCACTGATGCATTTAAATTAAATGTTTTTACAGGTTTTGACATGGTTTACGTCCTTATTAGCCATAATTTATTCCGATTTTGGTATTTTTTTTTTTTACCCAGTTTAGTCCTGATTTGATCTTGATCTAGGCCTGTTGGTACTTGGAAGGTCAATATTATGTTTTGGTTATTGTGTGAAATGTTTGAGAACCACTGATCTATGGTAATCCCTGTTTTAATATACTGATAACGAAAACACTTTGTCTTAATAATAACACTTGATCTAACCAAAAACTAAACAAAATTCAGATTAATAACATGAAATGTAAATATGGGCAGTTTTTGTTTTGTTTTAAAATTATTATTTTTTTGTCCACAGGTATAGGAAAAAATGTGGTCTGTGAAAAAGCAGCGACTGCTGTTGATTCATTCAAGATGGTAACTGCTGCCCGGTATTATCCTCAGCTCCTCAGCACAATGGGGAATACGCTGCGTTTTCTTCCAGCATTTGTTGCGATGCATAAGCTGCTGCTTGAGGGATACGTTGGAGAGGTGCAGGTGTGTGATGTCAGGGTGTATGGACCCAGCCTTTTGGATGAGTCGTATGGCTGGACCTGTGAAGAGCTAATGGGTGGAGGTGGTCTACACACTGTTGGCTCAGCCATTATTGACCTTTTAAGTTTTTTGACTGGAGCCAGAGCCCATCGTGTGCATGGTCTGCTGAGGACTTTTGTTCAACAGAACAATTCTATCAGAGGCATTCGTCGAGTCACAAGCGATGACTTTTGCTTTTTCCAAATGTTGATGAGTGGAAAAAGGTCCAGCTCTGGTGGTGTCTGTTGCACTGTAACGTTAAACTTTAACATGCCAGGGTCATTTGTGCATGAGGTCATGGTAGTTGGATCAGCCGGAAGGTTAATTGCAAAAGGAACAGAGCTTTACGGCCAGCAAAATGGAAAAAATGAGGAGCTTTTGCTTGGGGACAATGGATGGAGTGGACCAGAGGTGAAAATGATGCCCATGCCTCAGATGCAGGGGTTGAGCTCGATGGTGAAGGCCCTGAGACTGTCCTTTCAGGCACATGAGGAACGCAGGTCGTGGGCCCATGAGCCAGTCGCCATGGCACCAACATTTGAGGATGGCCTTTATGTGCAGACAGTGGTGGAGGCAATTAAACAGTCAAGCACCAGCGGCGAATGGGCGAGTGTAGAGATCATGAGGGAAGAGCCAGACCCCAACCACAATCTGTGTGAAGCTCTGCAGAGAAATAAGATTTAGATTATTTCTACAGCGTCTATTACACTGGCCATGGCCCTGAATGTATTTTTTTTTTATAGTTTACACATTCTTTCCACACTATAATTTTTATGATTATGAAGCTGAACGTGTTGGCGCTTGTACTGATAACTCTTAAGTAGATGTACACTACACATCACTGGCTCAATTTTACAATTGTGAGTTCAGTGAATTACATTGATTTATCAGGGTTCACAGCGATTCTTAAAACTAGCACAAACTGTCCTCAAATCACACTTATTAATATTATTGGTTGACAGCGGTCAATAAACATATCTGGTGCCTAATAAGTTGGTGATAACTGGTTCTACTTGAATTGGTATCAACGTATCGCCATGATGATAATTTATCACAGAAAAACCCAGATGTTTTCAAATAAGCTATGTGGAGAAGAGTAAAAGAATATATATAAATGACTTCTTTACAAATGGGTTTTTAATGTTAATTTGCGTATTAGATTAGTTGCTTCCTTTGGTTTACCTGGGCTGGGATTTTTTTTTATTGCAGTTAACAGGCTAGTAAATGAAAATGTTTCAGATTTTTAACTTGCTTTTTGTCATTTATAAATGTGTTTAATTTATATTTCATGTTATTTATGTCTTCGAAGCTATATTGTTGAAGTGTGAGAAAAGTGTATCCACTGGATTGCATCTGTTAATTTAATTGCTGAGACACATAGTTGAGCACACTCACTGTAATCACTTAATGCCCCTAAATTGTATTCTGTTCAGCAATTTTGCAGCAGATGGTTGCTGTTTGCATACTAACATGCATAATAGCCTCACATTGACGTACTTGGCCAATTATAGTCTGAATAACCTACATTTACACTTCTACAGTGAAAATAAAAGTTACAACTATTGTGTACTTGTCTGATACCCATTTTAAGTGCTGTGCTAAATGAATGTTAAGTGTCTTTTTGGCAAGGGTTGTTGGTTTTTTAATTGTCATGAGAATTTTTGATTTATGTAAGTGTCAGCAAGAAGCGTTATTATTGTGTATTATAATTGAAAGCAATATGTTTATTTTATTTTTTTGCTTTAACCTTTTAATAAATACAATTTATTTGATGGTGTTCTTTTATTAATAATTTGATTATAGTTGAATTAGTATAATTATCAATGCTGTGCATATCCTATAGGTATCTACACCAATAGGCTAACTTCTAAACACACTGACTGATTTTATAAATAATGGGGAAAGCCTGTAAGACAAATCCCGGGGGAAATGTAAAACGTAACGTGCAGTGACGTGTCCTGTGTGAGATGAAAGATGGCGGAAAGCAGCTCGGCTGTAGCTGCGAAGAGATGCGACTCTGGCTCTGTCAGTATGGAGACAATATCAGCTCTTACAGAACTAGAGGATTTAGAAAAGGTTTATCAACAGCTTTGTTCTGAAGAGGTACGTATAATAAAGGTCCTGATTTACAATTTTCAGTTAGCGCTGCTGTAAACAACTTCCGGGAAGTGCTGCTGCAAAACATAAGGCGACTTCACAACGTACACATTTTTATACAGTAATACAGCTTTTATGATATATTTGTATATTGTAGGAATGTAGGATACAGTACACTGAAACTCTAGAACAAGTCATGTTTTGTTTTATTATGTCACTCACACAATGAATGTGCACTAATACAATTATTTTATATTTATTGACCGGTATGTATGTGTTTTTCCTCCTACAGAAAGATGTGGAAGCTGGGCTGCAAAGATTGGTGGCGAAGGAGAGCACCATTCATACAAAGATGCTTGCTTTACAGAGGATGGGGTATGAACTATCAGTTCCCTTCTTTGTGCTCCAAAAAATACTTTAATAATTACCTGCAAACTGTCACCTTTGGTTCTATTTAGGCCCAAGCTGCAGCTAATTGAGGGAGATGCCGGTCAACTGTCAGGCATGATCACTTTTACCTGTAGCTTGGCCGAAAACGTCAGCCGTAAAGTGAGACAGCTCGACTTGGCAAAGGTATGTGTATTGTTATAATTATATGACTAACATAAATTAAAAAAAATAGTAAAAAATACACCTGTGCCAAATTATAACAAATTAATTACAAACAATAGTGTCTCTTCAGTAGTTAATGCCACACCACATAGAATTTTACCCAATAAATAAAATTGAATTTCAAGCATTTATTTTATGACAGATATTTTCATGATTGAAAAATACCTCATAAATCTACAAACAAACAAGTGCTTTTGCTGTGAGCGGCTCACCTCGCCTAAGACGCGACTGTAACTTTACCAGGAGTGGGTACGTCTCCAGCTCGTCTCCATGGCGATGTTGACTAAAGTCAGCAGAAATTTTCCAAATCCATTCTTTGATTACCCACTGCATTAATGTGTCGAGCTGGTCATAAGGAGCATGTTTTTTACTGATGGCTACAGTATAGTCCAAAATGTTACGGAGTGTCCATTTAACTTGTGTGTCTTTGTTATGCCTATGCTCTTTTTAGACACGGTTGTATAATGTTATCCAGCGGGCCGATGATATCTTGGACCTAAAGTTTTGTACAGATGGTGTTCAGACAGCCCTCCGTAATGAAGATTATGAGCAGGCTGCGGCCCACATTCACAGATACCTTTCTCTGGACCAATCTGTAATTGAATTGAGTCGGCAAGGGGAAGAAAGTATGAAACTGAGTGGATGCAAACTGTAGTAATTTCTTTCTGTAAATTAATATTGCATTTGATTAGGCAGTGCAGTGGATGCCAGTCTGGTTATGCTTCAAGACGCAGAGCAAAAGTTGAAGGTCATTGTTTCTGAGAAACTGGATGAAGCTGTTGCTGCTGTCGATCTGGCACAGGTTGAAAGATTTTTCAAAATCTTCCCCCTCTTAGGCCTCCATCAGCAGGGTCTTGCACGATTTGGGCTGTATCTCTGCACTCAGGTTTGTAATAAACAATTTGAATGTAAATTATTTTGTCCTCATTATTGTGGTAATTATTGCTGTGACTATAGTTATTAAATTGAATTCAAGAGCAACTCTCCTTACACCACAGCTTGCTGCTAAAGCAGACGAGAACCTGATTTTAGCTACAGGAGGAGATGTTGGTGAGAAAAGAGCCCCACTAATATTTGCAGACACTCTGACACTTTTGCTAGAAGGTAAGTAGTATGCTCTTGTTTTGCATATACATACTTCTCTATATGTATTGTTTATTTTTTTAGCCTCTGCAGACACTGATTGAAAGATTGGTGTCTTTGACAGGAATTGCACGTGTAGTTGAGACTCACCAACCAATAGTTGAAACCTACTATGGCCCTGGACATCTGTATACTTTGATAACTCACCTGCAGGTGGAGTGTGACAAACAAGCTCAGAAAATAGTTGACAAGTTTATTCAACAAAGAGGATATCACAATAAGGTAAGAATTAAATCTTCATATATTCCCTGCCTATCATTAAATCAATGTTTTTTCTAGTTTCAGATTGTCCAAAACAGCATGATGAAAACTATCCCGGGTGAAAGAACTGAGCCCAGGTGTGCATACACTAATAATGTCCCTCTCTTTGGTGTTTTGTCAGTACTTTCGTGTTTGCTGCTGTTAATTTTAAAATACATTGTTTATTACTGCATGTTGGATGACAGAAAATTACCCTTTTATCTTCAGGGAGCTGGATCCGGTCCTTACAGAAGTAACGATAATGAATGCCAGGGCCGAACTTTATCTCAGGTTTTTACGGCGTCGTATTCTTGCAGATTTTGAAGTTGGAGACATACAGAGCATCACAAAGGGTATTAGAATTACTTAATAGTTTTTATTTCTTTTATGCTGCATGTTTGGAACACAAAGATTAAAACTTGCAGTTAATTTGCTTTGTTTTTGTAGAGCATCAGCAGAGTGTGGAGAAGCTGCTTAAACACTGTCAACTGAGCAGAACAATGCAAGAACTTATTGGCTACTACATACCAATGGAGGAGTACTACATGAGGGAATCTGTGAACAAGGTATTTCTACCTTTCTATTTGAACATTTCAGAAGTACTATTTGTTCATAAGACATTTTGTTGATAACATTACCTTCATCTACAGGCTGTTACCATGGATACATATGAGAAAGGCCAGCTGACTTCCAGCATGGTCGATGACTGTTTTTACATTGTGAAGAAGTGCATTAGTAGAGCATTGTCCAGCTCAAGTATTGACTGTTTGTGCGCCATGATCAACCATGCCAACTCTGTGCTGGAGTCAGACTTCAGGTACAGCATTTATCTGATACTGCAATAATAAATGTATTTCTGGTTGGTTCAAAGTTTTAAAATTACCCTACCTATTAAAACAAAAAAACTACATTAATAAGATAAATGAAAGTTTCTATTGAGCTGTCCTTTCATAGTTGTGCTGTTTTTGTTTTACATATTTGGTCATTTCCATTTATTGATACTTTTTCAGAACTGAATAATACTTTGAGTGTGTTTACTGTCAGACTTCAACATAGAGGGGCATGAATTCCTTCTAAAACCACTATCAAATCTTCTAATTATGTTTTGTCCCGCAGGGAAGTATTGTATAATAAATTGCGACAAGGGTTTCCAGCCACTACACTTCAAGACATCCAACGTGGAGTCAGTAGTGCTGTCAGCCTGATGCAGAGCAGCTTACAACAGGGAAAGTTCAATACACTAGGTATTGAGAGCACTGAAAATGCCAAGGCTGCATTTTTGGTAAAGATGCTGCAATAACTTTATAAACCAATAGTGTACCTTTTTTGGCCCTCTAACTGTAAATCCTTTAATTTATTTCTTTTTCTGTTTTGCCTCAGGTGACTTTAAATAATGTTGAAGTGTGTAGTGAGAATATCACTACTTTAAAAAGGAACCTCGAGGTACTTGACGTATTGAGGTTTATTATTCCTCTGTTTTTATTGTCTTTTTAATTGTACAATTAAGAGTTTTTTTATTTCTTGCAGAATGACTGTGCCAAGTTGTTCACCCAAGGCACCGGCTCTGTTGAACAAGCCAAGATTGAAAGTTGTTTGTCAGATCTTGTCAACACATCCACCAAGTTTAAAGATCTTTTACAGGTAAAATGTTTTTCTTTAATTTTCTTTTCTGCCTTCATCACTGAGCAGTCAATCATACATGTATTTTGACAGCAAAAAATAAGGTGAAAATTACTTTGTTTTATAGGAAGGTCTGACGGAGCTGAACACAACTGCTATAAAACCTCAGGTCAAACCATGGATCAGCTGCTTTTTGTCCATTTCACACAATATTGAAGAGGTATTATTCACAGCAGTATATTTGTCCAGAAGAATGAGAAGCTAAAACTGAAATTATTATAACAGGATGAGTTTAATGATTATGAAGCCAATGATCCCTGGGTCCAACAACTTATTGTTAACCTGGAACAGCTCATGTGTGAGTTTAAGGTACTAAGATACTACATCTGTTTATACATTGTTAACTGTACGTATAGTATATGTCCTTACAATACCTCTCCCACTAGGTGGCTCTCTCACCTGTTATCTATGACACCCTGACAAGCCTAATGACCAGCCTGATATCTATTGAACTGGAGAAGACTGTCCTCAAGTGCTCATTTAGTCGGGTAAGGATGTTCACGCCACAAGATGGCAGCCTTAATCTTTTTCATTGCTCCAGACCAAATACCGTTTAGATAAAGCTCTTGGTAATGACATGGGTTAAGCAAGATGTGTGTTGACATATTTAAAAAAATAATAGCTTAATACATTATCTTGTAGCTTGGAGGTTTGCAGTTTGATAAAGAGCTGCGGTCTCTTGTGGCCTACCTCACGACGGTGACCACTTGGACCATCAGAGACAAGTTTGCTCGCCTCACTCAAATGGCCACCATTCTCAATTTGGAGCGGGTAAAGTTCATAATTGCACATACTCTCAAGCCTGAATAAAGCTATATGCTAAATGCATGTTTGTTAATTTAAAACCAGGTAATGGAGATCTTGGACTACTGGGGTCCTAACTCTGGCCCTCTCACTTGGAGACTGACACCAGCTGAAGTTCGGCAGGTCCTTGCTCTGCGGATAGACTTTAGAAGTGAAGACATTAAGAGACTGCGGCTGTAACTCGTAAATTGAACATTGTAGCCTCTGGTCAGTGGTCACACAAGTATATGATATTTGCATTTTGAACTCTGCTGACAAATTATGATACATTTGTTCTTTCAACTTGGTTATATTAACGCTTGTATAATATAGGATTAATGTGAAATTGTAATTAAACAAGTTGGCTCTGTAATTGTGTCACTCTGAATAGCAGCCTTTTAACCTGTAACGGTGGTGAGAAATTAGGACACTTTGGAGTAGCTGTGACTGTCAGAGAAACTGTAATGAACTTCATTCCCATTAAACTGACAGAAACAGGTCAGACAGCTGATGGAGCAGAGTCATTCAATATACGAATAGCTCCTTGTCTACGATGATGGAACACTTTTAACCTAATAAATTGAGAGCTGCGCTGTGATGCTGCTGATCCCTGCCATCCACTGGATTTTATGAAGTGCAGTCTTATTGCAGTAAACCTAGATCTCATTGTTCATACAATTTTCCTGACTATGAAAACAAAGCTGTCGATGCACTGAAGCGTTAAAAGTGGTTCACTCTCATAATTGTAGCCTAATTTCCTTATTTAACCCAACCTATTTTGTACACAAAGCATGTCATGCCTGAAGTTATATAAACAGGGCTGGACGTGAATAGACCTAATATGTAAAATGAAATGATAAACACCGGTGTAATAAGGAAAAGTGTGGCTTTAATGTAAACACAACATTCGATTGGCTCAGCACAAACATTCCACATGAGAGCAACCAATAAACTACAGAATAGGATGGGATGCAGCACAAAAAACATTCACAGTAAAAAAAAAATCTGGTATAATAATCATAATAGTAATATCATATATACAGTCTGGTGCTTTTTAAGGTGGTAATGGAGAAAGAGTATAGACGAAAATGTGAAAGGGAAGAGTATATGAAAAGGGACCGGAAGATGAACATCTGCGTGCACAGATGAAAATGGAGAGCCGTGCACTTTCTCTCTGGCTATGGAAATATTACACATGGGGATGTTAGGTCCCTGTTTTCTCATAAGGGGAAAGTCCCCCGAGAAGCTGCTCAAATTATTTTGTTCTCCCGGTGCAGTCATCTAATTCTAAACAGATTCACATAAGGGTAAGTGTTAAGCACCACAGAGAACAAACTGCTATAGAGGTTGATTCTTTAAACCCTCTGACTTTATAGATGGGTACTGGTGTACACTAGATTTGTATGACCTGACATAAGTGGCACAGGACCTTTAGGAGGTAAGAGGAGGCATGTTGGGCGTGAGGCTTAAATAAATTAACAATTTAATACATCTAAAAACATAATATGCATTTGAGTTGGTTTATGGTTAATGTTCCCAATTCCGAATCAGTATTTCTCAGATGACTGGCACCCGTATATGGCACCATTATGTTAAAAATTCTTTCTTTTGAAATATCAGAGAAAGCAAGTGGAACAGGCCTATAGGCTACATACTCGTGAGTCTGTAGAATAAGGAACTTTTGTGGCTTGTCAAATATAAAATAATGTTTTCCTTTCCAAACTGCGACCCTGAATGTAGCCCCTTCTGTGACTTAAACAATTTCTATGTTCATACACACAGCACCAGGATGTATATCCACAAATTATTACGATCTTGCTCATTCTCTAATCCCTCTATCCATTGCTTCAAATAAGATGGATATAGCCCTGATGCTGAATTTTCTAACTTTACATATGTTTACACAAACATCAGATTACAAAACCAATCGGCGGAAAACATTTTGCAGTTGAGATGAGATGATCAGAAAGGAAAACAAAATATAACAGAAATCCAGAGTGGCGTCTGATGGCAGCTCTTTGGGCCCATTTGGACGTGTAGACATATCTATTCATGTGTATCCTCAACTCCACATACTCTCCATGACAACCTCTGTGCTTGGCCAGGCCTCAGTACAAGCCACATCCTCTCAGGTTATTTGCAATAATGATGTCAGTGACGGCATCAAACACTACCTGGATGTTCCCCGTGTCTGTGGCACAGGTCAGGTGACAATAGATCTCCTTGTTGGGAGAGCGGTTTTTACTCTCAAACTGAACCTGTATATATGCTGTAGCATCATCATAAGTATTAGCACCTGTAAAAAGACCAACATAGAAATCAGGCCCTTCTGTCAGTGCACCTGTTTACTCCAAAAAAATCTGCACTCACCTGTGTATTCTGGAAAGCAAATTGTGAGCGGAGATTTTTTAATCTTCTCACCAAACAGATCTTTTTTGTTAAGGAAGAGGATGATGGACGTGTCAATGAAGAACTTGTTGTTGCAGATTGAGTCAAAAAGCATCAGCGATTCGTGCATGCGATTCTAGAGGAGGCACAAATAGGTATAGTAGTCAAAGTTACACAAAGAACAAGTAAAGTATTTTAGGGGTATTTTAGGTGTAATGATTACCAATATTTGGCTATATGTATCCAAGTTATTTACAATCAAACATGAAAGTAGTCAAACTTACTGTTGTCTCATCTTCATGAAGGACCTGGTCATAACCACTCATAGCCACACAAAAGATAATAGCTGTCACATCTTCAAAGCAGTGGATCCACTTCTTTCTTTCTGACCTTTGGCCTCCCACATCAAACAGCCTTGAGCAAACAAATTAAAATTAGGAGCAAATACATTTAAAAGGGTAAAAGCCGTTCTTTAAGATGTACCTGAAATGCAAGTTTTTGAATGTGAAATGGGTCTCCACAATTCCAGTGGTCTTCACTCTGGTTCTCAGAATGTCCTGCTCTGTGGGCTGGTAATCTGCTGCACCAATTCTGTCTAAACTATCCAAATAGCTAAACAACAAATTAAGAGATGACAGATTGGTGACAGTGCAATAAAGTTATGAATCCTTTCTTTTCCTTTTATTTAACTCACTATTGGGCTGAATCATTGAGCTGGTATTCCCGAGCACGGTTAAAGCACTCCTGGGTTCCAGCATCTGCCCACACATGCTTCATGGCAGTCAGAAGCTCTGCAGAGTACGGCTCAGTGTCTTCCATCCGACTGACAACATCACACACTAACTTTGCATCAGCCTAAAGGTTCCACATTTAAAAAAAAGTTACAATAATGTTTACATGGTCAAAATAATTATCCTTATTCGCTAAGAACATGACAAACTTTTCTGTCTTTGTCACCAAACTCAATGCCCAAAGAGTCCATGGCTCGAAGGATAGCAGCCAAGCTCTGAATAGTGTTGCTGAAAACCACAGGCTTATACTGCTTCACATCATCCCCTGAAAAACCATCTTCATGGATAATCCTGCAAACACACATTTAATGTATTAGCACAAAGAGAAGAGTGAGTTAAGAGAATAAAACGGCACATCTCCATATGTTTCTCCCAGTGTTTTATCCTGGTCTTCATTAAACCAGTCGGACAGGGAGAAAATGTGTAGCAGAACTGTAATATGATATTTATATTGTTTTACTCAAAGTGCCAGTGAATAAGTCACAGCAAATCAATCACACTATACTCCAATTACCAATAATACAGTGCCATACAGCTTTTCTCAGTGCAACAAATATATATCATCCAATGAATAGTGTTGTGAGCAATGATCTCACTGTAGCAAACGTTTTTTTTGTTGGCAATAACTATAGCTTTCACATTCATCACATTAGTCCTGACACAGAGGATTCACAATGTCATGCCAGATGTGAACCATACCTTAATCCAAACATCATATGAAATGACATTATGAAATGAAGGATTAATATCTTTCAGGAATTACATCCTTTTACATAATACTTTTGCAAAGTCAGACTTTATATGTTTTGATGTGTACTTGTTCAGTATCTTATTTAATTGGAATGATTTTTTATTCACAGATATGCCCCCTATATCCCTACAAAAATATTTGTAGAATGTGACACACACTTCAGAATAGTCTTTAATTTTAACAGCTGCAATTATTTGTAATATATATATATATATATATATATATATATATATATATATATATATATATATATATATTAGAAGGTTAAAACTCATTGGGCCAGTTAAATTACTACTACTTACTTACTTTATCTCAGCAAACCGGTCGATTAAGATGACAGTTTACAGACAACTGTTTCTTCCACCAGGCCCAACTAGCCCACGCAAACCCACTCAAGCTGGATAAATCACAGAAGTTATCTGACTGGCAGTGTGATACAAAGGCTAAAGCCTGACACTGACAAGAGTGCATGGTCCTGTATCAGTGCAAAGCAAAGAGGCTAAAGAGGTGGAAGCAAGAGGAGGAAGCAGACATAATGCTGAGAGGAACAGAGGACACTGCATTACCAGGAAGGTAGGGTCAAATATAGTAAGCAGATAGCAGCGTTAGCAAACAGGACAAAGTATCAAAGTACAATGGTCAGGGGCTTTTCGGACTGGACCGCCAGGAAACTTTGCTAAGAGGGTTACAGACAACGACTGTGCTTTAAAACCCTAAAGAGTGATTTAGCTTAGATAGACGGAAGGTTCAGATGCGGTTTTAGATGCCATATTTCTCCGTAAATCCGCTTTATCGGCAAAGTACTGTACGTGATATCGGGCACTTAAAGCCATAAAGATTAAAAGGAGGTATTACTAATGGAGTAGTAGTGACCTCTCTGTAATTCATGCACGAACAGAGGACAACACTAACGTACTGCCACTCAGTCACTACTACTAGCCAACACTGTAGTTAAGTGCAGCCCTTGTTAGCTACACTTCAGCACCGGCCAGTGATCAGCGCCCTGGGACGCACCGCTGAGGCCTATTAGTTTCACGGTGTTCATGAGCCGAGCATAATTAAATTCATAGCAACTCTCCAGCGCCGGTGCAGAAAAACAGTCACTTGGAGACCACGTATGGACAGTGTTATTTGTAACACAAATTTGTTGTTGCAGAAACATACTGCAACAACGTGTGTGGAAAGTTCGGCTAACATTAACATTAACGCTACTTAAAAGCTGAGAGTTAACTGTTGCTATGGCAGCAGTCTATTAAAGTTAGCAACCTAAAAAACCTTCATATAAAATATGTTTCCATGGCAACGGGGCGTCCTGATAGTTTGTTTTTATGGTGGTGACACATTATGCAGGTTGGATTTCAAAATAAATCAGATCTGGCAATAAGCCAAGGACATGGTAAAGGCGACTCCAGGAGGTGCTCGAGTCACCGGCGGCACTCCTCTGGGGCTACGGCCTCTGGAAACATGGCGGCTCAACCTGCCTTAGCTCAGATAACAAACAAGGGGAGGGGATCGGGCCTTTTGCTCCCCAGACGACCAATCGGTTTACAAAGCAGAGTGAAAATACACTTACTTCATTTGTTTGACAATGGTACTTTTGCCGGACTCTCCACCGCCTGTAAAAAATGCAGATAGCCGGTGTTGAGAGAAATCAGTACCATGGAGAGCACCTCCGCCCCATGCAGTCCCACTATCGGGCGCAGGGAGCCGCAGCAACAGCAGCCCCATGTCCCAAAAACGCCCTGATTCTTACCGAGTAGAAGCAGTTTCACGTCCTTGGCCGCAACCACTCCGTCTTCTTTAAGGTTTTTTTCGATGGCTTTGCTCCTGTCCAGAGCAGCGCGCTCCTCGGCGCTCAGTGTACATCCCATGTTTCAAGGCGAATGAGCAATATCCTCTTGGTCCGCCCTGTCCCTCGCCACTCTCAATCACTGCGTTGGCTCTCCTTCGCGCTCCCTCCGCCGCTGTTCGCTACAGCATTAGGCCCGGATTGAGGGCAAAACAACGGCGTTTTTCTGCGTATGTCTCGGCGCTCCGTCCCCTCTCTCCGCTCCGAGGGGGTTGTTGGAGGTGGGTTGTCCGCTGCTACCGCTTGATGGTCAGGGTTATTTGATGGGGAGGGGGTGTCTTTTAGGGCGGAGCTGTCCGCTAGAGGAAGAGGAGGAGATAACGCAGACAATCTGGCTTACGTCAGAGCTGCCGGGTTTTAATCACGTCCTATGAAGTATTCTAGTAAAATAGACTAGCAGCTAACAGGGCAAATACCGCCCGTGTGTTATTGTACTATTAGCGTACTATTAAACATGACACTGATCTGTCATTAATTGTACTAACCTACTGTATGATGTAATGATCAGTGCAGCGTTAGAGCAATAACAGTGTACACAAACTCCAATTTTATTTAAGAAAACAGTGTGAATTTAGCCTACCCCAGTTTATCAGTTAGCTATAGAAATGTTATTATTTACCACAATGTTTAGTGTATGTGTAATATTTAATCAAGCTACGTCCATTCAGTGAATGTCTTTTTGACACGGCAGACCAAATCTGCACAAACTCCGCTTCTGGCCAGCTCAAAGTAACATCTTCATCAGCAGAGTTTATCACTAGGCCTGTGCACATGCGTGATTGACAGGCAGTGATGGGGGAGAAACAAGCCGGATTAACACTGAATTACACCTGAGGGAATTTAGACAAAATTATATTTTCAGTTTTAATTACACTAATGGATCAAACACAAACATGGGGATATTTTTTTTTTTACAACCATTTAATTTCAATAGGTGGAGGAAAAACTCAGGGTTCAGATGTGCACTCATTACCCAACATAGATCATCAGGTTTGAACAATATATAACAGGGATCTCCAACCAGTACCTCGGAAGCTACCAATAGCTCTCCAGCCCTTTCTTGGAAGCTTGCCAAAGGTATTTCAACATTTCTGCATGCGCTTCAGAAGTTTGTTTTGAACATGTTCAACAGAATCTGAAAACATTTGGGTACATAAAGTAAAGTTTGAGGATAAAATTCAATTTGCATCCTTTATTTATGTTAAAATACGTTCTTGGCTTCTGCTTCTCCAGAGTGAACTCCTATGTTGCAAAGTTACACAGTATCTTCGAAACATAAGTAGCTCCCAGACTATTTTGTAGCATAAAAGTAGCTCACCAGATAAAAAATGTCAGGGACCCCTGCATTATAACATTAATCATAGAAAACAAAAGTGACAAGTAGAAAAATGCATTAAATATTTTAACATTTTTTATCTAGAAAATGATAAAACATATCTCCAGAATAATAACATAATTGTATTTATTTTTGTCATTTAATGCAACAAGCCTCATACTTTGGAATTACCCTATTATGACTCCATAATAAAAAAAACTGCACAAAAACGTACGTATATAAGAAACTCCTTGCATGTACAGAAAGGTTTTACGGGTGTATTTCAAGAATATTTTCAGCCAAACTCATCAGTTTACAGTCCTCCAGTGCTTTGACCAGTCGGCTCAGCTTGGCCTCTCTTCCCTCTGCTTGCATAAATCGATTAATAAGTTGATAGGCTTGCTCATACAACCCTTCTCTCTCATATTCAAAAGCCAGATTGTCTATGGCAGGACCTTTTAGAGCTCTGCAATTTTTTCCCAGAGCTCTTCCGACCAATTTCCAGTAGCGACCCACTCCGTTGGAAAAACTTTGAACATCGGCTTGTGTCAGCATTCGATCCTCTTAAGAACAGAAGCATAAAGGGAAGAAGTTAAAAAGTACATTTTGATCTCAACACCCATAACAAGACATCTATGTTGTTATGTTTATAATGCATGAACATGATCAATTGGATCAGTTTTACCCATTCAAAATGTGTGCGTAAGTGTGTGTGTGTGTGTGTGTGTGTGTAGGAAGGGGGCGGTGATGGTGATATAGTCAAAGTAAAATGAAAACTTACTAAACTCTCTATTCTGAAACTTGAAGGCATTGACGGGCACAGACTCCTCTTGTGTGTGGGGCAATGACTGCTGTGCATTATTGAAAGCCTGACTCTGTAGCTGCTGCTCCAAATGTTCGATTTCTTCATCACGCAGACGCTCAGGCTAAAACACAAATAACATTTTGGAACTCAAAACATGGGGCGAAAAGATACAGTGCCTCTCGAAAGTACTAATACACCTTGAACTTTTGCACATTTTGTCATGTTTACAACTATAAACATAAAGATTTAATTTTCAATTGTTTAGTGAAAGTTCACACACAAGTAACAGACAACTGTGAAGTGAAAGCAAAATGATACATGATTCTGTTATTTTTAAAAAAATAGAAAAGTGGGGGGTGCACAAGTATTCATACAGCATTTTTCTGAGTGCATTAAATTACCTTTATAACATTCCTAATGACTGCAGAATGTTCGCACCTTGCCCTAACCATTAAATAGAGGCCGCGTGTGTGTAATCTACTCTCAGTATAATTCCAGCTGTTCTGTGAGGGCCTCAGAGCTATGGTCAGAGTGTATTGGTCACTAAACAACATCATGAAGGCCAAGGAGCTCACCAGAGAGGTCAGGGATAAAGCTGTGGAGAAGTTTAAAGCAGCGTTAAGTTATACAAAGATTTCCCCAAGATTTGAACAGAAAGACCTAAACTAACAGACCGAACAAGGAGAGCACTGGTCAGAAATGCAACCAAGTGCCCTAAGATAACTCTGGAGGAGCTGCGACGTACTGCTGCTGAGCTGGGGGAATCTGTACATGGGACAACTATAAGTCGTACTCTACACAAATCTGACCTTCATGGACGAGTGGCAAGAAGAAATCCATTATTGAAAGGAGGCCATAAGAAACCCCGTTTGAAGTTTGCTAGAAGTCATATGGAGGACACAGCTACCATGTGGAAGAAGGTGCTTTGGTCAGATGAGAAATAAATGTAACTTTTTGGCCCAAATGCAAAACGTTACATATGGCACAAACCTAACACTGCTCATCGTCCTGAGTGCACCATCCCCAGTGTCAAATATGGTGGGGGGAGCATCATGCTATGGGACTGCTTTTCCTCAGCGGAGACTGGGAAGATTGTAAGAATAGTATGGAAGATGGATGGAGCTAAATACAGAGACATTTTGGAGGAAAACCTGCTGGAGTCAGCAAGAGAATTGAGGCTGGGGTGAAGATTCACCTTCCAGCAGGACAATGACCCTAAACACAAAGCTAAATCTACAATGGAATGGTTTAAAAACAAACATATTAATGTGTTAGAATGGCCCAGTCAAAGTCCTGACCTAAATCCTATTGAAAATCTGTGGATAGACCTGAAAACTGCTGTTCACAAACACTCTCCTTCTAATTTGACAGAGCTTGAGTTGTTTTGTAAAGAGGAATGGGCTAAAATGTCAGTATCTAGATGTGCAAATCTTGTAGAGTCAAACCCCAGAAGACTTGCTGCTGTTATTGCATAGGTTAATGTGGGTTACTGACATAATTTTTCATCTTCCTCATGCGCAAAAATATCATATTTGTTGTGTTAAAAACAACTATTCACCATTTCCTGGTTGGAGAAATGTTCTTTTTTGCCGTGTTTTGTGCGCGCGTGTATTTTTGGGCGTTTCATTCAAATGACGCTAGGATTTCTCCGTGGCATTTACCATCAGCTGCTCTTGCGTACGATAAGATCTGACAGGAAAGCACAGGTTCATAAATGTCACACGCCCTCTGGCGTATATCAGAAATACACCTACACGTACACAATTTTTTTACGCAATGTTGATAAATGAGGGCCAATGTGGGCTGATGAATCCTGGCATTGTCATCTTGGAATTTGCCCATGCCATCAGGGAAGACGAAATCAATTGATGGAATAAGCTGGTCATTCAGGATGTTTAGGTAGTCAACTGATCTCATTGTTGGGCACATAGTGTTGCTGAATCTGGACCTGACAAACTGCAGCAACCCCAGGTCATAACAGACCGTTAAATCCACGTGGCTAATTTTTTTGGTCAGGCAGTATATTTGTACTGTGAAAGTACGCCCAACCAGTCCACATGTGCTTTGTGGATCAGGAGAAAATGTTCGACCGTGTTCTTCGTGGTGTGCTGTGTGGGGTGATCCGGGAGCTCCTCTGCCAAAGACCACAGCAGGAGCTGTTGTTCCCAGTGCATGTTGGGCTCCGCCAGGGCTGCCCTTTGTCACTAGTTCTGTTCATTAAAATTATGGACAGAATTTCTAGGCACAGCCAGGGTCCGGAGGGTGTCCGGTTTGGGAACCTCAGGAGCTCATCTCTGCTGTTTGCAGATGATGTTGTTCTATTGGTTTCATCAAATCAGGACCTTCAGCGTGCGTCCAAGATGAGGATCAGTACCTTCAAATTCGTGACCATGGTTCTCCACCGGAAAAAAGGTGGCTTCACCTCTTCAGGTTGATGGGGAGTCCTTGCCTTAAGTGGAGGAGTTCAAGTGTCTCGGGGTGATGGTCACGAGTGAGGGATGGATGGAGCGTGAGATCGATAGACGGATTGGTGCGGCGTCAGCAGTGATGCGGTCGCTGTATCGGACTGTTGTGGTGAAGAGGGAGCCGAGTCAAGCTCTCGATTTACTGATCCGTCTACATTCCCACCCTCACCTATGGTCATGAGATCTGGGTAATGACCAAAAGGACAAGATTGCGGATACAAGGGGCCCGCCTGCTTGGGAGCACCCTTCGAGATAGGATGAGGAGCTCAGTCAGCTGGGAGGAGCTCGGAATAGAGTCGCTGCTCCTTCACGTCGAAAAGGAGCCAGCTGAGGTGGCTAGGGCATCTGTTTCAAATGTCTCCTGGTCGTCTCCCTCAGGAGGTGTTCCAGGCATGTCCTATTGGGAGGAGGCCTCGTGGAAGGCCCAGGACACGCTGGAGGGACTATGTCTCTGAGCTGGCCTGGTGTCGGCTCGGGGTCCCCCCAGAACAGCTGGAGGAGGTGTGCGTGGATCGGGAAGTCTGGACATCTCTGCTCAGACTGCTGCCCCCCGCGACCCGGCCCCGGATAAAGCGGAAGAAAATGGATGGATGGATGGACCATACTAGTATCATTTAACAGTACCCGGTCCTATACATGGGCAATGGGGTGAAGAGTCTTGTCCCAAGGACTGAACAATAGTAGTCCTTGTCAGGAATTAAAGCCTTCGGGTTTGTGTCTACCACTGACCCCCGGCTCACACTGAATCCGGTCCGGGTCCGATCCGGTTTCGGTCCTGATCCAGTCCGGTTTCCCTCCAAACTACCACTCACATTGTGTCCGGCTGACACTGTGGCCAGCGCCGCCGGCTCCGGTGCCAGATGCTGCGCCAGGCACAGAAACGGCCCTCGCGAGAACAGATGCGCACGTGAGTTTCCCTCTTGGTGCGAGGTCACGTCATAAGTTGCCCCATATATAGGTAGTTTTTGTCAACAAAAGCCGTATTTGCCAGTACAACGACTCTCCCCAGTGAAGTGGATGCTTTGCAACACACTAATGCCCCTGTGTCACTGGTAATGGAGAAATGTTTACATTTACGACGTTACACGCGTTTACAGGTCGTAAACAAGACCAAATTAGTAGTAAGCGTCAGATTTTATTTTGAAATACACCGGATCTTCCTCTCCCACGAGACCTGACTTCCTGTTTGGCTTGTGTTTTTCTGTCAGCTTGATCCGTTGGGGCTCCGGTATCCGGCAAAGATAGACTTCTTGCGGATTCTTTCCGTTGCCGCTGGAAGGCCGCCGGATGGCCTCGGTAGCCGGAGCCGGACTTCGCGGAGCGGTGTGAGTGTGCAACATTGGTTTTAATGACTTTCTAAGTTGACGGACGCCGTACCTGGCGTTAACCGGATTCAGTGTGAGCCGGGGGTGAGCCACAGCTATTTTACTATAGTATGAACCATCGAGAATTACACAATATATTACAACTGTATGCCTAAATATCCCCATGTGTAGGCTGGGGAATTTAAAATGCACATTCACAATTAATACAACACAATGTATTTGTTATATCAATTTGGGTTTTAGAAAATGCCCTTCAGAAAGAAGAACAGATTTTTTTTTATGAGCTGAATGAAATTAAAACGTTACCTGTGAAAGGTGGATTTGTTGTAGGCAAAGCTCCATCTGATCTAGATACAGATCCAGGGTATGTGTACTCGCCTTGAGCTGGGTTTGCACAGTGATTTCTTGGGGCAAAGCAAGCAGTCGACAACCGTGTTGGGAAAGGGATTGCTGCACAGTTCCTGAGCTGTAACTCTCTAAAAATTGTTGACAAGTGGACACATCCAAAAACTTAATCTCCACACCTAGGAAGGGGTCGGCATCATGAACTTTTAATATTTCATAGCCCGCCAGACCACCTGCAGAATCTGAAAGTAAGAAAACAGGTCAATACAAAGAAGACACCATGTCTCACACACACACAAACAACAACCTTTTACCTGAAAGCGTTAGCTTGATGACTTTGAAAACAATAAACTTTCCTTTACTGTCTTTGTAGAGTGAGAGCAGGTTCACACCAGGGCACAGCGACTGCAAAAACAGTACTGCACTTCCAGTCCATGGCCTACAGCTCACAGATTTGTTTGCCATTCTGTCAACAAGTCAAAAGTCAGATACGAATCAGAATCTTGAGCTGCTTCTGAAGACAGAACCCTACTGCGTGTGGCAAATCTCGCAACAGGTGTGATAAGATGTAGTATTTGCACCATTTACTGTTTAAAAACCTGAACACAAAGTTGGGATGAAAATTCTTTCTATCCAACATGAAAGATGAATTATATTTTTTAACACAGCCTTGCAAATCAATGTCATTGTGCTGTTAAGCCTACTGTCCTCACTAGTGTGGCCTCACTCTACCCCAACCTGTGAAATGTTCATTACATAAAAACATGTTTAATCTTCTCCCTTCCCCCATCTCAGTCACTTGCTCCTGTACTCTGTATGAACTACAGACCTATTGCCTTGCCTCTTGGTCTCCACAGGATGTGCATGGCTCTCCACTGAAATAGCAACACTGAGCTGGATTATATGCATGTCCTCGTATTTTACTAATACATCAGTATGCTTGCTACAAGGTCTGCAGGAATCTCATAAATCAGCCAGTATGTAATTATATGCAATCCTATCTTCTGTTCCTCTGAAAGTATACTGTGAGATTAGTTGACTGGCTGCAGGAGGATTAAATGATCATGAGAGGCTTAAAATATATCATTTTTGCTTTGGCTGGCAAAAGGCAACCTCTAGTATTCCCTTGACAAACTATCTCTGGAAATCCATGATGTAGGATAAAACACTACCAGCTAATTGAAAGTTTCTCTAAAAACTACTCAGTCAAGCTTGTGCAGCAACAATGGAACAAACAAACAAACAAACACAGGAACAGTCACAGTCTAGGACCAAAAATTATAGAAATAGGAATGATCTTTTTACTTTTTAATGCCCTGTGCGCAGTGGCTTTTATTGTCGCTGCTTAGTTATTAACAGCATCATCAAACTTATTAAATGTATTCCCAGATGTGCTCAAAAATGTACATACCCTGGCAGAATTTTTTATTTTTTGGCGGGGCCATTTTTGAGATAATATAATTGATGACATACCCAAGCTTTTAATACTGTGTATTGCCCCCTTTAACATCACCGACAGCTTGGATTCTTTTGTGATAGTTGTCATGGGGGTGCTGGGGAGAATACTTTGAAGTTGTATTTAGTTACAGAATACTGAATACTTGCATTCAAATGCATTTAGTAACGTATTCCGTTACTTTGTCCAATCAGTACTGTATTCTGAATACATAGAATACTTTCACATTGATTTACATAATATTCTTGCATAAAAGCGGCGTATGATTAAAAATATGCAGTTACACCTGTTACACAGCCTGTTACAAACTTTTTTTACACTAATTCAGAATGCATTAAAACCCTTTGCAAATGCCCACAACCCCAAATAACATAGCGCTATGAATATACTTATCAATATGAAACTGATATTTAGTTAACTGCAATGTATTCCTTTGATGTTAGGAAAATAATTGTATTCTAAATACATGTATTCAGTTACTCAGTTCATGCAACTCATTTTCCATCAAGTGCCTCCTTATTGTGCATCTTGAAACAGCAACACAACTTTATTTTCGAGAGTCCTGTATTTCAGCTGAAGTTATCTCTTGTTTTTTTTATCCACAATTTTCCTGCCAATTGTTGCTGAATTTGTTGTTGGTCGACCTGACCGTGGTTTGGTTTCAACAGAATCCTGCATTTTCGAATTTAGAGTTTGAACACTGCTGATTGATACTCTCAGCACCTTGGATATATATATATTTACCATTTTAAACAGTTCCAACTACTTTTCTTGCAGATTCGCTGACAATTCTTTTGCTTTCCTCATGACTCAGAAACCGGAAACGTCAGTGCAGCACTGGATGAAAGATGCAAGGGTCTGTCAGGAGCCCCAAAACTCATTGATTTTTTTATACAGTGCCTCTTGAAAGTACTAATACACCTTGAACTTTTGCACATTTTGTCATGTTTGCAACCATAAATATAAAGATTTTATTTTGAATTTTTTACTGAACGTTCACATACAAGTAACAGACAACTGTGAAGTGAAAACAAAATGATACATGATTCTGTTATTTTTCAAAAAATAGAAAACCGAAAACCTTTTTCTGTAATAACAGCAGCAAGTCTTTTGGGTTATGACTCTACAAGGTTTGCACATCTAGAGACTGACATTTTAGCCCATTCCTCTTTACAAAACAACTCAAGCTCTGTCAAATTAGAAGGAGAGCGTTTGTGAACAGCAGTTTTCAGGTCTTTCCACAGATTTTCAATAGGATTTAGGTCAGGACTTTGACTGGGCCATTCTAACACATTAATATGTTTGTTTTTAAACCATTCCATTGTAGATTTAACTTTGTTTTCAAAATATCATTTATGACCTGAGCCTCTGACCAGGCAAAGCTCCCCCCCCCCCCCTGCAATCCCAGGCGCCCCTCAGGTTGGGAACCACTGCTCTAGCCGATTATCTATTACACAGTACTACATGGCCAATTGAGATGGAAACCACCAATTTAGAGACAATGTTAGTTATATTGCCGTGACATTTCTCGGTGTGAAGGTCCCGGTGCCTATGCTGTGTTCATTTACAGTGGACATGACATTGTTGTTAACAGCTGAAGCGTCCGTGCATAGGCAGAAGTTGATAAAGGCAATAAACAACACAAAACAAAACGCGGCGAGTTGAATAAATGCGTGCATGTCGTTCTTGCTTAAACTTTAAACGGTAAAACGCCCGTCGTTAAAGAAACCACACTTACCCCACAACTTTGTTTTAACGCTCGACAGTCTTCCTCTTGGTGAATCACACCCACCATTGCGTCAGGCCGTCCTCTCGTGTGACTGGCCGCGGAGACCGAGAGGCCGCGCGGATTGGCTCGTGCAAAGCCTTGGTGCAAACAAGGGACCTGGGAACTCTTGACGGGAAGGAAGTAACTTTTTCTCGAGTGCGAGTGTGGTGTAGTCAGAAGTAGGGCAAACACCGTTGTTGTCAGATCTGTTATCTATCAGTTTTCAGTCATGTATCACTGATCACAACAGGCGAGCTAGTCATTGACGGAACAATTGCAACACTATAACTTCTAAACCCCCACCTGAAACGAGGGCATATTTTATTTATTTTTTTCAGTTTTGCTTTACCCAAATCTAAAGGCTTCTTGGGAAAAAAAAGAGGAGTCAGAATAGTACGGAGCCCGCCAGGGGACATGAAAGGAAAAAAAAAAGGGGAGGAGAATTTTTTTTTATATCAAAATCCCTACTTATTATCTCGGGATCCCGAGATAATTAAGTCGAGATCCCGAGATAATTATGACGAGATCCCGAAAAAGTTTTACGGAATTCTGGTTGAAACTGTAGATGGCACGCAAACACCAGAAGTATGATACTTCGGTAAAGTTAGAAAGATATTCACAGATTCGGCTTTTCCGGATCAATAACTCATCATCGTAACATTGCTTTCACAAAAACGACACTTCAGTGCGATCACGGCAAGGTGGACTACTACCTACAATCGTATTTTCCCCAAAACAAGCCGCACTCCGTGCTGGGAGACTTGTATTGGCCTCTACGCAGAGCCTGCTGGTGCTCGAATGCGCAGGGACCACTGCGCCAATGTACCGCACCCTGGTCTCAATGTACCGATCGAGTGGTCTCAATGTCCCGGGCATGGACCTATTACGGTCCCGGGGCGTTGAGGCAACGGTACATTCCGACTAGCGCCCTCCATGTTGAACTGACAGACAAATGATGAACATAGGTAATTAATGCCATTAAAAAAATGTTTTATTAACTTTCACGGGATCCTGACTTAATTATCTCGGGATCTCGACTTAATTATCTCGGGATCCCGACTTATTATCCCGGGATCCCGAGATAATAAGACGGGATTTTGATTGGAAAAAAAATTCTCCTCCCCTTTTTTTTTTCCTTTCATGTCCCCTGGCGGGCTCCGTAGAATAGCGACGAAAACGAGAATGCAAAAAAGAGCAACAAAGACACAATAAACAAACGACAAGACTCGAATAAAAAGTAATGAAAAGCCACAAAAGAGCAACAAAAACACACACACACAAAACCTACGAAAATACGACAAAAACGTGTCAGTCTTAGCTTTCAAATGAGGCGTTACTCTGGCCTATAGTCTGCAAGCTCCATCAAGAAGCTTTTAGATTTGGGTAAAGCCGAACAGTAGAAAATGCACTCGGTTAAGGCGGGAGGTCAGAGGTTAACCGCTCACCAGCTAATTGCCATTTTTGCACACATTTACGGATGACCAAAAGTGACAAAGATGAAACAATCATAAGGAGTCTTGAAGCTGTTTATTCGTAGTACACAAAAGAGAAATCATAGAACGCTCTGCCTGATGTTTGAAAGCATTTGTGATTTATATGTTTGACAAATTTAAGAGTTTCTTTGTCTCTGTAGACCAGTGCGAGGGAATTCTCCTCCGGATACACAGTCAACAGCTGCAATAGTGAGACCAGGCATGAAAAGTGAACGCATTACTCAAGTTTTTGCATCAAATATTATTACTCACTTCTTCGTCTTCCTCATTAGCAACGTAACACGTGAAGCCCCCAAACTCTGTGTCCCAATCTGAGAACACAACAATATAAAGAACCCTGATGTGATGTGTGTTTGTGTAGGAAACAATATACTGTATTTATTTGATAAGTTGTGTTGACAGAAAATGTCCATTACTGGTTTAGTACATCATATAACGTGAAATGCAGGATTCCAATGTCACTATTTGTGTGTCACTTCCAGCCAGGGAATGGGATAATTCCTTAAATTCTTAGGTTAGTAAAAACTCATTCATATAGAAAGTTAGAACTACCACATCTGCAGAACTGTTTCTTTGTGACTCACATTTGTGGATGAAGGGAAACCAAAATTGAATACAAAAGTTACTGAGGCTATATTTGGACTCACCTGCACATTGGAAAGGCAAAATCAGATCCAGAGCGTATTCTGCTTGTGCTGCATCGCCATCGTGCAGCAATGTGTAGCTGCCATGCCTCCACCTGCGTAGCTCCCCACTACATTTCGGTGTGTTTGCCTCTACAAACACAAACCAGTCAAGGCCGACGTCAAAGGATGGCAAATGTGAATGTTCAATAAATAAACAATACCTGGTTTATTGTTATTACATATCGAGTTCCCGGTAGAGGAGCCTGCTTCATCTCCTTCCAAAATGTATTTTTGCTTATGCTCATCATCATCATCATCATCTTCTTCATCTTCATCAGAAGGGCAGAGATAGTGCAACCGAAGGCCAGTAAAGTTGGAGAGAAGCAGGAAAAATGCTTCTGAATGTAACAGCTCAAAACAACCATGAACACACTCAGGCAAATTTTCCAGTGAAGCAACATCATAGCACCTAAAAGAATATACTGGATTTAACATTTTGAGAGCACAGTTTTGATATTACCTACAAGGATTATAAGTCCAACCTTTTATTGGCCGGACCCTTCTTTGTCCACTGAATGTGACTGAGTTTCAGTGCTTCATTTACTTCCTTAAATTTCTCCTCCTATGACCAGACACAAACATTTAAATTCTAAATAACTATAAAGGGCTCGAGAATTGTTGCTAATGTTGAGTTTAGATCTAAGATCTTCTTTTGAATTAGAAAACATGGCATAACCATTTTATGCCTAGTATTTATACAAAATTTTGTTGCACTTCATAGATGATTCAACATCACCATTAAGAGGCTTTTTGGGGCGGCACGGTGGCACAGCATGTAGCGCTCATGCCTCAAAGCTAGAAGGTCTTGGGCTCAATCCACAGGCCTTTCTGTGTGGGGTCCATCTTTTGCTTCCCCACTACTAAAAACATGCACAATAGACCAGGATGGGTGCATGGTGTAAGTGAGTAGTTGGTAGTGGCCCGAAGGGGAGAGGAGTGGTCGATGGTGCAGATTGGCAGCCTTGCTTCCGTCAGTCATTTCAAGGGCAGCTGTGGCTACTGTAGTAGCTTACCACCACTGAGTATGGAGGAATGAATAATACACATACATAGTAAAGCAACTTTGAGCATCTGGAAAAAAGCACTATATAAGACTAATGCCTTATTGAAATACTTTATATATATATTTTTTTTTTTTAAGCCAAAAAACTAAATTGGGGTTAGTATAAACCAAGTGACTGACTAGCCAGTGACCTGTAGAAAGTCTTTCAGTTGAATCTCCGAGCTGTCCTCAAAATCTCCCTGAATCTTTTCCTGATAGGAAATATCCAGGTAGGCAGGATTGATCCATTCCATAAGCAGTGTCTCCTATACATTGGTAAACAATGTGTACATAAATAGTATATAAAAAAATATACAAATGTGACATTAAGACAAAATAGTTTACATCTCTTGGAAAGTGAGGATTCCTTGGCAAAGAGGGCACAGTGTGACGAGGGGGCCGCTCTAAAGACAGTCCGTGGAACCAACCGCCGAGTGAAAGGCGACATTTGTCTTTCGAAAAAACCTCAGAGACCTGAAATAAACATCAAAATGGATATTTATTAATAAAGAATAACACAAAGTGAGTGAGTGATGAAAATGTAAAGCAACATAACAAAATTGTTATCCATGACTAATACATAATTATTATTGAAGATTATTCTTACTTGATGAAAAGAGACTGGGGAAACTTCAAAAAGGACAAGTGTATTTCGAGTAGGCACAATTGACTTAACTATATCCTTTGGTTGGAAATCACCTAAAAGAAAAATAATTTAAAAAAAATGCAGCATTTCATTAATGCATTGTTTGTAAGATTTACAATAAAACTTACTGTCAGTTTCGTAAAGATCAAGGGTCCCCCCGTCACTGCCCTCCCAATCAGGTACAAGATACAGTATAAAGGCGACTCGTCTCCCTTCCAATTCGTCATCATGACATAGAAGAACATCTAAAACCATTTAAAGTTAAAACACAAACTGAAAAATACTGTCACAATTTTCTGTTTCTCAAATTACCAGTGTATTCATATTTGGCACAAGAAATGTCCACTGTGCTCTCGAGTTCAACACCTAGCATGCCCTCCAGCCATGGGCGAAATTTCTGAAACAGCATAGATCTATAGATAGGGAATACAATCCAAATATCATGAGCAAAAATAATTGGTACATTTATACATATATAAACTATGAATTTAACATGATTACAGGAGGAAGACGTTACAGTGAGTAGAGTAAACGGAAATCCTAAAAAGCTATATTTGGGCAAGCAATACCAATTCAAAAGTAGCTATGGCTCCATCTTGTGGCCAAAGTTAATACTAACCACACGGAATTAAGCGCATTTATTGACCTTATGCCTTGGATGTGCGGCTCATCTCTCGTCTTTAGGTCATCAGACTGTAACAAATCATCAAAACAGTTTAGGCTGTATGACACTGCCATCCGTTAAATGTGGTTAAATACCTGCTTGAACTTGTATAAGTCATTAGATTTCTGATTAAAGTTGAGTTCCAACAATTCTTTCTGTAAATTATCTACAAAGTCTTCTTCCTCAATAAAATTCCTGATGATGCAGTGTGGGAAAGGATGGCAGTATAGCTCAAGATCTCCTGTAAAGGAAATCAAAAGCATTTCATTTTCAAATGTTACATCCGGGAATTCTGAACCCACCTCCCCTGAGCTTCAGGCAGCAGTTCATGCGAAAGCATTGGGCGCGACTGCAGTAGACACTATAATCCCAAAGCTCGGGGATAGTAACTACAGTGGGATGGAATGTAAAATTTGGGCTTCTTCCAAATTGAGCAAATTGGTAAGAGGTCTAAAGCAAAACCGGATGTTTGCCATGACAAGTCGCGTCTGAATAGTGCTCAGTTGAGAAGGATGTAGGGAAAGGAGCCTCAATGCTTCTTATCATATCGCCTTTAGCATAGGGACCTCTGGTGGTTCCTCACCGGCGATTAGGAGCTATGTGACATCCCATAAACCACCGTTTTTTTTTTGTAATCCAAGACATTACGGTGATATAGTTTTATGATACAGCTGTTGGTGATGTCACTTTCCCTGTTGTTCCGCCGCTGCCTGTGTATGGTCGGATTGTGCAAATGCAGCTGAAGCTCTAGTTCCCCTTGTCACATGATACGGTCCACCGTATCATGTGACAAGGGGATAGGAGCTACAATCAGGATTTAGGAGCTATTATTTGAGGAATTAAGACGCAGCTAAAGACACCACAAACCGATGAAGATGAAATTGATGACAAACAGCTGCGACAAAGCCACAAAATGAAGAAACCGAGATTAACCCCTATATTCTTAGATAGGGTAGTGACTTTAAATAGTTTTCTCTTGCAAATGATTGACATCAGCCGCAGTAGTGTATTACAATCGGCACAAAATGGTTATGCTAATCTTATTAACATCCTGTGACAACTAATTAACTGCAGCCGAATCAACACCTAAATAATCCATGTAACATGTAACTGTCGGATTTACCTCATTGTTAAAGTGATAGTCTGTAAATTACAATTGAATAGATTGTGTATAATTGACCACCTGCGTCTGAAATTTGACCTAAAGTAAGTAAAATAATAAGTAATTAAGTTTATTTCTTTTTTATAAAGTCCCTTCTTTTGCCGATTTCAACAACTAATCAGAAACCCTGAGCTATCACTTTGACCAATAAGACAAGCCTTCCAGCCAGTCAGGAACAATCAGGAGAGCAGGGGGAGGGAGCTTCATTGTTCCAGCGCTTTCTGGTCCAAGAGGGGAGGAATTGACGGTTTACTCTAAAATTTCTCTTGCTCTCGCTCTCCTCACTTAGCAAACGTACAGACTATCACTTTAACTTGGGACGCTTTAGAAAATGAATCTGTTTTGCCTGATGTCACAGAGCCAAAAGATTTTGCTCGCCTCCCTTCCTGCGCGGGCCACGGCCGCATGTCTCTCGTGTCCCGGGGCTGCATCGCCACACGCTCATTCAAAATCTCTTCTTATTGTTTCTAGCGGAGTATCAGGACAGTAGTTTGGCGAATAGACGAAAGTAAAGCCGTACACGTGTTTTTTTGTCTCAAAGAGGAGTTGACTCCACACGGTTCTTATGAGCGCAGTTACTTACAGTGACTCTGGTTCTCTGAATGTGCACAGTCTAAAACGACTTTGGCTAATCTTCAGTGGTGAGACAGGAATAACCGCAGGTGCAGGTTCAGTTTTAAATCGACGCTTCCCAAACTGCATTTTCAGGAACCAAGGTGAGAGAATGTGATTATTCGCCATTTAACATTTTAGAAAGTGGGGGAAATGACCAGATAGCAGTCCTAAAACCTAGTGCGACGGTGGCTTAGTGGTTCTCACGCAGAGGGGCGGGCCTGAATTGAGGTCATTATGTTATAGGAAAAAACGCGCGTCAAAGTCAGGGAGACCAGCGGTACACGAGCAGGGATGCCGCGCCCACTGCCTACACGCACTCAAGTAATCCAATCTACACGTGCGTTCATTTATGTCTTGTTAAACAATCAAGGACTCAAATAATGAGCACAAGCGTCACCTTTTACCTGCAGCATGGAGGACAAGTTGATCATCGCGGTTTGCGCTTGGCCTGAGTTGTATGACGCGCCTCCTAATTATGACGCTCGCAAAACTTCACCCGCCAGAAAACAGGTGTTTCTCGCGAGTGTGAAGCGGCAATGGTTTCCGTCCAACTAGAGGCGGATGGGACGGCCCGCTCGTACAAATGTAGAAAATTTGCTGCTAACTTAAGTTCAGATCCTGACAAAACTTTTGCATCATGTAGTGTCCTATGGGGCTTGCGCATAATCTATGCTGCGCTCGCAGCAGCGAGTGAGAAAAGAAAGAGAAGCGCAGAGAAGGACACGTCTGAGCTGAAGTGCGCTGCAGCTGCAGGGGCGGAGCAGAGAAACTGCTCTGAAGAGAAGGGGCCCCAACTATTTTTTAAAAACACCATTTAAAACACGCATCGTATAGTACCGCCGCAGTGGTCAATTTGACTGCGGGGCGGAGGGTTTAAAATGCGGCGGCCCGATAAGCTATTCCTCCGTAACTCTCACTCACGCATCTCTCCCAAATAGCCCCCCTTTGTGCACACCGTGTGTCTCCATCAGTGAGGTGCAGAGAAGACGGCTGGTGAAATTCACTAAAGGCCTCCCGACCGTGTTGTCGTGGCCTCCCGACCGGACAGTCCGGGACAGACACACAACGAGCGCGGTAAGACCAACAAATACACTCAAGAGCATATACGCGCCGCCACGGGTAGGCCTGTTACCCGTGTCCCACCCTACAGTCCACATCATTCAGTGTTCACTGCCTCTCCCAGGACAGGGGCAGCTGCAGGACCGAGCGCACACCTGGCTGTGCAGAGTGCTGCGTCGTGCATGCGCTCTGCTCCAAACTGTGTCCCCGACCTGCGCCTTATCCCACAGCCCTGTTTGTGCCCGGGACTGATCAGGATCAAGTTGGTGATTATTGATCAATAGTGGGAAACTTATTTTGAACCCAAAGACGCAGATGTATCGACAGAGACGCGTCCGAGAACAGCTGCCCACAAAAGTCAGAAAAACTTTCCTGGCAGGTCCATGCAGGGCAGTGAGAGGGAAGTGTACATTAAAGAAGGTGCAGGGGGTGAGAGGCATCTGGTGTTGGGTTGGGTTTGAATACGCTTCTTTAAAATATGACTGAAACTATTAAAGATGTCCATCGTCCCCAATAGACCTCGTGATTGATGCTTGTCAGAACAAGCTTGTTATATAGAAAATATTGTGTCTCACAAACTTGAACAGCGTTTTCGCTGATGCTCAATGGTGTCGCAGCTGTCGCTGGAATACAGGGGACGCTCCTCCTCTCTGTTCAAAAGCAGCTAATAATTTCCTAATTTTACCTGATATCGGTCCAATCACCAAGAGACCGCACAATTCCAAAACATTAAACATATCCAGCATTTCTCTAATTGGTTGACCCTTATCAATCACGCGCACCAGGAAATCGCTGAGATCACGCTTGCTCCCAGACTACAGCTGTTTCCCAAAGCCTAGCTACCTTGCCTTGGTCTGATGCGGGCTTGGTCAGGCATCCACTGAGCTCCAGAGCCTGATGCACTGAAAAGACTTCCAATTTTTAGTGCTGATGTACAAAAACCAGAGTGGTTAAAAATATTTCACCTTCCCCAGCGTTGTCACATGGGTCATAGCGATTTTTAGAAAAAAGAAAACTCTTTGGAACCAGGCTTTTCAGCAGTGCTAGCGAAGGTCAAAGAGCTCACTGACACGCTGTTTACTAAGTGTCTTTTTAGTATTACAGCAACGTCAGCTCCCCACCATGAGGACCATAGAGAAGCACATTACTGGCCCATTGGTCTGCCTTTGCTTCGCATGTGGCTATTATACCAAGCATACACCCGTGTAGCCTTCACTGCCTTGATCAGCCAAAATCACCTTGAGCCATGCACCATGGCTCTTTGGGGAAAAAAGAAAAAAAGGTGATGGTGTCCTGACTTGTTAAATGACTTAAATGACACACCGCTTCATGGAGCAGCAGCAAAGGACTTGATTTGTTTAGTGGGCATTTAATTGATTTAGTTCTTTCCATGTTTTGTTTTTTTCATCGTTTTTAGTCCCTCTTTTCGAGTTGTATTATGTATTTTCAGATTAAGGGTTAGGTGCTTCAGAATGATGAAACATATCTATATCTCAAGTACCTTCATTGAAGATGGACAACTCCTGTATGACTAAGAGCTTACACAGACAGAAACATATCCTTTTTGTTTTGTGATGCAACTTCCTTTACCTCTGAAGTGTGATCCATTAGCAGCTCTTTTTGGACCAAGGCAGGACACTTCCCTTGGTCTGGAAGGAAGTGAGTTTGAAGGCACTTCTAGCAGGCAAGGCAAGGTACCTAGGCTTTGGGAAACAGCCTAGGTCTTTGAAAAAGCATGCAGTTTGGCAAGCCAGGCCAGGGAAAGGAGTTGTGTTCATAAACTTTAATTGAACGCAGTATCTCAACGAGACGCTGCGTGAACTGAGGCTGTCGTAGTTCTCTGCGTGTGTTTAATAATAGAGCTATGGTGTAGAGGACTTTTTTCTCCGTGATCGTTGCGAGCCTAATGGCAATACTATTACCCCATACTCTTCAAAGTCATTCCGATCGTGAGGATTGATATTCACTTAGACGCACTGTTTGGAGCGTATGACATTTCTGGAACTGGAGATGTCATCTTTTGTCAAACAGTAAAATGACAAACAAGCGATCGGTAATAAGCCTAGTTTTTCAGACCGCGGTAATGTGGTCCGCATTTTCGAGATCCACGGTAATGTGGACCGCACGGGAAAAGCTGTTGCGCGTTTTATCTGTTCCTTACGGTAATACCACAACACACAATCGAAAACACCTTTTCCTCCTCTCACAAGAACACTTGGGGCTCGAGCACCCAGGAAAACTTTCCCTAATAATAAAAATAGAGAAAATAGGGGTAAGATATAACGTGTAAAGCACAAAAGCCGTCAACGGCTTCTCTTCGAACATTAAGTCACAAAACCTACGTGCGGCGGTGCTACACAGCTCTAGTCGTTTAGCTCTTTGGCAGGGCGCACGGCCTCACACTCTGCGCAGATGACAAACTGTAAACTTTTCACGCATTTTTTTATTTATTTATTTATTTTACTGATGAAATGACACGTAGCAAGAAATAACTGGATTTTTTTAGCAGGAATTTTTATTATATGTTTGCAGCTTTTACAGGCTACATCAGATTTTCCAAAAGTCTGGGACATTGTGGCCCCAAAGGAATTTGTCCATCCATCCATCCATTTTCTTCCACTTGTCCGTTGCTGGGTCGTGGGGGCAGACGTTGGAGCTGCCCAAATCACACTGCACCAGCCCCTATGGCTCTTCCTGCAGGTGGTGGGTCCACAGAAGGACGGCCTCATGGTTCTAACCGGGCCTGTTGGTCTCATGAGGGGCTTCTGAACCGCTCTTTGCCTGACCCGTCACCTAGGACCTGTTTGCCATGGGAGACCCTACCGGGGGCATGAAGCCCCCGACAACATAGCCCCCAGGATCATTCGGGGAAAGAATTTGTGATTATTTTAATTACATAATTAGCAACATCTAGCTAGATGAGAGTAGGAACAATAATGTTTTGAACAGGTACATTTGTTCAAATAAATACAATGAGTGTTTCCTTTCGAAATTAACATTTTCTATATACTTGGGATCCACTGGGCTACATGGCTTGCTTGTAAATACATTATAAACATAGGCTCGGAATTATGTTGCAATAAAATAAAAAAGCATAAATACGATCTAAAGTATAAATTGATGGATGAGACTACCTTGTACATAGAACTGTTTCCACACAAGTGTCATGGGTTTGACTCCTGGCTTTGACGATTTGACCTAAAATTGTCAAATGTTAAATTGTATTAAAAAAAATACTCAAGAAGGCTGTGCAAGATATTGCACTTTAGTCATGGCCTCAGTACTGCCCCCTATCCCCCAGCAACAAATCAGCCACTTTTACTGCAGAAATCTGGAGTAAATTGAGTTCAAACATGGTCATCATTGACACAAAAGGACAATTTTGGCATCAGATTAAAAAAAAATCAAAAAGGCTGTGCAAGATATTTCACTTTAGTCATGACCTCAGTACTGCCCCCTATCCCCCTGTAACAGACCAGCCACTTTTACTGCAGAAATCTGGGGTAAATTGAGTTCAAACATCGTCATAATTGACACAAAAGGACAAATTTGGCATCATATAAAGAAATACTCAAAAAGGCTGTGCAAGATATTGCACTTTAGTCATGGCCTCAGTGCTGCCCCCTATCCCCCTGTAACAGATCAGCAACTTTTACTGCAGAAATCTGGAGTAAATTGAGTTCAAACATGGTCATAATTGACACAAAAGGACAATTTTGGCATCATACAAAAAATACTCAAACAGGCTGTGCAAGATATTGCACTTTAGTCATGACCTCAATACTGCCCCCTATCCCCCAGCAACAAATCAGCCACTTTTACTGCAGAAATTTGGAGTAAATTGAGTTCAAACATGGTCATAATTGACACAAAAGGACAATTTTGGCATCAGATTAAAAAAAAATCAAAAAGGCTGTGCAAGATATTGCACTTTAGTCATGGCCTCAGTGCTGCCCCCTATCCCCCTGTAACAGACCAGCCACTTTTACTGCAGAAATCTAGAGTAAATTGAGTTCAAACATCGTCATAATTGACACAAAAGGACAATTTTGGCATCATATAAAAACATACTCAAACAGGCTGTGCAAGATATTTCACTGCCGTCTTGGCCTCAGTGCTGCCCCCTATCCCCTTGCAAAAGACCAGCAACTTTTACTGCAGAAATCTGGAGTAAATTGAGTTCAAACATGGTCATAATTGACACAAAAGGACAATTTTGGCATCATATAAAAAATACTCAAAAAGGCTGTGCAAGATATTGCACTTTAGTCATGACCTCAGTACTGCCCCCTATCCCCCTGCAACAGACCAGCCACTTTTACTGCAGAAATTTGGAGTAAATTGAGTTCAAACATGGTCATAATTGACACAAAAGGACAATTTTGGCATCAGATTAAAAAAAAATCAAAAAGGCTGTGCAAGATATTGGACTTTAGTCATGGCCTCAGTGCTGCCCCCTATCCCCTTGTAACAGACCAGCCACTTTTACTGCAGAAATCTGGAGTAAATTGAGTTCAAACATGGTCATAATTGACACAAAAGGACAATTTTGGCATCAGATTAAAAAAAAATCAAAAAGGCTGTGCAAGATATTGGACTTTAGTCATGGCCTCAGTGCTGCCCCCTATCCCCCTGTAACAGACCAGCCACTTTTACTGCAGAAATCTGGAGTAAATTGAGTTCAAACATCGTCATAATTGACACAAAAGGACAATTTTGGCATCATATAAAAACATACTCAAACAGGCTGTGCAAGATATTTCACTGCCGTCTTGGCCTCAGTGCTGCCCCCTATCCCCTTGCAAAAGACCAGCAACTTTTACTGCAGAAATCTGGAGTAAATTGAGTTCAAACATGGTCATAATTGACACAAAAGGACAATTTTGGCATCATATAAAAAATACTCAAAAAGGCTGTGCAAGATATTGCACTTTAGTCATGACCTCAGTACTGCCCCCTATCCCCCTGCAACAGACCAGCCACTTTTACTGCAGAAATTTGGAGTAAATTGAGTTCAAACATGGTCATAATTGACACAAAAGGACAATTTTGGCATCAGATTAAAAAAAAATCAAAAAGGCTGTGCAAGATATTGGACTTTAGTCATGACCTCAGTGCTGCCCCCTATCCCCCTGTAACAGACCAGCCACTTTTACTGCAGAAATTTGGAGTAAATTGAGTTCAAACATCGTCATAATTGACACAAAGGGACAATTTTGGCATCATATAAAAAAATACTCAAAAAGGCTGTGCAAGATATTTCACTTTAGTTGTGGCCTCAGTACTGCCCCCTATGCCCCTGCAACAGACCAGCCACTTTTACTGCAGAAATCTGGAGTAAATTTAGTTCAAACATGGTCATAATTGACACAAAGGGACAATTTTGGCATCATATAAAAAAATACTCAAAAAGGCTGTGCAAGATATTTCACTTTAGTTGTGGCCTCAGTACTGCCCCCTATGCCCCTGCAACAGACCAGCCACTTTTACTGCAGAAATCTGGAGTAAATTGAGTTCAAACATCGTCATAATTGACACAAAAGGACAATTTTGGCATCAGATTAAAAAAAAATCAAAAAGGCTGTGCAAGATATTGCACTTTAGTCATGGCCTCAGTGCTGCCCCCTATCCCCCTGTAACAGACCAGCCACTTTTACTGCAGAAATTTGGAGTAAATTGAGTTCAAACATCGTCATAATTGACACAAAGGGACAATTTTGGCATCATATAAAAAAATACTCAAAAAGGCTGTGCAAGATATTTCACTTTAGTCATGGCCTCAGTGCTGCCCCCTATCCCCCTGTAACAGACCAGCCACTTTTACTGCAGAAATCTGGAGTAAATTGAGTTCAAACATGGTCATAATTGACACAAAAGGACAATTTTGGCATCAGATTAAAAAAAAAAAAAAAAGGCTGTGCAAGATATTGCACTTTAGTCATGGCCTCAGTGCTGCCCCCTATACCCCTGTAACAGACCAGCCACTTTTACTGCAGAAATCTGGAGTAAATTGAGTTCAAACATCGTCATAATTGACACAAAAGGACAATTTTGGCATCATATAAAAACATACTCAAACAGGCTGTGCAAGATATTTCACTGCCGTCTTGGCCTCAGTGCTGCCCCCTATCCCCTTGCAAAAGACCAGCAACTTTTACTGCAGAAATCTGGAGTAAATTGAGTTCAAACATGGTCATAATTGACACAAAAGGACAATTTTGGCATCATATAAAAACATACTCAAACAGGCTGTGCAAGATATTTCACTGCCGTCTTGTAATAATAATAATAATAATGTTCACAAGGCAGAAGAATAATTGCAAACACTGGTGAAGAATTTATGCATTATTATAATGCAGCATGTCGCCAAGTACTGTGAAAAATAGAATTTTTAATAAAACTAAATGGAGAGGTGAAGAGCATGATATTGATGGAGGCGTTTTCTGTTTAGCACTTTTCTGCATATGTTTCAACATACAGATAATTATTATATGTACTTCGAGCAGGCAATGTTTTCTTTATGTTTTAAATTTTACTAATTGCTCGACTATTGGTAGAATCCTCCCCGGCCTGCGGCTCGAAAAATTGAGCCAATAACACATAGCTTTTGACAAAAATTTACATTTTTAACAGCTTCCATTGATTATTAAATAAAACAATATATATTATTGTTATTGTGGTCAATATAACCTGCAGCATCCATGGTCATTCAATCATTACTGTTCCTTAATAAGTATATAAACAGCTATTTTGATGTGGGAAACCTTTGTAAGATCATATGGTAAATGGTCACATTCATATAGCGCCTTTTTACCTGCTTTAGGCACTCAAATCGCTTTACATCAAGGAACTAGCCACCCATTCATACACCAATGTAAGCAGACACTGGAGGCGAGGTGGGTGAAGTGTCTTGCCCAAGGACACAACGACAGTGGGCACCTGCGGGATTCGAACCGCTGACCCTCTTGTCACCCGCTCTACTCTCTGCACCACCGTCGCCCCGTAATGGTAATAGTGTAGATATAACAAACAAACACACATTGTTTTGCAGCGGACTGAGAGTGGCACATGTAGGGATGCCCCAAAGTTGAAAAGCTTGAACCACTGCTCTATTGTGTTCAGTTGTCTCTTTTTGGCTACTGTTTGTTGCTGCTCCCTTGGTCACAGATTTTGACAGATACTGAAAGATATACAAATCTTGTTCTTCAGTGCTGCAATTTAATTTGTGCAAGCAGTGTGCCTATAAAATATATCACTGGCACTTTCTCATTACACTGTAGTGAAATGCTATAGCACATAACACAATACCTTGTAACTACGGGTTAACTGCTACACTATTGCTAAGAAGAAGGTGAAAGAGGAGGAAGAGTAAGGAAAAGGTGAGGGGGTGACCAGTGCGGTACACCACGCTCTGAAACAGGGAAAAACCCAGGAGGCGGTGCACCATTTCAGAGTATCAAAGGAGCACTGATGGCAGCCAGCCAGGTTTCCTCCAGGTACTCCAGTTTCACCAACCTCTAAAAACATTCTGTTCAGGTTGCCCCACAATGGCGGCGCACGCAGTCGCAGCGGCTCAGGACTAACCCAATACCTGAACCTAATTTAGTTGTAAAACTGTCCAATGACAAATAAAGCAATTACTTACTTTATATGGTGTAACTTTTGTGTCAATTATGACCATGTTTGAACTCAATTTACTCCAGATTTCTGCAGTAAAAGTGTCTGGTCTTTTGCAAGGGGATAGGGGGCAGCACTGAGGCCAAGACGGCAGTGAAATATCTTGCACAGCCTGTTTGAGTATGTTTTTATATGATGCCAAAATTGTCCTTTTGTGTCAATTATGACGATGTTTGAACTCAATTTACTCCAGATTTCTGCAGTAAAAGTGGCTGGTCTGTTACAGGGGTATAGGGGGCAGCACTGAGGCCATGACTAAAGTGCAATATCTTGCACAGCCTTTTTTTTTTTTTTTTAATCTGATGCCAAAATTGTCCTTTTGTGTCAATTATGACCATGTTTGAACTCAATTTACTCCAGATTTCTGCAGTAAAAGTGGCTGGTCTGTTACAGGGGGATAGGGGGCAGCACTGAGGCCATGACTAAAGTGAAATATCTTGCACAGCCTTTTTGAGTATTTTTTTATATGATGCCAAAATTGTCCCTTTGTGTCAATTATGACGATGTTTGAACTCAATTTACTCCAAATTTCTGCAGTAAAAGTGGCTGGTCTGTTACAGGGGGATAGGGGGCAGCACTGAGGCCATGACTAAAGTGCAATATCTTGCACAGCCTTTTTGATTTTTTTTTAATCTGATGCCAAAATTGTCCTTTTGTGTCAATTATGACGATGTTTGAACTCAATTTACTCCAGATTTCTGCAGTAAAAGTGGCTGGTCTGTTGCAGGGGCATAGGGGGCAGTACTGAGGCCACAACTAAAGTGAAATATCTTGCACAGCCTTTTTGAGTATTTTTTTATATGATGCCAAAATTGTCCCTTTGTGTCAATTATGACCATGTTTGAACTAAATTTACTCCAGATTTCTGCAGTAAAAGTGGCTGGTCTGTTGCAGGGGCATAGGGGGCAGTACTGAGGCCACAACTAAAGTGAAATATCTTGCACAGCCTTTTTGAGTATTTTTTTATATGATGCCAAAATTGTCCCTTTGTGTCAATTATGACGATGTTTGAACTCAATTTACTCCAAATTTCTGCAGTAAAAGTGGCTGGTCTGTTACAGGGGGATAGGGGGCAGCACTGAGGTCATGACTAAAGTCCAATATCTTGCACAGCCTTTTTGATTTTTTTTTAATCTGATGCCAAAATTGTCCTTTTGTGTCAATTATGACCATGTTTGAACTCAATTTACTCCAAATTTCTGCAGTAAAAGTGGCTGGTCTGTTGCAGGGGGATAGGGGGCAGTACTGAGGTCATGACTAAAGTGCAATATCTTGCACAGCCTTTTTGAGTATTTTTTATATGATGCCAAAATTGTCCTTTTGTGTCAATTATGACCATGTTTGAACTCAATTTACTCCAGATTTCTGCAGTAAAAGTTGCTGGTCTTTTGCAAGGGGATAGGGGGCAGCACTGAGGCCAAGACGGCAGTGAAATATCTTGCACAGCCTGTTTGAGTATGTTTTTATATGATGCCAAAATTGTCCTTTTGTGTCAATTATGACGATGTTTGAACTCAATTTACTCTAGATTTCTGCAGTAAAAGTGGCTGGTCTGTTACAGGGGGATAGGGGGCAGCACTGAGGCCATGACTAAAGTGCAATATCTTGCACAGCCTTTTTGATTTTTTTTTAATCTGATGCCAAAATTGTCCTTTTGTGTCAATTATGACGATGTTTGAACTCAATTTACTCCAGATTTCTGCAGTAAAAGTTGCTGGTCTTTTGCAAGGGGATAGGGGGCAGCACTGAAGCCAAGACGGCAGTGAAATATCTTGCACAGCCTGTTTGAGTATGTTTTTATATGATGCCAAAATTGTCCTTTTGTGTCAATTATGACGATGTTTGAACTCAATTTACTCCAGATTTCTGCAGTAAAAGTGGCTGGTCTGTTACAGGGGGATAGGGGGCAGCACTGAGGCCATGACTAAAGTCCAATATCTTGCACAGCCTTTTTGATTTTTTTTTAATCTGATGCCAAAATTGTCCTTTTGTGTCAATTATGACGATGTTTGAACTCAATTTACCCCAGATTTCTGCAGTAAAAGTGGCTGGTCTGTTACAGGGGGATAGGGGGCAGTACTGAGGTCATGACTAAAGTGCAATATCTTGCACAGCCTTTTTGATTTTTTTTATATGATGCCAAAATTGTCCTTTTGTGTCAATTATGACGATGTTTGAACTCAATTTACTCCAGATTTCTGCAGTAAAAGTGGCTGGTCTGTTACAGGGGGATAGGGGGCAGCACTGAGGCCAAGACGGCAGTGAAATATCTTGCACAGCCTTTTTGATTTTTTTTTAATCTGATGCCAAAATTGTCCTTTTGTGTCAATTATGACGATGTTTGAACTCAATTTACTCCAAATTTCTGCAGTAAAAGTTGCTGATTTGTTGCTGGGGGATATGGGGCAGCACCGAGGCCATGACTAAAGTGCAATATCTTGCACAGCCTTCTTGAGTATTTTTAATACAATTTTACATTCAGCAATTTTAGGTCAAATCTTCAAAGCCAGGAGTCAAACCCATGACACTGGTGTGGAAACAGTTTTATGTACAAGGTAGTCTCATCCATCAATTTACACTATAGATCTTATTTATGCATTTTATTTTATTTTTTATTGCAACATAATTCAGAGCCTATGTTTATAATGTATTTACAAGCAAGCCATGTACCAAAAGCCCAGTGGATCCCAAGTATATGAAAATATTAATTTTGAAAGGAAACACTCATTGTATTTATTTGAACAAATGTACCTCTTCTAACCATTATTGTTCCTACTCTCATCTAGGTAGATGTTGCTAATTATGTAATTAAAATAATCACAAATTCCTTTGAATAGACCTTTTGATTGATAAAGGGGCCACAATGTCTCAGACTTTTGGAAAATCTGATGTAGACTGTAAAAGATGCTTACATTGCCATAATAAAAATGTCTGCTAAAAAAATCCGGTTATGTCTTGATACGTGTCATTTCATCAGTAAAAAAAAAGTGTGAAAAGTTTACAGTTTGTCATATGCGCAGAGTGTGAGGCCGTGCGCCCTGCCAAAGAGCTAAACGACTAGAGCTGTGTAGCACCGCCGCACGTAGGTTTTGTGACTTAATGTTCGAAGAGAAGCCGTTGACGGCTTTTGTGCTTTACACGTTATATCTTACCACTATTTTCTCTATTTTTATTATTAGGGAAAGTTTTCCTGGGTGCTCGAGCCCCAAGTGTTCTTGTGAGAGGAGGAAAAAGTGTTTTCGATAGTGTGTTGTGATATTACCGTAAGGAACAGACAAAACGCGCAACTGCTTTTCCCGTGCGGTCCACATTACCGTGGATCTCGAAAATGCGGACCACATTACCGCGGTTATTCCAGCTCGACTGCTGATGACCCACCGTGGCAATATTGCATGTTTTGGCTCCAGGCTCCATGAACTGCGGTCTTGATTTGTTCGTCTGCTAAAACCGCGCAAAGCTCAGCAGTCGTTGCATTGCTCTTTCGCCTTCTCTTTTTCGTGATCCCACAGTCGTCTTGTGGTCGTTTTGTAGACATAGCTGATCGTAAAGAAATCCAAATCCGAAACCACAAGCGTGCAGTTGTTTGACTGAGACAGTCGCGGGTAAATGACGTACGTTTTTTCGTCATTAAATCCCTGGGCATGGACTGTCAGGCTAAAATGAAGAGACAAACTATACTTGAGGGAGAAAACAGTAAGGTCTAGCATTAGGTTATCAATGACCATGTGTGTACTATGGTGTTCAGGAGCATAAAAGTAGCTTTCCACAATAGTTTCACACAGTAGTTTCTTTTGTTTTTTTTTTTATATAAAAACAGTGAAATAACTGATTTATTACAAGTGAAACAGATGTTACAGGGTAAAATAAAGGAAATGTTGCAGGTTGTTTAATCAAACATTATCCTCTTTTGGATAATACAAATATTTCCACACCTTATCTTTTACAAAAAAAGTCAATAAAAAAAGGAAGTGACGTCACATGTCAATTTTGTTTCAGACAGTATAAACACCCCAGTGGGCTGTCCGTTCTGTCACATTAGCCAACAAATGGTTTCTGATCTTCAAGTCTCAGGACTGCACTCATAGAGACAGCGTCACGATACGTACATCACCAGCTTCGATTAGTTATAGATGAAGTTGAACCTACAAAATATACATTAACATTAGTATTAATTGAGTTTTATTATCTTGGTAATCCTTTCTTTGGAAGTGTAAAAAAATACCTGCTCAACAGCTGTGGTAAACTGGATATTATAGGCCCATATCCAGGCGCATTGTCATACAATTCAAACAATGGCGCTGCCACTAGTTTGTAGTTCTTAGGCACAGCAAACAAAGCTGCAAAGACCAAAAATTCACATTTAACAACATGAACATTTATGACAATCCATTTGCTCTCTCATTTTAGTGTTTTGAACTCTATTTCAAGAACCAATTGTGAAATTTAAAAAACCCACACAAGCTTAATCAAACAATAATATATTTGTTCAAACCTTTTTCCTGTAGCTGAACCAAAAATAACTTCTTATGCTCCTTTGGTTTGGTTATGTGAGCAGGAATGTACGGGTACTAAAAAGGCATTAAAATACATGTTTTCTTTAGATATTTTTGATAACACACAAATGTATCTTCTTATTTACCAAGTACTGACCTGTGGTGGCTCGAAGTTGGGACGCCACCAATTACCAATACAATCATCAATAACCCAGTCCTGCTTTACACCATCTTGCCTTCCTAGGATCTGACACACATGGGGTAAAACTTAATTATCTGCATCTATTAGGGTTTAAACAACTAATTGATTATTGAAATAGTCGACAACTATTTTAGTAATCGATTAATCGTTTTCTGGTTCACAGACTCAAATAGAGCAAAAATGACATGAACATTTTGTATTTTTTGAAGAAAACCTACTTTGTTTTTATAGTTAGTGTATTTAGTGTTTTGTACATTGTAAATTTCATGAATAGCCATCTGTGTCTCATCCAGTCAGAAAGCAGAATTAGCGCCAAGAGCCTCCAACAAACATTTACTTTAAGTTTACTCCATCAACATGTCCTGATGCGGCGCCACTTATGTGATTTTTTTTAATGGAAAAAAAACAATCACAGCCAAGCTATTAATCGATTATCGTAAAATGTATTGATAGATTAATCATTTACAAAATAATTATTAGTTGCAGCCCTAGCATCTATATGTGCAGACAATGCAGTACAAACGTAGCCAGATATTATAAAGTTACCTCTGTCATTAAACGTTTCAGCCCCTCGACTTCATCCTCTCCTGGATTTAACTCTCCACCAGGCCTAAAGAGGATGCATAGATTATATTATTATTGAAACCAAAACTACTAGTGTGACTTGAAAACATAGAAAGCTTACAGTTTGAAAAAGGTGGTGCCGAGCTGCAATAGTAAAACATGAGGCAGTCTGTGCTCATGAACGATCAGCACCCCCTCCACTGTTCGCCTCATTCCCATCTTATCAAACTCTTCTCGCATCCGCTGAAATCTGGCTGCCACAGAGCCATCCTTTTCATACAGTGGCTCTTTGGTGCCAAATGTGTAGTTGGTAAGGGGGTAGCTAAAGGAAAAGCAAAAATACATTTCATTACATTTTTGCACTGGAAAGTCAAATGCTGCTCTGAATAATAATAGCCCTTCACACTGAAGAGCTATTATTATATATAAACACGCATTTAAAGATGCGATATGACTATCTCTGTACAATCTATAGGCCTACATGGTTTGTTAACACCATGACATTTGGATAATAAAATATGATTTTACCAGAGAGATATAGTTGTACATGTTACCAAATAATGTTCTTACTTAAACATCTGTGCATTAGGCAGTGTCTTTGCCATGTCATGTATTCACTGAACAATAGTATCACACTGGAATGTATATTTGCAATATTTCCATTAATAGTCGTTCTTCGGTCAATAAAAAGTAATTTCAGCTTGTTCAACTCTGAGAATCATAGGCAACTACTTACAGATTAATGGTCCTCTCCAGTGTGAGGGGCTTCGCGGGGCCGCTAGCGGCGGCGCCTCCTCCACTCATGTATTTGTTCCCGAACTGAGCGGCTCCTCCGCGGGGCCAGCCTGCAGACGAGCGACTCGGAGGGGCCACAGACATTACGACTGAGACACAAGATGGACCTTCAATAAGTTACGCTCGATAAACAAATGCACAAAATCAACAAATAGATATTTCAAGCTCGTTTGTATGTAAGCAGACTCCGTCCGTGCTTCCTAGGCACACTTCCGGTGAGGGTTCCTCAGTGAAATATTCATCAGCGCCATCTGTTGGCTCGTCGTGTGTGCCCGTGATGTTCACTCTTAAGCCTTTATAGGAAGGGTTCCCAACCGGGGGCTCCTGGGATCGCAGGGGGTCAAAAATCATCAAATATAACTGAGTAAGGACTACGGGTGCATTAAACACGCCAAATTCACTTTATTTGTTTGAAATAAATACTTATTAACAATTATTTTCATGTTTTGATACAAGTATTGAAACAAAATTATGTGTTTCAAATACTTTGAAACACATAATTTCTGCTTAAGAGTGTTATTGGGGACATAACACAAGTTTATTTCTGTTGTAAAATGTTTCAAAACATTTCATTATCATGCAGAATATCAGTGTGAGCGAAGTTACCATATTTGGTTCCTTGCTCTACACTCGTAATATATATATATATATATATATATATATATATATATATATATATATATATATATATATATATATATATACTGTAAACAAAGTGACCATATTTAGTTCATTGCCCTTTGAGGAGTAGAACAAAAATACAAAGGTTTATATATACTCAGGAGACATCATGTGATACTGATGTTTGAATGGTCAAAGGCGTAGGCAAGAGTTTTTGTAACGTGATTGTGCTTTACATGCAGTGGGAGGAGTCACCTCAAATATCGTTTGCCTAAAGATTTTACTAAAAATAACCTGTGGTAACATAAAAACATAGTCCTAGGGCTTATTGGTTCTTTTGTCAAGAAAATATGAATATGTAAATATGAATAATAGGTGCATGTCTAAATATGGACAAAATAATTAACTGTGTACTTTGTAATAATTGACTTTGTAAAACAACAAAACAGTAATAATTAACTTTAGGTTTAAGTGATCAAATATGGTGCCTGCCTTTTTCATGCTGTAATTTAACTTATTTCACTGCGTCTTCCAAAAACACATATCATCACTTAGCACAATTTTTACTCCAATAAAATGTGTGAGTTTCATCAACTTACCATAGTTAGTTTTCAAGTTATGTTAAGAAATGAGCCATGAATTTAGCCAGATTTGGGTCTTTTTCAGACTTCGGAGAAAACAGGAAGTTTAGAGCGCGACCGGTCTCTGCTGACACAGTAGTGGGATCTGTGATGGAGGGGGATCTCTTCTGATGAGTGAGGACTACATGCTACTGATGTTCAGCAGGGAGGCCATATGTAAAGTCTAAAATAGTTGCCCTATAAAGGGTTAAAGTCGAGGTACCTGAGTTTTCCTGTTCAAACGTTCCTGTTTGTTTTGGCGCACACTCATTTCTAGCTCTTACAATTCCTCCTGCACATCAAAAATTGTACAAGCAAATTCATTATATGCATGTTTCACACCCGTGTACGGCTTTGAGTAGTGGCAAAGTTAAGCAAAATAAATTGCACTAATTTAGATTCTACATCTATCTTCCATCGCTCAAGGTGTTATTTTTTTAATTAATTTTTTAAGTCAGGTACACCCGCGTTAAGTCATTGGTTAGCCCATGCAGTAGTAGAATTGTTTCCATCTTCATCATTTTTTATGTAAAAAAAGGGACAAGGAATAAAAAATGTTAATATCCATTTAATATTCATAACTGTCTCTTTTATCCATCTATTGTAAACATGGTGTAATTACCACAGTATTTATGATACATAATCATACGTGCAATGAAAAACTTAAAATAAAAGTTAAAAAAGGACTTAGACACGGCTGGATTTTTGATACACCATACCAAGGGGAGCTTAGATCTTTGGTCCTGTGGCCCACCAGCTGAGTTGTGCTGTGATGAGGTGGTCCCTGTGGGAAGTGCCATGGATCTTTTCCCCATCATCAGGTTACTGTAGACTCACTTGAGTAAAGTCACAGCTATTGGTCCCAAATTATGTAACTTTAACAATTTGATTTACATTTCATCACAAGACTTCATTTCATGTGGTTTTTGATCCCCATTCATTATCTTATCTCCACAGAGTTCATCTGATGTGCCTTTTGCCTCAATTTCAGCTTCAGCTATGTCATTTAACTTTACAGTTTCTTCTTTAGGCTTATCCTCATTATCTTGTAGTATTACTTCATTACTGACCACTGTTGGCTCCTCTGTTTTCTTTTCACTTTCTTTGCTGCTTTCACTTCGTACATTGCTTTCAGTTGTTTTGGTCTCCTCAATCTCTTTAACAACCTCTCCTGCATTTTCTGCTGTGAAAAGAGCAAAAAGAGATACAATCTGTTATTTGTACACAAGCATTACTACAACCTCCTAATACTAAAATATACCTGTGACAGTTACGGCTAACTCCATCACACATGCTTCAGGAGATGTCTGCGGCTCATGTTCTTGGCCTGAGTGCTTTTCAGTAAGGTCATGTATGGTCAAATGATCAGAAGGGACATTTTGAATCTCAGTGGTAGAAACGTCTGCAGTAACTGAATGGATGGCAGTGCTTAGAGGAAGCTCTGAGTTAGCCATGACTGTAAAACTAGCAGTAGACACTGTTGTGGTTTGCGAGATTTCAGTCATTTGAGTTGCACTGGTGCGTATGGAGGTGACGGGAGTGGGAGACAGACTAGTAGTGGATGTAGGACTAACGACTGAGGTGGAGATTGTACATGTTGTGAATGCTGGAGTTTCAGTTTTGGCAGAGGTGGTTTCTGGCAGGGCACAGGAAGGTGCTGTGGTAACAACACGAGTTTCAGCAGCAATTGTAGAAGTGAAAGTAATCAGGCTATCGCTTAAGCTAGACGCCTCAGATGCTGTTTTATTTTCTTGTGAAATGGTGCCACTCTCAGCCTGAGTGGTGAGAAGAGTACAGGGTGTGGATTTGTCCTCAGCAGTCACAATGACATCAATTGATGGGCTTGCTGGTATATTTGATATGCTGGTGGAGGTTGGAGCTGCATTGGTTACAGTAGCACCTGGCTCTGGTGAACATGTGGACATGTCTGTCGCTGTAGTGGTGGTATTGTCATTTGGTGGACTGTCTTCCATAGTGGTAGTGAGAAGTGTAGTTACTGTTGAGGTGGGACTCTCATTCAAATCTAAAGCATTAGACTCAGGGGACGGTATTGCAGGTTTAGCTGTGCTTGTAAGTGCTTTTTCTGTTGTAGGGAAAGGTGGTTCAGTGGTGGTGGTGGAGCTTGCTTCTGTTCTGTCCTTTTCTAAAATATCTGGAGGTGCTACTGCCTCTGCAGTGATGTCTCTGCTTACATGTGTGTCAGTATGAATTACAGTACTTGTAATTGTAGTGTCTGAGGTTGTCGCTACAGTAGGGGTGGAGCTTGTACTGACAACCGGAGCAGCCTCTGCACTTGGCTGCCCATCTATTTGGCCTAGTTCATTCTCAGGAGTGTTGCGTCCAGATATTGTGGCAGGTGGTGCAGGCTTGATAACAGGTTTAGGAAGAAGAGGAGGTTTTCCAGCTGACTCATGCGCTGATACACTGGATCGAAGTTGATGCCTCGTATCTAAGCAAAAACATTAACATTTTTAAAAACCTATTATTGCGCAAAAATGGACAGTATGCCACTTTTTGTGCTGAGTTTGTGTTACCTGATGATGCTGACATTGTTCGAGGCTTCGTGGAAGGTGGGTCTTGCTTGTTGTCAATGATAGTGCCTGAAGCATAAACATGTATTACTTGTTTATAAGAAACAATAGGTATCAATCAGTGTAAATATACAACTTTTAATAAATGCAAAAGATACTGGGAGCTTAGATCGTTCAATACAGGATATACCTTCAGATTCTGCCTTTTTCATCTCTCCCTCTTGATTCTGCAAAACGGAAAAAGACACCATCATCATTTCACAAATGAAATATATTTTAGATATTATAAAGTTAGTGTAAAAGATTCATTTACCTGTGTCTCTCCAGTTTGGGGTTTAGAAACTCCAATTCGCTGAAGCATGAGATGAAGTTTCTGCTCAAAGCTATTTTGACCATCAAGTTTCTGAAATAAGAGTAAATGTTTTAGTCAATGTGCTTTAAAAAATATATATACTTGCAGGAATTTTTAACACTGACCTTATTTCTACTTGCCCCAGAAGCTGATCCAGACAGCAAAATTAGAGACTGGGACTTCCCTTCTCGGAGAGCCCTACGGGGAGGCACTGCTTCACCCCTCATTGATGGAGCATCAGAAATGGATATCCCCTGAACAGCATCCCCCGTGTCAGTGCTCCCTTTGCCTTTCTCTGTTTCATTCTCCTTGTCGTGTTCCTTCACTTTGTCTTTATCCTTTTCACCTCTAGCCACTTCTCTGAGAGGCCGGATAAAATCAGCAATAGATGTCTTTTTTGGGCGACCTTCTTGACTCGGCTCTGATTTTAGACCACGCCTCTTTTTAAGAGTAAAAAAATCACCAAGTTTCCTCCTGAGAGTTTTAGGTGGTGGACAAGGAACAGTGCTCACAGGAGCCACTTCATGGACTGTGATGGTTTCTTCTTCTTCTTCTTCTTTATCATCATTTTCTTCCTTTTTTCTATCCGAAAATCCCAAATTAATACAAATCACCAAGACAAAAAATAACAAATTGGCTGCTAGAGATACTCACAATGTTTCAGCGGGAAGTACTTTCTTTGTAAAGAACTCTTCTACTCCTTCATCGACTCGTCCCATGAGCTCAAAGTCTTCATTTTCACACTCAATTATAGTCTCCTAATTAGCACAGTCATACACAGAAAGCAAACAATGTAAGCGTTGTGAAATGCAACCTGACTTATCTAACTTTGCATTACATAATCCTGGTCTTCTTCAAACCCACACACACTGCCAGTTTAGGTATATCTTTTAGTTGAATCTTACCCACTTCCATATTACAAACAGCCTCTTGGGAGTCAGTTGCTCAGTAACGTACAATAAGGGGGCGTTGCTAGGTTTTACATGAGGAATAAGAGCAGAGAGACATTTTGCCAGTGTGGGTAATCTAATATCACAGAGTTGGAGTTATACAATATTATATCATGCTGGTCATATTCATTTTATGCTTACAAGATGCAACAAAATCCATAAGGTTGACTGGAGAACACAATTAAGCAGAAGTCACGGTTACCTGATACCCTATCTGGGGAATTGCTTGAATTTGGTCTCACTGGGCACTGCCTCCCAGGGACTGATAATGATGTAAGTATGTCTACAGGTTAATAGGTTTGTAACAACGAGAAGAAGAAGCAACGAAAGAAATGTCAAATGTTACTCTCAGACATCAAGGATCATTTGAAAGTCAGAGATTTAGAAAGCACCACTCTCATCGTGCACACTGAAAATCCTAGTGTGAGTGGCTTCAAACAGCTGGTCACCGGTACAATGGGGCTGCCTCATTCAAGCAGGGACCAGGCATCTTCTCCAGCGCTCCCCCTCCATCCTTCCCTTCCCCCTGCCTCTCCCCTCTGTACCCTAGTACACTTCTCTTCTCACTCCCAGCCTCTTCCTTTGCACACACAGCGCCCATCTCCATTTATCCAACAGCACCCTCTCTCTGGTCCTCTGTCACACTGTACCTGTATTCTGGTGGGACGATAATTCAGTTTTTGTCGATGAGGTCTCGGTCTGCTCTGGGTGTAGTGCCGGAGCGCTGGTCCGCCCAATGGCAGCTCCATTGGGGAGACACGGCACGCTGTTGCCTTGGCTCTGTTGCCGAGGCACGGTTGCTAAGAGCTGAAGCAGTATGTAATGCCTTCAGTGAAATGGGCGGGACCAGGCTGGCCAGACTGACACATCTGACAACAGAGCCTCGCCTTTGCGAGCCCCCTCCCTAGAAGAGACAGACATGGGAAAAGGGAGACTGATCTAATGAAGAGAGGCAGGCTTAGATTACAGCAGATTTTAGATTTTTATTTATTTAAAGGTTGTTCCAAATCCCAATCGATGTCTGGTTAGCAATTCACAGCTTCTACCCAAAAAGAGGAGAAATCTGTGTTGAAATAAATGGTAAGTGCTTATGTAATAAATGCATGAATATTAATAATGCAACATTCATAAAATATGCAGTTAAGATGAAGACAGTGCCACAACAGTAGGAGTTTATGGACATTGGTAATTAATTAAATAAATACATGATTAAAATAAATAATACAATGGATGGGTAACATAAGTATTCATGTTTGTGATCTATATTTATTTCAGCTGCATATAATTTACTAAAGGTCCCTGGACATCTAATGCCACTGACCAACATCGGGGTCAGGACCACTGGACCTTCAAAGAAAAACAGGGGGCTTGTAGGATCGTAATGCATACTAGGGCTGGGACAATACACTTTTGTTGCCATACAATAAGTATGCCAACACAGAGGGCCAATACGATATGTATTGGGATACATGTCGTTACAATGAATTGCAATACTATACCCTGGATTGAATCAGAAAACACAAGCTTTCAAAGTTTAATAAATGTAAAGTAGACACATTTTAAAAGTATCCTCTTTTGTCCCCATCAGCACCAAAACAGGTATTACCCTATCAAGGCAAGGCAAGGCAACTTTATATATACCGCACATTTTGTACACAAGACCACTCAATGCGCCTTACAAAAGAAGATATGCGAAATTACAATCAGGTTAAGTTAAGGCAAAGCACATATATAATTAAAGAGGAGAGACACGCACATCCGACGTACTAAACCAGTGTGCTGGATCCAAAAAGTACAATGGAAAGTGGAAAAAAGGGAGGGGCTATGTGTGTGCGGTTATTTACAGTCTGAAAGTCAGTGTTATGCAAAATATGACCCAGAGAGCTCAGTCCTTATCAGGTTTAGCTCCGTGGCTTGGCCTTGAAGGGAAGTGTTGACGGCGTAGGAGAGATAAGAGGTCCAGCTAGGCTATAAATCAAAAACATTTTTCCTTTAACAGAGTGGAGTATCAAAAAGTGTTGTCAATATTTGATTACCCATTGACATATTTTTTTTTAAATGCCTTAATTTGACATAACAGTAGTTTTTCAGGTTGGAGGTTGGTGTTGCCAATGTCTACAAGTCAAAACAGGAATCACTAACAGAAAAAGATTAGTGACAAGACAAATTTAAACTTAAGCCTACTAAATAAAAAATGGATTACATGATATATAAAGAAAAACTATTTTAAAAATAATTTTGATGGTCCCGTGATTATGGCCACTACTTCAATATAAACTAACAGTGATACATCATGACAGATTTGCGATATAATGCATAGCTAAATAATTACATCTTGCGATATCTGTTGCTTATGGAGCCCCTAAAATTCCCTAAACGGAGAAAAAAAGAAAAAAGTCATATGCATAACTTCTTTTTTTTGTGGCCGTGGGAGAGTACAGGGTTGAATGAATTGTATTATTATTTTGTGTTTGTTTTTTGTGGCCCCAACTGCTGAATGAAAAAAAAAAAAAAAAATATATATATATATATATATATATATATATATATATATATATATACAGTGCCTCTCTCGAAAGTAACACACCTTGAAATTTTGCACATAAAAAAAATAGAACAGGGAAAAGTGGGCGTGCATAAGTATTCATACAGCATTTTTCAGAGTGCTTTAAATTGCTTTTATAACATTCCTAATGACTGTAGAATGTTCACACCTTGCTCTAACCATTAAATAGAGTCTACCTGTACGTAATCTACTCTCAGTATAATTCCAGCTGTTCTGTGAGGGCCTCAGAGCTGTGGTCAGAGTGTATTGGTCACTAAGCAACATCATGACGGCCAAGGAGCACACCAGAGAGGTCAGGGATAAAGGTGTGGAGAAGTTTAAAGCAGCGTTAAGTTATACAAAGATTTACCAAGATTTGAACATCTCACATCGTCCTGAGTGCACCACCCCCAGTGTCAAATATGGTGGGGGAGCATCATGCTATGGGGCTGCTTTTCCTCAGCGGGGACTGGGAAGATTGTAAGAATAGTTGGGAAGATGGATGGAGCCAAATACAGGGACACTTCGGAGGAAAACCTGCTGGAGTCAGCAAGAGAATTGAAGCTGGGGAGGAGATTCACCTTCCAGCAGGACAAAGACCCTAAACACAAAGCTAAATCTACAATGGAATGGTTTAAAAACAAACTTATTAATGTGTTAGAATGGCCCAGTCAAAGTCCTGACCTAAATCCTATTGAAAATCTGTGGAAAGACCTGAAAACTGCTGTTCACAAACGCTCTCCTTCTAATTTGACAGAGCTTGAGTTGTTTTGTAAAGAGGAATGGGCTAAAATGTCAGTCTCTAGATGTGCAAATCTTGTAGAGTCAAACCCCAGAAGACTTGCTGCTGTTATTGCAGCCAAAGTGGGTTCCACAAAGTATTAATTCATGCTGTATGAATACTTGTGCATGCTCCACTTTTCGGTTTTTTCTTTTTTTTTAAATAACAGAATCATGTATCATTTTGCTTTCACTTCACAGTTGTCTGTTACTTGTGTGAACTTTCAGTAAAAAATTCAAAATAAAATCTTTATGTTTATAGTAAACACATTTTGTAAACATTACAAAATGTGCAAAAGTTCAAGGTGTATTAGTAGAGAGGCACGGTGTGTGTGTGTGTGTGTTATATATATATATATATATATATATATATATATATATATATAATTAAAAAAATTATTGAGCTTACGACTTTTTTTCTTTTCTCTCCCTTTAGGGAACTCTAGGGGCTCCGTAGTTACTTACTTAACTTGTTTGCTTGTTTACTTTAAATTTAAATTTTTTTTTATCTAGTAACAACAACCAAGAAATAGGCTATAGCTCAATTAGCTTTTTATTCATTGTATGTAAGATACCTCGAATTACTATTACTTGATTGCACATTTTCCGGTCTATTTTGCAACCCCCCAGTGTTCTTGAGAGCTGATCTGATGTAAGAAGTCTCCATTGTGTAATTAAAGTCCTATATCTTGTGTGTGGTAGCTGTGCCCTCTTGTGGTTGATTTCGAAATTACAATTGACAACTCACGGTTGGTAAAATTGGGCCTGTCAAGATGTTTACATATTTATAGAACTACAGTTGGCGTACCTTCTTCTACATAGTTTGTGGATCGTTCAAAGCTAAATTACAGTCACATGTCACACAAAAACCGTGCGAAACGTCCACCGGCCGCTGTATTCAAACGTGGCGCCCTCAGCACACAGGCCACGCCTCTGAATCCGTTGGTGCCGTGACTGCGCATGCGCATGCGCTCATATGGACCGCCATTTTGTGCTGGGCCCACACTTCCAAAGCGGGAGAAAATTATAAGGCTGGCGCTTAGCTCACTCGCACATCGGCAGCGGAATAGTAGGGACCAGTGTACTCGCTCGTCTTTCAGGCGAAAATAACCAGGAGCAAAAGCCGCAAACAGTAAGTAAAGCGCTTACTTTCCCACCAAACACGAAAAGGTTTTTGTAGGATCTGTCGTCGGCCTCTAGGTGTCACGGTAGTGCTTGTAGGCGCTGGCGGGGGGTGTTTGTCTCCCTCTATCGTTATCCAAAATTCACTAAATCACTCCATAAACCGAAGCTCGATGTCCCTGGCGTGTATTTTTTCGCTTTTGGTGCATATAGTTGTATGCACGCGCAGCGATGGCTTTGATTAGCTCTCTTAAGGTTTAAAGTTAGTTTAGGCCTGTCGTCCATCTTATCGTTCCCTTTGTTTCCTGTTTCAGACGTATCGCGCCACTCGAGTTAACCAAACTACAAACGGTGGCTGTGCAAGTGTCATTGTATAATGGATTTGTTGTCTTATCAATGCATTTAATCCTACGTCCAGTTTACAATGAAGACGCGATTTTCAACGACCCTTTTAAATCAGTCATGTGTGCACAACATGGTGACGTGATAAAACTTGCACATGTTTCGCACCAACATAACATGTTTTTTTTATTGCGCAGCAAGTTTGTACGAGCTTTTGAGAAGAATTCATGGTGCCCCAATTGGCTGCCCGACACGGTTGACATTTGCAACACGGGTTAATCTTTGATGCCTTGATTAGTCATTCTGTGTTTGGGTGTGTAAGGAAAGGTTTATCAGCTCTTCAATATGCAAGTCTGACAAAGTATTGAGTTTAATTGATTTACAATTGTAGCGCCTTCCACACTGACCTTTTATACCAAAAACTTATTTACCAACTACAGTGCAACGTGACCACTAGGGGTTGCGACTGCGTTTACCTGTAGCAGAAATGGATTGTGGAATGATGAGGCTTCTGGGGGAAGTGACCTTGGGCTGAAACAACTACTCGATTATTGAAATTGTTCACAATAATGTTGGTAATCGATTTATCCTTTTCTGGTATATACTGACCTTAGATGGCGCAGAAATTACAAGTTTTTTTTTTATGAAAACTCTTTTGTTTTTAAAGTTTGGGTATATAGGGTTTTGTACATAGTTAATTTATGTCTGTCTCACCCGATCAGAAAGCAGGATTGGCACTAAAGGCCTTATACACACATTAAGTTTAAGGTAAGATGAGCTTTTTTTGATCTCACTGGAAAAAACAGCTCTCGAATACTCTAACCCGTCCTCAAGCAGCATCACTTTTAGCTCTATCTGGTAAAGTTGGGGGGGGGGGGAGAGAGAGAGAAAATGTTCATACATATTTCAACCAAACCATTAATCATCTGTAGAGTAGTCTAATCGTGGCCCCAATGACCCGACTTGGGCTCGGAGCGCACGTGATCAAAGGGGTTTTTATTTTTTTTAAGAAAATTGTACTTTATTATAGAAATTCGACACATAATTCCATTTGATTTATTATTATTATTATTTGTCAAGGTGGTCCATGGAGGGCGAGGTCGTTTCCATGGAGGCGGCTGTTGATGGCAAGGTCCTGATGGCAGAGGAAAGTGAAACTTTGACCCAAGGCACAGCTGTTGCTGAGCAGGGAGAGGTGGCTGGTAACATGGAGATGATGGTCATGGATGCTCTAGACCCAACCCTCTTGCAGATGAAGACTGAAGTGTTGGAAGGCGGTGGCACTGTGACTGTAACTGGTGGAGATGATGGTCAAATTATTACCCTGCAGGTTGGTGGCTCTAATTTGGGTGGAAAAACTAAGATTTAATGATCTGACTTGTAAATGTAATACATTTGATGCTCAGGTTGTTAACATGGAGGAGCAGGCTGGTGCTTTGAGTCTTGGGCAGCTTCAGCTGGTGCAGGTGCCAGTGTCCACTACCACAGTGGAAGGTCTTCAGGCCACATACGTTCAGGCATCTACAGGACACAAGGATGCTGAACCAGTTATCTGTCACACTCTGCCTCTGCCAGAGGGCTTCCAGGTACGGATGCGTCAAAGGATAGCTCATGTTTAAAGGAAGTGTTTGTTCCAGGTAATATGAAATACTATTTCAGGTGGTAAAAGTAGGTGCCAATGGTGAAGTGGAGACTGTGGAGCAAGAGGAGCTCCAGGCGACCACTGAGGACCTTCAAGGAGCTGTGGAGGAAGAAGAAGAGGAGGAGGAAGAGAATATTGGAGAAGAGATGCCCCCACAGGACCAGGAAGATCCAGATTATCAACCTATTGAAACAGTCCCTTCTTTTCGCAAGGGAAAGAAGGGAAAGAAGAGCCGATTGCGTTATTCCGAGGGTGACCGAGACATGGATGTGTCAGTATATGATTTTGAAGAAGAGCAGCAGGAAGGACTGCTGTCTGAAGTGAATGCTGAGAAAGTTGTGGGAAACATGAAACCACCAAAGCCCACAAAGATCAAAAAGAAAGGTCGGTTATTTTGTATTTTCCAAACCGTTGTTACCTGCCCTGTGGGGGAACTTCTGTTGTGATATTAGGCTATATTAAAACAATTAGAATTGATATATTAATTTTTGATGTATTATCATTTTGTATGTCTAGGCGTTAAGAAGACCTTTCAGTGCGAGTTGTGTAGCTACACATGTCCACGCCGCTCCAACCTGGACCGTCACATGAAAAGCCACACAGACGAAAGACCCCACAAATGTCACTTGTGTGGAAGGGCCTTTCGTACGGTCACCCTGCTCAGAAATCACCTCAACACACACACGGGTATGGATCTTTGTTTCAAGGCATTGACCGTTTAAAAGATAAATGTTTTGTTGTTGTTGTGGCTAAAGTAAAATTGTTCATCTTTTAGGTACACGTCCCCATAAATGCACCGACTGTGACATGGCTTTTGTGACCAGTGGAGAGCTGGTTCGTCACCGCCGCTACAAACATACACATGAGAAGCCGTTCAAATGCTCCATGTGTGACTATTGTAGTGTGGAGGTATGTGTTGGGTAATATTCCCTAAAATAGCTGTTTTTAAAACCACTTAACATTTAATCTCTTCAGGTCAGTAAGCTGAAAAGGCACATCCGCTCCCATACAGGAGAAAGGCCTTTCCAATGCAGTTTGTGCAGTTATGCCAGCAGAGACACATACAAGCTTAAGAGGCACATGCGGACACATTCTGGTATGAGGCGATGGAGCTAATGTAAAGCAAATGATATGTATAATTAACATTTCTTGCGTTTACAGGCGAGAAGCCTTATGAATGTTACATTTGTCATGCCCGCTTCACACAGAGTGGTACCATGAAGATGCATATTCTCCAGAAACACACAGAAAATGTGGCAAAGTTCCATTGCCCACACTGTGATACGGTTATTGCTCGAAAGAGTGATCTTGGTATGTTTTGTACTGGATACAAAGTCTCTAATTATTGGCCGTTAAGACTAATATTAGTCTCTTTTCCTAGGTGTACATCTGAGGAAGCAGCACTCATTTATTGAGACTGGGAAAAAGTGCCGTTACTGCGACGCTGTGTTTCATGAGAGATACGCTCTTATTCAGCATCAGAAGACTCACAAGAACGAGAAACGCTTCAAGTGTGAGATGTGTGACTATTGCTGTAGACAGGTGTGTTGTCTTTTCCTTCAAAATGATGGGGCTCGTATCTCAAACTAAGAATAATCTGGACTGTTGCTATGCTTGTAGGAGCGCCACATGGTGATGCACAAGCGAACGCACACGGGGGAGAAGCCGTTTGCTTGCAGCCAGTGTGAGAAGACATTCCGGCAGAAACAGCTTCTGGACATGCACTTTAAGCGCTACCACGATCCAAACTTTGTCCCAACAGCATTTGTTTGCAGCAAATGCAACAAAACATTCACTCGCAGAGTAAGATTTTATACAAATACTTTTGCCATAATTGCAAAGTACTTGTATGAACTCCAGTGCCCTCTCTCATTACAGAACACCATGCTCCGCCATGCTGAGAACTGTACAGGGGAAAATACTGGTGATGAAAATGAAAATGAAAGTTCACCCAAAAAGGGACGTCGGGGGCGAAAAAGGAAGATGCAGTCCAGGAGGGATGATGATGATGATGATGATGATGACGACACGGGTATATTTACATGGTTCACCTGGAGTTGTACATTTTGATAATTTTAACGTCCTAAAGACTTTCATTTGCTGACGATGTGGGTTTAGGTCTTAAAGGACCTGTATCATGCTATTTTAAGCCATTCCAAAGTAAAGTATAGGCATTTATATGATATATTGTACCTCTACCACTACGGAGCACTAATTTTTGTGATAAATATAAGTATTTTCTGGAGGTATTTTTCCAACCCGGAAGACAAAACGCTTGGATTCAGTTAACTCCGCCCCCTCTCGCCGCTCATACAACTTTACCGTAGTAGAAATATATATATCACAGCAAACAGTGAAGTTACTTCACGATGCAGTTATAAGGAGTTAACATGTGCAACACAGCTTCATGGCTAAATGGCTAACACACACGCTAACACACACGCTAACACACACACGCTAACATGCATTTTGATCGACTCACCACTCTGATGTTTCCATTATGGGATTTGCGTTGTTATAAAAGTTAATCCACTTTGATTCTGGCCGAGGTTCACCAAACATCCATCAGCGACAGGCACAGACAAACACTATTTTGGCTGATAGTCTCTGAATCCCGGAGGGAAATTCCAACTTCTTCTCTTCTTTAGGAAGGTTGAATAAAGTCCTGTCCTCGCAGCCAAACGCGGTTTTCTCCGTGACATTATCGTGAGGTAAGAAAAAAGAACAGGCGTCCAGACTCCAGAGTAGGTTAGAAAAAGCTCCCTCTTCACAACTTTCGGTGCAACATGACATGACCATCTGTTCAGACCGTCCGACGCTCAGGGGGAGCGTTTGTTTTGCATATAGGGGCAGCGCGGACGATCTATTCAGACGCTCGGGGGTGCGTTTGTTTTGTTTATAGGGGCAGTGCGGATTTCTTACGACAGAAATAATGAAAAAAAGCAGTTTTACAAATGAAAATCATGCCGTAAGGCATTAGATTACAGACGTCGAGCACTTCCGTTCCGCTGTGACGACACAACTGAACATGCCAGTCGTTTACCAGGAGAGGGCGGAACAGCTGCTCAGAGAGCAGGATTCAGGAGGATTACTGAGAACTGCGTGAATGAATCCAAAAACCACTCTGGGGGTGTTTTTGATAAGGAAATAGCATAACAACATGGTTAAAAGCTCCAAAAAGTCGATTTTGCATGATATAGGACCTTTAATAGAAAATGTTAACATTGTAATGCATGTATATTCATGTGCTGTTCCAGAGGCTGAGTTGGAAGAGGCAGAAGAGGATGAGGACGATCTCCTCGGTGATATTGAGTTGGAACAGGCTTCACCCGTTGTTCCTATACCAGCCCCAGAGCCCCCAGTGAAAAGGAAACGAGGAAGACCTCCAAAGAACAAGCCAGAAGGTAAACTTTGAATGTCAAATTTAGAAATTGGTATCTTTTCAACAAGTTATCTGTACATTAACAGTATTTGAGGTACCCAAAATATTATTTTACTGCACCCATGCCACATTGAAGACCATTTAAATGTGAAATATAGTCACCTCTCCCTCAATCTTATATTACAGTATTATTGCTACTGCTTTTAAGTGTTTTTGTTTTTCCCAGGGGTCTTAGTTTTTGAATGCAATATTATGATCTAAAGCGTAAAGGTGTTAGAGATGCACCAATCCCGCTTTTATGATACCGATACTAGGGGTTTGAGTATCTGCCGAATCCAATATGATTTTGCCACTCAGGGCTCAAAATAATTTTTTTTTAGGTTTGAAAAAATTCTTGGAATTTTCAAAGTGAGAGTAAAAAAAGTAATTAACACAAGTGACTGTTTCTTTAGTGAAATGCATAGTATACTAACCTGAGTTAATACTGAAATAGAGCGATGACCGTCTAAAATAGCATCACTTTATCTGACCACTGGGTTTTGAAGAGGGTAATGTTTTGCACATAGACCAAACCCAGTTACACTTTTAGATAAAAATACAAATTTCTAACCACCTGGTGTAGAGTCAATAAGTGTGTGGAAAATGACAATAGTAATTGACATGTTTGCTGGTTCTACAGTGATTCAGGTCATAGTATGAGTGAAGATTTAACCAATCACGGGGGCAAACTTCGGAAACTGATTTGCAGACTGTTTTATAAACTGCATGTCATAGACGTTGAAAAATTAAATTAATACAGTGCATCTGGAAAGTATTCACACTCCTACACTTTTCTCACATTTTGTCAATCGACATTCAATACATAATGACAACGTGAAAAAGTTTAGAACGTTTTGCAAATGTATTTAAAATGAAACTAATATTGCATGTACACAAGTATTCACACACTTTGCTAAGACACTAAGAACTAGGCTCAGGTGCATCGTTTTCCACTGATCAAGTCGTAGATGTTTCAACTACTTAACGGAGTCCACCTGTCGTAAATTAAACTAACTGGACTTGCTTTGTAAAGGCACAGAAAAGTTGTTGCAGTATTGAAGGTCCTGAAGAGCATCATTTGTCAATAGAAGTTCAGAACCACCAGAACTCTTCCTAGAGCTGGCCATCAACCCATAAAGGCCTTGGAGTGTTGTCCATCTGTAAGATTCTCCCATTTCCTCTGGAGCTCTCCTCTCCCTGACTCCAGTCAAGTTGTAGAAATGCACCCAATTTGACAATCAGTGGAAACTGGGTGCAGCTAAGCTCAGGTTTGAGTCACAGCAAAGGGTGCAAATACTTATGTACATATGATATTTGGCGTTTAATTTTTGTTATAAATTTGCCCCTAAAAAAACTTGTGTGTAGATTGAGAGAAAATTATTGCTTCTGCGAAAAGATCTGCGCTGTAAAAGAATTGTGATTTTTTAAATAAACGGCTCTTCAAGCTCGGAAAAATCTGCTGTCACCAAAACATCCGGTGAAAATCGCGGAAATAAACAATGGCAGCGATCCTCCCTATAACATGACAAAATGTGGGAAAAGTGTAGGAGTGTGAATACTTTCCGAATGCACTGTATGTATGAAAGAAGGCGTTCTGTTCTGTGCAACCAAATACATTTTGAGATTGTCAAACGCATCCGAAATTCCGGGTAGTGTAAAGTTGATCACAATGTGCCCCTGCAGCTAAAAAAATAAGCAATTATAGCTACGCACTTCAATCTATAAAAGTTGACAATGGTTACTTTGAAACAAACCCGAGTTTTCCATTGATGCCTTACAGCTGCTGCCATCATTCGTGTAGAGGATGAGGTGACCGGAGAGGTGAATGATATCATTGTAAAGAAGGAGGTTGGAGCTGAACAGGAAGATGACATCGCAGAGGAAGTGATTGTCGGTGAAGGCACAGCCACGATTCAGCTGGAAGAGCTGTCCCAAGTGGAAGAAGCTGCGCAGGAGCCACAGTTGTCAGAGGCCCCACCAAATGGCGATCTGACTCCTGAGATGATCCTTAGCATGATGGACCGGTGATGGCCTTTATCCCAGTCGTTTAGACCCTTCTCATTCTCATGTAGTTTTTGCATTTAGACTTAACCCCGCAATCTGCACACCAATCACTGTCATTTAAAATTTGCTTTTAATCATGTATGTATAAAGACATGGGGGACTGGGGGACAGATTTTACTAATTTGCGTACCAAAAGCATTTTATGCAGTTAATTTTGACTATTATTCTTAGTCGAAGCCTGGCATGTTTGCATTAAAGATGCAAATATTTTCTGAAGAACTTTGTCAGACTCTCAGAATGGACTTAAAATATAATTCACTATGTACTTGCTAGTCCTTGCTGCAGCATGCCATTTTTATGCTTTGTAAACCATACTGGTTTATTAAAGTATTTTTTTAAAAGGAGATGTTAACTGTTACCGGTCTCATTGAGTATTTCTGTGGGTAGTCTCCTTATGTCCTTAAGATGGATGATGCAGATGTATAAGACATGGATTAAAGTAAAAAAAAAAAAACATGCTTTGTTTTGCTTTTTAGCAGCCATTCCTCTTTTGTTTGACCTGTCCTTTTGAACAATTGGTAGTGTCACAGAAGCCTGAGTATTTTTAAGATTGAGGCAAAACAAAATGTACATCTGTAAGATCATTCAGATAACTTTTCAGCAGTATGCAGCACTGTAATACCAATGTTTCAAATTAATATGTGATTTGGCAGACGATGGTTACATGTTAGAACTGAATGATGGCATTGTGTTTCAGAATTCTGGTTGATGTGCTAAAACGGAAACCCTCTGTATTTTGCTTGCATATATTTTATTAAATGGAGGAACTGTTACTAATATCTTTTCCTTTTTTGTCACTTGGATCGTGCACCTGAATCACCAGACATTGGTTATTTTTTATTTTTTTTGGTAAAACTACAGGGACTCAAAAGAACTTTTTCTAAACAAATGGATAACCATGCATGTCTGGGGTCCGGGTGTGCTGTAAAAGTAACGACTTGCCTTTCCCCACGCACCAAAAGCTCTAAGGCAACGCAGTCCTTTTGAGACATCCCTTGTGGATGTTATAGGTCTTCGTCGGGGTCTCCTCCAGAGCGCCCAAGAGGAGGAAGGGACCAGGAGGCACCAGAGAGATGCCAACTCGTCTTTTAAAATAATAAAAACAAAATGCATCATCCACAGCATTTGTGTTTGAGCAGCAGTTCCACTATGAGGTCGTTTTAAAATGACTAAATTCCTCTCTCCATTTCTGTGTTCAGCCACTATGGAAGAATATTAAACATGTGACGGAAAAATAGCAGGGAATCGTCCGACGGCATCGTAGACACTTCGTCAACGTTACATTAACCTGTTGCTCTGTGACGAGGTCCTCCGTCTGTGCCTGCTTGGTCTGATTCTAAAACAAAAGTCTCAAGTATGAATCCTGTAACGTTTAGAGTCACTGTTAATAAACCTGTGGGTTTATTTCTTTTACCTCACCTCGGAAAGACGGACATCGTTTTTTCCGCTGCACTCACGGGCAGAAACGGTGACAAGACTCAACGTTTAGGGACATCCTTGTTGCCACAGCAACTAGACTAGAACGATTTCCGGTAAATTGGGCAACCCTTTCACAATAAACTCACGACTAAACCGCGGTTTACTGCACTTAAATCACGTGAAACTCGCTTGGGTGACACTAAGAAAAATGATTATACACGTCCTGCATCCCAATATACTTCAATGCCTGCATCCCATAGCGTTTTGATTTATTCAAACTGCATTAGCCTTACATAGCCTAATCAGTATATCTATGTATGTATTTGACTGTGATAAATGTTAGATACTACGGTTATAATATATGGAGTATACCTACCTATATTGAATACGTTATCGGAAAGTTGACTCACCAAGCGTATGTAGAAATCCTGGTGTGCAGCTATCGGTCAAAAAAGAAAACATGTCGCCATTGCGGAGAGGGTGTCTGTCAAATCACACAACTGATACCGCGCTATATACATCGTGTGTGTTGTTGGCGTGTTTTCTTTTTGACCGATTGAAGAGGGGCGAACAGTTCCTAAGTTTTACGATCCACGTTTAATTTGAAATGCATCAACCGGAAATCATGTTAATGACTGTCGGTCGCTTCACAGACAGACTCAGAAGAAGAACTGCGAAATCTGGAGAAGGAGGAGGACAGCGCCCAAATAACTGTAAACCTGTGCAAAACATTGTGTTGCCAAAATGGGACGCGACCCACTATTTCTGTGTGGTCGGGCCGCAAAACAAAGGTAGGAAACGCTCCCTTTTCGCCGCAGGTCTCCCGTACGTTTTCCTCTACATGGGCACGAGTCCGTCCGACCTGAAGTTGCTTTTTTTTTTTCTAGTAGCGTTATTAGCGACCAGCTGCCTGTGATTCACTGTTTTCTCCTGGTGCTGCGTGGATTAGGTCTTTTCTTAAACTCCGTAAATGAATATGGTTAGATAGGCTGGACACGAGGGGGTCCGGCTGTGGGTAAACGTTGAGTTTTTTGTGGCCTGCCTGCGGTGGGATCTGGGGTGGGATCTGAATACTAAATGCAGCACGACCGCTTCCCAAGTTTGTTGTGTGGGCTCCATCCTTCTCCTTTCACAGTTGGGCCCAGCGCAGAGCAGGGGCGTGATGTGTGTCGGTGCGTCTCACTGGCCTGCAGATGCCGCTTGGTATTTTAGCGTAATATTAATCTTCAGGCGGTGGTATTTTACTGTAATAATTACTTTTGATCCAACTCTAGAAGTGGCACTCCGAGAATAGATGGCCGCTGTGTGATCCATTGCTTTAGGAAACGCTCACAAAACGGTCTGTGTCACATTAACCCTCACATGACACACAGAAAAGACAATGATAACTTGAAAGTGTCCGAATATCATAATCATTGTTTTAGTAATAATCTCATGCAATAATTATGACTCATCATTATTTCACATCAGATATTGGTGTTTTGATATTGGTACACGTGCTGCATTGTGGATCTTGTTACTCAAGTGCAAAATGCATTTGAAGACGTTTTGGTGATCAGCTGTATAATGGTTGGCACTACTTTATTACTCCAGGCACTGATCATATAGAATACCATAGGGTAAAGAAGACATTGTTGCCGCCTTAAGTGCATTATGGTGAGTGTAAGAGTGTCTGGTTGTTTTTACTGCAGTCTTGTGAGGTGATTGCAAACAGTGTCCTCTTTGTTCGCTCTGCTGGAGGAGAGGATTTATCCAGCTAATTATTCGTAATGTAGGGTTCACAGCACATTGGATAGAGAGCAAAATCGACAATTGTTGCATGTCTGTCACTCAACGGGCATAATCAGGTCCGGAAGGCTGTATGAAGTTTTATAAAGTTGTATCAGCATAGAGTCTGCATTTATTCAATACCCCAAAACATCCAGTGTTTTCTATTGTGTTTAGCCATATATTGAATTATAACTCGTTATAACTCCCCACACCAACCACAGTTAATCCTTAGATTTATATTAGAGGATTATTGACAAAGATCAGTCTTTTACTGTGTTCTAAAGTTCTAGAACATTTCATTCCAAATATCACCTCAGAAATTTCCAGTCTGAATATTGCAGGATCAAAACAACGTCTGTGATCCATAGTTTTAGTACCACTGGTCTATAATACGAAGATGGAGATGTAGTTCTTTCCCAGAAGTGGGGAAAATTCAATAACTGTTTTGAATATTGCAATAACAATAGTATTTCGATATTTTCCCAAACCATTTCAGCACAGTATGCATCACCAAATCTAAACAAAAGGTGTAAGCAATTTGCTTTTCATCAAATTGTGTCCAAAAAAAAAAAAGACTGAAAAACTAAACAGGACCAAAATCAGGCTAAAATGGAAATGACAATCCTGACCTAGACCTTTGCACATTTTTAAGTTAACATATGTTTTTGTTTTAGGCCATGTGAATCTTCAGCAGATCAAGGACTTTACTGATTTAGTGATAAATTGTGGCTTCTTTGTTATATTGTGTCACCTAATATTCCGATAACTATAGTTTGTTGATATATTGTGGTGCCCTGGATTACATTATTGCTTTAGATCTTTATAAAACAGTGCCTGATGTTTAAGGCGCTGTGGGGCTTTTGCCCTGATCCCACATGCTATATGGGTTTGCTTCTTGCTTGACAGATTTAGTTGGGTTTAAATCTGTAATCTCTTTTGTGACTAGATTAGCTTAAGCACGACCCCCACCCCTTTCTCTCTCTCTGTCTTTTTCTCTTTATTTTGTGAACTCTTCATGTTAAACCTTCGTTAATGTGTAAATGAGTCAGTTGCTTTTGCACACCACATTGTTGGTATGTTTTTATATATATATTCTTAGCCAAAAGTCTGTGTAGAATTTCCTGTCGGTGTCAGCCGTCAGACTTCCTGTTGGATGTGGAGTGGGTGGAGAAATCGGAAAGGAAGGGGAAGACTAGCACACGCAGTTCAAACTCCCTACTGTTGTCTCTGATGGCTCCTGGTCACTGTCTGGTCATTCACCATCACTCATTCATTTTAAAACAAAACCGTTGAGTCAAAAACGCCATGTGTCCATTTTCTCTGTAATCATTACACGCAGGCTTGATAATGTTGGGCCTAAAGGGGGTAAGGCTGTGCGGAAAAGCACCAAAATGTTACTAATTACAGGATATGTCCCACAGTTTGTTAAAGTGCTATTTCCAACTCTTTGTGCAGGTGAGAATTATAACAGCCAGTTATAGTAGGAGAGTAGTGTGGTAGGTGTTGATATATTGGGCTGTACAAATATAATTATTTGATTGATAGTATTTTTTGTATGTCTTATAGCAGCATCAGTAGAGCGCTATGTTGTGGTAATAGCAGTCTCTATCGCTATTTGTTGGGGGGCTCTTGTACAATTACTTGCAATTTAATCTAAATGATTTGCAATTGAATCTAACTCACACATTTTGAGTAGCTTTAATGATCAAATCTCAAAGAGTGTATTTTCTTATCTTTTGAAAACAACAACATATCCTGTCTCCACTTTACAGTCTTATTATGTTTTTCAATGGCAAGGGCAGCTTTAAGCCACACCTCAGTGATTGGACCTCAGGTTGGTTAAAACTGACTCTAAATGTCTGCATTAACTTTGGGGGATCCTTAACCAGGGAGTGTACTCACTTATTCCTCCATGTCCTGTGAATGTTTACATGTTAATGCCAATAAAAACATGATAAATGTCTTTGTGGTATTAGTTTAAGCAGACACTGATTACTCATTGTGATTTTAATAAACCACATTTTATGAGCAATTTAGGCAGAAATGTAAGAAATTCCACTCTCTGAAATGGATTATGTATGTTAATGCCCCGAGATGTGTTTGAAATATAAACTGAATTCTGATTTGAAAGCATGAACCATGGATCTAATTGCAATACAATACGCAATTTGGTATATTACCCAAATTATGCAGCTCTGTTTGCTCTAATATCGCCAATTCATAATAGAAATGTAGTAGTTACAGCAGTAGTATTGGTTGTATTAACGCAAATCACCCAATGCCTGCCATCTTTGTATTTCAGCACTGTTTAATCTTAAAGAAGCGTAAGCCATAAGGAAGCAGGATGTTCACCGGCTCCACCAAACTGCCCCCTTCTAAAAGCCCGCAGCCCGAGAGGTTGGATGAAGTATACGCCGCTCTGCGCAGAGGGCTGCAGTGAGTAAACATATTGGACTCTGTTAACACTGACGACCGTAAACAAAAGCCAGATAGAATAAGCAGGAAATAGCATTGACTTTGAATCCTTAAGATTACTGTTTTGTTTTCTGTCAGGTCGTACCTACAAGTCCATCAGCTGGAGTTGGACAGTCTGGGGCAGCAGAGTAAAGAAAACAAAAGGAATGGGCGCTTGGTGAGAGTCTTTAACCATCTCTCTAGTCCAGTATCATTTGGTTGAGTTTTGTGGCTGTTTTTTAATGCTAATTATTTATATTCATTCACAGGGGTCTTTGTATGAGTTGGATAAGGTAAGTTTCGTCCCTCTCACTTGTGGCTTTAGATTTTGAGACATTGAAACTGTTGCAAGAAAAGGATGTTGCCATTTGCTACTAGAGAAGCGCCGTCCCTGAATAGGCCATTATCCCATATGTATAAGACAGAATTTACAGCAAACATTAATTAAAAACATTCATTAAATAATTCTAATTTTTCTTTTTAGCAAGTTAAGGCCATAGAGAGGTTTATGCGGCGTCTTGAATTCCACCTCAGCAAGGTTAGTATAAAATAGAATAAAAATATACAGTTTCATTTGTAAATGTTAAACTTACCAGATTATTATTGTCGTTGTTTTCAGGTTGAGGAGTTGTATGATGCCTATTGTATTCAACGGCGACTGCGTGATGGGGCAAGTAAAATGGTGGCCGCCTTTAACTTGGCCAGTGGCAGTAAAGAGGCCAGAGAGAGTCTGTGTGAGGCCAACAAGGGCTACAGGGAGTGCACAGAGGTATGTTCACCTTACACATTTATGTAACTTATGGCAAAAAGACTATTAAAGCTATAAAGTATGTTTTTACATTTTCCATTGGTTTTCAGCTCTTCAACCTTATGACATTTTAGAATTTGTAAACCTTGATTAAAGACTTCTTTAGGAGTTTTTTTTAAAATGTATTTACAAATTAAGCTTGCTTTTATTTTTCAATTGCGATGTGAAGTGGTGGTGATAAGTTGAATCTTTTTTTATCAAGCCCAAGCACGTACTGTTGAGTCTGAGAAACAAATCTATGAACATAATCGTGTGTGTTTCTCTGTCCACAGCATATGTGCACACTTGAAAGTGAACTCGAGAGCCACATGGGAGAGTTTCATGTCAAGATGAAGGGTGAGTCTATTTAAGCCTGTGATACTTCCTATTCTCCTTCCAGGCAACTTCTCATTTTTCTTGTTCATTTCTGGTGATTCAGGACTTGCCGGCTTTGCACGGTTATGTGCTGGTGACCAATATGAGGTAAGAAGAAGGAAAGAAAAAAATGTTGTATGTGAATTTTTTTTCAGCTTCCTACTTCCTCTTTTAGGTTCTTATGCGTTACGGGCGTCAACGCTGGAGGCTTCGAGGCCGTGTCGAAGTCAGCAATAAACAGATATGGGACAGTGAGGAGTACATATTCATGCCCCTCGTCACTGAACTCTTGTCCATAAAGGTGAATCAGGAAACACAGGACTGACATAATCTTTCTTAAATAATTATTTTACATAACACATATACATCATTGTAGTGATGGATATATTAACATTGCCTGTGATTCTAATATGTCATATCACAACTATATTGTAAAGGCCATTTATTAGGACCATTGGATGTGTTCTCATTAGTGGTGGGGGAATTTATGAAGAAAACTGCACTTTCTATCAGAGCAGACTGTTAAAAAAGATTATTTGGAAAGTTTACACATGCTGTAAATGTACTGTACTTTACATAGCTTCACCCGTGATGATGACATGAAGTTGATCCTCTCTCTGGTTGTCAAGGTGACGGAGCTGAAGAGCCTGGCGAATCACGTGGTGGTGGGCACCGTGTCGTGTGAAATGCTGGATCTGTTCTGCCCACTTCCCCAGACGCTGGCAGTGGACATCAACGATTTGGGAACAGTGAAGCTCAATCTGGAGGTCACATGGAGGTAATCTGCGCACTTGTCATTTCAGCTAGAGTAGGGGATGTCCAATGCCCTGGGGATTCATTCTCCTTTTGAATTGACACAAGTTGACATAGGTAGAATATAGCCTCTGACTAAATAAACAAGAGAGCTTCCAAATTCGAGTTACAGTTGTGCTCAAAAGTTTACATACCCTGGCAGAATGTTGTATATTTTTTGGCAATTTTTGAATTACTGATTGATACTCTCAGTACCTTGGATATATTTTTTATAACCTTTTCCTCATGATTCAGAAACCAGAAATGTCAGTGCAGCACTGGATAAAAGATTCAAGGGTCTCTCAGGAGCCCCAAAACTCAATGACCTTTTATACACACACGAACACAGGTCAAAGGTGAGGATGCTTACCTATAGTGTCCATTCAAACTTGTTTGTGTCCACTTGTGTGCATATTATCAGCCCAGGATCACCAGGGTATGTACATTTTTGATCAGGGTCATTTTGGTTTCTTTTGTCATTATGATTTAAAAAGAGCAAACTCCGTTGTTTGACCATCTGAAAAATCATCAAAAAATATAACAAATTCTGCCATGGTATGTAAACCTATGAGCACAACTGTACGTTAACCTAGCGTGATGATGATGTGCGCACTTAAAAAAAAAAAGATTTTTAAATGAATCACATTTCAAGTATCTAGTATATAAGTATCAGAGGTGGGAACCTCTGGTACTTAATGATTCATTACGATTGACTACATGCTCCATAGTTTATATGATTACTTTTGTGCTCATGTACATTGTTCCCCTTTCTCTGCATAAATAAGTGAATAACTAATACCCAACTCACTAAAAATGGGCCAGTAGGCTCTATGCACGCAAATAACTTCCGAGTGCGATCTCTGGACGGTCCTTCCTCTCTCGCTATAAGAATTAGCACTGTCTTGCACAAATCAACAAATATTTTAAGAAAGCATCACTGACAGTGAGATACTGATCTGAAGTCACTCGCAACGTGTTAAAAACATTATGTTGGACGTAAATTCTTGACTGCAGGAAATGGCAGTGTTTTTGAAGTTGGACTTTTTTATCTCAAAGATAAACGGCCTGTATAAAAAAACACCACAAAAATTAACCCTTGTGTCATGCTTTAATTGTCTTACGTTCGTTACCCTAATGTACAAAAATGTACACGCTTTTTAAACTGCTATAAAAACCACATACTTTCATCTTTTTTAAAATCTTTTCACAAATCTGAAGAATCACTTCTCAGCTTCTCAAAACTACCAAACGTGTTTATTTGGGGGTTTTAACCCTTTATATGCCTGTTTGAAAACAAAACCTTTGAAGTTTGTGTTACAGAACAACATAGAAACCTCATTATCTTTTGAATAATGAATAGTAGAGAGCTGTGGCCTTTGGTGGACTTTAGGGACTTGGATGTGTCAAAGATGAGCCAAAAATGTATTTGATTGCATTTGTAGTTTTTCTGTAGTGGACGATTCTTTATGTCAAAATGTTCTTGTCTCCATTGACTTCCATTATAAAGAAATTCATGACTTCCAATTTTCTGTGCTCTCCTATCACCTTATAAAAGTCATACATTTTATAATGTCAGCATTTCATTTTGAAGAACAAGAGTCAGATTTGACATGTTGACTGTATTTTTTCAGTTTGGACTTTGTTCTATATTGTCGGCAGATGAATGAAATTGTGGTATTTTCCCATTAGAATATAATGGGGCCTTGGCAGAACCTGGGACTTTTCTGCCATAAAATGTCAGATTTTAAATCTCACTGCAATACAGGAAAAAAGTAACATATCTGTGATGTCACAGAAGAAAAGGAGTTGAATTTTACATTTCCACTGCATTTCAGAATTTTCTAACATTGTACACAGACGCGTATCTTCAGTCAGCTTATACTGAAGCTGTGGCCGAGGGGGAAACAATAGGATTTGTTTGCCTTTGTGTTTCCTATAAAATATATTAATAATTTTAAAATTAACAAGTGATTTATTCGACAATAATGTTTAGTGTGAAGATTTTTACAGTTTAGAAATCTTAGACACCAAAAAAGCTCTGTGTAGAGCGTCACAATCAGTGGTTAGTTTTGAAGCAGAAAAGTCTGTTTTGAAAATGAGGCCCATGTTTGTAAACCTGAAACACTTGAATAAATCCAGACTGCAGCTCTTTATCCAAGTTTTTTGTGTGTGTTGAGGTCACTTTGAGCCGCTAATTAATATTTTTGCACAAAAAAACTCAAAAATGGGTTTAGGCTCCACCCACCGCGCTTCTGTTATCACGAAAACACAGAGTTTACAAACTGTATAATATGGCAACAACACTGGCCAACTGTCAAAAAAAAAGTTGAAATGTTTTCAGGGTAAAGTCCATTGGAAATGCCTTATTTCCATTATATTCAATAGGGAAAATAAATACAGCGATTTTATTCATGTGCCAACAATGGGAATGAGGTCTAATCTGATGAAAATCAGTAAATATTCATTCCTTTTCTTCCAAATGAAATGCTGACATTTTTAAAAGTGAAGTTTTAAACATGTGTTTATAATGGAAGTCAATGTTTCAGCCGCTGCCATTTTCAAATAAAGAATCGTCCACTACAGAAAAACTATAAATGCATCTTTTGTGACACAAACATGGCTCTGGAAACAAACAAAGCCTCAGGTCTCGACATTTTATTATTCTAAATATAATCCCATTTTTGTGTTTTGTGTAACCATTTTTTTCAGTTTTAAGTTTTGAAACTGGGATTTTTAGGGTTAAAATCCAGAAAATTATGACATGTTTGGTAGTTTTGGAAAAGTTTCCAGTAGTTCATGTGATTTATGGCTGTTTTTAGGCTTGTACATTTTTTGTACACTAGGGTAACAAATGTATAGAAAAAATGCAGATCTCCAATATAAAAGACATGAGATAAAAACAAACACTGGATTCTGAAAATTTGGCTCGAAAGAACATTTCCTGCCGAAATCCACGTCTCAAGCTGCAACACAGACAATGGTCAAGAAATGAAAAAAATAAATCTTGCAAAATGTACATAGGATAACATAAGGGCTACACAACTAAAAAGTATTTATGCTAAAGACAGGCCGATTCTTTTTTTTGAGCTGGCTCGTTCAAAATCTTGCTTTTCAATTTTTATTTAGTGTTAGCCGTTAGCTTCAAGACAAAAACACTTAACCACGACCAAATAATATGCATGATGTCATCAAACGTGTCAATATCGGAACAAATAGTAGCCGTATTGTTTCGTGCTGCAAAATATTGCGATATCAGTATATTGTCACGGCCCTAATGTAGAACCTAGTTTAAAAAATATGCTAAGATTCAAAATTGTGGATTTGAATTTCAAAAGAGTGACTTTTAGTAAATATTGGTTCCTGCCGTGCACCTGAATGTGAATACAATTTACAGAAAGTGTGTGTTCTGTGTGTTTTCAGTCCATTTGATAAAGATGATCAGACATCGTCCACCAGTACAATGTCCAAGCGTCTGCTGTCCAACCAGAGTCCCCCCGACACGCCCTCGATGAGAGAGCAGGTGTTCTATGTGAGTCCTGTGGCAAGTGATGTTCAGCATTGTTTATTTGCAGCTGCTCAGTCAGAACCATTGTTTAGCGTTCAGAAGGTTTATTATGATCTTTATTAAAATATCTTAACCAGTGCCTCTATTGTGTGACGTTTGTTTTACTGATGGCTGTTATTACTCTTGTTTCACTGGCTCTATTTCAGCGGCTTCCCAACTGCCTTGTGTGTAGTGGTAGTACAGATGTGCGCGAGAGCTTTCACAGAGCACAGTGTTGGGACTCGTGGCGTGTCTGACGGGAGCAGAGCGAGTCTTTCAGTGAATGGTAGCAGTAGGAGGATGAATGACAGCACCAGCACGTATGAACGCAGTTGTGGTCCCTGTAGTTGTTTGACAGTGGTCGAGTAGTCCTCCTCTTCCTCACCGTACCGAAGAGCCGACACAGCTGCTCACTGGCGAATGATGGTGTGGTGGACGGGACGGTCTTCTGTCGTTGCGAATTGAACTGTACAACACCCGAGTCACCTCTGTGCTGCAGACGGTGTGTTCTGGATGTAGTTCTAGGAATAGTGTAGAATGTAGAGGGCAGCAGCCCGGCATTAAAACATAAACACTGTGTTGTGAGCACAAAGTCAATGCTTAGAAATGTACCCTCTTTTAAAAATTAAGTAGCATATTTGGATGCAAATATATTGTAGCATATTTCTCATTTATGCCTTTTGCTTTTGTTTTAAGTCTTTGCTGAAGCGACAGGGGGAAGTGGAGAATGGAACAGTGTGGTCAAACTCATCTGAATCCTCTGATGATTCGTCAAGTCCGGCCCTGGCTCACCCCGCACAGCGCCTCACTGCCTCAAACCTGCTGCAGACCACTCTCACCAATCAGCTCTCACTCAGTCCACACAAATCCAGCGCTTCCACTCCGTCTCTCTCGTCCAACCAGGAGGAGGAGGAGTCGGAGGCGCCTGAGGTTTTTTGTATGAACGATTCAGTGCCTAATGGTCACCTGCAGACGACACCCTCTGACTGTAAAGGGTCTGACAGAGCTTCCCTCCAGTCGGCTGATCTGTCAGAGACATCTCTGGACCTGTGCAGCTCTTGTCCCGATGTGTCTGAGTCCCACGTCCCATTGATGGACAGTTCGTCAGAGGTCCAATGTGATCAGCAAAAAGACTTGGTTGTAGAGACAACAGAGACAGAGGTGGGGACAGGAGACATGACTGAAGAACCACTAGAAAAACATCAAGAGGAGACCGAGAAGAGCCTGCAGCCACCGTGTGATGAGGATGTGCAACAGCCTGAGAAGGAAGAGGACGCTCCACAGGTGAGTTTTTACAAGCATTTGTCTCACTAGAGTTAATAATCCAGATGACCCATGTACATTTACTGTTTTATCCTAAGGCTCCTTTTCCAACATCTGCAAGTTTCAACCAAGAGGTGGAAACTGCTTTGGAAAGTTTTGACTTCCTCAACAGCTCAGACCTGGAGGAGGACGAAGAGCATGCTGATGATGATGACATTCATGAGGAAGAGGAAGAGGAGAAAGAGCAAGATGCTGTTCAAGAAGTGGACCAAAATCAATCAGAGGGGGACCATAACCAATTCATGAACGAGGAAGAGGATAAAGAGAAGGAAGACAACTTCTCAGAAGGAAGGTAAGTGTGTTTGGCTTATACATTTATTTGTATTGCTCAAGGAACATAGTACTGCTTTGGCTTCAATCCGTAATCAGTAATTCTACCCACACTACAATAAATCAGCAGCTTATGTTTGTCAATTCTTCTTTCCATTGTTTGATAATTAATACAAATGAACAAAGCCATTTAAAAACATGACATGGTGTCCCTCTGCAGTGATGAGGAGGCCGATGAAGATCTAAACATAATTATGGAAGCTCCGGAAGGTTTTAGGAACTCTGACGAAGACCGCTACTCTGAATCACAGGTGAGTTTTAATTTTTTACATGATTAAAATGTGCCTGCATGTGAGTAAACAAAAAAGTGTTCTTTTAAGGAGTCAAGTGTAGCTGACCTGCAGGATCTGGGTCAGATCGAAATGCCAGAAGAACCACAGAAATTAGACCAGGAAGATCATCAACAAAATGGTAGGAAGAGTTATCAGTTAAACAATGCCCCTGGTGTTCATGTGACAACACAGTCACATCATAGTTCTGTATATTTTTAGAAGAGACGTCTCATGATAAGGAGGAACCCTCAACTCCCAGCCATCTGGCCACAACCGTTGCCTGAAGATTGGAAGTGGACCATACCTAAAGCATTTGTTCCTCTGATCAACTCATGCCACTTGTGCAGTGGGACAGGAGGCCCTGGGAGGTCCCCGTCACTGCTCAGACAAACAGGCTCCCACTTTATGGAGTTTGTGCACATAACGGAGTTTGCCTTGTTAAAAGTCTGGGCTCAATCGTGTCCTACCACCACAAAACGTCCTCACGTCATTTTTCATCGCTCCCATCATGATGCCTGCTTCATGTATCATTGGTTAGTCCGCTGATGTGAAGCATTTCAGGAACTGCCTCAATCAGCCTTACATTGTGTTTTTATTTCTATTTTTAAAGCTCATTTAGTTATGTTTAAGGCAGCAGCAGTGAACAGCTGAAAGTTTATCAGTATTCCTGGTTACATAATGTTACTGATTAGTGTTATGATGGCATATAACCCAGATATGGTTATACAGAGATTTCACGCATTTGCCTCAAGATTTTAATGAAGTTACACTTCATTTAAAGTCATCCTTTCAAAAAACACTTTTGTTTTGGAAATGTCATTTCTCTTTATAGATTTAATTTTATGTTTACGGGCACATCATGGACAAGAATGAATATAAAACACTCCAGTGTGGTGCTGTGTCAAAGGTCATTCAACCATTTTGCAGTGAAATATATATCTGCATGTGTAGTGGCCTCACACTGCCAGTTTGTGCATAATCAGAAGCTCAAATCAGCTGTTCGTTTGTGTAAGCTAAGGCTCCTGTCAGGAAGCCATCAGGTGTGTGGCTATGTACTGTGTACCAGCCTCTAGGGGGCGCAATATTATGTTTGAGCTTCTTCATGCTTAACGTGCCCTAAAGCCTCTTCTCTCAGAAAGTGCCTCAAGTGATAAAGATGGTTTAAATGACTGAATGCCATGACAGAAGAGATCAAGACAGTGTTTATTTTGACTGAGTGTGCACAAGAAATATTTACTGTTTCATATAAAAAGAAATGTATATGTCTTGAATTATTGACTTCAAATGTTTATGTTCTGAAATGTCCAAACTTTATAAAGGTTTCTTTAAAACACAGCTCTTACTTGTCATTGCAGACGACTCCAAAAGCGTACACTGTAATTATGACTCATAGTGGTTTAGTGCAATATGTCACAAACCAAGAAGCTGCTTTTCACAATTTCTATAAATGTAAAATGTATTGAAACACAATGTCTCAAAAGCATTAAGTTAAACAAAAAGACAAAGGCATTTGGAAAACGTAATCACATTAATGTAAAAGCTGAACAATATTTCAAAAACAGTGAAAACAAACTAGAAAAACAAATGTGAGGGCTTTCAGTGCATAGAGCTAGACATCCCTCTGTGATCAGTGCAATAACAATTCAAAGGTAAAAAAGATAAAAGCATTACAAATATCACACACATTAGTCTAAAAGTCTCTGGATGGAAAACAAGAAGAAACTACTTTGAAATGATCTTCCATCAAACCTTTACCTAAATGCTGAGAGGCTGCTCCACAGACCCACCCAGCTGCGTTAAAGCTGCAGTGAGGCTAGACTTCAGTGCTGTGTAGTCCGGCCGCTCATTGTACTCAAGGCCCATTACCGCAGACAGGAAGGATTCAAACGCTCCTAAATCATCAGCAACAACAAACATGACATCATTTACAGAGGGTTCAGAAAGTTAAAAAAAAAATTTTTGTATAGCAGTCTTATACAAAAAGAATATCTTATACATTTCTATTGGTAAAAAAAACTGATTTACCCACATTAATACATCACAAAACTGAGAAAATAGAAAAAAAGCACAGTATACAATAAACATAATAAAATAGTATTGACTTACGTGAAACATTCTTTCTATAGCAGTGGCTCAAAAGGCCAGGCACATCTTTTAAGTATCTATATATATACACATAAGGCATTAAATTTGACAAAAGTAGATATTTAACGCAATCTTTGATCCAAGTAGTTTTCTTACGTTCTTTTCACTTCTGCTATCTGTTGGGGCTGGCTCTGTGTCGTCCACGGCAGGGTTCCTGTGTGCCAATACAACATACAGTATCCCAAAGACTGTAGGTCACTGCGTCGGGACGGAGCTGAAACAAGGATATAACAATGTATCAAGAGTTCACTTGTCTCCCAACTATTTTCCCAATTTATTAGGCGTTAATATTAAAGCACCTCAAATAATCACTTCTGGTTTAAAACAAATATTTTTTAAATGATTAATTGAATATCATGGAAGATCAGGTCGCACTTCACCTTAAAGCAAAGCTATAGCACGGTAACTGAGCATTTTATACATATTACAGTGTTGGTACCATGCTCTTACTATGCTGTAAAAGTTCATCTAGCATTGAATCAATCTGGAACTGACCTGCACCGTCGTGTGAGTCCAAACTGATGGATTGCACAGCGCCCTCATGTGGTGTTCTGCTGCCTTCTCTGTGGTCCACATGATGACCCCCAGGACAATATCTGAATGCGTGGTTATATCCTACAAGATACACCTGTACAAGAACAGAACCAGTTAAGTGTATACAACAACAAAAAACACCCCTCTGAATAGATAAATTAATATTTACCTGAGACCTGTTGATGTAGACATTTTCTGCATTAATATCAGCATGGACATATTCATTTGTATGGATATATTGCAAGACGTCAAGCTGTAATAAAATGCAAAGTATTATTTATTTTGAATATTTGCAACAACGTGCAGAATTTACTTACCAAATGAGATGCAAGTTGAAGAACCGTAACCTCAGACAGAACCCTGTTTTGTTTGTTCATTAAAGACTGCAGGGACTGGCCCATGTTTGGGAAAATCAAAAACCTACAAAGAAAATGGATTTGGTTTTGTGAAAAGGCTCGTTAAAGTCGAGGGGAATAGTGCACACCTGTAGGAGTCCGCATGCAATCCAAAGCCAACACATTGAGGAAGTCCAATAAAGTCCATCTTGTTTTGTTTGATCCACTTTTCAACTATAAAACAGAAAAGCAGGAGTTACAAACACAAGCTGTCGATCAGTAAAACAGACAAGACACAAATCAGCCTTACTTGATGCAGGTTTTGCAGCTCTTTGCAAAAAATTCTGCTCATTAAAGATTTTCCCATCCTTTGCACCCTAAAATAAAAGCACAAGATTATTTAGCATAAAATCTAGTCATTTGTATGTATTTTGATAACGAGGCCAGTTTACCAGTTTCATTGTGTAGATTGATTCTTTTGATTTTGGTGATGTCACTATAAAAGAACATGCATTTTGTTCAGTTAAACTGTTTTGTTTTTTTTAAAGACAAATTGAAGAAATTAAAGCTCCAATATTTTACTTTTTTCTCAGTTGAGAAAGTTTATTTTTGTATCCATAAATAATATTGTTAAAACAGCCATTTGTAACAAAAAGCAGAACACCATGCACTGTCTCCATCTAAATTATATATATATATATATATATATATATATATATATATATTCTTTTTTTTTTTTATGTATTACTAACCCATAAGAGTTTGCCACCCTGCTTCACTTCACCCTCTGACAAAACTGTGCATAGTACATAAACAAAATGAATGTATGCACAGCAATGCTGGGGATGTGAGGTTTTAACTTCACCAACTCCTCCTTTCACAATTTGAAACAGAATTAATAGAGCTTAAAACTAAGTATTTTAGATTTAAGCAAGGCAAGGCAACTTTATTTATACCGCGCATTTCGTACACAACTCAATGCGCCTTACAAAAGATACGCGAAATTACAATGAGGTTAAGTTAAGGCAAAGCACATATAGAAACATCAAGACATGGGAAATACACAGCACACAAGGTCACGTGCGGATTTTTTTCTTGGGGAGGGGAAGGACGACCGGCCATTGACCGGGGGGCAGGGCTGAGGAAACGTGTTGAGGCAGACCATGGGGGCGTGGTTAGGGAGGGGGTATGTGTGTGCGGTTATTTGCATGTTTACCTTCATAAATGATCTCTGCCATGGCCTGATTGAGTAATCTGACCAATTTCCATTTTTTTCCAACAGTGTCTGTCACTTCGGTCCCTTCCTGAAGAGGCTCTAATGCAGGAGTAACCTTTGACTTCTTAGATTTGCCTTTGCCTTTAAAGATGAAAACATATTTTACAAATGTTTCAGACAGAATGGGATGTAATATATTTCATTGGTCCTCACCTTTTAAAGGAGACTTTGAATTTGGTGACATAGTGGGTGAAGACAAAGGTACTGATAATACCTCTGTATCTTCAACAGTCTCCACAGCTTTTCGCTTGGCTTTGCCCCGAACTTCACAAAGCATTGGACATTATTGAACAGGGCTTAAAAAATAATACATTGGTATAATATACATGTCATGTTTTATTCTCACCAGTTTGAGGGGATTTTGCAGAAGGAGAAGACTCTAAAGCCACCTCTCGACTGGCAGTTTGAAAAGTGACGGAGTGTTTTTTTGGTGGCGTTGCTTGGATCGAACCTTTATTCACTGGATGAAAAATAGATGTATACAGGTACGGCCATGTAAATTGCCACGTTATGTTGATGCATTGCCCATCAAAACCTTACCGTCAGTTGCATTTACAAAGGCAACCTTTGCGAGGGTTGAAACTGGTAAAGGAGCATCTTTGATACTAAGATTGTCCAAAAGAAGTGAGCTGCGAGTCTTTCGAAGAGGTGGACGGGCTGAAACTGTGAAACACATAACACTGATGTATTTGACTTCAAAGTTAGTATGCATGCATATATGCAAATCTCATAGATACCAGCACTCTCTTTTGGCTCAAAGACTGAGCTCAAAGTTGGGTTTGTATGCACAACAGTTCTGAAGGTTTCAGTGCTTTTGGATGGAGACAGAGATGCGGCAATTGGGCCAGACTCCTCTGGACAGGGCAGCTTCTCACCACATGAGGGACAGAACTTAAAACCTGGCTGCAGCTTGGTCCCACACTGAGGGCAGAAGTGGAAAGCCATTCTGCAAAATATCCAAAGTATACATTTACACCTAAACTCACTACATTATCAGATAAACATGCAATCAGTGCATTATGGACAATATGCTGAAATATATGGTGCCATAAAATAACAAGTAGTAGTGATTAGATGCAATGGGGACTGGTGCTTCCAGTAGACGAAACAGAGGCTTTTCATAACATCATAATAACTATATATAAAAGTGAATGTGTTCAAATTACTTGGGAGCTTGTTACTGCGGGCAAGGTATTAGACTAAAGACATAGCATAGCATTGTGTCCGCTTTAGAGATCAGCCTCTTATTAACAGCGTTTACAAGTTGAAGCTCCGGGAAACTAGTTTAAGAACAGAAAATAGCAGAGGAGCGAAAATAATTGTACACTTCTAATTCTACTACGATCTGAACACTTGTTTCTCTCTCTTTACCTTAGTGTTTCTGTTGTGCTGCTGCTCCTTCTGTGTTAAAATCGAACTGCAAATAGTGGCTTCTGCTCATGAGCGCCGCCTGTCATCTTGTACTTGAACTGCATACTGTATATCAAGTGGACTTTAGTAGATGACGTTCACGGGGAATAACATGTATAAACCTCTTAACCCCCACCTGAACCGAGAAAACGTTCCTCTTTTGGCTTTACCCAAATCTAAGCATCAATTAAAAAACGAAAATGTGAAGAAAACACGACAAAATAGCAGAAAAAGAAAAGAAAGACGACAAAAACAACAAAAATGCGACACGAAAACACAAGAGACAAAAAGCACGACTAAAGACTGAAGAAAAAGCTACAAAAATACGACAAAAACGTGGCGATAAAACAAAGTTTAGGTGAGTTTTGTAGGTCTTAGCTTTCAAAGGAGGCATTACACTGGCCTTTAGGCAGTAACCTTGAGTCGAGAAGCTTTTAGATTTGGATGAAGCTGAACTGTAGAAAATGTGCGCGATTAAGGATGAGGGTAAGAGCACACCCGTCGCTAGAAGGCCTGCAGAATTACCGTATAATCGCCACAAATTGGGCAAAGATACGTATCACTAATGTGCGCAGTGTTATGTTTGCGCTTTCTGCCCGATTAGAGACCAGCCCAAACAAGTAGCTATTTTCTCCCCTGAAACCGAGAGGGGACATTTCATCCCTCTCTCTCTCTCTCTTTCTCTGTCTCTACAGAAACAGTTCCCTCTCTCGCGCGCTCATGCGTAATTGCGCACAGCTCCCGTGTTGTCTGCTCACAAAATAAAACCCGACCGGAGAATAGCTGATAACGATAGTGGTTTATTAACAGTATGTCTCACGCTCAGCTCAGCGTCTCCCTGTCAGAGACACTTTCCCTGTTCATCTCCCGCTCTGAGAGTCCACCGTCCCTTTCTCCGCCCCTCTGCAGCGGCGCGTGAGCATCTGTGGGAAAGGGCAGTGACAGGTGCGGGCGGCTAACAAGCAATCTGTATGTTACTACAAAGCGCTGAAGTCCGCGAAAAAGACTTCGTATTTGTTCGAACTGTGCGTTTTACAGCTGAAGGCTTGAAAAAGACTGAAAAGTGGATGCGCCCACAGCGCTGACCGAGGCACGCGCTCTCCCGTTTATTCAAAACATGGTCCAAAAACAGTAGAGTGTAATTGTGCCCCCTCGTAGATTTCATATAAGACTATAAGACCCTTAAGACTGACCTCTGGCGACGGGACTGGGTAAGAGGTTGAATATAGGTTACAGATGTCCAATATTAGGACTATGTGGAAGAAGAAGAAAGACTCAAAGATACATAAATAAATGTTTATTTCTCAACATAATGTCATAAATCAGTTGTGAGGTAACCATGCTTTGGTAGTGGAACATAGGCTGCTTTTTTGTGTGTGCCAATTATCACCATTTTAAACTATTCACTAATTCCAAATGCTGCAGATTAACAACCAGTGGTGTGCAGAGATGGGCAAGTTACTTAAAATATTTAATATATTCTATATTAGTGATTACAGCTCTAAAAATGTAGCCTAATATGTTTGTATTGCATATTACTGTTTCAAAAATGAGGCGGAGTTACACTGCTTTGAGTTACTTTTGGCAAAATATAAAATGAATATAGTAATAATGCCAGCGAGCTAAAGTGCATTTAGAGATTTCCTTTTTGCTTTCTCCCATTCTCTTGGGTTTTGTTTTTCACACAACTGCAGATCTTATACACCAGTGTCCAACTTGATTTGGAGTGCTGCATTTTATTTGGGGGAGTTTGGCATTTTTTGTTCATACATTTAAATGCATGAACAAATTACATTTAAAGTGAATTGTAATGTAATCCCATATTTTGTGTAATATGTCATATTCCTTAGTTACTGAAAAAAGTAATATATTTTTGTAACTCGTTACTTTTGTAACGTACGTTACCCCCCAAGACTGGTGGTGTGATAAAGCTATCATCACTTATAAGCGACATAGAAGTAAATACATAGATCTAGAGCAAAACAGTGTTTATTTACAGTTGATAAGCCCACACCATGTTCATTTATTTTTTAAGAAAGTAGGTGATGTTGTGAATTTTGCATTTCTTAAATGCACGCTGCACTGAGACTGATCTTTTGAACATAACAAGTAGTGCAAATGCTTAAGAACAGTGGTTGTTATACTACAGCAAACAGAACTCAGTCAAAATACCACATAATCAGTGTTACACAAAGTAGATAATTGAATGTTGTGCAATGGTGGAAGTACACATATTGTGTCATTAAACTTTTGCAAGTAAAAGCATTTAAAAATGTATTAAGCAATAGGTATAGGCCATGTTTTAAGGCACAAATGACAAAGCTAAATATCTACACGTAGAAATAAATATACGGCAGCCCCCCTAAAATACAAAGCTTTTCAAAGATGTATGACATGACCTGTAATTTAAGAAAATGCCCCCACTTTTATAGGCACTTGGATGTGTATTGCTGTACAGTGTTGCAGATCTAAATATACTCATCTAAATCCTGCACTTGGCTGTTTTCCTGATATCTAACCATTGCTGGGAGCAGTTTTTTTGCTTAACACGAACACTTGTCTTTATCTGGGCTTTCTGACAGGTCTGCATTTGTGTTTCCATTTGCCCGGACTGTGCCGTCAGGGATCCAGGACTTGTCCACGCACCGCTCCATTCGCTTCATAATTAGGTCCAACAGCACGTCCACAGCCTGGTTAACATTTTTCCCACTTGCGGCACTTGTCTCGAAGTAAGGGATTCTGCAATACACAAGGTCATAAAATAAAAACCCTTCCCAAGTATCTACCAGGGCGGGAGCAGGAGCATATCTAATCCAAATATTTGTCTTTCAAGGAGGAACAACTTGGCTTAACATTATCTGTACAGACTTCAGCAAACAGTGAAAGCCACGGCCTCCTTTACAAACGTGGGATAGGTTAATGTAACTCGGACATACCCATATTTCTCAGCCAGCTCTCGGGCTTCATCTTCACTGACTGCCCTCTGATCAGAAAGGTCGCACTTGTTCCCACACAAAACGATGTCTGGATTTTCACAGTATGCATGAACCTGCAACTGGCCTGAAAGAAGTTAAGCTACATGAAGGTATACAACAAATACAATCATAAAGCAAAGTTTTCACAAATTACTATAGTGCTGTTTGTTAGGGGTGCGTCTAATGCCAATTCATTTTCATACAGCCCAGCCGTGAATCCCGTGTGTTAAATTTCATTCACGTTCCTTTAAAAGGGACACTGCGTAACATTTTGGACTATACTGTTGCCATCAATTCAAAACATGCTCTCAATGACCAGCTCGACACAGAAAATGCTATTTGGCCGTAGGTAATTAAAGAATGGACTTGGATGAAAACCTAACCCGTTTAAATCGCAAATTCTGCTGCCTTTAGTCAACATCTCCATGGAGACGAGCGATCATGGAGACGTACTCACTCTTGGAAAAGCTACAGTCACGTCTTAGGAGAGCTGAGCCGCTCACAGCAAAGGTTCTTGTTTGTTTCTACATTTATGAGGTATTTTTCAATTATAATAAAATAAATGCTTGTATTTTAATTTTATTTATTGGGTAACATTTTTTACGCGAAGTGGCCAAGTAGATGAACAAAGTGGCTTTATTACCTTTGAGAGGAGTCTAAAGCTCTCTTTCACACAGTGCTTGCTATGAGCTCTGTGCGTGGTGCATCAAGTGCTCCGAAGGGCACTGCGTTTAGGTCATTGTGTTTGAATGACATTGTACTGTATTTGTGTACAATGTTTTATTAATGCAGTAACAAAATACGGCCACGTTTTCAATCAAAACGATGAGGAAGAAGAGTAACAGGAATGTGTGCCAATGTGAACGATGATACAACAAAACGTAGTAAATCCATCTGTAAACATAAGTTCAGATGCCTTGACAAAACTTTTGCATCACGAGAGAGAAGAAAGACGTGTCTTAGCAAAGAAACTCAGGTTTCGGAGGGGGCCAACAAAGATTACATCTAAATTCTTGCACTATACTGGATTTTTTTCCCCTCTGGTTATGGAACGTAAAGAAAATAATCTATCCTCCTTTAGTATATTGTACACTCAGACATTTGTGGGGAAAAATTATCTAATATATCTAATTATAAAGCCTTTGTATTTCTATTTTCTAGCATTTCTGTGAACGTGAAAGGCTGCCAGGTGTGAAATGTGCCTCTGATGAATCGGGATGGTCACCTGCTTAAGGCACCAACATTCCTAGCAACTTTAGACAATATGAAAAGCATACATGTACAAATCTTAAATGCATTTGGGCAATGAACAGTGTTGACATACTCATCCAGTTTCGGACATTCAAGAAGCTTTGCTCATTTGTGAGGTCGAACAGGAGAAGGAAACCCATCGCATCTCGAAAAAAAGCTGTAGTCAAACTGCGAAACCTGTGAAACAAAGTGCAGGGTTAAAATCATTAGAAGTCGGGGGAGTATTAGCATTAGCTTTAAAAATTGAGTATCTTGTACCTCTCCTGGCCTGCGGTGTCCCACAGCTGCATGTGAATCTTCTGCCCTTTACCTGAAGACCCGTCAGGCCCCGTGGATTGATAAACCTGTTCAAATAGTTATTTAGTTTAGATTATATATACTATTTAAAAACATAAAAAGAAAGGTCCCGAAAAGCGTAAAAAGAATAGACCAATCTTTATCTTTCAACATACAGTCTGAAAGAAACTGTGCCATTTGTTCCATAGATCCATTTATGGAGAATCTAACTGAATACATACATTAAATTAGATCCTCCTATTTTGCAGCTTTAATAAAATATCCTGTGCACCTTTTGTTTGTTAATAAGGTGTTTACTCTTAAAGGAGGGTGCAGCAGTATTAGTCATACCTCAGATCTCTGTTGCAACATTCAGCAGAAGCATTTGCGGTGAGCGCATTAATTCTTAAGTGCTTTTGGGGACAGCTAATTGCAGTTGTGACTTACCACTCGCTTTTCTCTGAAGTCGATCCCCACTGTAGTGATGAACTTGGAGTTGAATTTGCCATCTGTGTACTGGTACAGGAAGCTGGTCTTTCCAACGCCAGAGTCACCGAGCGCCAGGAATTTGATGAGGTAATCGTAGTCCCCATCCGACATTGTGAGAGCGATTAATCTGTAGTATATGAAGACTGATTCACTTAAATTTGGACCAACAACATATAAATCAGGAAGTACAAAAGATGACATTATTTAAATCGTGGTAACATCTCTTGTAATATTCTTCAGCACACAGCACATATATATAACGTAAAGTGTTCTCATTGTATAATCAAACAAAAACAAAATGTCCTCTGCATCGTGCCAATCCTTCGGTGCTGCTGGGGCAACCCATAAGGAGCAGTGGGCAGCACCCAGAGACCCATTTCTGATGTTAAGCCGACTAATAGTGCCATACCATCATCATGACATATATTCTATAGCCGAGTTCCTGGACTGTCCCCATCTGAAAGGAGTGGGAACCCAAGTGCCAGGCCAATGTGTATGTAGTCATTTATCTGATGACATAACAACAATCTTTCTGATTCAGTAAAGTAGCCTCAGAGGATCAGTGGATAGAGAGACACTTAGTGCAATATTTATAGCTGTTGAGTATTGTCAGTTGTAGTAATGACAGAAGCAGTGGCATTCAAGCAATAAAAGCATACAGTATAACTATAATCTTAAATATAAGTAAACCGTGCACCTTTCAGGTAATGCCTTTGAGGACAGGCCTCATCAGAGTGTGTGAGATTAATGGTCAAAATGGTCGGAATCAAAGTACAAATGTATCACATGACTGTGTCAAAAGCATTCAGTTAGGTCTTGGCATTCTTTCTCTGCAGCCCCCTCTGAACCTTTCGTCTGAACTTAACCTCCGTGAAAAATCAAGACCCATGAGGATTGCGCTACAGCAGACAGAGCCATACATGGAAATATGAGCAGCACAATAAACATTACATATTGTAAGCAATATGTATATGTACATATTGCAAATATTACATATTGCTTATTACTAGAACACTGTTTGCCCCTTTTACTCTATTATGCTCATTCCTTTGAGTTCATGTTCAGTAAACTTGTAATCCTATTACTGCCGCTTGATCATATGATTCACTCCATTTGGTTGTGCGCTTTGCGTTTCCCTGAATAAAATCAAAAACACTTTTCAGGCCCATTTATTAATTTGCTCTCTCACAATCTTTTAAATTAGCATGGTATTCACTGTATTTTTTTCTTTACTTCAAACCTATGCATCACAAAAAGTTATGTGCCAGTTATCACTTTATTTGAAAGCCATTATATCCATGAATACTGAAATGTAATGCAGTACATTCATGGTAGCACAGTGGTTTGCATCTGTGTGTTAAGCTTCCTCTGGGTACTCAGGTCCTTCTATCACTAACAACAGGTACAATAGGGTCCCCTCTAGGACTAGGACCATGGCTAGGACTTAAAACATCTCAGTTGGACCTTGCTGGTTCAATAAAGGGAAAGAAAACCACACACGTCAGACGCAGTCCATCGATGTGTTAAAGACAAAGGAATGTTGCTGTTAAAGCGTGCTGTGAAACTTCACAAACACGGTGTATATGTCGCAGCATGCTGTTATGGTCGAGTCAAACCACATGTGCTGACGATGCAGTTTGCTGATATTGAGATGATCATACTGTAACTCCTAAAATTGCTGTCTTGATACAAGTGTGAAATTTCAAAACATGTTGCCTCGTCTATCTGCACGAGAAGGAAGTAACTGCGATGGCACAGAAAGATAACTTGTGTCCTGTACAGCCAATAGTCAAGTGGGTTAAGACTTCTGCACATGACAAAACACTCCTCCACCCACCCACCCACTCCGGGGGTGGACGCTTATAAGCTTTTGCTTCAGCCCACTCCTTTTGAGCAGAATTTTAACTGCTCAAATAAACTAAACACCTGCAGTTTGCTGAATGTCTCTCATCGCTCTTAACCTACTTTCACCCTGTATTGTCCTGTCTAATAAAGCCTATTGAAAAAAAGAAATCCTTAAAAAACACACACACATGTCCTCCTTTCTGCCAAAATGATGCTTAATGAGACCAGAAAGGTAAGGTTAAGGCAATAATTTTATTGTTTTGGATTTGAAAAATATGCTGCATGTTTGTACTGTATCCTATGATATTAAGTAATTTATTAAATCCCCGTAGGGAAATTCATTCTCTGCATTTGACCCATCCTCAATGCCACTGGGGCAGAGCAGTAGGCAGCCAGTGTAGGCTCGCGCCTGGGGACCCATCTCCAGATGTGAATCCAAGCTAATGGTCAGAAACACCTGATGAATGTTGTTTAATCGTTAATCTACAGTCTCATGTTTCCCCATCCTTTAAAGCGAAAACAAATGGAGCACTGTGCAGCGATTAAGGCGTCCCAGGACAGTAGTCTTCTTTTAGACATGGTCTGAGGAGCCAGAAACAGTCTTAAACAAACTGTCATTCGGTTACTCAAATGAGCTGTAACAACATTGTTATAATTGCATAAGAACCATGTCTTTTCACAGCACAACATGGTTGCATGTTGCAGCACTTGCATATAGAGTAAATATTAGATTTCTGTAACTGTAAATGAAACTAGCGAGACATAAAGCTATTTCATGTCTACTGCTACAAGTATTGTGAAAACAAATATTGCGGTTTTATAACTGCCAAGGATGGACACCACATATGAAAATGACAAAATTATTGTCTAAACTGTATTAGACTATGTCTAATAGTATGATCTTATGTGATCAGGGTAATGAAAAGCAATCTTCCTTATTAATTAATTTTGATTTTTTTTAATTTATTTTTTATCTATACCAACGTTCTAGTTGAATATTTCCTTTTAAGTCAGGTCTGGGCCTGTGTCTGTGGAACAGTCTTTGCCAAATTAACAGAGAATAGACCATCTTGTACCAGATCTGGACTACACGTTCGGTGGCACCAATGAAATACAGTCCTTTCTCATTTGTTAAGAGGGAAGACCCACCCTGGGCAAGCTGCCAAGTGAGGCGTCAGTTCCTCTGGAAAATCCGCATTACTAATACTACACATCACCTAAGGTCTGCACAAGATGGAAAAGATTGAGGACTTTAATGATGACCAGAAATAGCCAGACATAACACTCTAACCCATATCTGGAGAGTTTATCTGGCTGCTTCCAACAGTTTGGCCTCATGAAGTCTTATCTGTAGTCATGCCCAGGGCCTGGCACTAAGTAAGAGGCGAATAAAACTCACTCTGCAAACTGGAAAACAAACACTTACAGATCAATTATCTGAAACAAACTAAATGTAATGACCCTCAGCTGTTCCTCATGTGGTTATAACTAAATGATCAAGTGACTTTACCAAGACACAAAAATCTTTACTTTGCCCACTCTGCCATTAGAAAAAGAAATGGCTACTACATTGTCCCACAAGCCCATTTTGCAAGAGTTGATTGAAACACAGTGAAGTGCAACATTGTATAAGTGATGCTGTCTATTGAGCAAATGAAGGAAGCTCTGGATAAACGTTGTACAAATCCGCTTGTGTAATATGCAACTTAACCATTTGGTCTGATTTTTAATAAACATAAAGACTGAAGTGCATTCACTCATTGTGTCGCATCTTTAACGTGCCATTCCTAATTGTAACACAGCTTCGCATGACATTTCCTGAAAAGTTTGTGTGGCTACTGAAAAGTAACTCACCAGCCCCGCAGCGTCGCTACTCCTCTCGAGTCTCGAAAAAGTTTCCCCTTCGGTAATGTTATTGGCTTCTTGCTTTGTCTAATTTCAGCTGGATGGACGATTGATGAAGTCTACTTTTTCCGTGTCCTCGGGGCCATCAGTGAGACAAGAGCTGAACACCACCTGCACTGAAACAGCTCCTCCCCTCGGAGCACGTAGCTTTTAGCACGCTGTTAGCCGGACCAAAATAATAAGCCTGGTCAATACCACTGGAGAAAAGGGGATTAATGGTCATTTCCTTTACAATGGGGTGGCCAGCTCCTTCTTTAGTCCTGGGGCAGGGGGCAGACAGACGGAAGCGTGGCTGCTTATCTATGCCCGCGGCTCCAGTAGGATGAGTAAAATGAACGTGTCTTGCCCAAGGACACGTCAGTGTCTGCGCCGTCGGAGGCTGAGCTTGGATTGAACCATCAACCCTGTGGTTTGAGGGTGAACTCAAATCTGCTGAGCCATTGCTGCCCCAAGACAAAACCACAACTGAACCATTGATCTAACACGCATTTGTGTCTAAAGAAAACTATCAAAAATATATGTTAAGACTGAAAATGTGTTGCTTTGAACCAGCCGTGTTTATGTGCATGACGTTAATCTCTGTGGGAAACATGGGGCTCTAATTAGGCTGGAAGCAGTCGCATGTGTAATATCCACTGAACTAAAACATATGAGGTTAAGCCGGACTCACGAGATTTCCAGAAAACACAGAAAAATATCAAAATGTCATGGTTTCAGTAGTTGCATCTTTGCCTTAATTGATTCTTAAGGGGAATTACTTGGAAGTTTTCTCTTTTATCTTAAATGTGTATTCTGGAACTTTAAGTAAATAAATCTGGGTGCGCATTTGACCTTTTGGTGATCCGGCAGCTGCAAGTGGTTAACATGGCGCCTTTATTGTCCATCCCAGTGACCTCCATGATTCTCCAATTACTTTTAGAGTCTTCATGGCTGAGTCTAACCAGAAAAACTACAAAACCATTGATCTTGGAGCGTTGTAGAGGTCACCGAAAGTAACGGTGCCATGCTGACCACCCATAGGTCACAAAAATGACCAATGGCAATAATTCTAATCCAATTTACGATCTAAGCACAAGAGCTACAACCAATATGTGTATGGCTTCACAAACATGAACAGAACAATAACATGTATTGTGTAGCGTTTATTTATTCCAGCCAGTTTCATCCCGTTTCTTGGGCACTTCAGGGTTTAGTTCAGGCGTTGCAGTCGTTGTTTCTGATTGTTCAAAGAAAGGCTTGTAAATATAAATGCCACCGGCAATGCCCAGCAGCATGGCAAACGCCGCCTGAGTGATGGGAATTCTTATTCTGTGTCGGATCATAACTTCTTCAACGGGAGTCCAAGCTTATTCCTGTGGAGTTAAAAAAAAACACAAAAATTAAACATAATATTGATATATTACATTATATTATTTGCCTGATTGCTTGATCAGGGAAATAATTGATTGATGGTGTTGACAGCTTTACAACGACATAATGACAACTGAACTGTTTAAAAGGAAAACATAAAAATACACAAAGTTACATAATATATTTCGTAAACAAGTAGGCAACAAGTTTAATTTTATTTTGAAAGGCGAACTGGGATATGTGTGTGCACGCGCTTGACATCAGAATGAATCGCTGACTCCTGCTAGCACGGCGTCTGTGTCACTGGTTTTAATCGGGTTAACTTTTTGGACCGCTGCGTTTCTGTAAACCTTACCAAGGAAAGAGTTGAGTCCACGCTTCTGTAATCCAAAGTCAGGAGGAGAAGATCATGGAACAGGAGGCATGTGTTTTACTACTTCGCCGAGGAGACTGCAACCGGAAGACACTCTTTTTCTATGAGATAAATGTACTCATTGCTTTACACCGCCATCTGCCGGTGAATGTATTACCATTCATACTTATGTGATCTTGTCTATCTTTGCCTCTGTCAGCTTATGTTTATGTTATGTTATGTTATGTTATGTTATGTTATGTTTGTTATGTTATGTTATGTTTGTTATGTTATGTTGTAATTTATTTATTTATTCATTTATTTATCGTTGCTTGCTTTGCTTGTGTTTGACCCTACACAACACTTTCATATACATGTTATGAGGCTGTAATGTAAATTATCAAAATGTATAGTTTGAAATGTTAAAGTCAAGCGTGTCACTAAAATGACCGTCACATCTGAGAACGACCTTTATTTTGGTTGGTTGACACCGGAAGTGAGTCAGGACAAAAATAAAACTTTACGTGTTGCTCAAGTTGACTTGTCTTCTTGTTTGCGCTCATGTTTTAGTTTAGAACAAGATAATGCTTCTTGGGACGTATAGAACTGGACAAGTAAGAGTTCATAATCCTTAAATCAAAATGTATTTCTGTTGCGAGTCATAATTTCAGAGATCCTGTATGGACTGATTTCTTTCATATGAGACTCATTTACTGTCCTTCTTTCCTGTCAGGTGCACTTCTAGTTCTACTAGTATGTGGCCATCACAATGTGCTGAGGCGCTCAGAGGAGATATTTTCCGATGGAGAACATCCGATCACGATTAAAGTTTGGAAACCAGGCCGAAGATGTGAAGTTAAGAAAACGAAAATCCCAACTTTATTCCAAAGATGATCCGGGTCCTCTTGAATGTGGTGAGTCTTGCTTTAGGCTCAGCTATTCACTGTAACAGAGGTCAAACTGTAACATAAAGTAGATAAATAGCTGTCGTTGTTTTGTTAATTGACAGGTGTGCTGGGAGGTTGGTTGGCGATCCTTGTAGTGGCTTTCAGGCTGGTCAACTGCTTCCTGGTTCAGACCAGCTTTGTCCCTGATGAGTACTGGCAGTCTCTGGAAATTTCTCATCATATGATCTTCAAATATCCTCTCAATATTCTGTAATACTTTCTTTAATATGTATGTAGCATGTCTGTTTTGTTTAATTCAATGCTGCTTTATTTCCTGCGATAAATATAGTGCAAAGTGAAACAAATGCTGCAGATTAGTGGTTAAACTGGTAGTGCAAGGTCATGTCATATTGTTTCCTTAATTGTCAGACTTATGGGTATTTGACCTGGGAATGGGATGAAGGAATTCGAGGGTATTCCTATCCTCTCATGTTTGCAATTATTTACAAAATACTATACTGTATGAACTATGACTCCGTCCATTTACTTGTAAGTATACACCTAATTTCTGCATTTGATCCTGTTCTTTGTTTTTGCATAATTATTTTTGATTTCCAGATATGGCTCCCACGAGTCCTTCAGACCCTTCTGGTCGCATCTGCAGATGTTAAATTTTTCCATCTTATGGGAAATTTGGAAAATAGTGATACTGCAAAATGGATGGTAATACTTTCTTTTATATACATGGACTTTCCCCACAGTTTCACAGTGTATCTGTCAATCTCTCCAGTTTATTTGCCACCTGTCTTCCTGGTTCACTTGGTACTGCTGCACAAGGACATTGACCAACAGCATGGAGATGACACTCAGTATTTTGGCCCTGTGTTACTTTCCTCTGCCAGGATCTAAATATCAAAGCAGGTCTCCCCATCTTTATTTTTTACACACAGAAGTCAGTGTTTTATAAATATGTATTTTATTTTTTGTTCCTCTTATTCCCGCAGTGGCAAATATCTGACCCTGGTTGCCTTGGCTGTACTTGTGCGTCCAACTGCTGTGATTGTCTGGTTCCCTTTGTTAATTTACCATTTTTGCCAAGAAGATAACAAACTGAAACTGATCACCCACTACTATGCTCCCATAGGGTCAGTATTTTGGATTGTCTCACTCAAAACCGTGTTTTCCATTGTGTTGATGACTTTGTCTGTGTAGGACCCTGGCCATTGTCATCTCTACAATTATTGACTGTATATTCTATGGCAAGGTAAACATGAAGAAATGCAGGTGTTTTTTTATTTTATGTTTTTGCACACATTGTTTGCTTGTGCCCTACCGTTTATGAACCAGCAAATTACAGTGTATGGTAAATCTCTTATTTTCACAAAGTAAAACACAAACTTGAACAGAGCCTTAATACGTAATAAACATGACTTTGAGCAGGACATACCGTGAATAGTAACTATGCTCATGGTGTGTCCTCCACAGTGGACTTTTGTGCAATTTAATTTTATGAAGCTGAACATCTTCCACGGTGTAGCAGACTTCTATGGCTCTCATCCCTGGCACTGGTACTTTACTCAAGGCTTTCCTGCTGTGATTGGGCCCCATCTGCCTTTGTTTCTACACGGCTGTGCCCTGGGCTTCAGGCGCTACAAGATGCTGCTGTTTGCCATTGTCTGGACGATAACGGTTTACAGGTGAGCCACACGTTTGACATCATGCTGTGGATTAGTATTTTGTCTTTCAAGTCTTGATGTAAAGCCACTGTACTTAATGTTTGTAACACGAATGTTAAACCAAAAAGAATTAACACTAATAAAACCTGGTTATTTCATCAAATAAAAATCAATGTATTTTTTACAGCCTTCTACCTCATAAGGAGTTCAGGTTCATCTACCCCGTGCTTCCGTTTTGTATGGTCTTTTGTGGTAAGCTCTGCACAGAAAAACTGAAACATTACGAAATCCGCAATTGTAAAACTCAAAATTACTTCCACAGGTATTTCTCTGGCTAATTTAAAAACATGGCGACGCACCACTACTGTCATCTTGGTAGTGTCCAACTTTTTACCAGCACTTTACACTGGTCTGATCCATCAGAGAGGCACTCTCGATGTCATGGGGCACTTGCAGAGTCTTTGTGATGTTAACCACAGCTCCAATTTACAACTAAATGTGCTGTTCCTGATGCCTTGCCACTCTACGCCATACTACAGGTACCAGCCCAAAATACAATGCCATTTCAATTACGCCTTTATCTTCAAATGAAGGAAAATGACTTTGCTGTTGTTGATTGTATCTTGTAGTCACCTCCATTGCCCAATAAGGATGAGATTTCTCGAATGCCCCCCGAATCTTGGGGAGAGTTACGTGGATGAATCTGCTATTTTTTATGACAACCCCCTTCAGTGGCTTAAGACCTCTTTTCCTTACAAGTCTTCTCTGCCCAGTCACCTAGTTATGTTTGACGTTTTGGAAAAGGTAAGACCTACATGACAAATACAAAAAATCAACTCAACCGAGTACAGAAGATGACTCAAGTACCTTAATTGAATGTTGGAACAAGTTACTGAAAGTGTAAATCTTTCTTTTTTTTTGCAGGACATAACTGCATTTGTGCAAAGTAATAACTTTGTGAGGACTGCAGACATATTTCACACTCACTTTCCTGAAGGAAGAGTCGGAGGAAGGATTTTTATTTATGAAAGGCACTAACATAGCTTTGGCATGAAGAATGAAGTATGCATTTACCTATTGTTGAATACAAAGCATTGATCTTTAATTTGTTAACTGTAAAGCATCTTATGTTTTGAAGCACTTAAATTATTGTAAGAAATAAAAAAATTAAAATAGCACATTTAGCAGTGGTTGAATGTTTTAATGCCTTAAGCCAACATTATCACAAAATCTAAACTTGAAACAGCAGATAAAACACTATCAGTTCTAAACATCTTTAAAATAAAAAAACATTAAAACTTGTTTTTGGCCTTAATTATGAAACGCTGGTAAAACAATATTTCAGAGGATACAGTACACAGAGCTCCATTAACGCATGTAGTTTTCAGCACAACATTTACATTTGAACCCTACATCACAAAAAACTGGTCTTGAACTCGATAAATGAGAAAATGCTAAACTGAAAATTGAAGTGTTTGACTTAATATCGGGGCGAAGAATGTATCAGTATTTCGGGTCGAAAGGCATTGGCCCTAGTTCTATTTTGACATCTGCCATGTGTCCGTCTTTGTTTTGGTCTGACCTGCTCCACTTGCGTTCAGAGCTTCGTCTCGATTTATGTTGCTTACGGCGATGCTTTTCTCTCACATCCTCTTTTGAGTCGGGTCCCTCAAATGGTCCACTGTGTAAGAAGTCAGAATGTATGTTTAGAAAAAGGCAGAAAGAAAAGCTACCGTGAAATAACAAGACGAACGTCTTACCTTGGCCTAAAGGTTTTGGAGTTTGTCTCACCGAAGAAATGCTTGTAGATATAATCATCAAGATCGTCAAAGAAGTCTTCGTTCAGACCGTGGTACTTGTACATGTCAGTGAGATAGTCCTCCACGTCATTAACAAAGTCAGTGAACAGCATTTGGTCGTGAATAAACACACCGTTGTGAAAGAAGTTATTAATAAATGCCTCCAGCTCTTTCCAGTGGGGGAAGTGATCGACCTCTTGCTGTAGGTAGCTCTGCAGCAGCTGGTAGAACTCATCAGCTCGGATTGGCTCGGTGGCTTTGTTAAACAGACTCATGGACTCCTGATAGGCACAGTCAAACACCCCGGAGCAACTCTTTGGCTTGAACTTATGGTCATTTTGCAGAGGGTCCTTGTAAACATCATCTGCAGACTTTCTAGTGCAGTGGTTGGTCTTAGATGAGTCACATTTAAATGGACGTTTTTCCGATGGCCCAGCAGATCTGTGCTGCCATGTCTCTTGCGTGTTCTTGCCGCTCTTGTAAAAGCCCCGCGCCTTGTTTAAGATAGTGGACGCTGAATCTTTAAAGTTCCTAAAGGTGGATTTGACAGAATCAGAAAACTTTCTCAGGTTCTCTTTCACAGCCTCATTTGCCTTCTTGATCTGCTCTTTGTGATGATGAACAAACTCCTTTGTGGAGTTCTTCACAGCGTCAAAGGTTTCTTTCACTTTCCCTGCCATGCCCTGCTTTGGTTTGGGCTTCCTCGGTTTGGGCTCGGAGTCTCCTTTAGCTCTCTCCTCTTTAGTTTCCAGGTATAGACGCTCCCACAGGTCCGAGCGCTGCTGCTCAAAGCTCAGCCTCTTCTCCAGCTGCGTGAGTTGAACCTGCAGCTCCTTTGCCGTTTCAGCTCCAGAGATCTGTTGTCTGAGTTCCTTAATTTCTCTCCTCAGCTCATCAGTCACCTTTTTCTCCTTGTCCAGTTTCTTCCTCAGTGTCTGCGCTTTTACCATTAGACCCTCACTATTTCCACTGAAGCTGCGGATCACCTCCTTCTCTTCCTCCAGCGCAGCCTTCAGTCTTTGGTTTTCAGACAGAAGTGCGTCTGCTCCGGCTCTCACTGCCTCCAGGTCTTTGATCTTTGAGTGCAAGGTTCTCAGCTCCTCCTGTGAAACAGACAAGGACTTCTCCTCCTTTTCCAGGGAGTGTCTGAGCTGATAGTTCTCCGTCACAAGCGTCTGGTGCTGGGACTCAATCTGGCTCTTCTCCTCAGCTACCGTCTTTAGCAGCACTTCGAGCTCATCCCTCTGAGCCTGGGTAAGGAGAAATAAGTCAGTTTGCATTGCTAAAATTGTTTACCTGCAAAGAAGAACGTTTTTTTTTTATTATCTTTATTTTAAAACTTACTTCTATTTGTTCATGTTTGATTCTGAGGTCTTCATTCTCTTTATTCATCTTGTTTATTTCTTCTGAAAGCACTGAAATAGCTTTTTGAAGATCCAGGTCATTTAAGCTCAGATCACCTCTCTGCAGTTGAGTAGTCAATAGTGTAACTAAAGCATGAAAAACTTTAAAATATAAGTAAAATAGTTTGTTATCACTGACCTGCTCTTTTACACGATAAACCAAATCCCTTAATCCATCCACTTCATTCAGTTTAAGTCTATCCGCATATTTTTGCCTTTCCTGGATTTGACTGGTACCTGTGATTGAAACCCAGGATATTCGAGACGATTACCAAAGCTGGAGAAGACTACAGATAGTTAAAATGTTGTCAATGTTTTACCAGAGAAGTTTCCAAAGCCCATGACGATGGCCATGATGAGAATAATCAGGATGCACGTGTGAAGTGCGCTGCTGCCTCGCGTGGGTTTGGCCTCTCCTTCACACGGGCTCGTCTCCCCGTTCGCCTCCTGTCTCTCACTTGGAGCAGCCTCACTTACTTCGTCCCACTCGGGCTCAGTTGTGACATTGGGTGTGTTTCTTCTCACGCGGCGCCTTCGTACTGTAGCCCCAGGGCTCAGGTCAGACTCCTCTTCGCTGCTGCTCGAGTCGGGCACAACTGACTGCGGCCCTGGCAGAACTACAGTGCGGGGGAAATGTTTTAACATAAATAGTGATGCAGTGTTCTGAATACACAAGCGTTTTTCCTCCAGTTATCATCCAGGGCTCCAGGCATTACCCAAATCTAAAAGCTTCCTGAAAAAAAAGGCGTGAGCACATCACTCCTGTTTTGTGCTCCTTACACTGGCTCCCTGTCAGCTTTCGTGTTCAATTTAAAGTTTTGTTGATTGTTTTTAAATGTCTCCACTTCTTGGGCCCGCTCTATTTGAGTGATCTCTTGCGACTCTATACTCCATCCAGAGCTTTGAGGTTGGCTGACCAGCTCCTATTGGATGTTCCTAAAACTAGGAAAAAAACGAGAGGTGATGGAGCCTTCTCTGTGGCAGCGCCCCGACTATGGAATAGTCTTCCTTTGTCTATCAGGTCCTCTCAGTCTGTGGAACAGTTCAAATCCAGGCTGAAAACACACCTCTTCTCCCTGGCCTTCAATACGAGCTAGTTGAGTGTATCTTGGCATGTTTATCTTTTACTTTTATTTTATTTCTATGTGACCTGCTATTACTGTGAAGCACTTTGGTCAACCGCAGTTGTTTTAAATGTGCTATACAAATAAACTTGAATTGAATTAAATTGAAAAAAGCGTCAAAAACGAGATGTAATTGAGGATGAAAACAGAACAATAATGCAACAAAAAAAGCGATGAAAAAGTTACAAAAACGGAAGGAAACAAGGAAAAATCTTAGATCCGTTTTGTAGGCCTTAGCTTTCAAATATGGCATTACACTGGCCTGTAGGCTGTAAGAATATTTTAGATTTGGGTAAAGCCAAACTAGACTGCGCACGATTTAAGTGGGGGTTAAGAGGTTAGACAACAAAATAACAATTCCCGGTAAAACGAACACTAATTCCACACCAAACATCATGCTCAAAACATTCATATTTTAGTCTCTATCAAATTAAATCTCGTGCCATGACTTTATCTAATTGAAAACAGAGTAATATAGTAGCCACACTCCATGTCTGTACACCTGTATAAGAGTGACTTCCGTGGAGCTGACACTTGAGGTGATGGCCTAAGTTTAGAAGCCTCTGAGGAAGTCTCCACTGCATCATCATCAAACCTGCTTCATCAGTGCAGCGGATCGTACGTCAAAGCAGAACATAACAGGATATGTATTGCAACAAACAAAATATTTATACTGGGCACATTTTTTTAAATGTCAGAATTACGTACATTTAAAACATCATTATCGCCAGAGTTTACACAAGCAGCAGTACGTCAAGTTTAATTGGTGGAAGATGATGCACTTTCCATTTCATTATCCATTTTTATGTGTTAAGTAATTTGAAGGTGCATTATGCAACTTTTTATGCAAGAAAAAAAGTTGATATTTGTGCGTATTTGACCTTGTAGTGACCCAGAGGCTGTATGAGAGGTCAGCATGGCGTCTTTACTTTCCATCAACGCTCCAGGATCAATTGTTTTGTAGGTTTTCTGGTGAGCGCGTTCATCAGCAGAGAAAACCTTCCAAACAATTCATCCCGGAGCATCCTCCCACTGTGATGGAAAATAAAGGCGCAGTGCAGATGACTCATACTGCCACTGGAGGTCTGAGCTCTGAACTGCAGGTCTGGGTACGCGTGTCTCTTCGTGTCTAGAGCAGTACCTGTCTCTGCTGCAGTGAAAGTGTATTGGCTGCTACAGGACGTCCCGAGGTAAAACTCTTCCATGGCCTCTGCAGGGACAGACTCGTCTCCTAGTGTCAAAATATCGGAGTGATCACTTGACGACAACACGGACACATGCTCTTTTCCTGCAGCACTCGCTTCAGCCTGAAATGTTGGAAAACACGGTAACTACAAAAGAACTAAGTAACTAAACCGTTAATATGCGTTTACCTCTGCTGGATCGATGGGTTCCTCTGTTGTCGTATCAACTAGAGTGACTACAAGTAAATCTTTCTGTTCACCATGGCCAGCTGGAGTTGATATAATGATACACATTAGTAGTAATCTATATAGTCGTTGGGGATATCTTATAGATAGTAAACACGGTTGATTATTGATATTTGAAATAATCCACCAGTGCTTAATTACCATCAGATACAGTGGCTCTTTGCTGCTCAGAGTTTTCTGTTGTGAGGTCGACTGCTTCACTTCCCAATGTCTCAATATCTGAACCCTGAAAAAAACAATCACACATTATATTATTATTCTGTTATTGTCAAACAGCCACGGAGGCATAGAGGAAATAATACAAATAAATAAATCACCTCATTACTGACGAGTGTCCATCCACACGATGACTCTGTATCTGTGTCGCTTGACATTTTGCCCCTGACAGTAATAAAGCATTATGCATTAGACTAGTCATAGTGGTATACTTCCTAATAACAATCAATCAATGGTTTTGTATGGCCCAATATCGCCACGGATGTTGCCTCACAGGACTGACTGTACAAACATTAAAGAATGAAACAAAACAGTAAACAAGACTTGTGTAAAGTTCAGGAAAACATAATGTCAGCAGGTGGTGACGAGCCGCGTGGGTGTCCCCGGTCCGAAGCTGCACTGTATTGTCGATGTAATTTAACATTTACATGATGTCTATGGCTTACAGTGTTTTATAGGCCAGTATCCAATCAGAAAGCAAAATGCGCCCATGTTGCGGGCTGCCAGATCCTATGGCTAAAACCAGTTTGCAAGGAAGGGACTTGAGTGAGAGCTTGAGCCACAAATGAACATCAGAGACGAGACTTATGAATTGGTTTTAGCATCATTTACGTTTGATCTTTAAAATGACTCCACAGCGCCCTCGTGTGGTGGAGGCGCACTCTACAAACACAACGCGACGACGGTACTAACCAGCACGGGACGAGCTAATAAACCTTTACTTTGACACGACAGAGATTCAACACAACCGCAGACGCATGGGGTATTTGCACAATCCTTACATTAGCGACCAATATGACCCGCATTGAGCCATTTTTTTTTTAGCAAATTAACCGCTGATCTCGAGTCTTGAGTTGATCATCACCGCTTAGCGAACTAACTTACCCGCTCGTGCAGACCAGCGGCACAATAAACACAACCTAACCCACAGATACTCGGTGGAAATAGTGAAGAAAGCGCGTTAGACTCGGCAGCTGCTTGCGCCAGTAGGACTTAGTCGGGTTGTTCATAAACGATGCCGCAGCCCTTCATCAGAGAGCACATGGGAGCTGTAGTTCACAAATGACCACAGGGAGCCACTAAACAAAGCGGCCCACTGTCGAACACAACTACATTACCCGTGAGGCCTTGCGAGAGTCGGACGGGCTTCGCAACGGCGGTGAAACATGGGCGAAACCTGTCGGAAATAAACATAAACAAGGAAGTGTGACAAGGCAAAGGAAAGCAACACGGAAACAACCTCGTATTAATATTATTCAAGTGCGTTTTCTCCAGCCAGTGTAACGCCTCATTTGAAAGCTAAGACCTACAAAACTGATCTAATCGGATCTTTCTTTCCCACGTGGTTTCCGTGTTGTCGTTTTGTTTTTTTTCACCGCTTTTTTTGTCACCTTTTCTCGCCTATTTGTTGCATTTTCGTCACATTTTTGTGGCTTTATTGTTGCGGTTTTATCGCATTTTTGTGTAAGTCACGTGACGTAACGTTGGGGAGCTTTTTGTTACTCTTTTACAGCTTTTTGTTGCGTTTTCATCTACGTTTTCGTCTCGTTTTTGTGTCTATGTAGACGGTTTTTCTAGGAGTATTTCAATGTGGGCACACGATAAATGTGCTCGGTTAAGGTGGGGGCTAAGAGGTTAACACATTGTGTAGATCAAACGAGAATGTTGTCACAAATAAAGTGTATTTCTAAGCAGTTCTATAAAGCTAAGCCCTAAAATACATTTCCCATCAGAAATATTATGAAGTGCGTGATTTACAGTTTGTTCTTATGCTCGGGATTGACGCTGTTTTTCTATTTTATTTTATTTTGTATAGGAAAGTCTTTGTGTTGTTCCTCCAGTTGGCGCTAGGTGTCAGCGTTGTCGTATTCTCTGCTCTCATTCCCAAAGCAAGCGCTCGGGGAAGTGTGGTATGGATATTGTTTGCACCGGCGGCGCTAGGGGTGGTCTTGGCGGGACCCCCCATTTGACCCCCCCACCCTGTGGTGTGGTCTATGTGTTCTAACTGAACACAACCAGGCTGAAACACAATGGTTTCTATTCAGAATTGTGCACAAACAACAATGATGGATAATATCTCAGGGCCCCGACACCCCTTTAAAAATGTGCCAAAATGGTTTAGCCCACGCTCCGGGGTTCAGCACCGCGCGCTTCAACTCAAATGCGTGTGTTAGAAGAAGGTGAGCTCCTTAATGCAATGACACAGAGTTAGGAAAGAGAAATAGTCTTGCGATCGCTCTTGGTTCTTATTTTACATTATAATAGCGGGCCTGGGATGTGACTTTATGTGATGAATTACAGTTAAACATGAGCTGAGGCGAGTGTCTCCCTCTCTGCCTGCACTGCTGCTGCCGGTGCATAGTGAGGCAGAGCGCGCTCTCCACTCGTTCTCTCTTCATTTTTATCACTGAAGTTTCCCTTTCCTATTATCTATTGTCTGCCATCAGGCCAAAACAGTGACAAAAGCCACAGGTCGCTCACGCCGAGTATTTTCGCCCAATTAATTATGCAAATTAGCCGTGAAACACAAAGACCAAGGCTGAAGCTTTGGTCTTTGTGTTCATGAAGTGGCCACAACTCTGGAATATACAGCCACGAGGCAACATATTATATGAATTAATATAAACTAGCGTTTTGAAGCTTTTTTAATGCCTATTTCTTACATTTATTATACCTGCGTCCCCAGTACAACCCCCTGTTTAATGTGATATCTTTAAGGTCTACATAAAACGAATCATTTCAATAAGCCTACTAAAAGTGGACCAATTAAAACATTTTACAATTAAGGTTCAAGTTTGTAGCTAGGGCCCAGAATTTGGTGCTACACCCCTGCTCAACAGACTGGAGACTTAAGAGGAGCAGAGAAGATGCCAGGGGGAAACTGGACAGAAGTAGGGCAATCAAAAGGTGGTGAGAGTATGAGAACAGATACTATTTTGTAAATATGTTTTTGCCATGGGTGTGGCTATGGCAATTACAGTTTGAGCATATTGTTTGCAAACTGCAATTGATTAATTATTTAAAAACAAAGTAGTTGATGTGCTTTGTTGTTTTTGTTGTTTAGTAGCCATACTATGCAGTTATTAGCCACTGCATTTTTTGTTGATTTTTATGATACCCCCTTGAAATGACCAGGACCCCCCCCCCCCCCCCCCCCCCCCCCCCCCGCCACTGATTGTATGTGATATCTATGAGTATGCACAACTTGCACCTTTGGATAAATCTTCAGTTCGGCTTTTATCATCAGAGGCGTCTGTTGCATTTACTTAAGTACATCTACTTGAGTAACCTTTTGAAGAAATTGTACTTATTAGAGTAGTTTTATCACAGCTGACCCTTCTCACCCTGGACACGGACTATTCACCTCTCTCCCCTCAGGCAGGAGGCTACGGTCCTGTTGGGGCGATATGCACCTGTACATTTGTAAATACACTCACGCTGTTGTTCTGTGTCAATTTGTTGTTGTCTTTATCATATTTTATTTTAATCTTCTTATGCATGCCCTAGTCTTATAGTTTTAAATTTGTTTATAGTGTATTATTTATCTAAGTTATGTGTTTTATGTTGCATGGAAAACATTCTAGTTTGTGAACATGTTCACCAACAATAGCAATACAAACTATTCTGATTTTGATTCCGGTACTTTTTACTTCTACTTGAACAAAAATAATAGTTTTTTTTTTTTCACTGTGAGAAAATATTTCAGCGGCAAATGCTTCATTTTGATCAATAAAATACATCGATCCGTGCACCTTGTTCTGTAGAATTATTTTGTTTCTCTATTTGCCATTTTTGAAATATCATGAATTCCTTGTGATTTTATGTTTCGTTTCACACAATTTATGGTGAAAACGTTTTCTCTCCAACAGTTACTCAGTACTCAAGTAACATCTTCTCCAAGTACTTTTTTTACTTTTACTTGAGTAATTGTTTGGGTCACTACTTTTTACTTGTACTTGAGTAAAGCAATTTCAAAGTCACATTCTTACTTGAGTAAAGAGGCTTCTCTACCCACTTCTGTTTATCATAGATGTATATTTATTGAATTTTATAGACACAATCACACAATTGTGTTTTAATACATTTTTATTTAAACTTGGGAATCCGATTTTCATTTGTCTAAAATCTCCTAAACATTTTAACAAAACAAAACAAAAAACGCAAAATGTCAGATAAAAAGAATAAACAATGTTAATAATTACAAAAGGTACATTCATTTTAAGAAGCCTGCTTCCACCATTGAGGCTGTGGTTCTCCCTGAGTTTAACTGTAACAACCCTCAGCACTCAACATAACTGCACAAGGGAGAGACAGTCTTTATAATTGCAAATGGACTTTCTATCTACCCTTTAAATTACATGCATGGACAGTAACTAATAAAACACAGTTAAAGAGACACATACAACTGGACTACATCCCAGGTGTCTCGTTATTGTTCCTTTCACAAATTATTGCTTGTGGACAAAATGCATGTACCGGTGTTCTGTGCTAGAAAGCCCACTTCAGAACCTGTTAAACACAAACCATTTGCACCAATTTAGTAAAACATTACGGGTGACAGTTTAGTGAAATGTTACTTGTTCAGATAATCAATAAAACAATGCCTCTCTTTTTAGATTCTGAATTGCGCAGTCAAAAGCATTGGAATTCGAAACACTTGTCAATTATCTCTGAAGACAAAGTGAGGAAAAAAAATTAAAAACTTGGTCTTGTACATGATCATTTATATAACTCCGGTACCATTTGAACTACTGCTCCCATTCAGTACAATACTTTGCATATCCTTGCTTCCAGGCATGAGGGTACAGAAATCTCTTGCCAAAATGCAACAGTGACCTTACAAAATAATCTTTGGTTTACTCTGTTTGCTTTTTCGAAAGAAAGTTACACTGATTGTGACACCTGATTGAATCCTCTCCAGATCCCTCTGATTAAATACAGCGGTGTGAAGACACTCATTTACCCACTGACGCAACAGCAGCACTGGAAACAAATACTGCATTTTTGTGTTTGATGAAGGCCTTTGTGTGAATACAACATATTAACATATATGATTCAGTGGGTTCATTTCTTAATCTTTTGTACATAAGCTATGTCATAATTCTGGACGAGTGTCTTCTTCACATCACTGAACTGCTGCACCCCAGGTCACGATATAATATAATATATTGTATTACTCTATAAAAATGTCACCTACAATATAGACATCTGTGTGCAGCAGTCTGGGAGGGAACTGAGATTGATTTGGTTTGGTGCATAATACTGATTTTTAATTGTCACTCCATCTTCATCAAGTGCCCTCACGTTTCATTGGCACTTATTAGAGTCAACCCGCAACTCTCGCTCATCTGATCACGGGTAAGGCCACAAATGTGCAAGGCACCTCCACTGATTCAAAGGCCGCCTTTATCTTTGGTCTAAAAGTAATATTTCACATAGTTCAGTAACCTTCTGCCAGGGATTAGACGAGAATCAAAAATACAACTCAAAAAAGCAAACAACTCTCAGGACAATAGTCACTGATGCACATTGGCTTACAATTCAAAACTATTCGGCAGACAAGTGCTAATCTTCATCTACTCTACAGCAAAACAAAACTACTGTAGCTACACATGTACTGGGCAGTACCTATCTTTCTAGAAATATAGAGGTTTAAGCTGTAAAAGGTTTCTTGTTTAAATTTTTCTTCACTCTGCACATAACTGAGTCACACCTCCATTCACTGATCTCTACATTCTTCATTTGTTGCATCTTTGCACAAAGTTCTCCCTCAGAAAGATTAGCTTTGGTTTCTGCACCTGAGGGATGTTCTTTGTGCATTAAGGCCAATTATAAAGCTTTCTCCAATCAACAATGCATTTCAAGCACTTTTGGTGTCTATAAGTTACAATAAAAGGAAGGCGGGCTTGTTGTTACACAAACCACTTTGAACCATATGAGGACATAACAATCATCTGAGGTACTGGCTCACTCGAAATACATTCATTAGGCTACAGTGGTTTAGTACAGAAAATACCCTGTTAATTCACCATGTAACAAGTTACACAGCTTTTCAAATTGTACTAAACATTGTTCCCTGAGTTGAGGAAAACAAAAAGTCAATAAAATAAATTCTTCAATGAGGTAGTATAAAGGAGGAAAAGCAAGGGCAGACGCACAACGACAAACAAACAAACAAACACTCAGTCATTATCCATCACTGTAACGGAAACAGACATAATACTGGCTTGACGCCTCAGCTCCATCTGAGGAGAAAGACATGGAGTAGTGTCCTATATCCTTCAATCAACACAACAGTGGAGTATACGCTACAGTGCCCTTGCCATCCAGCAAACAAGAAACAAAGTAAGAAATCAGGAAGTATCAAATGTAAAGTAAGAAAAACTCACTCACAAAACGCAGGTATATAAGTAGTAATTAAATACAGTAGTACCCCGAGGCAAACACAGGTATAATCAGCAAAAAAGGGCCTACACTTCCCTTTCGCTCCAGTGATAAACTCTTTTAAATATAGTCAAAAATGAGTACATTCTTGACAATGTTTTAGACATTCATGGTGGAGATTTTTTCCTCAAAAACAAAAATGACAAACAAATGGAAAAAGACAATGAGAAAGCGTAATATATTTACCAACCACCTTGTCATGAGGTAAATTTCACCTCTTTATCTCATGCAAACGACACATTCATGTAGAGGCCAGCAGCGCAGTTGCAACAGACGTTTTGCATATTCACATTTGTATAACCTGGCTTCAGTGGCTTATTATTGCTTCTGTGGATTTGACACTGTTTTTTAAAGTTTCCTGATGTATAACTGTTGCAAAAGTGCTGCTTTACCTCCTTTCATTCACACACAGAAAACCACACACTGGAGAGAAAAGCGCAGAGCTGTTTTTGTGGCCACTCTCAACAGATATCCATAGCCTCTGGGTCAGTCCTCGTTCCCTCTTTCAGCTCACTGTCCCCACTGTCCTCGTCAGCCAAAGACGGCGAGCGGCTCCCTGCACCAGACGACAGGTTTGTCAGCTCTGTCTCGTCGTGAGAGTAGCGCCCCGAGTCGCCCGTCCCATGGCTGCCCTCGCTGCTGGATGAGCCCTCTGTGTCTGTGGGACGTCCGAGGAAAGCCTCCAGAGATGTGGGCTGGTCTTGTGACAAGGACAGCTCTTCTTTGAAAGTCAGAACTGTGCTGCCAGGATGGTACTGCAAGGCCTCGGGTCTAGTACTCTGCAATAGAGATAAAAATGTGTGGTACTGGAAACTTCCACAACACGGTGCAATAGACATAAGTTCTGATTTAATAGTGCGACTATCAAACACACCTGCAGAGGTTTGCTGCTCTTTTTATTTCTATTGCTGAAGGAAAACCATTTTCTTTTCCTCTCAGTGTTGGGTTGAACAGGTCCAAGCACGTTGATAATCAGGTTTGTTCCACCCTAAAAAACAAAACACATATTGAAATCTATATTTTGTAAATACAAAATAGTATAATCCTTTATTAAAAATACCTTGGTGTCTATGAAGTTGTCAGTATTCATACCAGACACAGTTACGTCTCTACTCTCTGTCTGTTCCTCTGACCCACGTCGGGTCTCTGCTGCTGAGGATGAGGAGGTGCCCTCTGGTCCGTAATGTTTCACTGCTGAAAATCTCCTGTGGAAAAAAAAATTGTAATTTTTGGGAGTTAAAGTTTAAACATAATTTTGTGCAAATTAAATGGATTAATTGAAATACCTGTTTTTGCCTCGACAGACGATGACAAAGGCACAGATGATGATACAAATGAGAGCAATGCAGACTCCAATAGTGAGCCCTGTCATAGACTTTTGGTCTAAGTGGTAGAAACCGTTGGAAAACACTGCAACACAAACATGGCAGTGAGCACACTATAGCTAACACTACATTTAGCAGTATAGTGACTTTTGATCACTGCCTTCTCACTGACTTGTGGAGTGTGTGGAGTCATGGGATAGCTGGGGGTTGTGGGCGGAGGACAGAGCCGTCAGCTCCACAGTAGGTGAGTATGGTCCATCGCCCATACTGTTTGAGGCAGACACTTTCACCAAATACACATGACCAGGCTTCAGGTTTTCCAGGAGGGCCATGGTTATGCTCCCTGTGGGCGAGAGCAGGTGTTTAGAATATATGTAAACATGGGCTGCTCAATGAATGTGCCTTACACTGTAGCACTATTTCTATTACATAAATAGAACTAGACCAGCATTCATTAATTTCATATTTCTGTCCTGCCTTAATCGATAACAAAGCTTGTGTGGCTCTAGTTCATAGAGCATGCGTTTTTGGTGAGCATGTGTTACAGAACTGAGCTACACACAGTTGGCACTTTCAGAGACTGTTTTTACAACAGGTTCACATTTGACCCTTGCGCCAATGGCATTCAGAGTCTGCTTTGTGTTTCCTGCTTATACAACATGCTCACATCCCAATACATACAATACAGTAAATATTCTGCAGTTCCTTGTGCCACTCGTGTTGTGCACGAATTATAGAGATGCTTGTTTTTATGTTTAAAAGAATGAAAATGAAAATGACCGAATAAACTACTACTACTACTACTACTTACGCGAATCAAATACTTTAAACTGCATCTTGTTTTCATTGTATTATGTCATCAGTGTAAAGTTTATCAGTGTTGAACAAAGCCAGAAAGACAAGTTGCACAAACACACAAGTTCTTAATTTAAGTTTTTCTCTCACTATATTATTATGATTATGCCCACCATCTCTCTGTAGGACCTGCCACTGGCCCGCGATCCACTCCTTTCTCGAGGCGTACAGGATGGTGTACCGTGTCACTGCAACGTTTGGCTCATCTGGGCTTTTCCACGAAACAAGAGCGGTGTCCTCCTCGATCAGAGTGACTTTAATGTTTGACGGTGGCATTGTTGGAGCTGTACAGGAAAGAATAAAAAAGCTAAGTAATGAAATATAGCTGGACGATCATAGCCTGGCCAGCCACTCCTGCTTTTTATTTCTGTTTAAAAGCGCGTAGTTGGACTGGCCAGGCCATCAAGAAGCCACTTTAAATGGTAAGATTACTGAACTCTTCCATTTGACAGAGATTTACACAAAACAAAAACACACAACGTAAAAAATTTTACAAAAGTCAATGCCTCAAGTTACTTTGTCGTACTTTGTTCTTGTTTTGACACAGTTCTGATGGAATTGCACTGTGTTCAAATCATTTGGTAAGATTTTATTATATTATTTGCTATAATATCAGTTATGGACAGTTACTGAAAATCTCAATATCGTGCAGCTCTACAATGATGTCACATAAAGTTTTCTGTCTTACCTTCAGGCAAAGTGCTCTGATAGACGACAGGACTCCAGGGGCTGGACAACTGGTCAATATGAAGGCGGATTGCAAATTCATACCTAGTGTTTGGCTCAAGATCTTTCACCAGGAGACTCTGCTCACCCCTACAGAGCAAAGGTACAGAAATGTGAGTGTAGAAAACGTATTGACCCCAAAAATTAAGAACTGGTTTAGCAAGTATCGCTCAGGAAACTGTGTTTTGAAATGCTCCAGAGGTGTTTATAATTCAAGTGAACTGTCTATGACTGAGCCATCAATCAAGTTTTAATCCAATTGTGTGAAACTATGGTCAATTTCTAGAATATAATCTTAAGAATTGTTTCTTAAATTCATTTTTTATTTTGTTTTCCTTTTAAATATCAAAACGTTATTTATATTTGGTCTATCCTTGCATCGAGACATACCAGACATTGCTCGAACGGTTTACTCCATACTCAAGTAGTATTTTTACTTTTAGCCGATAACTTTCAAGGTTCTTTTAGTCAGACTAGGAGTAGAGATGTTTTTTACCTTATATAGACTATTAGTAACAGGTAGACACAATGAACATTACCAAGCTTATTTTCACTTTTACTTGAGTAACTAGACAGGTCACTACTTAACACTTCTACTTGAGTAATATTATTATAAAGTAACATTACTCTTACTTGTGTAAGTATTTTGGAGACTCTACAGACCTCTGCCTTTACGACAGATGAGAGTAACACGTGTGGACTCACGTTTGAAGGTAGAGCACCAGAGAGGCGTTCTGCAGGCCTACAGGGTTGCAGCGGACGGTGTAGTTGACTGGCTGGTTGGAGGTGAAGGCAGGACGGCTCCAGTGCAGAAACACAGCAGTGGAGCTGTTAGTTTTGGCGTAAACATTGTGAGGTGGTGGCGGAGGGGGCACCAGGCGATCTCGGACAGCTACGACACAATGATATTATTTATTACAAATACAGTAGAGCCAAGTAACAGTGGATTAAATAGCTAATCTGTCATGTGACGTACAGACACAGCTTGGAGTGCTGATGGTCTGGTCTGCCTGGTAACCGTCTCCCACAAAGTTGTAGGCCAGAAGTTTTACATGGTACTTCTTCCTTGGGTCTGCAAACACAAAATCAAGATGGTTGAAAACTGAAAGTGATTTAGGGATGCTTTGACAAAAGGGTCCAGGTCTGTGTGGACGTGGGGCCATTGAGGTTTTGCTGGTGATGTGAAGGCGAGCTGTGGAGCAAAGGAACAGATGCTCGGTGTGGCCAGTGCTTTGGTCATTGTCCGCACCCAATCAGGGGGCAACTCCATCCATCACTGTCCGCCTTTCCACAGCAAATCCTAAAGCTCTTTCTGCAGCCAGGGTCGGCCGGCCGGTCAGTGGTCAGAGGGCCAGCAGACACTCCTGTTGTGGCCTGAACCCAGGGGTTAAACCGGGAACATAATCTCCCGGGACGACACGGCGGATGGTCAACAGCATACACAGGCCGCAGTGACCCCGAAGGTCTTCGCACAACAATAGCCGCTTGACCAAATGTCCCACCTATTATGCTGATTATTCTATTTGAATAATATAATCATCGCTGCTGTTTGTATCTGTTTGTTGTTTGTGATACAAGAGCGCGAAATAGTGAACGCTTTAAAGTCTATTATTTTAGTTCCTGAGAAGTTGCAATTTTTCATGACATATTTGGCTATTCTCTATCTCATATAAATCAAGCCTATTGATAGATAAAGCCTTTTTCACTTGTTCATATAAGAGTATTGCACTTAAACAAGTTGTTTATTTTTGTCATATCTTTGAGTCTCAAAACACATGTTCATAGTGCTATGGAGAAACATTTGGGGCTTAAAGGAAAAGACCACACAGGGGATGAATTTGTGTTTTTTTACGGGTGGAGCAGAGCCACTCGAACCCCCACGCCGCTCTGCTCAGGGCCAAGGGGGTCACGCCGAGATAAAACTTAGAACGAATCTGAGGTCGTCACGTGCAATACGAGACGCAACTCCTTTTGACTAAGGATTCGCCTTCACAATATCCTTGGATGAACAAAACAACTCACAGCAAGAGAAACTGTTTGATAATTAAGTGCACAACGTATTTAATTCATGTCTTTAATTAGCTCAATTCAATTTGTACTGCATCACTTCAGTGTTGAGCAAAACGTTGTAAAAGTCACTGCATACCTTTTCAGTGCGCCCGTACAAGAAAGCACAGGGATATAGTTTGAAGTTCTATCCCACAATACAATGAGCCTGTCTTAATTATGCGAGAGAGGAGCTCAAAGATAGAGGGGGGTTTTGACATCTGGGCCACGACCTTTGACATGGAATCTGGGCAGGCTAAATCCTGCCAAAGGAGGCCGTCTCCGAGGGGGGAGGGTCAAGCATCAGGAAGTGAGAGGAAAACTCCAGAAACACCAAAAGTAAAAAACACTTAGTGAAGGATGAGCCCTGATGGAACTCACTGCAAAATAACTAGAATTATATAGTTGTAGAATTATATCCACTACTATTCGCTACTGAACCAATAAAAACACAGTGTTTTCACTGGAAAACACTGAGACATTAGACTAATCACCATTTAATATAACATGAAGCCTGTAAAGTTAGAGTAGATAAAAGTTTGATTAAATATCCAAAACAACGACAGCAGTTCTTGGAAAGCCTGGTTCTGTTAATGCCCTGTGCACTTTCTAGACACTTCCACTGGGTTGAAAGTCACACAGGTCCACCCCCATAAATTATTCCCGGCGAGAGAGACTGGCCGAGACCCATCATCGCCAAACTACTGCGGTGGAAGGATCGCGAAGAAATCTTGCAGTGCGCTAAACGACTCAAAGGAACAAAAATCTTCATAAACGAGGACTACACAGAATCCATTAAAAGAAAGCGAAAAGAACTGATGCCGGCGCTGAGAGCTGCACGGGAAAGGAGGGGAGATCGCCTTCTTACGATATGACAAACTCATTATACGTCCACGCAGCAGTACACCACATCCATTATAAACACCGGGAAAAACGTAAGGATTTTGGTATGTACAAGCACATAATTTCACATGTCCATTAATACATATAGTTCTATAGGAAGCATCGACTTGAATTTTTCAATAAGGAGAATTGCTGAAGCAAACACCCAGGATTTTACATTCTCACAATACGACTTACAGAACACTGAGATCGACATCGACCCTGAAAATAACTTCTTTACTAGAGCTACCAATGACTGTCAATATTATACAGAGGATCTTTACAAAAGTAAACTTAAGAACATTAAGTCATTCACTGTCAATAGTCGAAGCCTCTATGAAACTTTGACCACATCAAAAGCTTCTTAAAACAGTTTTTTTTATGATTTTATATAAACAGAAGAAACAAGCATGGTGGGGGCGTAGCTATGCCTTACTGTAGAAATTACAAGGCAAAAAAAGAAAAATATTATTGTAAGTTGTATTTATAGAACACCTGGCTCTGATATAGATATTTTTTATATTTGGATGGAGAAGCATTTTTCAGGCTGAAATCATAAAGTCATGTTTGTGGGGGGAGACCTCAACATCGATCTTTTAAACCCATATAAACATAAAAAGACGGACGAATTTATAAATACTTTATTTAGTATAGGTCTGTTTCCTCTAATAACTAAACCGAGTAGTTTTGAGCCTCGGGCTCAAAACCTTGTCCTTTAATGCACCACTCAGCATAGGAACATCATCTACAAAATCAGCTGTTAGGGCAGCTGTGTGGGGTTTGTTGAAGGGGAGTTACTGCCCTCTTCAACTGTCCCGCTCTACACTCTGGCTTTTTAATGCACCACACCATGCAGGGCTTACATCATACTTCACATATAACTCAATTAAATATATATATAATAATAATAATAATAATTATTATTATTATTATTATTATCATGATGATGATAATTAAACCCAAATTAAAATGATGCTGAGGATGGTAATGACAACTGGGAAGTATCAAGATCTCGGAGTATAATAATGTACCTTTATAACATAAAAGTAACTCTCGGTAATCACGGGTAAAAATCTGAAAGAAATATATTAAGGATCACTTTTTTTTTTACTTGCTTTGTACTAGACATCGTACATGAAACGAGATCATTGATGTGGTTGTGCTTTGTTTCTATTAATTATATAAACAGTACATATATATTTTTTGTAAGTTTGTAAGTTGGTCTGTGATAATGTAGCTGCTTGAAATGTTTTGAAATGTTCTTCTTTTATTTATTGCACTTGGGGGTGGGCGCTCATAAGCTTTTTGCTTCAGCCCACTCCTTTTGAGCAGAATGTATACTGCTCAAATAAACAAATAAACTAAAACTAAAACTATTCTCTTTGCATTTCAGGGCATATTTCAGCCATTTGTGGTCACCCTTTTTACAGCCAAAACGCAGATTCCCTTGGCCTCTGAAGTTTTTTCCTGCCCTACCAAAGGCCCCCCAGGCCGCAGCAGGCCAGGCAGGAACAGGGGCCATAAATGTCAAGTCCCAAAATGAACCCTCACACGTCCATCTATCATCTCTGCTTCTCCACTTTTGCTCAAGTTGCCACAAATCAATAAAAGCACACAGTCCATCGCGTACACACAGGAGAAAAATCCCCAGTCTGCGGCTTCATGCTGCTCCTACAGTGAGAATATAAGAAAGCTTGTCAGGCTGGACAGCCTGGAGCTGTAGATAAATCTACTGATCTGCGCAGCGCGAGGCCTGGTGCCAACAGGTATGAGAGGTATTTATGTGTTGCTGGTGGTTCTTCTTACAGACTGAGCATAAACACACAAGTGAGGAAGAGTCACATCACCTTGTCATTTTTATTCAATTTAAGTGCCCCTTTAGTCCTTTGAAGTGAAACCAGTATTCAAGCTCTGACCACTGCATGTTCTGCAGTAGCTCCAGCTGAATCAGCTGTACCTACAGTACTCCTGAAATCAATGCTATTGACAAGACAGAGACTGTGCACACTCAGTACAGCAGCCGTTAATTACATTTGGTAAAGATTATCTTTGTAGACAAATGAACAGAACTCGTCTTCAGATAATCACATTTACACTTCTATTTCATGACAATACTCGTCTAGAGATAGATACTTGAGCAGATATAGAGTTCTCAGCAATTTCCTTGAGAAGAAATTCTTTTTTTCTTCTTTATCAAATTCACAGGAAACACAAAGGTAAAGTCCTGGTTAATCAGTGCCAGAGACCAACATAGGTGAAGCTGCAGTTACTGACAGGATGCATTTCCTTTAGGCATGGGGCAATAAACCATTGTGCCTTTCAAAGCCCAACACAATGGGGTCTTTGATGTCAATGCTCCTCCAGCCACACAGCTCAAAGAAGTCATAAAACAGTTGATGAATATTCTCCACAAAACAGCTCCTTCCTCTTTAAACAGAAAACTGCAAAGCCTCTTATCAACCAAACTGCAAACCTGCCATACGATCAATCAATAGTAATTTGAGTTAAAATGCACTTGATTAAAAATATAGGCAGCTTCTCAAAGAACAGGTTAGCCCACAGCAAATTAAAATAATCTCCAACGGCTGTAGTGTCATACCTTTATTCCACCCTAAATCAAAAAACTTCACACCTTTAGTAATTCACAGGGTCTACCCATCTTTCATTTCTTTCAAAACCCTTCCATGCTGATTTACAAGTCAGCTGCTGGCCACCTGGTTGACCCCTCTGGCCACAGATGGTCAGTTGTCCACTTCGCCGGCACGGGACCCTTTACCCCTCACACCAAAACAGAGTCTAAATCAATCTGACCCACAGGCCAAGCGAGCTGCGATAAGCCCAGAGCAGCATTTGGCATTTGGTGAAAAGGCGCTCACTCAATTATACACAGCTGCAGAGGGGTGGAGGTCAGGGGAGTGGGAAGTCAATCAGATTTCAGTTTAAGTATAAAAACGTTTTCCAGCACACATAGAAAACTACTGTACAAACATGCACTATGAGAAGAAGAATTGCACATTTTGTGGGACTTACCGAGACCTCCGATGGTGTGTGATTTGACAGGGGCGCGGAGCTGCACTGGGGCACTCTCAGGCTGGCTCTCCTCGTGGTAGAACAGTCTGTAGCCCTGCACACTGACTGAGTTTCTTGGCCCCAGTTGCCAACGGGCGACAATAGTGGTGCAGTTAAGGGGCTCCAAATGTAGCTCAGGCGAACCAGGAACTGCAGAATTACATTTAGTGTTTATTTCTCTGGCCAATACTTTGTCAAAGGTTTTTATTATTGATATATTTTTGCTTATAAAAATAAAAACATGTAAAAGTGGGGAAAACAAGGGTCCCCTCTGGAAATGCATACATGGGGGCAATATGCAAACGGCACACAGGAATGGTCAAACCTGGGAACTTCGAGATGCGAGAGCACTAACCGCTCAGCCACCGTGCTCCTGATTAATCCATTTGAATTGAATATACATCTTTTACAATTGATAGGTCCCAAATTAACCTTTCAACATTTTCTACAGAGTCGGTGAAGTCGTGCAATATGAATAATACTATTTTTAACATTTTGGTTGACAAAATGTAAAGGTATCGTCTATGTTTATTATATTTTGTACTGTAGACCTTTTGTGAAGCACGTTTTAGAAGTGCCACATCAAGAAATTGTGCCTGACTTGATTATTTGATTAAATCTAGACTAACACTGAAAGATAACACTGCTCTGATTGAGACTTCCAGTCTTTCACAACACGTAGCTTTCTAAAAAAGTGAAACAAGCAGCTGTTTGGCACTCAGACTCAGCAGGGACACCGATCGGGGAAGTGATTTCACACCTAGGATACATTTTATGAATAGAGGGGCAAAAAAGTAAAACTAATATTTGCCGACTGTAAGAATGGAGCATTTCCAGTAGCACTATAAGACGAGGACATAGGTCAGAAAGTAGAATAAAGCGGATGTTTAAAGTTTTGCCTTAATAAAGGTCGTTATACCTTGAGCACTGGATGCCTTTGGTGTGCGGTGGGAGGTCCATGCTGAGGCCTCGCCCCAACCCACACTGGTGGCAGCAGTGATTCGCAGGAGGTAGATGGTGTCTGGCTGCAGTTTTTCCACTAGATGCCGCGTTTTTTCTCCCGGGAGCTCCATCTGTGTGACTGCGTTGTCCGTGCTGGTGCGGTATGACAGGCGGTAGGCCGACACCTGTCCTCGACTCAGTTTGTCTGGGAGTGGCTGCCACGACACCTGAATGTCTGCAGGACTGCGGCTGGTGAGGCTGAGCTCGGGGGCTCGGAGGGGAACTGTGTGGACACATATGATCCATGATATACTGTACTTCGCCAAACCTTAAAGATTAGGGATGGGTATCACAAACAAACTCATAATATGATTAGTGTTGCGATATGTTTCAAATAAAGACTAACAAGCAAATGCATTTCTTTTTTTAAATTCTCTATGTATTTTCTAGAAGTACACCATGTTATATTGTGGTTTGTTTATTTGTTTTAATAGGTTCGAAGTCCATCCAACAACTACTGTAGCTGGAATATGCAATTGGGGAAATGTCTTACCGAGAGAAATAATTACAATGTGTGCTTTGAGTGAGATCTGAGTCTGCTGCTCTCTGGTTTGTTATTTATTTATCTATCTACCAAGGACGATGCAATCAACATAGTTACAATACAGGTTTGCAGCTGATGCATAAAGAGCTTCTAGCTAGACCTTATTTTCAACTCTTGTCCCTGGTTTGGTCTTTTTACAGAATTCATTCTAGGAGGGCTAACGCTGTCACCCTCTCACTGGCTGTCTAGGTTACCAGGCCAACAGTACAATGTATATTGGCTTTATTTTGATCACCCGTCCCAAAAATACCCCTGCCGGTATCCAACTGGTCATATGTTCACAAACTGCTCTTTGTGACTCTCACCGTCCTCGAGCGTGTGCTGAAACACATGGTCCGACATGCGGCTGGCTCCCATCGGCATGTAGGCCACCACGTAGAAAGTGTAGTTGCGAGCCGGCTCCAGGTCATCAATAATGTATCGAGTTGTATCATTTCCAATGACAACTTGATATTCCTCATTGTTTAATCCTAGAAAAATAATAAAAATGACACACAGGTACATTCAATTATTCCAGGACCAATTGGAACAAAGTGCAATAAATGTAATATTGACGTTAACAGTAAGGTTTTCATTTGGGTCTGAATCCATATTATGCCTAAAGCTGCATGTTGACACTGCAGCAGTATTTCATGCTCCAAATACAGTACCGATACATACTTCTTTATTCATTCATATGTATTTCTGCTTTATTGTGGTCAATTCTGACACAATAAAAGTCTGCATTTGTTGTGCTACTTCTCCAAACCCTTTGGAAAAATGTCTATTTTAGGACAGTGGTAGCCTTGCCTGGGCAGAGGGTCATGTCATCAAAAATATAATTTAAGAAAATTTACTACTATGTAAAACAGAAAAAAAAAGCTCCCGCACACTGTCTCAAACTCTTAAACTTTATTGCTGCCACGTTTCCGTCGGACTGATCCTGGTCAAGCTTGAAGGAGCCCGACGAATTCAGAAAACTCTCCAATTTCCGTTTGCCTGAACAGCTAACTGGTAATAACGTTCATGTTTTGCTGCATTTGGACTAAAGACACCGGCCTGGCTCCGGCATGAGCACAGGGGAACATGATAGTTGCCAAATGCTTCATAATAGTATATATATATACATTTCTTTCTTATTCTGAAGCGACTGTAGCTTAGTAATCCTTAGTAACCCTTGACACTAAAAACAATATAGCTATTCACATAATACAGTCTCAGAACTTGCATCTATAAAAGGTAATTGCCCTCACAGCGCAGGGGCTTTCGGACAATTCTTTAAGTCAGCTAATTAGTGGACTTGTTCAGCAGCAAATGCCACTGAATTGAACTTTGTCACTGTCACTGAAGAGCAATTCTCAGAGACTGAGGACAAAGACGTTGTGTCCTTAAACAAAAACCAGGACCCGAAACTTTCAGAAAATGGCAGTTATTTTTGAATTAATTGAGGGGGATTTTCAGCAGGTGCTCTCTTGTCCAGTGTTGCTCACAAATACAAGTCACCGGCTATAATTAAGAGCACTTCCTGACTAGAGAAGACCTTTTAATGCGCCATTGTATGGACGTAACTCCAGTCGTCAAAAGCTAAAGTTCCCAGGAAAAGGCTGAATGGCATTTTGGCTGCCAAACAACAGCTCTCATAGAGTGTACCGGGAGTCGTGTGTTATAACTTTCTCAAAAACATTTAACAAGTTTGGGTGCATTAGAACAATGTTAATGCATTTGACTGTGTGTATGAATGCACTCGACAAGGTGTGCAGATGACGGGTGTAATTACCTTCAGCCTTCATATAATGCACTGAATATGCGATAACTTTGTCTGAGTTGAACACAGGTCTCTCCCAGGCCAGCAGGATGGCAGAGCTCGACACAGTGTCCGCCCTGAGGTTGCGCGGGGCACTCGGACGATCTTCAGACATTACCACAATGAGGCGTGCCATAGACAGGACAGAGCCCAGATCGTTCTCCGCCTGACACTGGTAAATGGCATCGTCCTCTGGAGTGATCTGGTTAATAACCAGTTTGCTGCAGAGAAAAATATGAAGCAAAAATAAGTCTAGAAAAAACATTTACACAAATACAAATGATTCTCCTTATTGGAGCACTAATTGACCTGTTCACACAAATTGGACAAACTGAACAATCTTTCTTTTCTCTTTGTCAGTCTTTGAATCTTATTTGTCAGATACCTGTTGTACATCTTGATACGGCCATTAGAATGAACTTTGGCACCGTTCTTGAACCAAGTGATTTGAGGAGTTGGGACTCCCTCAGCTTGGCACACAAATCGAGCTGTACCGGCACGTGGACGGGTCAGACTCTCTGGCCATTCAACAAGGGCAGGTGGTACTGAAACAAAACCAAAAAATACAAATTAAGATGAATGTGTGACATATGCAATAATATATAGTAGTATAATCACAAAGTACTTTAAATATGGTCTTGATTATCTACTTACCCAGTACAGTGACATTGGCAGAGGCGATGGTGTGGTTTCGGGTGCCAGGTGTAGTAGCTCTGCACAGATAGACCCCTCCATGTTGAGTCTTGATATCAGAGATAATGAGGTTGCCGTTTCCCAGCACCTTCGTATTGTAGACATCAATAGATCTGCCGTCTGCCCGGCTCCATGAAATGATTGGTCGTGGGTTTCCTGTGGCCATGCACTCGAGAATGACGTTCTGATGCACGGACACCGAGATGTTTTGTGGCCCAGCAATAATGTGTGGCCTCTGAGGGAGCCGAGGTCTGGGAGCTACAGTGGGACGACAACAGCAACAGTATAGTCAATTCAATTTGTCGCTTTGTTACTTTGGGAAATCATTTTTGTTTTACCAACCTGGAGTAACTGTGAGGGTTGCTTCTACACTCCGGCGGCGACTGGCGATGTTTGTGGCAATACATCGATAATTTCCTGCATCATTTTGTTGTACACCATGGATTTGCAACACACCGTTGGGCAGCACTGTGATTCTGAGATGACAGATAAACAGAGCATTCAAAGCATTGTCTATGTTAGTCTAATGCCGATAAAGTAACAGCACAGTGTTTACCTGTCAGTGATGAGGGGTAAAGTTACTCGATTGAACTCCCACGTGATGATGGGAGGAGGGTGCGCATTGATTTTACAGGAAAATCGAGCCACTGAGACTTCAGTGACCACTATGGAGGTGGGCTGGATTGTAAAAGCAGAGATACCTATAGAAACACAAAGCAGGTTTAAACTTAAATACTGTGTGCAAAATCCACATGAAAAACATTTTACTTGTATGGTTCATAAACACAAGAATCTTCCATTGTGCTCCAAAATCAGAAGCTGGTGAGAATTGTCTGTAGACCTCACAATTAAAAAGCTAGTGTCTAGTGTCCTATCTAGTTCAGATAGCACAACAGTAAACAAACTGTACAGACACATCTGATTTATTGGGAGACCCAACACAGATGCAGCCTGAAGCCACAGAGCTGCTGAGTGCTGCTGGAGGTGATGACTGGACTGGAACAGCAACATCCTGCCAGGATTGGGTTTCTATGAAATTGAGCCGCTGTCAGCCACCAGCTGAGCACCAGGCAAATGAAGCCCCATGAATTACAATAAAGTCTTTAAATGAGGAACATCCCAGTGGAGCAGCCAGGGGCCACCTATAGATATGTGGATTTCGGCTGGAATCAAGCAGTTTCAGTTTTTTATACTTTCTTTGACAGCAGTTCCTCATGGACCATAAAGTCTTAAGAGCCACTGAGGTTATCTGCTGCGGTACCACCCCCTTCTGCGTTCAAAAGCTGCAGAAACTGCAGTCATTTGTGAAAAGAAATCAATTGCGCCACAGTTGAGAGGATTGACAAGAGGATTTGACTTTTACTCTCTTTATATACAACAAAAAGACGAAAGACATCTAAATCTTGTGAGGAATATTTTATGAAAGGAAAGTACTTTGAAACATAACACGTTGCTCTTAGTCCCTGTTACTGAACTTACTCGATCCCACTATCAGATCTTGAGAAATGGATGAGCAAACACACTTTAACCTCTGGCCCATCCAAAGCTTTTGGTTCCCGTGAGCCATCAACACTAAACAAAATGAAAACAAAGCTAAGAGGGAGGAGGACACTGAGTTAAGTGTTGGTCCGAAACTCGAGCACTTAAACACTTACGCTTAAATCTATTTGATCAACACGGTTTTCTTAAGGCTAGAATTTAACCAGTGTATTATTTTATTCAAGTCACTACAGACTTCATTATAGCACCGCCAAAGTTGTAAAACCAGTAAAAGGACAATACCACATCACAGCCTGCTATTTTATCCTTCTCACCTTTTGTAAATGTATATTATTCTTCTCTAGTTTTATCTTGTGCATGTGTACATATTCCCAAATTGTATATATTTCAGTTCTAATCATTCTATTCCTTCATTTCTAATGCTCATCAGTAGTATTCTATCGCTGTTGAATTGGTTTGTAAGCTTGGACTACTATTATTGAGTTACTGTGACAACCCCATTTTCCTTGTGGATTGGATACAGTTTTCATTTTAGGTGCTAAATAGCGAGTACAAGCAATAACATGATGTACCGAATTTACCATTTGAAATCGTGTAGCATTAGGCCCCAAACCTGGAAATGTAAATGAGCGAATGTGTTAGGGATTTGTTTTTGCCTTTCTGCTCCCCCTCCTTTTCTGTTTCTGTGCAGGGCGTGTGTGACAGGGGGCGTGGCTGGCTCCTCCAGGGGAATGAGGCACACCTGAAGTTACTCACTCATTTGCAGTCTTCAAAACCCTGGTTCTCCCTCCACATCCCTGCCGGATTATTACTTCTACTCAGTAGAGTTCAGTCTGTAGTACTGTGAAAACGCCATGGTTTTTTGGATCTAATCTTTCTCCTTTGCGCAGATCTCCTGGTGCCACTCCTGGAGCCTACCACTCTGCCAGCCAGCCCCCTGTCTCCACTGCCGAGCCTGCCTGCCTTGTGTCAAGGAAATACATTTTTTTAACTTTGTTTGGTCCGTCTCCGGCTCTGCTTCGGGGTTCCTATTTTACAAACGATAAGAGAATGCTGCCTGAGCCAAAAACAAGTCGCTGCTGAACCACTTTAGCACTTAGTGCTGCTTATTTTTGGACATGAGCAAACGCTTAGTAAATGATCCCCTTTGTCTAAGTGGAGTTAATCAGATCTAAAGTACTATTAAATAAATTGGACTAAGCCATGAATTAAGTGGTTCTTCTAAACAAGGACTAACGCGAAAAGTAGGAATATAACTGTCTTCAAATTGAACAAAGACGAGATACAACAGAGGAGCCTGAGTACCACCTCCAGTAGACCGCCAGTGGCACACACACCACACTTTGAAAACCCCTGGCTTACAGGAAATATATGCATACTGTTATTTATGGGGGCTGGTTGTAAATGGGGGTGTAAAGCAGGGGGAGCTTGGTGGATTACTTCTATACAGGGCCTGACATTAAGAGCAAACTGGTAGTTTTCTATTTGAGCCCGTAACCCTCACTCTCATTTTGACAAGTTGAAATAATACTTAGATGTGATTTTGTAAACAACTAAATTGTACACCTACTGTGTTCTAGTTTGGCCTATGCCATTCTTCTAAAATATCATTGTTATCGAGCGAGTGCATGAAATCAAATTCCTTGGTGTGATTATTGATGACAGAATTACTTGGAAATCTCATATTAAATATATATCTACAAAAATTTCTAGAAACATTTCAGTAATTGCAAAAGCAAAGCACATTTTAAACATCAAAGCTCTACATACCTTATACTGTTCTCTGATTTTGCCCTACTTATATTATTGTACTGTGGTTTGGGGTAGTACTTATAAAAACACAGTTAAACCAATAATATTGTTGCAAAAAAGAGCTATCCGAGTAATTCATAAAGTTGGGTTTTTGGACCACACAAACTCATTATTTTTAAAATCAAAGATCATGAAGTTTTGTGACATTGTTGAGTTCCAAACTGTACAGATGTTATTCAAAGCAAGGTATAAATTGTTACCAATCCAAATACAAAGAAGGTTCCAAGAACGTACTGGTTGTTATGATTTACGTGATGAATTAAACTTTAGGATTCAGAAACATAGCACAACTTTGAAAAGTTTTAGCCCAACAGTTAATGGTGTACAATTGTGGAATAAACTGGAGATGGAGTTGAAACGATGTTCAAACATCAACCTGTTTAAATATAAATACAAACTAAAGACTTTTGAAATATACAGACAAGAAGAAATGTGTTGCCACTAGGGGGAGCAGTGGGATCAATTATGTGTATTGTTCCTCTATAATCTGGAAGAGTGTTGCTGCTTGGAACGGTTGTCATTCTATTGCTCAAATTCACAAATGGAGAATTAGGGTTGGCAGGTTATGGATCTGTTGAGAGGAATCCTCCCAACGGGCTCTAAACCTCGTCTTTTAATGCACCACTCAGCATAGGAACATATTCTACAAAATCAGCTGTTAGGGCAGCCGTGTGGGGGTTTGTTGATTGGGAGTTACTGCTCTCTTCAAATGGCCCGCTCTACACTCTGGCTTTTTAATGCACCACACTATGCAGGGCTACAGCATACTTCATATATAACTCAATTAAATAAATATATAATAATAATGATTATGAAAATTACACCCAAATTAAAATTATACTGAGAATGGTAATGACAACTGGGAAGTATCAAGATCTCGGAGTATAATACCTATTAATGTACCTTCATAACATAAAAGTAACTCTCGGTTATCAAGGGTAAAAATCTGAAAGAAATATATTAAGGATCACATTTTTATTTTATTTTGACTGCTTTGTTCTGGATATCGTGCATGAAAAAAGATTGTTGTTGTAGTTGTGCGTTGTTTCAATTATAATTATAATTATAATTGTATAAACATATATTTTTTTTTGTAAGTTTGTAAGTTGGTCTGTACGAATGTAGCTGCTTGAAATGTTTTGTAATGTTCTTTTTTTATTTATTTTATTGCACTTGGGGGTGGGCACTCATAAGCTTTTGCTTCAGCCCACTCCTTTTGAGCACTATGTGTACTGCTCAAATAAACAAATAAACGAATCATATAGATTAATCTTCATACTACATACAAGTAAGAGACCTTTATTAATTAAAGACTGAACATAGTGGTAATAATCTCAGGAAAAAAATAAATCAAAGTTAATTAGTTAATGTTGGAACAGTAGCCTCTCTTTCCAAGACCCCGTTAATCAAATTAGATAAGACAGTTTTTAAGACCTCTCGTGTTTGACAGACGCAGTGAGAGGATTACCCCACTCACCACATTAACAGCCTTTTATAGGTGCGTTGAAGTGATATGACTGCGGGGCATTAGTGATGAGTTCACTGATCCTCCACTGCTCTACTTTGGCTTTCCATTCATCCCAATGATGTGGGATTGACAAACAACGGGATAATCATTGATTATTGACAAACCACAAACACGGCGTGGAAAATCTATGACTGCTCGGGTTGGGCCAAAGCCTGTGAGCAAAGAGTGACGATGTTTTCCCAGAGGCACATAATGTCTCTTAAAACCATCAAAGTAAATACATGAGAGCCTGGGATCATAAATCTGCTTTGTTACAAGTTATTTATTACAAAAGAACTAAACAAACAAATGCAGCGTTCTTTCTCTCAGAAGTATTTAAAACTGATCGGACATGTGCATTTACCTTCAATGTCACCTCTCACCTACACAAATGCTGCCACCTAGGCACTTGAAGACATACATACAAAATACAAGCGTTACAAGTGTTTTTAATGGTGAAAAATATCCCAAGTTCGATAATTTACTGTGAGCTGGTCGCGTCTCCTTAGACCTGACTCAAAACCTTCCTGTGAGCATCACTAACTGGTCTCCATGGAGATGTCGCTGCCTGGCTTTGTTTACAGACATGAGGTGAAGTCCAAATGCTTTATTTTGATAAACCACTGCAAAAATAGCTTTGCCGGTGTATGTTTCGCATTGCTGGCCAGTTTATGTATGTTTTGAGTTTTACAGTTTTGTGATTAAAAAACCTGAAATGTTCAGCGGTTTGCTCTAAAAGACTAAATCATATGAAGCATTGCTATTACCTTGTTTTTTACAGTACAAATTACCTGCAGTCCAATGGGAGCTGTGGGAAGTGTGGCTGCAACAGATGGGCATGTTGATGCCAGCAGCTCTCCAAACCAAAGGTCAGTGGACAGGTCAGGCCCAAACAAAGCTCTCATTACAAATACCAGGACTTAAGTTCAGCCACTGAGTCTTACCCTGGTTTTGTGTTGGTTTCTCCACCAAAACACACCTCTGTTCATGGCCGTATGAACAACTTACTCGACAGCCATTTTAGCCCTAACTGTAGAACCATTCATTATTTTCATTTTTATTTGGCCTTTACTCTGTTTTGACCCTTAGAATCCGTTCCAGACCGGAGCTATGCACCCAGCAGAAATGTTCCACTCAGAGTGACTTTTAACCCAGCCCCACCCCCAGGATCCAATCTTTTAGGGGAGACATTAGAATTGATCATTTGTTTCTCATCTTCAAGGCAGCATGTTAAATTGATGGCCTTGGGCATCAGGAGGGCAAAAAGAGGGCTGTTTAATCACCATAACTTAAAGTGCATATGACACATTAGACAAATGTTTTGCTAATACATAGTTAACACAATTATATTTAAGATTTTGCTAAAGATTGTACCCAGCTTTCTTTAGTTTGGCCATTTTAGTGATTTTATAGTTTCACTTCCTTATTGGACACCGACAGGAAGTGACATAAAAGAAGGTAAACAATTTTAAACTGTTGCCGTGCAACCATATTAAGTCAATGGAAAATGAGTGAGTCAAACACTTCCTGTCAGCAGCTTAAACATTCAAATAAAAATAACTTTTATGCCCAACATTTCTTCATTAAAATTGCTGCATTACTGAAATAAAATCATAATTATGCAACTGATGAACTTGCAACTGATGTTATCCATTTAAATAAGTCTTAAATAAAATCTGTCATATGCACTTTAAGTGACCAAAGCCTGCACAGTTCACATGTGCAAAAGTTACAAGCGAGTCGTCTTGTGATCGGTGGATCGGCGGTTCGAGGTGCACACTGTTGTGTCCTTTGACAAGACACTTCACCCACCTTGCCTTTAGTGTTTGCATACACTGGTGTATGAATGAGAGTGACTGGTTGCTTGCTGTAAAGCGCTTTGAGTGCCTAAAGCAGGTAGAAAGGCGCTATATAAATGTGACCATTCAACATACAGCTACAATAAACCACTGTCTGACACACACAGGCTACTTATGTCCCAGATAGCAATGCAAGTTTCATTCATTGGTTGTTGTTATTTTAATAAAATGCACTGGAATAAATTAAATTGCAATTTAAAATACTTGAGTCTTATTGTTTGGATGTTTCACTTGAGAACATCTTTTGGTTTCCATGTTTATCACATGTCCTTTGTCTGTTTCTATTAGGTCGTTTTAAGACTTCGAACCATTCAAAAGATATAGAATATTCTTTTGGGTTAACTTGGCAACAGTCCTAATTTTGCATTACCTGAGGAAAATGTATATGGAGCAGAGGTGTCCAAACTTTTTTATCGAGTAGTTAAGAGATGCTTAAACTGTGTCCACAACTTTATTTAGGCTTGGAACCTAATGATAATGTTTACACCTGCAGTAAATAGCACCATCTCTGGCAATGTGTGCCAATTCAGCAAAAACTCTGAGGGCCACCAGAAATTGGTCAGAGGGACACCACGGATATAGAGCTCTAGATATGCACATGCGTTCTTAACATTCCCAACTGAGTGTCAAATAAGATAGTAACAATGCAGACTTAAGTTGCCACTCATTTGGCTTTGTTGCTACTGTATATTGTCGCCATAATGAAATGCTACCTGCATACACTGTTCAAAGCTTACAGAAAATACACTTTGATTTATCGAGTGTATTTTTGTTTCGATCAATTTATTATATTTACTCTTTATTTACCATAACTTTTTATTACACTTGTGTAATAGTATTTTGAGGAAACCATACGACTGCTGTTACTCTTCCCATCTTTGATCTTATTAATACTGATGCATTAAATAAAGAATGTCACTACAAAGACTGCTTATCAATCAATAGGTGCCTGGCAGATGTGCTCTCTCTCAGGGCCGGCTGAAAGGACCGTCGAGTGACCAAAGGCTGATTCCCGTGGGCAGCATGACCTCTTTTAGGACTGGTCCGGCCGGTGGGGGAGCAGTGCTGGGACCAGGAATCCTCTCCTCTTCCAGGGCCTTATCTCCCCTGCAAACTTCTCCAGTCATTCATCTGGGGCAATTTACCCCGGCCAAACAGTGATCACATTGTTGTTCTGTCTCCTAAGAACAGTATGTTACATAAGAAGACCAGCTCCTTAGGAAGACTGTGTGACAAGTAGGTCTGAACAATTTGGGAAAAAGCGCACTTTATTCCTGACAGGAATTGTGTCTAGATTTTCAATTTAGGTTTTAAATTAAGATTTTGAACCAAATGATCATCTAATAAAAGAATCAAATGCACGTCTCTACGTCTGTAGAGGTCTAAGCTACAGGGTTAGTTTACACAATAAGAAAATGTGGAGACAACAGATTTTGTTGTTTGCAGAGGAGATTATATCACCCAAATAATTGCAACTATTAAAACAGAGATGCCATTAATCCGCTGATATAACACTCTGTTACGAGATATAACTTAAGGCACAATTTCTTGAAACCTCTGAGGGCAGCTTCATCTAAAAAAAACTTTTAGAAAGGTTCAAATCTTGCCGTGCTCGATGTCTTGGATCTATTGAACTATTTAAAGCGACCTTTGACATCTGGGCCCGCTGCTCGAGGTCCCCATAGCAACCTTTCGTGCCCAGCAGAGGAGAAAAACATGATTCAGGCCTGGAGTTGTTTCAATTCAGGACTTTTCCGGCACAGATCATGGCCAGATAGGTTTACTTTAATCAATCTGGGGTGACTGAGTTTATCCAGCCATGTTAGACTGATACATGCCTGACTACCTCAAAGTCTCCTCAGTCCAAACTAAAACTATACAGAATTACAGAGTTTCAAATGATAGCAGCAGTACTCAAAGTCCGGTCTGGTTCCTGTAGATGTAAAACAGATTGTCCAGACTTAAGTCCAGCTATCGTCTTGTTGCTTGGCTGTCCTGATTTTGTCATGATTAATCAGGTCTACCTGCTAAGTGTGATTGTAAAACCCGGCATTTATGTTTCATAAAGCTTGAGAATAACTGCATTAAAGTGTGGCAACTATCTTTAGGTTTCCTTCTCCCTACTACTTAGTTGAAGCTGGATATGAGAGGAATATCCTCTATTTGTTCCTGTGCTGTGGGGCTGTAATTACTCAGCATGGGAGGCCAAAAAAGGAGTTAACTTTAGGATCAATCAGAAGTCTATTGACAAATGTCACATGATGAGCCTCGAGTGTCACATTCCTATTCAGCCAGGCCAAATCCCTCCTGTCTTTTGTGCCGCAGCGACCAAATGTTTAAGGTTACCCTCCATCACACTTGCTCCAGTCCTACACAAACACCAGCGCATGGGATCATACAAAAAAAAAAACACTGAAAAAGTTGGAATATTTATCCAATCTGTGTCGTACAGACAGTGCACAGTAAATATCCACAACACACAAGGGGGAAGCCCTGTGGGAGATTACTCTACAAAATACAGAAAAACATGAACCTTTTTTTTTTTAAACAACTTAAAATTAAATGTAACTTTGGTCCAAACTATAGAAATTTGCATAACCATGGCACACACATTGAACTGCTCCGCTCATTGATCAGTGGACAAACAACCTCCCCCAAAAAGCCCTTTTTTTGTCTTTCCAGGGGGCGAATGTGGACAAAAAACTCTCTGAGAAAGCCCATTCAAGCCTGTGGCAGGAGTAGCTGGGCAGAAAACTATTGTGTGAAGCCCCCACAGCCCCAACTGACCTGGCAAGACCTGCAATAAAGTTTGGTCATTAGACGCTCAGGGCTGGGCTGTGGTATCGGGAAACTGCACATCACACGTATCTGCGTGTGTGTATGGACGCTGTTCCCAAAGGCAGCCTCTGATACCACTGTGCTCTCTCCAAGTGAGCATTTGTCAGGTATGTGCAAATTTTATGAGCTTCCAGATAGGCCCTGAAGCTGGGCCTAAGTGACAGTTTAAAACAAACTTGTAAAACTTAGAGACACCATTTATCGGCTATTAAAATTAAAGGTGCACTGAGGGGTATACAGGGGATTTACTGAGCAGTGTAAGATCTATTAATTCACTTTTATTAATTGCTCTAGTTATGGTCAAGCGATTGTGACTTTTTGCCCCAAAGAATCTACAGCATTTTGTATAATAGTTGTTACGACAAGTTTTATCCACGGCAAACACAACTTTAAACAGAGATGATCACATGTAACGACGTTTTAATAATACAAAGGGAAATTAATTTGGTCAACACTGATATAATAACCTACATCCCAAGAGCTGGATATTAACAATGTGTGAAAATCGGTGATTATCAGTCGAGTTGTCGACAAATTGTCTGTGGTTTACCTCGATGTTCCATTCTGGGCCCAAAAGTGTTTAATATGTATATTAACGACATTTGTAAAACGTCTCAAGTACTTAACTGTATCTTGTTTGCTGACGATACAAATATTTTTGCATCAGGAGACGACTTACAACAACTGTGTCGGATTGTTAACTTGGAACTCAAAAGTGTCAACAAGTGGTTCAAAACAAAATCCGAGTAATTCATAAAGTTGGGTTTTTGGACCACACAAACTCATTATTTTTAAATTCAAAGATCATGAAGTTTTGTGACATTGTTGAGTTCCAAACTATACAAATGTTATTCAAAGCAAAGTATAAATTGTTACCAAGCCAAATACAAAGAAGGTTCCAAGAACGTACTGGTTGTTATGAATTACGTGATGAATTAAACTTCAGGATTCAGAAACATAGCACAACTTTGAAAGGTTTTAGTCCAACAGTTAATGGTGTACAATTGTGGAATAAACTGGAGATGGAATTGAAACGATGTCCAAACATCAACCTGTTCAAATATAAATACAAACAAAAGACTTTTGAAATATACAGACAAGAAGAAATGCGTTGCCACTAGGGGGAGCAGTAGGATCAATTATGTGTATTTGTTCCTCTATAATCAAGGAAGAGTGTTGCTGCTTGGAACGGTTGTCATTCTATTGCTCAAATTTACAAATGGAGAATTAGGGTTGGCAGGTTATGGATCTGTTGAGAGGAATCCTCCCAACGGGCTCTAAACCTTGTCCTTTAATGCACCACTCAGCATAGGAACATCAGCTACAAAATCAGCTGTTAGGGCGGCTGTGTGGGGGTTGGTTGATGGGGAGTTACTGCCCTCTTCAACTGTCCCGCTCTACACTCTGGCTTTTTAATGCACCACACTGAGCAGGGCGATATCATACTTCACATATAACTCAATTAAATAAATATATAATAATAATATATGATAATGATAATAATAATGATGATGATAATTAAACTCAAATTTAAATTATGAGGATGGTAATGACAACTGGGAAGTATCAAGATCTCGGGGAGTATAATATCTATTGATGTACCTTTATAACATAAAATCACTGGTAACAATCTTAAAGAAATATATTAAGGATCACATTTTTTTACTTGCTTTGTACTAGACATCGTACATGAAACAAGATCGTTGTTGTAGTTGTGCTTTGTTTCAATTAATCATATAAACAGTTCATATATTTTTTGTGTAAGTTTGTAAGTTGGTCTGTGCGAATGTAGCTGCTTGAAATGTTTCAAATTCTCTTTGGATGAGGTCTCTTTGATGTTTTGTTCCTTCGGTACCATTGTGGAAATGTACTTTTTTTATTTATTGCACTTGGGGGTGGGCGCTCATAAGCTTTTTGCTTCAGCCCACTCCTTTTGAGCAGAATGTATACTGCTCAAATAAACAAATAAACTAAACTAAACTAAACAAGGGAAAAGTTTATGTTCATTATTTTCCTTTTTAGCAACACATTTTGTCCCCTAATATATTGTTTTGTGATATATTGCTATACCTTTTTGTTGTGTTAGTATTGTATCTTTTCGGTCTCATGACCATAAGAGTAGTAATGAAAATCGATCGGTAAATCGAGAGCTTTGCCTCGTAACTCAGCTCCCTCTTCACCACGACAGTCCGATACAGCGACCGCATCACTGCTGACGCTGCACTGATCCAACAGCCGATCTCACGCTCCATCCGTCCCTCACTCGTGAACAAGACCCCGAGATACATGAACTCCTCCACTTGAGGCAATACAAATGCAATGCAATAATGCATAATATAAAATAAAGTAATTATGTAATAATGCTATGACTCAAACAACATATTTTTAAAGTGGCCTTTTAAGTTATTTGGATTACAAGTTTTAAAAATGCAACATGTGTTTTCTTTTTCAATGCACACAAGTTAAAGTATTAAAATGCTTAATATTGTGGAATTCAAACCATGTCGGCTCCTGTGATACATATTGAATCCTCATGACAAAAGCATATTATCCCAGCCCTAAGAACTATCACACACTCAAATCTTACAATTAACAGTTGCGAGCCAATTAAAAAACTTAATTGACTTGCAACTTTTGAAAAAAACAAAACAGCCATAATGGCCAATAACAAAACCATTCACATCGCTATGATGAGAGAAAACTCTACTGTACATGACCCAACGTTTCTGGTTCCAAGCCTAAATAAAGTTGTGGACACAGTTTAAGCAGCTCTTAACTACTCAAGCATTGAAAAGAACAACTTCTCTGGAGGCTAAAAACATAAAAGAGTTATGCGGCAGCAGAACAACTGTCCCAGGCTGCTCCAACCTTTCACTCTCCTCATTTGCACATCAATGGGCAGATTCCCTTTCCTAACAGTGTACTCTTACAGGCGTCTACAGTGACAGGTGAGTAATCGACATACTCACTTGCGATTGTTACACGGGCTTTCTGGCTCAGGATTGCTCCGTATGTGTTCTGAGCGAGGCATTGGTACAGCCCTTCATCTGATTTGTCCCCACGTCTGCTCTCCACCTCCGAAATAAAGAGGGAGCCATTGGAGAACAGGTACACCCTCTCCGTTTCCACCACTTTCAGTCCATTCTTCAACCACTGCACATTTATGGGGGACTCTCCACGCATGCGACAGTCCAAAATGACTGAGTCTTTTCGCATGACGCTGACATCCTGGGGTTCCTTGACAAAAAAGAGCTCACTAAAGCATAAAACACCTGTGGGGGGAAAATAAAACACAGGCATTAATGATGTAAAACTCCAACACATTAGCTTAGAGACAGAGGTCTACAATGTAAAGTCGTAACTCCTGTACTGCCACTTTGCTTATTACGGGAAAATGTTGCAAGCCAATGGAGTTCACCACTGCAACTAGGGGCCTTCGGTAGAACACACACTTAATTAGTTTTATATGCATTGCTAAAAGTATATAGGCCAAATAAAACAGTGGAAGCACACAATATCTGTGGACTTAAATATCCTGACACCAGAGAACCTTGATTGTGCAACTGATTGATGTATATGGTAGGCTGTATAAAACATTATGAATTGTGTTTTATCTAAAACCAGGATATAGGCCAAATTATGACAGCATAAAAAGAGTCAGAGTCACTTACAGTTCATGCCTTTTAATAGCTATATGAATTGAGCCTTATCTGCTGTGCAAGGAGAAACTGAACACATTTTACCCCATAAGAAGACTATAAAAGGAACTCAGCCCATACCTCAGCCACTCAGCATAAATAATAAACAGTTTAAGGAGAGACACTGCAGGTGAATAGGGCACATTTTTAAATTTAAAGATATCATTTTGCTGTAGATTACTGACATGAATCAGAGAAAAAAAAATGACAAGTTTTTTGTCAGTTTATGTTTTCATATAAAAATAAGGTATTTTATGCCTAAAAATTACCAAAATTTCCCATCTTTTTGGCCCAAAATCTGAAAAATTGATAGCTAGATTCAAATGTATGGTTTTATTTTGTTGACATATGAGTTACAAAGACCTTTTCAGAGGGGATTTGGGATAACTTGTTTAGTTTAAAAATAAGCTGTTTTTACAGGAAAAATTGAAATGTCACCTTGTTTTTTGACATTCAAAACTCAATCATCAGGCTAGGAATTAGATATTAAAACTGCAAAATATTGTTTAGTCTAAGGTTGGAAAATTTTAAGTCTGTAAACTGTGCTACTGACGTGAGATATTGTTGCCACAATGGGAGAAAAATGCATTTTGAGAAAATGGCCCTTGAAATTCTGAGAAACATTGAATCAGTGCCATATTTAAACATGCTATTGTGATGATTAGGTATATTTTTGTTACCATGTGAACGCTTATATATTCAGAGACCAACCTGAAAACTGAAAGAAAGAAAAAAAGTTTTGCCTGTAGTGTCTCCATAGTCTACATCACTATATGAAATAACACATGTAATCCACTAAGCAACATAGGTGGTCGATTTCATTCACTCACTCACTCATCGAAAGTTTAAGTTAAGTTTAGGTTAAGTTGCAGTCTAAATGGTCAGTGCGCAGTGTGTGCGCGACTCAACCACTGCTCACTATTGTCTAACTTTCACAGCAACTCGAAAATTACTGATTATTGAATGAATCTGCTCACCTGATATTGGAAGCAAGAGGATGTAAAGCACCAAACGCTGATTTAATGTCCTTCTGCTGGGCGCCATTTACTTGAATTGTCGTTGCATACTCACTACTCTCTCATCGCTCCTCTCTCCGGTGGGACCGCGCGCGACTGACCAGCAGCACGCAGCTCGGAGGTGCAGAGGTTCCCTTGCTGCAGCCCTCTCCTATCTCTCACTGGGACGGACACACTCAATCAATCACGCATGTCAGCGAGCCATGAGGCCGCAGCGCCACCTATAGTCACTGCCCCAGACCAACAACACCATGTGGATCAACCAGGCTTTTACATGCATAGCTGCTGGCAAAGGTTTTAAAGGCACTATCTTATTTTTATTTAATTTTTCTAGTAAAGGAACAACATTTGGTTTGTCCCCCTTTAGTATATTGTAAACTCAGATATTTGTGGTAAAAACACTGTGACTCTAATTATAAAGCATTTGGAAATTTTTTCATGGAATTGCAGGCAAGTTTTCTTACATTTCTGTGAAAGTGACCCTCTTGTGAAACGTGTCTATAAACTACAAATAAGCTACAAATAAGTTAAGAAAGTTATGAGTTTGGACACAACATGTTATCAAAAATATCAGGTTGAGGGCCTTTAACTACACTCACTTTTGGCGACCAAGTCATTTTGTATTGTTACAATGGCAATAGGGGAAAACAAATGTGTTTCCTAAAAAAACGTCTTTTTTCATGTTTTCCAAAAACAGTGAAACATGAGTGAGGCAATTATGCTACGTGGCTAGTAATATCAAACTTAAGGCTGACTGTTATAGCAGAAATGTATATTCTTTGAGTGGATGTGGCAAATGTGACAAAACATGAAAATAATTCCGAAGTATTTCAAACAAACTGTAATGGGAGTATTTAATGTCCCTGTAGTCCTTTCTCTGTCATATTTGACCATATTTTAACCACATGATTTACTCAATATCACTTACGACCCTTTGATCATATGACATAAGACAGTTGGGGAAACAAGCTAAAAAGATAGAATAATGTATAATGTGTTCAGTAATGTACTATTTATTGATAATGGTTTTCTGTTCTCCTGATAGACTTCCAAGTTTTCTGAGCGTTACAGTGAATTTGAGAAAACTTTGACATAACTTTAAAATAACCAAACTTAAATGTTAGATTTACAGTCAGGTCCATAAATATTGGGACATCGACTCAATCCTCTACTCTTTGGCTCTATAAACCACCACAAAACATTTGAAATGAAACAAAGATTGTTGCAAGAGTAGGAAATAGAACCCAAATGCAGGACCAAACTCAAGGCAAAGGTTAACAAATTTATTTTCCAGAAAAAAGGAGGTAAGGGGCCAGTGGAGCAGGTAGATATTGGACTGGGGCCAGTGGAGCAGGTAGATATTGGACTGGGGCCAGTGGAGCAGGTAGATATCGGGTTGGGCCAGTGGAGCAGGTAGGTACCCGGGCGGAGTCAGAACTGAGGCTGGTGTCTTCCGCAAAGGAGATGGAAAAAAAAGGTTAAAAAAAACTAGGAAAGAGCAGCAAGTTTATAGAGCCGTAGTCTTGTTACCACACAGGTAGATATGACGAACTGGCGAAGAGTAGAAGATGAACCAGGAATTACAACCAACTTTCAATAAAAAATAAAAGCTTTGTTTATGGTTTGTAAACATGGCAAAATGTGCAAAAGTTCAAGGTGTATTAGTATTTCGCGAGGAACTGTATATATATATATATATATATATATATATATATATACATATATATATATATAAACATAAAGATTTTATGATACATCAATCTGTTATTTAAAAAAAATAGAAAACCGAAAAGTGGGGCTTGCATAAGTATTCATACTGCATGAAATAATACTTTGTGGAACCCCCTTTTGCTGCTGTAACAGCAGCAAGTCTTCTGGGGTTTGACTCTACAAGGTTTGCACATCTAGAGACTGACATTTTAGCCCATTCCTCTTTACAAAACAACTCAAGCTCTGTCAAATTAGAAGGAGAGCGTTTGTGAACAGCAGTTTTCAGGTCTTTCCACAGATTTTCAATAGGATTTAGGTCAGGACTTTGACTGGGCCATTCTAACACATTAATAAGTTTGTTTTTAAACCATTCCATTGTAGATTTAGCTTTGTGTTTAGGGTCATTGTCCTGCTGGAAGGTGAATCTCTGCCCCAGCCCCAATTCTCTTGCTGACTCCAGCAGGTTTTACTCCAAAATGTCTCTGTATTTGGCTCCATCCATCTTCCCAACTATTCTTACAATCTTCCCAGTCCCCGCTGAGGAAAAGCAGCCCCATAGCATGATGCTCCCCCCACCATATTTGACACTGGGGATGGTGCACTCAGGACGATGAGCAGTGTTAGGTTTGCCCCATACATAACGTTTTGCATTTGGGCCAAAAAGTTCTATTTTTGTCTCATCTGACAAAAGCACCTTCTTCCACATGGTAGCCGTGTCCTCCATATGACTTCTAGCAAACTTCAAACGGGATTTCTTATGGCCTCCTTTCAATAATGGCTTTCTTCTTGCCGCTCGTCCATGAAGGCCAGATTTGTGTAGAGTATGACTTATAGTTGTCCCATGTACAGCCTCCCCCAGCTCAGCGGCAGTACGTCGCAGCTCCTCCAGAGTTATCTTGGGGCACTTGGTTGCATTTCTGACCAGTGCTCTCCTTGTTCGGTCTGTTAGTTTAGGTGGACGCCCGTGTCTTGGTAAGTTCACAGTGGTGCTATACCGTTTCCATTTCCGAATAATGGATTGAACAGTGCTCCGTGAGCTGTTCAAATCTTGGGAAATCTTTGTATAACTTAACACTGCTTTAAACTTCTCCACAGCTTTATCCTGGACCTCTCTGGTGTGCTCCTTGGCCTTCATGATGTTACACTCCGACCATAGCTCTGAGGCCCTCACAGAACAGCTATATTATACTGAGAGCAGATTACACACAGGTGGCCTCTATTTAATGGTTAGGGCAAGGTCTGAACATTCTGCAGTCATTAGGAATGTTATAAAGGCGATTTAATGCACTCAGATGCTGTATGAATACTTATGCACGCCCACTTTTCACTTTTCTAAAATAACAGAATCGTGTATCATCTTGCTTTCACTTCACACTTGTCTGTTACTTGTGTGTGAACTTTCAGAAAAAAATACAAAATGTGCAAAAGTTCAAGGTGTATTAGTACTTTTGCAAGGCACTACACACATATATATATATATATATATATATATATATATATATATATATATATATACACACACACACACACACATATACATACAATATATAATTAGGACTAAATAAATAGATGTCAGTTAAAAGCTAAGCTAAAAAGGTGGGTCTTGAGCCTGCTCTTAAATACATGAACGTTCTCTACGGTCCTGAGCTTTAACCTAAATTTACTGTTCAAAGATAGTAAATAAATTGAACACTGCAAACTTGGATCATGTAGGGCCAGGCCTACAGAGAAATGCTGTTGCTGTTGCATAAGGCTGAATTACAGGGGTGTGCTAAAAATTGACACTTTGACGGTAACTTATACCCTATGTATCATTCCTATGATACAAATTAGCAAAGTAGCTACTAAGGATTCAAAATAGTGAACTGTGTTAACTCAGGATAAGTGCACATAATTTGAAGTGTTTTATCCCAACATCCAACAACCATTCACTTTCATCAGTGCGACTGGTGCAGTATTGATGTGACCAGATGCACTACAACAAATGGCCAATATTAGTAACAACAAAAATGTTTCAATGGAAATGAGTTAATGCACTTGTCTTTTAAAACTAGGCCCAGCAATTATAAAGAGTCTTTGGTCTGAGCAGGGCAGCTGTTGTGTCAATGTTGATATTGATCCAATGACCACCTCTCATTGTGGAGACACCAACCCCTTTCTGGGACATCCCACACGCAGATCTGCCCTGTTCAGGAACTGGACCGGTTCCCATCTGTGATCCACAGTCAATCACAACACAGACAGCTCAATTGAATACCTTGAAATCTTTTTACCTAAATACAAAATGTACTAAAATGGGCAATATCATATTTGTAAAGTAACACTCATGTATTTACAATGAAATTACAAACCAAAATCTCCAGTTTTAAGACTTACAAAGCCACTTATGCACAAGGTAATGTATAAGTGTTGGGTAGTAACTGAGGGTTTGAGGGTATTTAGAATACAGTTACTTTCCTAAGATCAAAGGAATACCTGACAGAACTCAATTATTAAATTTCAGTTTCATATTCATAACAATAAGAGAGAGAAGATGGAGACAGCCGGGGAAAGGTTTAGCTCTACGTCATTCTGGGCTGTGGGGGGCGTTTGCAACATGCTTTTTTTACATTCCTAATTAATAGCAAATACGTTAGTAACAGCTGGTATAGCACGTCTAGCTGCTTTTTTTTTTATCATACACTGCTTTTATGCATGAATATTATGCAAATTAACATGAAAGTATTGTAAGTATTCAGAATACAGTATGATTGGACAAAGTAACAGAATACGTTACAAAATATACTTTAAGGCCAGTAGTCAGTATTCTTTAACTAAATACAATTGCAGTGTATTCTCCTCAACACTGTATATTGTATGAAAGAGCTTCAAATGTGTAATTACAGTGTAATCAAACCTTTTACTACACAATAAGTAGCTTTCTAATAACCAGAGTTAACAATCCCCAATACCCAGTGGGCCTACAAAAAGTATACATTTGTAATGCATGATACTGTTCTAAAAACGTCTGCAAGTAATAAGGATGTGTTAAAATAATATTAGTGCACATAAGTATTTGTGCTGTGTTATATGATCATGGAAGTCTTACATAACGTGAGAAAGTGTGTGGCCGGCTCATTCATGATCAGAGAGTCTCTCCCTTGGGTGTTTGATTTATCAAGAATTCAGTTGCGGCAGCTGCCAATATGGTGTTCTTTTAGGGCGGAGGGATGGTCAGCCTGCTGTGGGCAGGGGTCAGCTCTGAACCAGATCAATGGAAGAAGTCATTATCAGGTTATGAATGCTGCAGGACTGTGGGGGTACATGGGAAACTACGTACCCGAGGACCACTATAGTCGATCACACACAGCCCATCCCCACTGACCCCAGTAATGTCCAAAAGCCCAGCTTGAATGGGCCTGGCCTTTCAACTGACCTCTGTTGGAGAAAAGGGAGATTTTTCAGTGCCCCTGCGAAGGAGGCCTAGCCCGCACAAGCATAAGCAATAGTTTCAATTGAATCATATTAAAGTGAGAAACTATTCTTGGACTTTTTTGTGTGTCAAAACTTAAGGTACAGTCTCACAAGAACAAACACATTTGTTAACCCTTTTTTCACAGAAATTTAACTTAAATGTTGAATAATGCACTATGCCTCCCCCTGCTGGAAATAAAACTATATTACAATAAATGTACACGTAGGATGGCCTGGCTAATGCCAGACTGCTGTGTGCGCTCGAATCCTTTCGAACTGCACAACAGTCTGGGGACCCCCCATGGGACCCCCTCTCAGGTGTGTGTTACACCGGAGAGCATTCCCTCGAGCACACGCACCAAACAATCTCACTTCCACGTTTACTTAGGAACACCTAAGTGATCATTTGAACAACTTTATCATCATATAGACATTTATTAATGAAAAAGAAAGCGACAGTGAGGCTTGATATGATTTTACTAGTGAGTTTGAAGAAGCCAAAACAAATAATGTAAATATGACATATTTGAATCTGAATTACTTTGTAAATTCATAAGGGAACATTAATTGTTTTCATTTAAAAGTATGATCAGTCAAACTTGTGATTTTTGGAACATTATGGGCTGTACCGTTCGTAGGGACGAGAGTGAGAGCGTGTCTGAAAGTCACAGCTCGAATTTCTGATGAGTGAACCTCTGAAGGTGCCCTCACTGAGGCCTGAGTGGAAGGGTGTGGGGTAAGGGAGGAGGGAACGGTTTCAGAAAGGCCCTAAATATCACTTGTGATTTTAGGACACTACTATAATGTAATTAGATTTGCATTTTATGTTTTAAAATAAATATTTCAAAAACAGAAAACACAAATATTGACTATCCTTGAGGGTAAAGGGGTAAAAATCTGAAAGAAATATATTAAGGATCACATTTTTATTTTATTTTGACTGCTTTGTTCTGGATATCGTGCATGAAAAAAGATTGTTGTAGTTGTGCGTTGTTTCAATTAATTGTATAAACATATATTTTTTTGTAAGTTTGTAAGTTGGTCTGTACGAATGTAGCTGCTTGAAATGTTCTGAAATGTTCTTTTTTTATTTTTTTTATTGCACTTGGGGGTGGGCACTCATAAGCTTTTGCTTCAGCCCACTCCTTTTGAGCACTATGTGTACTGCTCAAATAAACAAATAAACTAAACTAAACTAAACTAAATATTGACTATGAAAATATAATTCGTATGATCTACATTACAGGGTCATCAGGTTTTGTTTGTAATTAGACCCATGTGAAGACGGTCATGTAGTTAATTTGCAGATTGATTGAAACCAGGTTATTAACCAGGTTATTAAAGAAAACTATGTCAACACAAAGAATAATCATGTTCACAAGATGGATTTAAAAAATTTATTTTCCGCGTGTGGCATTTCTTAGTTTGCCATAATAGAAGTCTGTCTACATGTCCAACGGCTACAGTCTTGTTACAAGACATTTTGTGGTAAAGCACTTGGTGGTTTTACATTTATCTGTGTACTTTACAACAGCAATATTTTATTTACATTGTCTTAAAAACTTAACATGATTGTTCTATGGTACAATACAGTACATACATTACAGTAAAGGCCTCTATATGTAGATTTAAGTAGGCTATATAAAGAGCAGAACATGATATGTTAAGTCCTCTGTAAACATTTAAAAGGTGAAAGAGATTCTTAAATTGTGACAAAAGCAGTGTGCTGATACAACTGGTTCAGAAGTAAGACTTTGATAAAATAAGTCACTTTACAAAGGTATAAAACTGTTCACTGAGACAAGAAACAAGTCCATGTAATTGTCCTGTAAAAATTACAGGCAGTGTAAACATGTTATCATTATGACGAGTCTATCTAAAAGACATCTTACAAGGCATTTCATTGAACCACAACACAAGCAACAAAAGATAAGAGAGAGGCACTGGAGTCTCATAAGGCCCAGGACTTAAATCCCTGTATACCAAATATATGTATATCTATGAAACAAATCCAATTATGTTTTAGATGGCATATTTCTGAGGGTCAAAAGCAGCTTAATAGTGGTTTTAAGAAGACAATTGTACAAAAATATGTACATAATATTTAAGAAATCTAGTCACATTCCCACATATAAAAGTATATACAGTACTGCATAGAAATTGAGCATTCATGTAGCCAACACTGCATTTAGTATTTTATTAATATTAAGTCAACAATCTATGATTTGAGCCGATTACTGGTCTTAATAATTATACTTTTCTTGACAATGACATTAATTTTAAGTGTTACTCGTCTGCTACAAAATGTTTTAATTTCCTCTTTCTGCTTTTTAATGGAATGGAACGAGATCAGCCCATGATCCCCAGGTCTTGGCTTTTCAAATCAGTGCTAAATATCGAATCTGTTCATAAAAACCTAAAATTTAGGTTACTGTGGCAAAATAACTTAATAAACCTTTGAATTAACATAATAATCTTTTACACAACTTAACCATCCGAACAGCTCTAGCAAAACAAGTTCAAAGTAGTAAATTAAATTAAAGTTTAAAAAAGGTTAACTTAAACTTTGTTACCAAGAGTCTGAGGCCTGTCCTTAATCTGTCCAAACACACTGATGCCTTTAGTCCTAATCCACGCCGTCAAAGCCTTGAGCATTCTCAATGGCAATGTTGAGTTTCTCTCTCAGTTCCTCAAAAGACTCATAAGGAGGCAGGTCCAGGCGATTAAAGCTGGGAAAGTAAAAGACCAGTAAAAACAGAGTTATCACATTTTTGTCAACTATTAGACTAGATTCAACTGTAAAAATGCACATTTTCCTCTATCCAGAAGTACAATGCAAAAATGTACAAAATGTGGCAGTGACCCCCAGTCAAGTCTCAAGCAGGTCTTTAATTCCACACTTTAAATAAAGCTTACACACAAGAGGATAATTGCTACACAAGATAGTATTCTACTGTATTAATTTACTATATTATTTTTGTTCAGTTTCACAAAAGCTGCCGACCCTCATAGTGAAAACATTTGGCCCCTGGGTAAATGTAATTGGTGACCACTGAACAACAAGTAGTACAAATATTAACTATGCAATGTAACTGAGGTCCGTTACTGAAAAGTTGCTAAACCAAAATAAGATCTTTAATTTTTGTTGTACGGTTTTGAGTGCCAGAAAGTCACGGCAGAGACACGGCAATTTCACAATGCTAATGTCTTACCACGTGTGGGCTCGTGGAAGCTTGTCACGTGTTCCCCACTGCTCAATGGTGAAGGGTTGTGGTCCATTAGAGCCTGAAAAAAGTTTCAAAAGCTTAAATTTCAATCACTTGGACAAAAAGAGAAAACACAAGTTCTACAGTTTTATAAAAGTATAGTAAAAATAATAAAACCAGCATTAAGTAACTAAACATCTAAAACAATGGAAAAAAACTCACCATAAAGTTCAGCAAATCCATTCATGGGGACTCTGGAGGTTCCTGTGACAAACTGTAAGAGCCTAATTCGTTTCTCTGCATCCATCAGCAGCACTGTCTAAAATATTAAGAAGAAACAGATTATTGTACTGTATATCAACACTTTGACCCAAATGAGTTCCAGTCTCTGCTCATTGTCCTCAAGCACAAGGACATCTTACTTTCCAAAACCAATGGATCACAGCGTGATTGGCGCAGTAACTGTTCTTGTACTTTGTGTTTTCTTTCCAGTCGTTCACATCTACATCCCCCAATCCACACATGAGCAGCTGTGGAGATGAAAACAACAGACAATTTTACAGATTCGTTTTAGACCAAATTCAAGTGGGCAGTGTGGGAAGAAAACTTACCTCCAGCTCATTCTCATCAAAAATCTTGATAACGTCCTGTGGAATTAACTCAAAGAAGCCCTGAAACAGCAAAAGCACATATTTGTGATTTTAGTTCCAAAAGAACTGCGCTTGATCTAGGAGAGCCTGAGAAAGGACTGGCTGCCAAAGCGTAGCTAGTTGCTACACATTAATGAGTCCTGAAGCTATATGGGAAATAATACATTTACCTCTTTGAAAGCTGTCATCTGCTTTTGTACTCTATTCATAAATCTCCACTGTATCACCAGGCTGCAAAACAAAAAGCAAAATATTTATCTCGTCAGAAATTACCTCCCTGCCTCCAAACCAAGAACATTTTTCTCAAAACCAAAGGGCACTTTGCAACCATTGCATAAATATTAAAAAAAACTACTTTGTCACTGGATCCAGAACCTTCATGTGCCGCCACTTTGCAAATTGCAACACCACCCATGTTGTATACAAGTTGGATTGTCCCTGTGGTTGCTTCTACATGGGCATGACAAAGAGGAGACTCAAGGATCGACTTTCTGAACATAATTACGCAATAAAAAAAGACAATCCAAATTACCCAATGGCAAAACCCTTTAACCTCACCGGCCGTAGAAACATCAACCGCCTGAGGGCTATGGTCATTGATGTTAACCCTCACAACATACGAGGGGGTCAGGATATGGTTGTTTACAGGCCACGAAGATTTTTCTGTCTTTCTATAATTATTTGTTGGATACGTGTTCTCACATGCGCTCATGAGGTCGTTCCTTTCAATAATATAATGAGGTCCTGGGGCTGTCAACTTTAACAAGCTTTATCTACAAAATCTAAACTCTAAAAATGTAACACTAAAAAAAAAAATAGAAACTAAAATACATTTAAATATTCTTTTATATATATATATATATATATATATATATATATATATATATATATATATTGGGGCTATGCATTGTGTATTGCCGGTTTTCTGTATGTTGTAAACTGATCCATGTTTGTGGATTTTTTTTCTACAACATGCTCTCCTTCGAGATATCTTTTACTGGTGTAATTTTAAATGTGTGTTTCAATATCATGTCTATTTCGGGGTCACCCTTCACTTTGCAATTTAAAAAGGGACTAGATGCAAGTTGGTCATTTTTATACTCACTACTGCCACTTCAGGTCTTAAGCGTAACTGCAGTTTCTATATTACGCTCGTGCATGACAGCAATTCGGACCCGAATTAACAACTTTCTGAGTGACAGTGCAGGATTTTAGAGGCAGTTGTGGTGAATAGGTTGGGCTCATTCTACACATTAGGACATCGCTAGAACATGTAGGGAGGAAAATACTTAATTTTAACATTTTTAAACTCCATATAGTCGGCGTCTCCAGCTTAATAAAAGGACTCTTATCCTACCCATCAAGAGTGCCTCGGACACTTCATTTTTCCTCTCAGTCCATGTTTTCATGGTTTTTGTCCTCAAAGAGCAACTGAACATTTTTAACAACTCTGGACCCACTGATGCACTCATCTTTATCTTGCTTAATATTATTTACATTTTTAAAAATCCTTACTGAATCTAACAAAAGCTAAATTAGACGGGTTTTGTCACTTACTGGATGTATTCTTTCTTGTTTTCATTGGTCACCACAATTTCTGAGCCGCCTGGCTTCAGGTCATGCTGGTGAGTCTAAATGTACGATAATCACAAACCATTAGTTTTACAAAAGTTAGGAAACAGTCTTAGTTGTGAACCAAACAAACCTGTCCAAAGAGCTCCTCATCAACAGTGAATCTCAAGTCCAAGTCTGTGGGATCATTCTCCAAAATCCACATCAATGAGTTGAAATATTCACTGTCCTTAAACAAACAAACACAAACACTGCAAATCAGGCACTATATTCCATGTAATGCGCTGAAAGAGGAATACTTTGTAATACTTACAACAGACTCCATGTCCTGGAGATTAATCGTTTTCTGCAACATCATTTTATAGAAGGGTCTAATGAAGAAAGCTGTAAGCAAAAATTCAGAATCATTACTTCATTAATAGGGTCGAGATGCAAAGAAGAGACAATACACAAGATTAGGTTCATAAGAATGACACAAGAAAGATTTGAACATAATTTGTAATAATACAAATATACTGTACATTTCGGCCATGTACACATACTCAAATATGAGCCGCGGGTTTTAATAGTGCCGTGCATCCGCTCAAAGCAGTCCATGGTGCAGATGAGGAGGAAGAGACAACTCATCCCGGAGAAAGGTACAGGGCAGAGGGAAGGCGGCAGGGATAAACACGTAAAAAGTGTAGAGGCCAACGCACACCAGAACGCAGCACACCGCGTCACGGCACTTCAGAGGCTTTTCTCAAACCGTGCGGGACTTTACACACGTGATTTATACATGTATCATAAATAAAAGAAGACACGTATGTCCGTGTTTTAAGAAACAAAAACCTGGCTCTTTTTGTAGGTTAATAGCGAGTTGGCGACAGACACGAGTTTAACATGCTTCCCCTGATGCATGAGCCCTGACGATGGTTTCTCTGTCTCCGCGGTTTCTCTCGTCCCTTCAAACAAAGTTCACGGCGGTCTCCCCGTCTGTCATTGCCAGACCCGCCTCTGCAGGATGGTTAAAAGCCTGTGTTTTCCTCCGCGGCGCTGCTGGATTCAGCAGATCTGAATCGTGGCGCAGGGTCCAGCGCGTCACTGCAACCTCGGTGTGCGTTCTCTGATAGAAAATAAAAGGAGGCGGCTCTTTTGCCGCGCGTCAAGGCGTTTCGGTGCGTTAGGGCGAGCAAAGCCTTTCCACATTTAGGCTAAAGTGAGCCTTCATCATTTTAAAATTTACTCATCTACCGTTCCTCAGCCAAGAGCAGCGTTGATTAGAAGTCCCGTCTCACTTTTGGGTTTACTGCTAGAGAGTGCCTCTAGTATGGAGGACCGTGGCCGCCAAAACATCCATCCATTTTCTTCCACTTCTCCATTGCCGGGTCGTGGGGGCAGCTGTTGGAGCTGCCCAATTCACATTGCACCAGCCCCTATGGCTCCTCCTGCAGGTGGTGAGACCCTACCAGGGGAAAGAAGCCCCCGACAACAGAGCTCCCAGGATCATTCGGGTGCTCAAACCCCTCCACCACGTTAAGGGGGCGGTTCCAGGAGGAGACCGCCAAAACACAATAAATAAATATATAAAATAAAGATACAATTTGCAAAGAAATGCATGCATTTATTTATTTATTTTTGTTTTTATTTATTTATTTTTGTATTTATTTATTTATTCATTTATTTCTGTATTTATTTATGAATGAGCGTGTGAATGGGTGAGTGGATCCTTGCTGGAAAGCACTTTGAGTGTAGAAAGGCGTCAGTTGGTAGAGCTGGTAGTCTCATGATCGGAAGGTCAGGGGTTTGAATCTTACCTCCAGCATAGACATTGCCAAACATGAACTCTGCTTTATAGTCTAGCGCTTTTCCACCTACATAAGGCACTCAACGCGTTTTCCAGCAAGTATCCACTCACATTCACACGCTCATTCATACGCCAGTGTAAACAGACACTGGGGGCAAGGCAGGTGAAGTGTCTTGTCCAAGAACACAACGACAGTGTGCCCCTGCAGGATTCAAAACTGCCGATCCTCCGGTCACAAGGTGACCCGCTCTGTGCCACTGTCAATAGACAGAAGCAGAGCTCGTGTTTGGCAGTGTCTATGCCTATTACCTAGGACTTGTTTGCCATGGGAGACCCTACCAGGGACACGAAGCCCCCGACAACAGAGCTCCAGGATCATTCGGGCGCTCAAACCCCTCCAACCACGATAAGGTGGCGGTTCCAGGAGGTATTATATTTATATATTTATTTATTGTTATGAAGCCTAGGCGTTAATTCAAACTGGTAGACTAATTTCAGCATCACCGACCTCCAGCCAATGAGCACTTCCGAGAGGACACACCTCCACCTCACCCATCAGCGTAAGAGCCGCACCTCCATAGCAGCCAATCATCGCCCTCGGTCCCGCTTCTAAACCCCAGCAATCATGGTTCGTTCGCTTCCCAGCTGCGCTGCGACCCACCTCCACCCCTTCTCCGCCTTTTCCGTCCATGGCTTCTACCTGCTGCATCTTCACGGGTCTTCCGTGCCACCACCAGTGTCCAGGCTCCGGGGGAAGACATCCCTAACTCCAAGCTGTTCACTTACACGGACTTATACATCGATGTCTACCGCCGGGTTCTGATCGCCAAAACTAACACTCGTGTCAATGAATCTTCCCAATCGCTGCTTTCGTCTGTTGAGTCTATCCAGGTTGAATTGGCAGCCACGGTCCTCCATACTTCTAGTGCCTGTTGCACCATCATGTTGGCCGCAGGGTTCAAAGCGTGGGAAAAAAAGTATAGGCGTATAGGCCGGAAATTACGGTATATATTATTTTTTTAAACAGTTAAAAAAAATAATGAAAAATATAATGACCTTATTTATCTATCTATGGTCTCTTCTTGAAGTGCAAATAATACATTAAGTAAACATTGGTGGGTAACTATTAATTAATATTATTTTACTCACATTGAAGCAGTACATTTAAGTAAGTATAGAAACAACAACAAAACACAATACTGCTCTGCATATTAAAGGATTAACTCACCATCAAGAAGCTTGCCATGAAACACAGCCATGCCTGCAACACGACCAATGAACTTGAAGTAGGTGAGGTGGTCTTCATTGCATAAACCTGAGTTTGGATTAATCTGCAGAGTGTAGTTGTCCCTAAAATAAAGACATTAATTGTGATTTTTCTCTCAATATACCACTGCTCCAAAGAAAGTTACTTATAGACTAACTTGCACTCACGTGGCAGAATACTCAAACAGCCCATAATACGGATTGAACATTTCTCTGGACATAAGAAAGAACCACTCTCTGGCAATGCCTCCATAGTCCAGACCCTTTTCTCCCTCAAACTCCACCCACAGACGCGCCTTCAGCAACTCTGGCCTCTTCACAGACAGGATACGGCGGTACGAGTCCTCGAGCACCGCACTCCGTCTTAGCTTCATCTCAAAACGGTTTGGGATGTCAGCCTAGATTAAGTCCAGATGTAAAATTAATTACATCTGAGATGTAATTAATGAAAGAGAATAATGCTGGTTGCGCAGTAAATACTTACTGGTTTCTTTAGTTTCTTTCGGAAGTAATCATACTTCTGTTTGTAGTCTCTGGAATATGGCACTGCCTGAAAGGTAGAAATAATACATTATCTTCAACAAAGTACAATCAGAAGCACAAAGCATACGTATAAAAATCTACTCACTGGTCCAGTTATGGCTGAATTCTGTAATCTGGGATCCTCCCATTGTGTGGTCCTCGTGTCTGAACAAAAATCAATACATGATTAAAGAATGCTCTCATAGAAATGAACAAATATTTATCTACAGTAAATATACACATACTATGATCTATGTAGAATATGCGGCAATCAGAATGAACTCTTTCTTCCCAACCAGGCTGTCAAAAAGAACAATTTACATACAGTATTTGAAATAGATATACAGTAAATACAGCGGTGGATTGTTGTCAAGCTGCATTTAGTAACAGAAATTGTTTGATTGAATTTGGTAATTTCTAGAATAGAAAATCCTACCGGCAGAGCGCCGAGATCTTTGGGGTCAAGCGATGGCCTCCTCCTCATTTGCACAGGGATCCTGGGTCGCGGATCTTCCTGTTCACAGGAATGTAAACAGGATATGTGTCACTCACACAGAACATGGCGTTCACTCATGATTTTCATCAGTATATTGTTACCCAAGTGGTCTTCTTTGTGTTATGGTCAATGAAAAATGGTCTTCCATTGGGAGCACTGCGAACCTCCCAACCCGCTGGCAATGATCCAGACTCAGGAGTGGGTCCAGGGCCTGTGGGTCCAGGGCCTGTGGGTCCAGGGCCTGTGGGTCCAGGGCCTGTGTCTACAGACGCTGACGAGGGGCCTGGGGCGTGCTGAGGCGGCCTCTCTTCAGATGCAGACATTTGTGATGTGCTGGGGCTCTGCGGTGCATTTGACTCAATCTGTGGGACTGATGCTTCAGGAGCTCTCTGAAAGGAAAAAATAATCAAATTCATTTGTGTATATAAAGATTTTAATATTTGGCCAAGAATGTGTAGTGTAAATATTAACCTGAATAACAGGACGAGTCCAGGTGGTGGTTCTGGTATTGTGGTTCACAAAGTAGCGCCTTCCTTTACCATCACGCTTTTCTTCCCAGCCAGTAGGTAACCCCGTAGAGGTTGGAATAAGCTATTGTGTGATATAAAATCAATTCATATAAAGAATGTAGGAACAGTAGGAATGTTCTCCATGTCCACGTGTGTTAACAATAAGGTAGTTCGTGTGTCACCCCATCACAGTAACACAGAAAAAGCAAAACATTTCCAACAGTCACTGTAATACATACCACAGGATTAACAGGATGTTCCTCCCCTGTTGAAGTCCGGGCACTGCCCCTTAGACTGGAATGGCGAGAGTTACTAGTGTGATTCTAAAACATAAGAGAAAAACACAAGACTTTCACCAAATGACTTCACATGCGATGCTGTGTTTTTCTATTTTAGTCTGTATTGAAAAAATACATAACTGTAACACTGTGTACTGTAAATCTGTGTACTTTGTAAATGTATTAGTCCAATCCACAAAAGAACACTTCTAAGTAATATGACATATTTTCACTCAAAGACCATATGAACCTTAAAGAAACTCACAGGTTGAGAGCTGTGCTGTTCAGCAGCAGACGCTCCTGAAATTTGAACGTTGCTCATATCATCACAAAATGAATAAATCTCAAAAGGCGAATGAGGCCGAGGGGATGTGACCTGGCTATTGCTGTGATGTAAAGTGGAGGGGTCTTCGGTTAAGATCTCCCAGCTCTGAAATAGAGGAGAGGCATCAGGCACAAACTGTGTGAAAGTCAGACTGCATTTTTTACAGAAACGCAACAAATGACCTTCAGATCATCTAAAGAAATAGGATGGGGCATGAGGCTTCAAGTGAAGCTAGTTATGATACATTTCATAATCCTGGTTGGTCTTGTTTTGTTCCATGAGTTTGTCAGATCGCAGCCCAGCTCCAACAAGGTTTATCCAGGGTCAAACCCACAACATGTGTAACTGAACTTACTGACAGATAAAAACATCTGTCTGTCACTGGCTGGCCGCCCAAAAATACCCCACTGATTAGTCCCACATCAAGTTTAGTAAAGTAGAATAAAGTGCATGTAGCATTTTTTAGCGGTAGAGGAAACCAGAGGAAACCCACGCAAACACGGGTAGAGCATGCAAACCCGTTCGAACCTGGGACCTTCTTGCTGTGAGACAAGAGCACAAACCACTGAGCCACCGTGCTGCCCACTTATTGTTTCAAACAGACCATTTACTCTGTGGGAAACAACAAAAGGATAACATTTATTACCTCTGGAGATTCTTGTGTGTTCTGTTCGGGGTCTGAAATCTGTCTGCGCGTATTAAAAGCCTGCTCTGCTTCCACATTATTGCTTTGTCTCCTCTGCAAGTCCACACCGTTTTCTCTTAAACACAGAATAAACATAATAAACAATAAAACATTTTGAAAAACAAACAAACAAGGTAAACCGTTCAAAACGTACTGCATAGTAGGTCGCTGCCACTGTGTGGTCCGACTTTCATGGTTGACAAAGTAGGTCCTTCCGAGGTTGTCCTGCCGTTCCTCCCAGCCAGGGGGCAGCGCAGGGAGGTGCTGGCTCTGTCTTGGGCCAGACATATCCTGGGACTCTAGAAACTCCCAACCGGGCTGCTACATACGTATGAACATCCATGTAGTTTAGTGCAAGAATATTTGAAGTGAGAACTGTAAATCAAGTGTGTAACATGTGATGGTAGGACTTACATCCATGTCTTCGGTTTGATCAGCAGGGTCCTGACTTTGGTCTGGATTTTTAGGAAGGTAAGTCATTTTTAGACGAAGATTACCCTTGACCCTTGACTTGGGACTACATAACAAAAAACAATGTGAATTATACAATTATTCAGGAAAAATTGTGATTATTCACTAAAACTGTGAACAAATTGTTCAAAGTGTATGAAATAAAGCCAACCTTCGAGGGTGAAGCAGAAAATCCTTGAATGTGTATGGCCTTTCTGAATTAGGATTTTCTGTCTGAAGGAAAAGAAAAAGGAAAGAAAAAAAATAACATGTTTTTATAGACACATATCTATTGTATTTGTATGCATACTCTGATGTCACACTATGTCATGAAAATATATCACTAAAACAATATCTAGAATATCAAGAAGGCACAACATATTACAAAATCACAAAGGGCTTCAATCTGAAAGATTACCATGTTTTATATATGGTAACTTAAAAGGTTTTAGTCATGGTTTTCTGAATATAGCTCAATTTTAGCCTTGTTTTGATCCCGTTTATATATTATGTTTTGACACAATAAAAAAATGGCTCACAATTTTGGTTTAAATTCGATGGAACATTTGTCATCACAATAGGTGTGCCATTTTCAAGACAGTTATCAAGTATTGCAATTTTCCTCATACTGTAGGACAATTCCGGAGGTGTAGTTGTGTTTATAATAAAACAGAACTCAAGAAAAATATAGACATGGTCAACTGTGTTTCCAAAACTCTTGACATTCAAGTGGAACCAAATGTGGGCGTTTGTATTTATGTGGAGGACTGGGTCAAACGTTGGTTAATGAGCTGCGACTAACCTACGTCAGTATGAGTCACTGAACCCATTTAGCACATGGCCCTTTCCAGTAAATGACAACATACTCACAGGAATCTGATTCAGAGGGACATCCACCTGTCCTAAAAAGTCATCACGTGTCTGACAAAGAAAGAGATGCACAGATATTAGCATATGGCCATTAGAAATGCAAGGACATGTCTGCACACAGTGGGATACTGGGTAGTGTTTTGGTTAATGAAACGCACACTACAACCTTATACAGAGCAATCCATCTTTACAAAATGTCTATAACCACATTAACAACCCTGGGCTGCCAGGGTTTGACATCTGCAAAGCTACTGATCTTAACCTAAAAGAACTCAGTCATTTACAAAACATCTCCTACCATGCTTTCTACATAAGCTTGATGTGTCACATTTTAGATGCATTTTTATTGTTGTTGTTTTTCTGAACATGTTGAAAAGAATATGTAAATATTTAGGTAAATGTAGTAAAGTATAAAGAGGAACCTCTTTAATTCTGCTGAAATATCATCTTGGCTACTAAATCTCCAGGTCAACTCCACCTAAGGTGCAGTTACACAAGAGTCTTAAAAAGACACACGCTGCAATTATTGTTATGTCAAAGTAGCTCATGGGGTAAAAAACTTTTTCTGGGATAACTCCTTTTTAAGGAATAATTTAACTATTGATCATTTACCTAAATCCTTCAAATGTTCAAAATGGGCAGAATACACACAGCTCTAAATTTCCAGAAGGCTAAGAGGGAGGTGGCCTGCACAGTTAACATATGTACATAACACGTGTGTTTGTTAAATTAACGAACACATGGGCTTCCCAGCTCCCACAGTACTATAAACTATGAAATTATGCCAGGACTGCTGGTATTCCTGACTATTCATAGGCTATATACAGTGCCTTGGGAAAGTACTAATACACCTTGAACTTTTGCACATTTTGTCATGTTTACAACCCTAAACATAAAGATTTTATTTAGATTTTTTTACTGAAAGTTCACACACAAGTGAGAGACAACTGTGAAGTGAAAGCAAAATGATACATGATTCTGTTATTTTCCAAAAAATAGAAAAGTGAAAAGTGGGGCGTGCATAAGTATTCATACAGCATTTTCGGAGTGCATTAAATTACCTTTATAACATTCCTAATGACTGCAGAAACTTCACACCTTGCCCTAACCATTAAATAGAGTCTACTGGTGTGTAATCTACTCTCAGTATAATATAGCTGTTCTGTGAGGGCCTCAGAGCTATGGTTGGAGTGTAACATCATGAAGGCCAAGGAGCACACCAGAGAGGTCCAGGATAAACTGGTGGAGAAGTTTAAAGCAGCGTTAAGTTATACAAAGATTTCCCAAGATTTGAACATCTCACGGAGCACTGTTCAATCCATCATTTGGAAATGGAAAGAGTAAAGAAACACTGCGAACTTACCAAGACACGACGGTTCACGTAAACTAACAGATCGAACAAGAAGAGAACTGGTAAGAAATGTAACCAAGTGCCCCAAGATAACTCTGGAGGAGCTGCGACGTACTGCCACTGAGCTGGGGGAATCTGTACATGGGACAACTAGAAGTCGTACTCTACACAAATCTGGCCTTCATGGACGAGTGGCAAGAAGAAAGCCATTATTGAAAGGAGGCCATAAGAAATCCCGTTTGAAGTTTGCTAGAAGTCATATGGAGGACACATCTACCATGTGGAAGAAGGTGCTTTGGTCAGATGAGACAAAAATTTAACTTTTTGACCCAAATGCAAAACGTTATGTATGGAGCAAACCTAACACTGCTCATCGTCCTGAGTGCACCATCCCCAGTGTCAAATATGGTGGGGGGAGCATCATGCTATGGGGCTGCTTTTCCTCAGCGGGGACTGGGAAGATTGTAAGAATAGTTGGGAAGATGGATGGAGCCAAATACAGAGACATTTTGGATCTGCTTGAGTCAGCAAGAGAATTGAGGATGTGGCGGAGATTCACCTTCCAGCAGGACAATAACCCTAAACACAAAGCTAAATCTACAATGGAATGGTTTAAAAACAAACATATTAATGTGTTAGAATGTTCCAGTCAAAGTCCTGACCTAAATCCTATTGAAAATCTGTGGAAAGACCTGGAAACTGCTGTTCACAAACGCTCTCCTTCTAATTTGACAGAGCTTGAGTTGTTTTGTAAAGAGGAATGGGCTAAAATGTCTAGATGTGCAAACCTTGTAGAGTCAAACCCCAGAAGACTTGCTGCTGTTATTGTAGAAAAAGGGGGTTCCACAAAGTATTATTTCATGCTGTATGAATACTTGTGCACGCCCCACTTTTCGTTTTTCTATTTTTTGAAAAATAACAGAATCATGTATCATTTTGCTTTCACTTCACAGTTGTCTGTTACTTATGTGTGAACGCTCAGTAAAAAATTCGAAATAAAATATTTATCTTTAGGGTTGTAAACATGAGAAAATGTGCAAAAGTTCAAGGTGTATTAGTACTTTCGCAAGGCACTGTAGCTGATCAATAATTAGTGACAAAATGTGAAGGGCACAAAATATAACAGTTTTCACAATGGCAATGTGGGGTTACAAGCAATATTTAACTGAATCTACACTTTTACAAACAGTAAAAAGTTTCATTGTTCACGCAATTGTATTTAAAAAAAGTTGTTTGATAAAACACTGAACCAGTTATCACAGGCCTGATAACTTATTACTAGTAGACCTTTAGATTATTATAAAGTGCTAAATGTGCTATAGGGTGGTGGGTGTGATAACTGATACTTCACAAACAGTGGCCTGTGGGGAACCCAAAGGGAACACACCATCCTTTACTGGGAAAGGCTCACACTATCTGCCTACATGACCCCATGTCCACAGATGGCTGGCATGACAGTGCTCTTCTCTAGTATCATGTTAAATTTGAATCCCCAGGACTGGGCAGTGCTACAGACCAGACTATCTGGAGTCAGGGGGACTATTTCAGAGTCACTTTATTTATATCAGCAAGAGGCACTGCATTTCCCACCACTAAAAATAGCTCAGCTAAATACTTAAGGCAATTACTCATACCGTTAAAAGAGTAATAAATATAATGACTTTAGAAAGCTATTTGTCACACAATAAAAAGGTTTTCAGAACTTCTTACTGTAAAATATGACTTGGCTGAACCACATACAAATGTATTTGTAGAAATTAAACTGAAAATCACTGTTTGCCCACATTGTCCTCGTTAATTGACAGCCGCAGATTGCTTTCCAGTTACTAATATAATTCAGTTGTTTAAACAAACATTTTGATGTTTTCTAGAAAGACCTCTCCCAGCAAAAGATGTACAAAAGGCTGTCAAGGCAGAAAGTTCTAAGCAGACAAAACCATCATCAATTTCAAAGCAAGGCGCAAAAGAAATCTGGACAAAAACAAATTTAAAATACTGACCTCAGATCTTTTGTTTGGACAAGTAGCGAGGTGTGAATTAACATCATTTGGAAGTTTATTTGGGCAAAAAGGAGACAAATGAATGTGCACATGAGGAGAAGAGGAGCAGGAGAGTTTTTGGTTTGAAACATGACAAGAAATTCCGGTGTTGTGATACGGCACCTCAAGAGAAAAACTCCTTTGTATTGCACGATGACTATGTGGTCTGCTTTTTTCTGAAGCCCTCTTCCTCTTATCTGGTGGTCTATTTGAAAATAAACAAGCAGATGTGCTGTGGTACAGTTTTTTGTTAGCCTCCTGTTTGTCTGGTGGATGGGGAAGTCTATGAAAAGCCTCAGGATGTCCCAGATGAACAGTAGCTTCTTTTCCAGGTAAAACTGGTTTCTGATGGGCAAAGTGCAGTCGAACACATCTAGATTGACGATTCAATCGGTCCAACGTGCAGGACTGTTCAATTACCCTATTGCTTTCCTCCATTTTATTAAATTGCACCATGTTTCTAGCAGCCTTGCATATTGAACAGCTCCCCTTTGGGGGAAAGTGGCCACTTACTCCACTAAACCCCTCACAACTGTTATCCACATCTTGAGAAGTTTCATTTGGTGCCACAGAGCTGTCAGGAGAAGCTGGTGGTGTGCTGCATGGGCTCTTTGGAAAGATAACCAGGGAGGAACAGCGTCTCAAAGGCACTTTGGACTTACAGCGCAGTATATTTTGCTCCTGGGTGGTCCTCTGCTTTTCTGGGGACTCTGCTTCAAAGATGCTGTTGCTGCTACAGTAGCCAGGGTCACTGGCCATACTGCTGCATGAGCCTTTGTCAGAACCTGTGCATGGTCCTCCTTCAACATCTTCTGTAGTGCAATCTACATCCCCGCTGGGCTTTCCACAAGGCTGCAGAGCAATACGCACAACGCTCTTTTTATTACACGGTCCAGCATTAATCCTGGGTATAAAGAGTGCAGAGTGCTGCTGTAAAATCCCATTCTCTGGTGACAGAGGGGTCACCTTCAGGTGGACAGAAGTGTGCGCCAGGCTCTCTGCGGGGCTGTGAGCTGACACACTGGCTTCAGTGTCTTCACCATGGCTGCTGAGGCTCTCTGATAGAGGGTCTGTGTTACTTCTCCTTGACGCAAAATGCAAGCGGAGCTGACGTGCCATTCGTTTAACTCTCTAATCCCTGTAGAGGCAGTGGGTTATTCATGATAAACGTGCTGGTAGGAAAACGGACGGCAAAGCAACTGCTCAATGTTCACTGCTGTGATCACAATCATTACTGGCTCTACATTGCCAAAATAGCTCTGGTGACAACCTACATTCCTGTCCAGGCTGATCTCAGCTTTTCGTCGGAGAAGGTCAGGGATTCTGTTTGGAGGCATGACCCAAACGTACGACCCCTGAAGCTCGAACAGCTTCAGTGTTGAGCAGCTACATAACAATCCAGATATCCAAGTCAGCTGGTACTTTCAGACAGATGTCTTAACCAAGAGTGCACTCAGTCCTGTTTGCCGACTGCATAAACAAAAAACAAGATGGTTGCTCACTGAGACCAAAGCTCTGGTAAAGTGTGCTCAAGACGACTTCCTGCAGCTGTAGATCGCTTCTTATGTTTCAACTGCTCAACGCCCCACAAATATTTTTACCTACAACTATTAAATTACGAGGGAGAAGAACAGTGCTCTGCACACGATTCCAATATGTATGTCTATAGAAACTCAAGTATGGTAAGTAATATCAAAACACTGCCACTGCACAAAATTAGAAGTTGATATAACACAGTGTGGCAACTCCTAGTGACTTGACACCTGTTATATGACACCTCTTGTAACAGTTTGTGCAGCTCTGATTGCCGTTCCATAAATGTTGACACTGTATTTATCAAAGGCAGTCTTTTGCAAGTCAGACCTGCCCATTTTTGAGCATATATAAAAAAATAAATAGGAATAAATGCATACATAATAAAATCCTACTGTGTACCTTCTTTTGTTTATCAATATTGTTTATTTTTTTACGAAGAGAAAAGCAAAGAACAAATGTGTCTTGCTTAATGATGGAGCAATATTAATATTAAATCACTGGTACAAATAAGATTACAACTAAGACCATAGTAAAGAAGAACACACCTCTTCATTGCTATAAACTGTACTGGGAGCATGAAAAAGCAACACCATGCAGCCACACCCAGCTTGTTTAATCATGTGACTGTGCGGAGTGACGTAGGTAAACTATATTAAGAAGCATCTAAAGCAACCAACAACGTCATCAAGATAACCAAATCGATCCACAACATGAGCACAACACAGCACACATCAGTAATTGAGCACTTCACAGCAAGGGTTGTAACTAATTTGAATAGCTTTGCCTTTTGACATACTGAACATATCTATAAATTAAACACGACTGGGGTCCATCAGCAAGTAGTCATTCATTTGAGAAAAAGTCTTCCGTTTAAAGTCAAATTGAAGGGTGGCGGAATCTTGAAGTCAGTGTTCGAAATACATTTAGTTCTCCTGAGACCCACAGTCAGGGGAGTCCGTTGCAACCATAAACACAAATACAAGGACAGAAACACATTTACTGTACATGCGCATTAAGGTTTACCAGTGACCTGAGTTGTACCTCAGCAAGCAAGAAATGGGTCAGCAGAACAACTGATATGCTCTGGTGCTGCCAAAAGCTTCTCACGTGTGTACTGAGTAACTGTTTAACCAGTAAGCTCCGTGCTATCATACCAACAGTCTTAGATCACAGCGGTTTCAGAAGAACTATAGCCATTTGCAACAGTTTCACAACGCAAACTCACTTCATAATCACTGTTCTTTGGACACCACATAATCATGTCACAGTCTAAAGCCAGATTTACACACATTTACAGCTTTACATACTAACATACTCAGTTTACCAATAATAGTGCACAGACCATGGCAAAATAGGGGATGCTATGCCATTGTAATGGCTATATACAGTGCCTCTCGAAAGTACTAATACACCTTGAACCTTTGCACATTTTGTCATGTTTACAACCATAAACATTAAGATTTTATTGAAAGTTCACACACAAGTAACAGACAACTGTGAAGTGAAAGCAAAATGATACATGATTCTAGGGCTGGGCGATATGGCCTAAAATCTATATCATGATATGAAAAAATAAATATCACGATAACGATATATTTGACGATATAATTGACAATGGAGGAATTGCTTCAAAATCCCAGCCTTACGCCTATTGGGAAGATTCATTCAGTGGTATTTTATTCTTTTTTTTTTTTTTTCACGGCATAATTGTCTTCCAAATATGATCTACTCAAGCAGTTTACATCCTTCATTTCATTTTACTTTTTCAGCACGTGTCCCCGTGTTCTACACTCACCGTTTATGCTGCTCTGATGGAGCCGAGCGTAACATAAATTATATTGTGTCCACAACGATATAAAAAATTACAACGATATCAAAACATTATATCACGATATGCAATACGATATGGCCCAACCCTACATGATTCTGTTATTTTACAAAAAATAGAAAAATGAAAAGTGGGGCATGCACAAGTATTCATACAGCATTTACGGAGTGCATCAAATTGCCTTTATAATATTTCATAATGACTGCAGAATGTTCACACCTTGCCTTAACCATTAAATAGAGGGCACCTGTGCGTAATCTACTCTCAGTATAATTCCAGCTGTTCTGTGAGGGCCTCAGAGCTATGGTCAGAGTGTATTGGTCACTAAGCAACATCATGATGGCCAAGGAGCACACCAGAGAGGTCAGGGATAAAGCTGTGGAGAAGTTTAAAGCAGCGTTAAGTTATACAAAAGATTTCCCAAGATTTGAACATCTCACGGAGCACTGTTCAATCCATTATTCGGAAATGGAAAGAGAATAGCACCACTGCGAACTTACCCAGACACGGCCGTCCACCTAAACTAACAGACCGAACCAGGAGAGCACTGGTCAGAAATGCAACCAAGTGCCCCAAGATAACTTTGGAGGAGCTGCGACGTACTGCCGCTGAGCTGGGGGAATCTGTACATGGGACAACTATAAGTCATACTCTACACAAATCTGGCCTTCATGGACGAGTGGCAAGAAGAAAGCCATTATTGAAAGGAGGCCATAAGAAATCCCGTTTGAAGTTTGCTAGAAGTCATATGGAGGACACAGCTACCATGTGAAGAAGGTGCTTTTGTCAGATGAGACAAAAATATAACTTTTTGGCCCAAATGCAAAACGTTATGTATGGGGCAAACCTAACACTGCTCATCGTCCTGAGTGCACCATCCCCAGTGTCAAATATGGTGGGTGGAGCATCATGCTATGGGGCTGCTTTTCCTCAGCGGGGACTGGGAAGATTGTAAGAATAGTTGGGAAGATGGATGGAGCCAAATACAGGGACATTTTGGAGGAAAACCTGCTGGAGTCAGCAAGAGAATTGAGGCTGGGGTAAAGATTCACCTTCCAGCAGGACAATGACCCTAAACACAAAGCTAAATCTACAATGGAATGGTTTAAAAACAAACATATTAATGTGTTAGAATGGCCCAGTCAAAGTCCTGACCTAAATCCTATTGAAAATCTGTGGAAAGACCTGAAAACTGCTGTTCACAAACGCTCTCCTTCTAATTTGACAGAGCTTGAGTTGTTTTGTAAAGAGGAATGGGCTAAAATGTCAGTCTCTACATGTGCAAACCTTGTAGAGTCAAACCCCAGAAGACTTGCTGCCATTACTGCAGCAAAAGGGGGTTCCACAAAGTATTAATTCATGCTGTATGAATACATGTGCACACCCCTCTTTTCAGTTTCTATCTTTTGAAAAATAACAGAATCATGCATCATTTTGCCTTCACTTCACAGTTGTCTGTTACTTGTGTGTGAACTTTCAGTAAAAAAAAAAAAAAATCTTTATGTTTATAAACATAAACGTGACAAAATGTGCAAAAGTTGGCACTGTATTTTACAGTAGAAACACAATAGGAGACAACTCGAATTTGGTTGTGTGGTGCGATTAACCAGCAGGTTTTTGGAATATTAAGAAGTCTTGTATGATGTTGCATAATATAATTATCACATCTTCATTGTCTCAACAAGAGACAATGAAGTAAAGATGATTAAAATAAAATCCCATCCATCTTGACGATAAAAATGAGAGGAAAAACAGTACTTTTGCAGTTTTGACTTTGTAACAAGTTCAAGTTTAGTTATAAGGATTGGTTCCAATAAATTAAAATACCACAAGCATCTGGTCAAATGTATGTGAATACTGCAAGAAATAATACAGCATGAGGTCATAATAACACACCTCAACACAATAGCAATATGGGAAGAAAATAAAATACACAAATGCAAACCTACCAGACGATTCTCATCAAATACTTCCAGCAGAAGGCGATGCTTCTTGGGATCAACCTGTAAAAACAACACAAAGAACATTATTGATACTCATGCCTAAAATAAATAAAAATAAGCTTTTGGACTTACTCTGAAAAAGAATTCTTCATTCCATTTCGGATCTAGAGTCTTACATAGAAAAATACAAAAAGATAAATACAACAACTTAATAGTGAATATGCAAACAGAGTCTTAATACTGTAGTTAATCTTCTCTTCCTGTCTCTGTCGAGTGCGGACACGTTTTCTCACTTCTCCTGCTTTCCTGCTTTTTCCTGCCTCTCTCGTGTCTGACTTTTATTTTTCCTCTTGGACCACCTGCTCGCTTTCCTCCCGAACCACTAAACCGTGGAATCGATTAACTGGAATCTCAGCGCAATTGCTAAGTTTTTTTCACAAAGTGAGGCCACAGTGGAGGTCATCTTCCCTGACCGGATTTTCACAGCTCGGTTTGCGATGGATGTTGTTTGCCTAGCGGTCTTATCGGTCGGAGACATCAAAGATATTTACTTCTTTGGACTCTTGATAACAGGGTACCTGCTTATTGGATGGACTGCCCTGGATTATCGGAAATTTGGAATGACAGCATCTTGCAATCGGACCACGCTGTTGTCCATTGAAATTGACAAGCACTTTGGCGCAGTGAGTGACCGAGTAATGGAATTACACAGGAAAGTAACGCACAACAATGATGGACTGTAATGTACGACCTGGCAGCTCGCTGTGGAGACGGACAATAGATGGACTATATTTCCTGGGAGGAAAAGGGATGAACTGTGAAAGGAACTACCTGCTCTGGAGAACTGAACTAAAGCTGAGACCAAGAAAAAATCTAATTCATTATAAATGTATGAACTATTGCTGGAATAATTCTCTTCCTCCTGAGAGGAGGTTTGAAGCAGCTGGACCCCTTATCTCTCCTACACCGTCAACACTTCCCTTCAAGGCCAAGCCACGGAGCTAAACCTGAAAAGGACTGAGCTCTCTGGGTCATATTTTGCATAATACTGACTTTCAGACTGTAAATAACCGCACACATACCCCCTCCCTAACCACGCTCCCGTTGTTCTCAGTCTGCCTCAACACGTTTCTTCAGCCCCACCCCCTGGTCAATGGCCAGTCTTCTTGTATTTCCCATGTCTTGATGTTTCTATATATGTGCTTTGCCTTAACTTAACCTGATTGTAATTTTGTATATCTTCTTTTGTAAGGCGCATTGAGTTGCCTTGCATACGAAATGCGCGGTATAAATAAAGTTGCCTTGCCCTGCCGAATGTCAATTACGTGACGTATTCACCTTTTTAACTGTTTTGGTTTGAAGACTTGTTACTTCTCCATTAATCGGGTCATAGAGAGACAATCTTGTGTAGGGATCACTGCAAATAAATAAATTAGATTTCATTAGGATGCAGATATTGGCCAAAATATATTTCAATGTTATTGCTCAAAGAGGTCATGCACAAACTCTAGAACTCACCTCTATATCAAAAATATAAAAATAAACTACTTGATACACTTGTTGAAAATAGCAATAAAGTTAAATAAAATAAATAATAATAATAGCTGCACAGTTAGACTTTAGTTAAGTATAATAGAATTGTTTTTATTGCCATTGTTAGTGAACAGGTTCACAAACTAGGATTTTTTTCCAGTTCAATCGTGCAACATGAAACATAACAATATAACTTAGATAAATAATAAACTACAGAAACTTTAAAACTATAAGACAACAAGGGCATTATAGTGTAATATACAAGTATTGTATGATATAAAATTCTAGGAATTATGAGAAATAACATTAGTATTAGTGCAATGTTGCTACTTGGGAAAAACAACCAGGCCAGCAGCCAATAAGGGCAACAATGATGCTTTGACAGTACTGTACAGTGATTTTCATACCTGGCTCCCAGTATATCCTTTTTAGCCAGACCAATTCCAGCAATGACTTTGACTTTGAGAATTCGGCTGTCCTCCTGAAATAACACAGCACTCTGTTAAATTAGACCCACGTTCAAAGAATGCAACTAATGGTTTATTTTCTTATTCTTTTTTCTTTTATCTTTTGTAATAGAAGTCCTTTACAGAGAAAGTAAAGGAAATAATTTACAAAAGTAGACGACTAGGCGATGTAGACCTTTTCCAAATAGAGCCTATTCCCATTTCCCATTAATTACGTAACGTGTCAATTACGTGTGATTTGGTAAACTGGTTGTGAACATTAGCATTAAATGAATTGCGCAATAACACATTTGCTCAGGGTTTAGGAACAAATAAACGTAAAACTTTTATATGTACACAACAGCCTACAAACCTAAGAACTTGCCCAAGTAACTTAAATAAATAAATAAAACTAGTGTTATAGCTGCGTTAATGTCACTGATGATGAAAACCAGCTGCTGGCAAAGCGATACCAGCAAACCTGTTGGATATGGATCATCTACGCTGCTACTCTAGCAAAAAATAATAATACGACAGTTACATAATTAAGTGTAAGAATTGATTTTTAAGAGAGACATTTTGGTGACACGAAAGTGGTGTTTTTGTAAAGTATCACGCACACGTTAAGGATAAGTTTTAGTGGGTTAGCTCAACTCGTCGCTGGTTGCTAACGACGTGGTCACATGAGTGTTTATAGGCGCGATCACTTTACCTCATCTGCAGGAAGTCCGCGGATCTGCGGAGAAAGGGTCGCCATAACTTCCCTCTCGATCGTCTCTTAGAAACGTATCTTTAGATAACGACGGGTTTATCGTTACTTCTCTACCTCTTCTTCTGTTGTTTACGCTGGTACTAGTATTCGTAAACCAGACCTACAGGCGGGCAGTGACCGCCTCTTCATTAACCATCCTCTGCGTAGTTCTCCTCCTCCTTCTACTTCCTTCACCTCCCATCTCTGCCCGCACAGGAACCGACAATAACAGGACAATGTAACCAGTTCAATGGTCACATAGTTGGCAACTTAACATTTTAAACACTCAAAATCGGCTACTAGGGTATACACGTTTATTTGCTAAACAAACAAATAAACAAACAAACAAACCTTAAAACAATAAACACGCTTTATACAGATCACAGCAAGAAAAGATTATTATGGAGAGAATACACTGGTGTAGACATGATTGAGTAAGCAAGATATTGCATAAAAAGCACAAGCAGTTTTGATATATCTTTGGCAGCTGCTACTGTCATAGCAACAGTGGTTAATTATGGACCAAAAACATTGCTATTGATGATTGTTTTATTACATTTATAATATTATTAAAAAAATGGAAATTGTAAAAGTTGCCATCATGAATATATTTTGTACAAATATACTGTAAAAGTAATATACCATAAAAGCCATATAGCAAATCAAATTCCGTAATAATAGTAATAGGCTAAACTAACTCACTCGGACTAGAAATCAACAATTTAAATACTGTCTGCTGAGCAAAGTGATTCTATCTTTGCATATATACTGTAGGTACTATCATTTATGCCTATTATTAGCAGTACCATTTTCAAATTTCAAAAGTGTTTGGCACTGACCAGGGAAGTGTATACTGGTTGTACTTTATCTTTGGTTAAGAAGGCTGATCAAGATTATCTTTAATTTAATTTTCTGGTTATAATCAGCTAATGTTTTATGTATATATATATATATATATATATATATATATATATATATATACATACATACACTATATTATATATATATATAAAATTATATATACTATATAAAATATAGTACATCATTTTGGTCTAAAACAAAAATGTGTTTTAAAAAAGAACAGCGCATCTGCTGACAAATGCTAGCTTGAAATCTGGATGGATGGATACTAATTAAATATACCAGAATTAGTTTTCATTCTTTGAATACATTTCTTTGCATAAGACATTCAAATTTTACAAATACAATTTCAAAAGTGCAGATACCCACTCACGGGGTTGATTTGATAAAGGCTAAGTTTTCCATTTTATCTACTGACCATGCCGTGACAACAAATGATGCATTATATGCATAGACTTACAAGAAAATTTAAAATAATTTAAATATAATTATCATTCATAAAATGACCAGCATTTTATACAGTTTGACAGTGATTTAAGCTCAGCCAGCTCATTTCAAATTGAATGCATCAAAAACTACTCTCAACTATTTATAAAATGCCATGATCAACACGACAACAGCAGAATAAGTTCAACCCATCAAACCAACAGCAGGATTATCTTTACTCTCAAGCCAATCCAGTCCACCAGAGTGAGTTGTTTCACCACTGATCTGCTGAAACATAGAGTTATTAACCAGCTCCTCTGAAGTATCTCTTTGATACTGCCCTTGCTGTTGATTTGGGTCAAACAAAAGGTTTGTGTCTAATGCGTTAAGGTCATCAGCTGTCATTCTGAGTTCATGGTGAAAGTTTGTTCCTGTGTTTAAGTCCTGCTCAACACTGCCAGCAGTAAGGTTGTCCTCTGGGACCATTTCTTTTACTGTGCAGCTGAAATCAAGCTGCTTGAGGTGAATCATCTGCTGCGGAGTCTGATCTGTTAGCTGTACATGGCCTTTATTATTGCTAAAAGCAGGATGCTCGTGAACAGTCTCTGGGTAACAGGGATTGCTGGAATCTGGTGACAAGAGATGGTCATTGCAAGGAAGATTTCCATCAGATTCAAGTATCTGACTGAGATTCATGCAGGCACTATAGCTGGAAGCTATGTTATTCAAACCAAGACCTCGCATCGGGTCATCGTGGGACCTCTCCAGCTTGTTCATTAGCACAGTGCCCAGGTGTTTGGTGCTGGATGGCTGCCCTTGTGGAGGCATTTCCTGAGTTTGCATCATGATATTGAGTGGCACAGAGCGACTTCTCTGAGCCATGCAACTAGCCCCAAGATTTGACTGAGTGTTGGAAAATAAGTTAAATAGTTCTGGTGTTACGGGAGAGTTAAAGGGAGACAGAACTGAACGCGGGGCATTTGAAAGGGCACCATTTCCAGAATTGGCACTTAAGTTTCTCTGATGTACTGCAGGGCTTACACTCCTACATCGAAAGGATGTTGAGTGGTTGTTGGCTTTATTATCTAGAGGAGCAGGCACAGCGAAGCCCTCCTGTTTGCTCATATTTGTCATGCTAGTTACCTGCTGCTGCACAGGAGAGATGGGGGTTAAACGGCCAAAAGCGTTTTCCTGGTACCTGGCATGTGGGACAGCAAAAGCATGAGGTTTTTGAAAATGGTTGTCTATCAGCCCCTGATAGCTAGGTACAATGCCCATTCCACTGTTTGACTTTGTTATAGTACTGCTGGTGTTGTCATAGCTATTATTCATCCATTCCAGTCTTGTCTTGTCTGGATGCGTAGCTGTTGGCCTCTGCATGGGCTTTACAGGGCTGCTAGCAACATTGATATCATGAAAAGCAGTGTTGCTGGAGTTTATAGGCGTAAATGCAAACGGGTTCCTGCACTCCACTGGGCTGGGAGGTACAGTGCTGCTGCAGTTAGAGTGTGGAGTTCCCACAGGAGTGTGGCGGCTGCTTCCCAGAGCACTGTCTACAGGAGTTGTCGAGGCCATGCGTGAACAGGGACTCTCCCTTGTCAGGACTCCTCCAATCATTTCTGGGGTGGGTGTAGGTGTTGGAGTTTGAATGGGGTTGCAATGACTATTTGTGGCAGGATAACAGGAATTAATGGGTTGATAACTTAAAGTCATGTTATCTTGAATCTCCGTTTGTTGACTTTGAAGAGAATGGCAGTTACTAAAGTCTTTGAGGTTAAGCTTCATTTGCTCCTCCATCTGTACCAGCTCCTCCACAATACTATCCTGTGTCACATCATCATCAAAAGAGAAGTAGTCAATATCCGGCTGCATTGTGATGGAATTTGTTGAAATATCTTGGTTGATGAACTGCATATTTTCACTAGTAGTATAGGATGGCACAGAATAGATGTGATGAGCTCTATTATCACTTTCACTTGAACGTGAACCCAAAATTTCCTTTGCTGCTGGATTGCTGGCATCACTGTGTGTTAGCTGCTCAAACAGTGCATGGCGGGGTGACGTGATACGTTCCATAACAGGGGTGTTTTTTCTTTGACCTAAACTCTGCATTTTAGCTACGGAATAAAAGCTACTACCTCCAGAAGAGGAAGAACAGGTGTAACTTTGGGAAGTCATAATCTCAACTTCCCTACTGGCTGGAGCACTTTCTGGGCGAGTAGAGCCTCCTTGTTTGCGAGACACTGTAGCCCTTGCACCATACTCAGGATCAGCAGCCCCCTCAAACAGCGGCTTTGGCACAAAGAAACGTTTGCTTGGAGATATGCTACAGATATCTGGGCTAAAGCCTGGGCGTTTCCTTTGGTTTTTTGGAGATACAATGCCTCCTCTTGCAAATGGTATATTCCTGCTTCCTACAGGTACCTGTGTATTGCTGATGTGCATTGAGGAGTTAGTGCTGGTATTGTTAGTGGATAATGTTGAGTGCAAACTGCTTATATGATTAGATTTGTCATTGCTTTTGGTAATGTTTGTCACAGTGACAGTACTTAGAGAGGGCTTCTCATTGCAGGTACTGAATGGCACTTCCCCAACCCCAAAAAGCTCCTTTGTTTGTGGTATAGGTACACTGGCAGCCCTCTGTTTAACCTCTCCACATGGATAAGCAAAATGTTTTTGGCTGCTTTCATGAATAGCCTCTACCTCCATTTCGACATCAGTGTTATTGCTGTCCACAGTCTGACCTGGCATGGTCATAGGAGCTAGGATTGGCACAGTAGAAGCACTTCTGATAGTTTGATTGGGTCTGCATTCTTCTGATATTGCGGGGCTGCTGATGCCTGCAGATGTTGGCCTGAGAGTAGCACTTGTAAGAGAGGTGGTGGCAGTTTGACTGTTGGGTGCCAGAGATATAGCCGCCATTTTGACTAAACTAACAGGACTAACATGGCAGCTAGTCATTACAGTTTTGATTGGACTGTTAGCGAAGATCATTGTTGAGGGTGAACACAGAGCAATAGCAGATGTAGACAGCGGTTTTGGAAGAATTTGTGGATAGCGCTGCCGTGCTGACCCTGCCGAGCTGTATACAGCATTTTGGGTGGATTTGAGACTCTGTTTTACAGTTGAAATGGACTGAGTTACCATGTGGAAATTAAGTGGAAGAACTTTGCTCTCCATTGCTGGGCTTGGTGATATTAACTGCCTGCACGTTTGAGCCTGGGAAATACAAAATGAATTAATCAATACATTTCTGACAGTCTGACGGAGCTGTTATGTGTATGTGGTTTAACGGTTTTGCTTTCTCACCATGATGGGGCTTGGAACAGCTGCTACCACGATGCCTAAAGGAGGCTGAGGCGAAGGAGTTGTCAGATTATGCATGCTCTCATCTTGGTTTTGGCCCTCTGGAGGAGTAGGTGAGTGCAGTTTCAACTCTTGCTTTCTTTGGATCTTCCTCTGGAGTTGCTGCTTTGCATCAACAGTAGGTGGCGACAGAGTTGTGACTTGGGACTGTAATGTATGAATGTCTGTAGCCAGTACGAATGCTGGATTTGACAGCGGAGTCTTTCTTTCTGTTGACAAGAATTGTAGATAAAATTAAAGAAATTATGCAGTGGCAAACATCTACCACCAGAGGACACACTTCATCTTTTTCTTGACCAACTAGTTACCTTACCTGTTGCCACACCAGTCATGACAGTCAGGGCTGCCAAAGACTTGTTGCTTATGAAGTGACTGCTGACAAGGAAACAAGCTAGGTCTTCCACTGCATCAAACTGGCGTTTTAAAACCTTTTGGGCCCATTCACAGACAAGATCACAAGCAGCAAAACGAACATCCTCTTTAATGCCACTCAAGTTTGCTGGGGAGTCAAGTATGTCACACTAGCATGAAAAATAATTGGGAAAAAAACACGAATTTGAGTTCATGTGAAAAAATTTCAACATATTATAAAAAGTCAAATTCTCACCCCTTCTCCAGTTTTGTGTAAATCTAGGCTGGGTAAAGATGGAACATGAACAAATGGTCTCTTTCTTAGACCACTGTAGCAATATGTATACTTCAGTTAAGGTAAATATTAATAAAAAAATAGGAATAAATTGCAGTTGATAACCATTAACTTACTATTAGACATTTTGATACCATTTACTGCACAGTACTTACTGTACATATTGCACTTTCTATACTTTACAACTAGAAAACTAAAAACAGCATCTATGGTCACATTCAGTCCCCTCTGAGGCCCTATGATACTGCTTCGAAAAAAGAGGGGACTTTATTTCATTTCACATCTATATTTAGAGAGCAGCTTATGAGCTGCAACAGCAGATGGTGGTGACCAGAGTCACAGACTGTTACAGTTCATTCCAGTAAAGTTCTTTTGACTGAAGGATATTTGGATTTTCCTCTCATGCCAAGTCGACGAGCTTTCATATTTGGAAAGACATTTTTCATCATTTTACCAAAGTCTGCAGCGCTCAAAGGGTGGTAATTGAGGTTGTCACAGAAACTCCTGAAAGACAAGATGCAAAAACATAAACACATGTATTGTTCACAATACACCAGATGACACCAGTAGGCTCATGTTGGAGCTCTTTACTAAAAGAGGTAATAATAAAAAAGTAGAGTAACATTTTTAAAAGATTATATATATATATATATATATATATATATATATATATATATATATATATATAATGCACATTTTGCGGCTTCACTATAAACGGGGGAGGGGGGGTCAGTAGAGCCAAGCACCACCGTCTTGTTTTAAAGTTAGATTTTTGTAGGCCAATATTGTAACATGATTCAAAGACAAAATAGTAAATATTTAGGGATTCAAACTGATCAAAATAAGGTTTGTCATTTTCTTTCACCTGTCCCTTGCCCTTTGTGCCTAGTTTCCAGCAAAGACAGTTGTATAATCCGTTAAGGAGTATTTCAATGGCTGCTCAAACTTTCCATTCTAATATTACCAACACATGCTGCACTGTAATTCCCAGCCTGCAGCATCTATTTATACTGACATTATAGCTGACAGCACAGACACAAGAAAGTCAAACATAAAAGGATGAACATCACTGAGGCACATTTTTACTCATAATACAAAAGTCAGCTAAGATTAAAATTCATAGTGTGGTGGCGCAGCGGTTAGCAATCACTAAAGCAAGAAGGTCCCAGTTTCAATCCCCGGGTGGACGGGGCCTTTCTGTGTGGAATTTGCATCTTCCCGTGTTTGTGCAGGTTTCCTCCACTAAGTGTGGTACAACGGATGGAAATTAGAAGATTTATTTATATAGTGCCTTTCACAAACATGGTCACAAAGTGCTTTACATGAGACAATTTTAGATTCACTCCACACTCGATGGTGGTAAGCTACCTTTGTAGCTTCAGTTTCCCCTGGGGGAGACTGACCGAAGCGCTGTCGTGACTGCACTGCAATTAGCTCATGACTACAATCCGGTGTGGCGTGTTTACATGCATGAGTCCCATGTATGTTCATTAACATGCACTGTTCCGACCAAATAAATAAATAAATAAATAAAAACAACTCAGTAATTGAGATATAGATTGTTTGGTAGATGTTCATAAGATCAAATGTAATAAAGAAAATATCAAAAACAACACTGTTTGAGGAAAAATATATTTGACCAAAAGTTATTTTGAGTTATATAATTTTTATAACCTGTTGCTTTTCGTCTAAAACAACTATGTGGGTGGGTGTGTTCAAAGGAATCAGCAGTATTGTGCTATGTTAATATCTTAACTTAGTTTTGTGATGGCACAAACTTCACTTCAACTCTACGCTATTACGTACTTGTACTCGTCATAGACCTCTTGCTTTGGGAGAGAAGTCTCTGGATACTCCTCCAAATGATTACGAATCCAGTTGAAAGCATGCATCTGCTGTGTACGGCTTGAAGAAAGGACACTCTGGTCACTGAAAAAAGAATTATGATAATGATGAAGAAAAAGGCAAAGATTATACAGCTGAAGGGGTTCATTGTTCATTAACGTTAGATAATTACCATTTTTCTGAGGTGTTACTGGGACCAGAAGGCAGTTTGAGGTAGAGGTAGAGTTTTTCAATGTCTGAAAACTTCTCAACATCTTGCTGTCAAAGAATTGCCCAAAAAACATTACAATTGCAAGTTACATATCTTAGCCATGTCAAACAATGTAAACTTGTGAAGACTACAACCGGAGGCGAGTAGTACTAAGTAACCTTTTGAAGTAATTGTACTCCTTAGAGTAAGTTTACATATGGTACTTTTTACTTCTACTTGAGTAATATTATAATGAAGTATCTGTACTCTTACTTAAAAGTTACGTGTTCCACAGTGAGTACATTAGTTGACACATAAAATAGTTGATTTGTACATTTTTCAGTTCAATATAATTGAATACTATTTTTATATTTTCAGGTGTTTCCTTTGGAAAGACTAGGATTTTAATATTATATCGGTCATGTTTTGTTTCTCATACGTTATGTCACAACTGAATCGTAAATCAGACTTTTACGAGTATGGAGTGAATGAATAATGACGACAGTGTAGCGCTTTGAGAAACTTGCTAATATAGGCTTGTAAAGTGCAATACAAGTGTAAAGCATTATTATTATTATTGTTATTATTATTTTAAATCTTAAACAGTTACTCAGTACACACAGCACTCAAATAGCAGGTTTTACAGGTACTCCTTTACTATCCATCCAACCATTTTCTTGCGCTTTATCCGGGGCCGGGTCACGGGGGCAGCAGTCTCAGCAGAGATGCCCAGACTTCCCGATCCACGCACACCTTCTCCAGCTGTTCTGGGGGGACCCTGAGACGACACCAGGCCAGCTCGGAGACATAGTCCCACCAGCGTGTCCTGGGCCTTCCACGAGGCCTCCTCCCAATAGGACATGCCTAGAGCACCTCCTGAGGGAGGTGACCAGGAGGCATCCGAAACAGATGCCCTAGCCACCTCACCTGGCTCCTTTCGACGTGAGCAGCGACTCTACTCCAAGCTCCCAGCCGAAGCTCATTTCGGCCGTTTGTATCCGCGATCTTGTCCTTTCGGTCATTACCCAAATCTCATGACCATAGGTGAGGGTGGGAATGTAGATCGATCGGTATCTACGTTCCGATCAATCGAAACGTCGATCGGAACATAGAGAAGGCCAGGTAGGACTCCTTCAGCTTGACGGCATCCCTTACTTCCGGGCGCCACCACCGGGTTTGGGGATTTCCGCCGCAACAGGCACCAGAGACCTTACGGCCACAACTACGAGCAGCCGCATGGAGGAGAACATAGTCCACTCGGACTTCATGTCCCCAACTCCCCTCGGAATCTGGCTCTTCCGGACGTGGGAGTTAAAGACCCTACTGACAGAGGGATCCACCAGACGTTCCCAACAGACCCTCACAACACGTTTGGGCCTGCCAGGTCTGACCGGCTTCTTCCCCTGTCAGCGGATCCAGCTCACCACCAGGTGGTGATCGGTTGAAAGCTCAGCCCCTCTCTTCACCCGAGTGTCCGAGACACACGGCCGGAGATCAGATGACACATCTACAAAGTCGATCATCGACTTCCTGCCTAGGGTGTCCCGGTGCCACGTGCACTTATGGACATCCTTGTGCTCGAACATGGTGTTCGTTATGCACAAACCGTAACTAGCACAGAAGTCCAATAACAGAACACCACTCGGGTTCCGATCGGGGAGGCCGTTCTTCCCAATCACCCCCGTCCAGGTCTCACTGTCGTTACCCACGTGGGTGTTGAAGTCCCCCAATAGAACAATGGCGTCCCCAGTTGGAGCACCATCTAGTACCCCTCCCAGGGACTCCAAGAAGGCTGGGTACTCTGCACCGATGTTGGGCCCGTAGGCCGAGACAACGGTGAGAGACATGTCCCCGACCCAAAGGCGTAGGGACGCGACCCTATCGTTCACCGGGGTGAACTCCAATACGTGGCGGCTGAGCTGGGGGGCTATAAGCAAATCCACCCCAGCACGCCGCCTCTCCCCACGGGCAACTCCAGAAAAATGGAGCGTCCAGCCTCTCTCCAGGAGTTGGGATGCGGAACCCAGGCTGTGCGTGGAGGTGAGCCCGACTATATCTAGCCGGTACCTCTCAACCTCCTGCACAAGCTCAGGCTCCTTCCTCCCCAGCGAGGTGACGTTCCATGTCCCGAACGCCAGAAGCTGCGCAGGCGGACCAGGTCGTCGAGGCACCTGCCTTCGACTGCCACCCAGTCCACTCTGCACCCGACCCCTACGGATCCCTCTGCGGGTGGTGGGTCCACAGGAGGGCGGGCCCACATCGTCCTTTGGGGCTGTGCCCGGCCGGGCCCCGTGGGCAGAGTCCCGACCACCAGACACTCGCAATCAAGTCCCAACCCCAGACCTGGCTCCAGGGTGGGGCCCCGGTTGCGCCATACCGGGCGACGTCACGGTCCTTCATTGAATATTGTCCATAGAAGTCTTCTGAACTGCTCTTCATCTGACCCGTCACTTAAGATCTGTTTGCCATGGGAGACCCTACCAGGGGCATAATGCCCCAGACAACATAGCTCCTAGGATCATTCAAGCACTCAAACAACCCCACCACGTTAAGGTAGCAGTTCACTATACTATTACTTGAATAAATATTTTTGCTTCTCTACCCACCTCTGACTACAACCGCCACTGCTTAGGTCATGTTCAAGAAATAGTGTGAAGAAATAAACGTATTTATCAGAGCTAAAGTTAAACTTACGTCTGCCTATATTTGATCACTGAATGTGAAAAATGTAATGTTAAAGATTTGCAATCTATGGAGTTGAATGTAGTTTAAAAGGGCATACTACAAGGATTTTAAAGGTTCACTGCATTTGTATATTCCCTTCAAGCGTTTACTTAGTTTGTGTCTGCTGTGCTAGCTTTTTGTGCTCTGATGTTCATTTGGAAAAAAATCTATAATAATGAAGTTGTTTAAAACGTCTGCTCGTCTTGATCTTAAATATATTTAAGCGCAAAGAATCCAGTCTAAACATGAAGAAGCTGCTTTTAATCCTTATACTGCATAATGGAACAAGCTTCCAGATGAGTACGGTCATCAAACATTAATTTTTTAAATCATGGTTAAAATTATATGCAACATTTTTATATGAGATTGAATTTCACAATAGAAACGGCTGAACATTTTTTAAATATTAAACATCTGCAGTGTAAATTATAGATATATACAGTGCCTTGCGAATATACTAATACACCTTGAACTTTTGCACATTTTTTATTGAAAGTTCAAACACAAGTAACAGACAACTGTGAAGTGAAAGCAAAATGATACATGATTCTGTTATTTTTCAAAAAATAGAAAAGTGAGTATTCATACAGCATTTTTGGAGTGCATTAAATTGCCTTATAACATTCCTAATGACTGCAGAATGTTCACACCTTGCCCTAACCATTAAATAGAGGCCACCTGTACGTAATCTACTCTCAGTATAATTCCAGCTGTTCTGTGAGGGTCTCAGAGCTATGGTCAGAGTGTATTGGTCACTAAACAACATCATGAAGGCCAAGGAGCTCACCAGAGAGGTCAGGGATAAACCTGTGGAGAGGTTTAAAGCAGCATTGAGTTATACAAAGATTTCCCAAGATTTGAACATCTCATGGAGCACTGTTCAATCCATCATTTGGAAATGGAAAGAGTATAGCATCACTGCGAACTTACCAAGTCCCGGCCGTCCATCTAAACTAACAGACCGAACAAGGAGAGCACTGGTAAGAAATGTAACCAAGTGCCCCAAGATAACTCTGGAGGAGCTGTGACGTACTGCCACTGAGCTGAATTATAAGTCGTACTCTACACAAATCTGGCCTTCATGGACAAGTTGCAAGAAAGCCATTATTGAAAGGAGGCCATAAGAAATCCCGTAATCCCGCAAACCTAACACTGCTCATCGTCCTGAGTGCACCATCCCCAGTGTCAAATATGGTGGGAGGTGCATCATGCTATGGGGCTGCTTTTCCTCAGCGGGGACTGGGAAGATTGTAAGAATAGTTGGGAAGATGGATGGAGCCAAATACAGAGACATTTTGGAGGAAAACCTGCTGGAGTCAGCAAGAGAATTGAGGCTGGGGTGAAGATTCACCTTCTAGCAGGACAATGACTCTAAACACAAAGCTAAATCTACAATGGAATGGTTTAAAAACAAACGTATTAATGTGTTGGAATGGTCTAGTCAAAGTCCTGACCTAAATCCTATTGAAAATCTGTGGAAAGACCTGAAAACTGCTGTTCACAAACACTCTCCTTCTAATTTGACAGAGCTTGAGTTATTTTGTAAAGAGGAATGGGCTAAAATGTCATTCTCTATATGTGGAAATCTTGTAGAGTCAAACCCCAGAAGACTTGCTGCTGTTATTGCAGCAAAAGGGAGTTCCACAAAGTATTATTTCATGCTGTATGAATACTTATGCACGCCCGACTTTTCGGTTTTCTATTTTTTGAAAAATGACAGAATTATGCATCATTTTGCTTTCACTCCACAGTTGTCTGTTACTTGTGTGTGAGTTATACAGATATATCCATTCATATAGCTTTATATCTGTATTTCTCAGTAAGACTGTAAGTCACTTTTAGTTTCCTTGAGTATAAAATGTGTGGTAGAAATAAATATGCTATGGCTTGCATTAGATAAATACTGTTTGAGTTAACAGTGCTAGGACAATGTAATTGTGGCTTTTGGGTGTATTGGGTTGGAATTGCCATATATTTGAAAATATTTATATACTTTTCTTTTGTTTGTTATACAAACTAGATTAAATGCATTGATATCTATGTGTTCTTTGGCTGACCAAAGGCATGTAGTGACTACAGACAGACCCTCAGATATCGACTGGCTTTCAATGTCTAGGACGTATGTGTAAGGTGAACTCCAATGCTCTGCTAGTAAAACCCTTCAGTGAGGACAGATCACCATTGGGTATACATATGCATGTACATTGCCAGCACATGATCTCATTCATAAATATTCACCCTTTTAATTGTCTCCAAATAATAAATCCTATTCTCCTGATCTTTTCTAATTTGGTTTCTTTGTTGTTAGGGAGACACAGTTTAGCAAGAGCTGAAGATAACACACGTTTAGCTTCTTAGTCACGAGGGGCAGGAGTAAAACACATAATTCTTATTAATAGCTGCTGTCATTTTTGAACAGGAAAATTAATTAGGTCCTTGGCTGCATTTCAAATGTAATCATACAAAAACCTTTTAAATAATTCAATGGACATCTTTGGCCTTTTTGGCAATGCTTTCAGTGTTCTTGGCCTGTCAAAGCTTATATGTTACTATGTCATTTCCTACGCACAATTTCAGCTTTTAACGTAATTCACCTTGAAACCGCGTGCGGACACACTAAAATCTGTAATAATGTTACAGTCTCTCTATACACTTTGTATGCTGTACAGATCTGAGGAAAGAGCTGCCCAGCAAGAAGAATTTATTGGACTACTTCTTGGAAAAAGGGATTAGACATTATATAAACATAGTCCTAACATTTGCATGCATTGATTAGTTGTAATGTTATTGCACGTGTTTTTATTGTAACAACATTTTAGTTCAATTACATTACAGTTTGAGATCATGAAGCCTGACACTCACCAGAATGTTTTCCACTTTAGACTGAACAGATTTGCTGCAAATTAGAAAGAATAAATTAGTAACAGAGTGAAACATGATCACTTGTGTCTAAAGTGTATTTATTTATAAAGCAAGGGAATGTTTGGCATGAGCTGACCCTCCCTCTAGCGTCTCAGGTCATGTAACCACCATCATGAACACATGTTGTCATATGTAAAAATTAGGTTGGCACTAAGAGGATATTGTCTTAAAAGAACAACCCTTTTTAAAAGATGGTTTGTATGGCTCTGTGTACAAAGTTAATGCTATATTTAACAACTGTACAGTGATAAACCAGTTAAGTAAAGTTTATTTAAAGATAATAAAGCTCCCATATGCTTGAATCACGTCTTTGGGTCTAATTGCTAATCTGCAAACAGGTCAGACGGTTCTTGTCAGGGAGACAGAAGGCAGGTTACACTCAGGACTAAGCCACAGCAAGAACAGTTCACTTTAATTCACTGTTACCAGGGGACAAGGATTGCCCCGTGCAGTTTTTTAAGCAGTTTGTGAGGCAGGTAAATATATGTAGCTGAACAATTATATAATATTAGAAATTACAATTAATTGCATTAAAGGTTTTAGATGAAAAGGATTTTGTCAGCACTCATCTTTTGATTTATTTATATTCATAAGATTGTTATTTTTATATTACTGATTCTGAATTATTTTGTGAATGAATTGTCATAATAATACATTATATTTTTAGAGCGCTTTTCTAAAAACAAATTTCCCTTGGCTTTCTTTTATTTTTACTAAACTGTGTAAAATGAGATTTTCTGCCTCATATTTTTTTACCTAACACTAACAGATCCAGGTGTGTAGTGAACCGTGTAGCTATCTGCATCAAACTATCAATACTACTGCTAAACTACTCTATATTTATCAATTAAACCATTATGGCAACAGTAATATGTATGTTGCTCATACAACACTGGCAGCTACATGTCTATAGTAATAGACAGCATCTTTATACATATAAGGACAGTTTTTACCAGAACACTACTCATTCAGAAACTGACCAACAGTGGAATTTACCAATAGTCAGCCTATAATATCATGTTAATTTACTTTGTTTTTAGCCATGAAGGGAGGTTTCTTAATTAAAAGGAGAGAATAATCATAATGACCCCAACCAGTTTACATGATTTCCAGTTCCTTCTGACAGTAACTGTACTTTTCTCACCAGATGGAGTTCTTGATCCTGATTTGCAGAGCATTGGCTTCAGCGCTCTGCAGCCCTGAAAACAGTCCTGGGACGAGACTGGGGGCGCTGCCCGCCCCCGTCTCCACCTGCAGCAGCTCAGAGTCTCCGTCGGACATCATAGCGGCCCTCGTAACTGGGCTGAGGTCCACAGCACGGCACGGAAGACGGGCTCACAGGGTTAAGAAGCATGGGCCAAAGTATCCGATGCTAACGGGACAGACACGCGCCCTGTTGTTGTTGTTGTTGCCGCCGCCCCATCAGCCTCCAACATAGCTTTAGTCCAAGTTCCAGCAGGCAAAAATTGTATGTGAAAAATGTACATACGTTCCAGATACTTGCAAAAAAATTACAATAACATTATTCAAAGTACACCATTTATTACTAAAAAACCGGCCATTGTTTGTGCGCTCTGGTGTGGTCTGTCGTTCACGGTGTGGGATTTGCTGCATGTGCATGACTGTAGTAGCTGTTGGACACGCGCATGCGCATTGAAGACTTTAGAATTAAAAACAACACGATAGCTGTGTCAGTTCTTCAAAGCGTCGATCAGCAGGACATGTTATGGGGATGCGTGATTTTAGCCATGAAATGATGAAAGTGAAATCATATATCGACTCTAATTGCACATTCAGAACATTGAATAAAGTTAAGAATGTAATAACATTGAAAAGAGCAGGTCAGGCAGGAATTTTGTACTTTACAATTTCATAAGTAACAGTCACCCTCCCTTCTATATTACAAATGAGTGTGTTTAATCATGTTAAATCATATTCAAGATTATTTTTGCGAAATTCATTTTATGTCCATTATCGGCTTCCATACTGTTTCTATGGCAACCATTTGTGCGTCTCTGTGGCACAAATGGCTGAAAAAGGTTCGTACCGAAAGAGTACGGCATCTGCTTTGCAGGTTTGTCTTTGTCACCAAAAGTTTATTTGGCATAGATAGACTTTTGCAACACCAATAAAGTATGTTCAGAAATGTAAGTTAGTAAGTTAGTCTCCAAACATTGGGCTACTGTTATTACACTTGCACCTTTGGTAAGAGGGTAACCTACTGAACTACACTGAGCTTTGGGGATTTATTTATTTAGTTGTTTTCAAAAGCTGAAAATTGGTTTTCTTCTTCACAGGCAAAAAAAGCATTCGGAATAAAGTCAGCTAGGCCGATACGACGTGAAGCAAGGCCACAGGTACATTCAGCCCCTACGCTAACCACAAAACTCGGCGATGACTTTCTTGCCAAGGAAGAACATTACAAGTAAGGGAAATACTAGTCTAGCGCCAGACAGACGTACCTTTCTGCACGCTTATTGTATGCTTCTTTCTTTCTTTGAATTTAATGTTTCTACTTTATTTTATTTTTTTATCTTTTAGACTTTTGAATGCAGAAATTGAAGCCAAAACGGCAGATTTAGAAAGACAGACACAACAACTCATGGTAAATGTTTTTAGCATCTGTTAAAAAAAATAGTATCTAAAGTAAAATTTAAACTAATTTTCTTTTGTTAATTTTAGATAGAACAACATGAAGTTTTGTCAAAGCCCTTCTCTACTGTTCAACTTACAGACTTGGAGGATGATGGTGATGATGGTTACAGGTAGAATATTTAAATTCAACGCTTAAACACACATTGCACAAAGCAAAACCAATAGTTATATCTCATTTGCAATATTTGTGTATAGAAAACTGGCTCCTGTACAGGGCAAGAGTGGTCTAAAGGCTCATGTTAAGGTAAGTCATTTGTTTTGTCAGGTGTGTGTTATGGTCAGAGTTCCACAGTTTCAGATCTACTTTGTAGGTGAAGAACAAGCAACAAACATCTCTGAAAGCCATTCATGAAAAACAGCGGAAATCTAAAACAATGTATGATACATTTACATTTGTTGATACATGTTGTTAAATGTAGTCTTCTGAGCACAAAAGTGATCGTTAAATTGTTTTTTTAAGCCCAGAGACGTCATCAGTAAATTTGGATGCTTTAGAGGGAACAGCTGATACTTTTTTGGAAAAGACAATACAAAACATGGAAGTAAGGATGGATGAAAAAGAGACGGCAGAGATAGCCTTTTCTGTAGATACTACTGCACCTGGTATGTTTATTACTAAAGAAAATGTCTATTTTACACATGACTCCATTGTAACATTTTCTCGTTTTAGGTGTTTCAGATGCTCAGGTGCGGGTTTTCAAAGCAAAACTACGGATTATGCAAGAAGAATTGGATCAACTAACTAGTGAATATTACAAGAAGGTGCAAAGAAATCTCCCCTTTTCATGTTCTTATAGAATTGCCCAGTGTTTCTCAAACTGGCACATGGGCTGCTTGTTGTGGTTTTGAGCCTCAGCTCCGACGATTTGCTGAACATCTCTTTCACTCTTCTTCTGACTTTCTCAATCTGAGCTGTCCTACAAAATGTTTTTTGTAGGATGATGAAAATATTAGGCTCAATGCCAAAATGAAAGAACTGGAGGAAGATCGCGCCAGACTACAGAAGTCACAAAGCATTCTACAGACACAGTTAGAGAAGCACAAAGCTTTGGCAGAGGAGTCTGCAAAGAAGTGTGATGGGCTTCAATTATATGTGGCAGGTTTGAACAAGGTTTGTACTAACATCAATAATAACACAAATAAACGAATATAAACAAATAAATGTACTCAGCTACCCATTATTATGTGTATATCCTCATAGGAAATTGAAAACCTAAGTAGATCGAACAAACAGGCAGCAGCTCTCCACAACACTATAGAAATTCGCCTTAACAGAGCCACCGAGGAGTCACAGAAACTTAAGAGTGAAATCAACAAGATGAAACAAATGAATAAGGTAAGTTTATCTAAGTTACATTATCTTATTCAAGAATTATGTTTCTACATTATGTTGGAAGAATTATCAGAACTAACTAAATCAACAATGGAAAAAATATAGTTTAATATACCATTTACTCAAAATATTTAAAGGAACAGGCCACCGTTTTTACATACTGAGATATGTTCTTACCTGAGCTTAGACGAGTTGATACGTACCTGTCTGGGCTTTGTGCTCATTGTGCAAGCTCTTCCATGGGCACGCACAAAGACCAGACAGGTATGTATCAACTCGTGTAAACTCAGGTAAGAACATATCTCAGTATGGAAAAACAGTTCCTTTAAAAAGGTGCATTATCTAACTTTATATGTGGAAAACAAAGTTGATATTAGTGCGTATTTGATCTTTCAGTTACCCAGCATGGTTAGCATGCCATCTTTACTTCCCATCATAGTGGCCTCTATGACACTTCAGGATCCATAGTTTTTTAGGGTTTCGGGAAGGTTTTCTCTGCTAAACACATGCGTAACCACGGAGATGGTTCTATAGACCATTCTCACTCATGTGACATTTGGTTGGCAATCAGCTGTTTGGGTTAATGTCTACAGGCTATTTCCATGTGCATATACTGTGAACTGTTGATTGTTATTGACTCAATGTTTTAATTTACGGCTGTCAATGTCAACATTGCGTTAATAAAAAAAAGAAAAGAAACAAAAATATCAGCTGTTTGGGACTGTGCCTATTTAAATACTAGAAACTGTTGCGGAACAGATCTAATGCAGAAATTAGCTGAAAAATCATTGAAATCCTTGAAAAGGCCTTGAAACTGTGAAAATACTTGATACATCTTTGAAACTCCAGATATCCGTGAAACTGTTGAAACCTTGGAAGTCCTGAAATGCTTGAAACTCCTGATATCATTGAAAATGTCCTTGAAACTGTTGAAAATCCCCATTTAGTTGTATTACACTGGTTTTATTGTGAAAATCTCTATTTAGTTGTATTACACTGGTTTTATTGTGAAAATCTCTATTTAGTTGTATTATACTGCTTTATATACAAAAAACATATGTGGTTGCATAATTGTGTTGTAATTGCAAGAAATCCCTGTTTTTTTGCAGAAACTGTAAAACTGTTGACATTGCATAGTACTTGAAGCTCTTGAAATCCTTAAAACTGTTTAAACCTTGAAAGTCCTGAAATCCTTGAAACTGCTGAAAGCTTGAAAAACCTAAAATCCTTAAAACTGTTGAAACCTTGAAACTTCTGAAATGTTTTGAGGTATAACTTGTGGAAATTGCTGAAACTGTGAAAGCTGTGAAACTGGAAAAACACGGATTAATAAAAGATAAATAACGTGAAAACCAATTATTGAATGTGGAAATTTCCGCAGTCCATCAATAAAATGAAAATGAAACCTGAAATGATGGGACAAATCAAACAAAAACAACTCTGTAGTGGTGGGCAGAGTTCCAAACAGCTGATTTGCCAACCAAAATGACAGAGACCAAGAATGGTCTATTAGCAGAGAAAACCTGCCCAAAACCCTTAAAAAAAAAAAAAAAAAAAATAGATCTGGGGCATTCTACAGACCTCTGTGATGGGAATAATTGCACTGTGTTAACCGCCCATACAGCCGCTGAGTCACTAAAAGGTCAAACACTCACAATTATCAACTTTTTTTCTGCATACAAAATTACATGCACCTTTTAAAGATGGTGATAACGTCAATTTTTAAACTGCATTACGAAGTTCCAAAAATAAAACAATGAACACAATACAATAAAATATCAATAGAAAAGGTGCTTGGTGAACAGCAGTATCACATTTATAAAAAATAAGTTATTTAAAACCGAAAAATCACCATTGACTGCAAATATATTACCGTAGGTTTGTTGCAGGTTTTATATTGCTTCTCTTTCAACAAATCCTTGCTTTTTATTGTATAAAAAGGATAAGGGGAATGAGGAACATGAAAGCAAAGATGCCCTACTCGCAGAAAACAAATCCCTGAAAAAACAAAAGGCAGAACTCATTGTGGCCTTCAAGAAGCAGCTCAAAATAATTGATATTCTGAAACGCCAAAAGGTATGTTCCTCTAATAAAACTAAACTAGTTAACATGTAAGATTATTTGCATTTGTACTTTTCTCCATTTCTCTAAAAAAACAGATGCATTTTGAAGCTGCCAAGCTCCTGTCCTTCACAGAAGAGGAGTTTGTGAAAGCACTTGACTGGGGAGGTTCTTTTTGATTAACTTTTATTTGGCGCTACTTCAAGACATACAGTGTAGCTGGATTATAATTTCCCATTACTACTACCTGGTTTAACTGCAGAAATAACTGTTAAAACTGACTATGAATTAATGTTTTGTCACAGTCGATTCCCTAAGAACATGAGTAAAAAGTCTTGTGTACATATTATGTTTACTGTCATCTTTAACTGCCCTCTAGTGGCGAAAAGGGAGACTTTCATTTTATTCATTCAACATGATCTTCCCACCCATCCTCAGAGAAGATATCTGCTTCACGGGTTTGAAAGTTTTTCCTGAAGTCTTCATCAAAATGTTCTAAGTCATTCACACGAAGCAGACCCTGGGAATTGCAAACATTCAGACTTGTTAAATTAGTATAAAACAATTGTTCATACCATAATAAAATCATTTATACCTTAGGGAGGTAACCAAGTAGTTGTTTTGCATGACGTTTAAGAAGTTTTTGCCTTTCTTCTTCAATAATTTTCATGCGCAATGCCTCTCTCTCCTCCTCAAGTGCCTTTTCTTTTGCCTCAAGCTCCTGAAAGAAAAGAATATATACTGTACATTATTAATTTCTTAGATTATTAACAGTGAGAAAACTATAATGTTAAATCCATCTTTAGCTTAATTCAGTTATTATTTATTATTTGTACCTTATCGGCCTCATGCTGCTGCCTGCGCTGCTCAATGAGTTTTTCTACTTCACGTCTATGTTCAAGCTGCTTCATACGCCGTTTCTGGGCGTTCATCTGCTCGATGCGATCATCCTCTGCAAACTTGGCCAGCATCATTTTTCGGAAAGCCTCTTCTTCTTCTTTCTCTGCTTTCCTTTGCATTTCTTTGAAAGCCATTTGCTGTTGACAGGTCTGCTGCATCATCAGTCGCTGACGGATCTTCTTCTCCATTTCTTCCTGTGAGGTAGTTTATGTAGCTTATGTACTATTTGTGCCAATAGAAATAAAAAAAACATTCAGATTTAAAGTTAATAGAAAGAAAAACTCACAATATCTTTCCGCCGGTTAGCCTCTTCCTGCTCCTCTAAATAAACATCTTCACGAACTTGCTCCATGTATTCTCGCATTTGCCTTTCTTCGTTTATCTTCCCAGACAGCTGTCAAAAAACAACAAGACACACATACACAGCGATAAGTCCTAAAGGTTTTCATTGATGTTTCCAATACTGATGTACAGTTTGGAAAAATAGAAATTGTACCAGTTTAAGAAGTTTCTCCTTCGCTTCTTCTCTTTCTTTATTCATGGCCTTTTGGTTTGCCTCCTTCTGCTGCTGAAGCTTTGCATACTCCAGAATTCGTCTGTTCTCGGCCTCCATCTGCTCCTGCTCCATGCGTCTCCATTCAGCCTGCTGTCTCTTGAACTCTTCAATGTGTTGTTGAGTGGCTTTGACCTTCTCCAACTTCAGCTGTCTTTCCCTACAATCGGTGAATAAATTCATCTCTTAGCTTGGATATGATTCCTTTTAATGTGCTTTTTGTTTTTATAAAGGACAGCTTGTATAATAGTGTGTCAACTTTTAATTGATTTCATCTATTAGAGCAAAAGGATGATGATATATACAGTATACACAGTACATTACAAAATGGACAAGGGATATTCTGTTGGGGCGAGTTATGTTCTGCAATTTATGTTCCAATAAAGTACCTGCAGACCACAATATTGTCGAAAGTGGCCTATTGTTACTTACTTCTGATCCTCCTCGTGAATCTTCTTAATAATCTCATCAACCAAGACCTTTTCTTTGAGAAACTCCTCATACGCCTCTTGTTTCTTGTGCTCTCTCTCCAAGAGCTGCTGGTCCAATTCTTGCTGATAATGAAGCAGCTCCTCCTGTCGTCTCTGCTGCAGCTTCTCCTCCTCAAGGCTGGCCTGCTCTTTGTCCCTTTTCATCTGTTTTGCAAAGTCTGCTTCAGATCGCTAGAGACAAATAGAATATCAAAGAAAATCTACTTCACGTTCACAACATTGTTGACTCGATTGTTGCCCTAAATTGATATATATTTTTAACAGAGAGAAAAATACCATTGTCTCAAATCTTATGGCTTCTTGTTCAGCAATTTGTGCAGCTCTTTCCTTATTGAGATATGCAGACCTTAGTTTTGACTCTAATTCTCGAAGCTCTGAGCTAAAACATAGAGAGAAAACCAATTATTAATTTGTTTATGTTAATATTTAGCATGTCAAAGCTGTTATGTGTCAAGAAGAAATACCTGTTCTCCTTAACATGCTGACGAATTTTTTCTTCTCTTTGTTTTTCGTAGCTGATGCGAGCCAGCTCTTTTGCAATTCTTTCCTCCTGTTCTATGTGCATTTTTCTGTTTATTTTTTCTTCCTCGGCCTGGAAGAAGCAAAAAATTATCTAATTTGTTACAATAAAAAAATACTGATACCATAGCATTTGTCTTTCGCGTCAAATAAACACACACTTTTTATGCAAAGTCGATCCTAAACAAATTATAGAGGTAAAATATAACGTGTAGCGATATACTGTACATAATATGTGTACAGCAAAACACGCACATCTCTTTACGAGGGACTTCCTATTAAATCCGCATGTGATAGATGGCTAATGTCTGCTTTGTAACACTAACACAAACACCACTGACAAAGACAAAAGACATGCCTTTAGTATGGCGCTTTCCATTTGTCTTTCGCGAAGCTCCTGCTGCACCTGCCGCAGGTACCGTCGCTTCTCAAAGCTCTCTTCGTCCCGCAAACTCGCCTGCAGCTGGCGGTCTTTATCCACATGCATGGCCGTCTCCTGCCGTTGCTGCTCTTGTAGCTGTAGGGTTAATAACCGCTGCTCGTTGTAAGACCAACCAGCGCTACGACTCTAATGAAGAGAATAAAGTTACACATTATGCTAACCATGATGATGCTAACAACGTTAACACTAGCTAGCATATCCGTTTGCTAAAGTTCCTCTAGGTGAATCTAACTGGTGGTAAACAGTTATTAATAACCGTTTACTTACCATGTCATTGATGATTTACGCCAATTCAATTACCGCAAATTTTACGAACGGTAAACAAAACTATGGAACAAAAGGATGTCAGGACACGAGCAACAGGTGTTTGGCGTCGAGTTGCCATGGCAAACACCGCTCACCTGAAAGCCAATAGAAATACAGGATGGTAATGGCGTCAGTTCATAGGTTGCGTTCACGTGACATCACAACATTCTAAAGAGCCTATAGTTTAACATTGAGGTGGAGGGCCACTGAAAATTCCACGGCCGTAACCATAGTAACGCTCAAAATGCAGATTTATAGTCTTAAATCATTGCTAATTTCTCTGTAATTACTGGGCCAATTCACATGAAACAAAAACTGACACAAAGTTCAAAGTCATATCTTTCAGCTGATATGAACATATGTCTAATTATTTCGTCACAAAGGCGTCCAAAAGTGGAGACAATATTCAAAAACATGTGCTTGATGTTGGCCAGTAGAAAGGACTTTCAGCCATAAAATTCACATGTCAGGTTTGTGAATCCAATCACTGTCACATGATGATCAGAGAAAACATTTGGACATTTTCTTTTTGGAAATTTCTTTCAAAAACTGTTTCTCTCCCATAGAGTTGTATTGGCACCTGCCCTCCAACTGAAATGGAATTCTAAATCGTGAACGCAACCTATTCACACTGATCAGGAAAAAAAATAAGAATGGTTAAAGTCAAATATTTTCTTATTAAAAAGTAAAAAATCTAGGTTAAAATCATCTTAGAAAATAAGATAAAGTAACAACATAGTCAAGATCCAGTCCAGTCTTCTAGAAAAAGGTCTATAAACATGTGTTCTGCGATTTAAGGGAGTCACACATTTCTACACCAGAATTGTTGCAACTCCAGCTTTACACAGACAGCAAAAATGCATAATTTATGGTTTGCAAATCCCAGAACAATTCATAAACTACTTGTGACCATAGACTAAAATCTCAGCTAGTTTCAAAGTTCAGGTGCCTCCAGTCCGATTTCTTTTTACTTTTATTAATTGTTAAAAGGACTCTTCGCCATCCCTCGTGTTAATAAAGGACACATTTTCAATGCACATTATTCTAAAACATAAAGCAAGCATCTAAATTGCTTGCTTTTAATTGAGACAGCCAATATAATATCAAAAAGAATTAGAATATACTAACTAAACAGGAATAAGGGTCAAAAGACATGTATTTATTGTTCAGAAAAGTCTCAATGTACAAAATATGGTCAAATAAAGACATGTATTTCTTATTCAGAAAAGTCTCAATATATAAAATAGTATATATTGACTGTAACTAAATAATCAGTAGCGATGCATGAAGATGTTATACAGCAATGCAAAAATACAGTAATGCAATAGTTACGATACATTTACGTCTGTGTATATTTCTATGAACAATATTTATCATGTTCAAAGAAATGTGACAAAAACTAAGTCATCATTTCACCTCGACCAGAAACTACTTAAACGGACAAATCTGGACGCAGTGACACTTGTGAATCTTTAAGAGTAGCCATGTCCAAGGAGCCATTTTCCTGCTCACAGCCTGAGGAAGTGGATGTTTCTAAAGGCTTTGATGGATCCACATTAGTGTCGGCAGCAGTTGTGAGACTTTTCATAGAAAGAGTCTCGTCTTTGTTCTCTGGCATTACAATCATCATAACAAGAGTTGATGTTGATGTTTCAGCTGGCTGCTCAACCGGAAGCCTGGAAAATAAGCAGTTACATCAGTTTCCAGTGTAAAAACAGAAGGAAACAACAATGTAAGTTCTTCTATTAAACATTTTCATACACTGTATTTGAAAAAATAAATAAATACAGACAAAGATTATCACAGTAAAAAGAATAGGCATATTTTACTTACACTTCATCGGTGGCTTTGAAAACTGAAACAAAATGCATTATTAATATTGGAAACACATATCTGTAGTAGACACTATCCATGCATGTACAGTACCTTTCTCTTGTATAACTTTGCATCTATGATTAGGCCTGTTTGTTAAATGTTTGGCCATCCGGTCACCAGTGGATGCATCCAAAAGGAGATCACATTTGAGACAGACAAGGGTTAATCTGTAGATTTTAAAAAAAACACACAAAAAACATCTTATTTTTCTTAAATATTCATATAAAATATACAACAATATATTAAGTATTAACAAAAAAAATACTTTAATGCTGAAAAACATCTTCTATTTTCAAATTTTAAAAATCGGCTCTTGCTGATTGTACTGTGAAATCTAAAATTAAAAAAAGACATGTTATCAATATGTATGCAATGTATGCAATGGAAAAAAATCGAGAAGTGATTACATAGTAGAGAGTCACCTTATCATATGATTCCCTATAGATTCTTTACAGTTTGTCTGGTATTTACATGCGCCACAATTTAAAATCATTGGGAAATGAGTGAAGAAGTCATTAACAAGGCCTTTGCATTCAATGCATTTGTACTGTTTCCCACCAGTTCTGGAAAAAAATATAATAATGCAATAACTTATACAAAGAACTTACTTACTGCTTCTATTGCAGAAGAAATAATTATGTAAAACTGATTTTTCCGTCACTAACCTGAAATTCTTTAGTGAGAAGTTATTTTTGGAAGTCCCACGTTCTTGTTTTTTTTTAGAAACTTTCACTGGTTCAGAGTTTACAGACGGGAACGTCGACGACTTCTGCACATTGACAGACTTGCTGGTTTGTGATTTGTCCGATGTTACAATAAAGCCAAATGGAGTGGTAGAGCTTGGTGTTACAGACGGGTTTCCCGTTATTGAGGCTCGAATTGTCACCTAAATCACAAGGAAGACAAAACATTATTACATCACTCAAAATGGTTCAGAGTGTTTTCCTGTTGTGTTCCATAATATATTTTAAAAAGAATACTTTTGTTCCTGGAGCAAGACCTTCAAGAGCTTTTGGCTTTATAAATGTCCTGTGAACTTGTGTACGATGCTCCACTTTTTCTTTAAATGAGAGAAAATTAAGCCTGCATTTCCCGCAACGAAAAATTCCCTTTTTCTAAGAGAAAAAATAGAACATGAACAATGCATAATCAATCAGTATTAAATTTTTAAATTTTTCATTTTAAGCAGACTTTCCAGAAAGATTACAAGTGCAAAAAAACAACAACACCATTATCAGAACAGCAATTAATTCTGAATGGGTCTACAAACAAGCACATCAATCCAACATTTGGCAAAAAACAAAACCTCGTTAGATTATTATTTTAAGAAGTTATAATACCTGATGTCTCATGTAGTGTTGCATATAAATGTGGCCGCTTTTAAAGACTTTCAGGCAAAAGGGACAGAGTATATCCTTTGCATTTTCATGGGCATTTCGGAAATGTGCCTCCACATCTGAGAAAAAGGATGACCTAAAATTGCATACCTTTGGGACAAGGTTAGAAATACTAACAGATAGATTTTCTTTACAGGACAACACAGAAAACGGTCCACTATGTCTTACCTGGCAGACATAGGGCATTTCCCCAGGTTTGTGATTATTTTTCATGTGGTCCAGGAGAACTTGTTCTGTCTCAAAGGCCAGCTCACAAATCTTGCAATTAGCTGAAAATTAAATCATTCTAAAATATAGTGGCAGTTACAAATTATATGGATAGCTGGGGAAAAAGAAAGTTCATTTACTTGTAGACTCGACTGCACTGTGGGCGCTTTCAATATGGCACTGCAGCTGGAACGGAGTCAAGTACTGTCTGTAGCAATGCTGGCAGGTTGTGTGGCTTTCAAAGCTTTCACTATTTTGCTTCTCCAGCTCCAGGTGGTGCTTCATATGGTTCATGAACCTACAGGAGGAGATGCACACACACAGCTGCCATTTAACCCTTGACAAAAGCACTTATGTCTGCAGTGGGACACCTTTTTTGTCTGAACAGAAAAGCAATGGATCGTTAGTCTCTGTTGATTTATTTACAATCATGCAACATATTTCTCTCCTAAATCTTTTTAATTAGTTGACCTACACCCAGAAATGTGAAAAATTCATTGTGTTTCATGTACAATCTCAGTTTTAAATAAGCATTGCACTGTTAATGTCCTAAGCCGACACCACATCAATAGGAGCCATTAATAAAAATCCTGTTTTCTCTCACAGGTCGAGGTTAACTACGAAACAATGCAGTACACATATGCTCTTAATCTATTCACTGCACAGAATATATACTTAGCTCTTACATTTAAACTACCATGTTTAATTACCATGAAAGTCAACAGTGAATAAAATTATGTATTCCTGACATAAATTCATGACCACATACATGCAGCGTTTTGAGGCTAATTCCCAAAGGTTTTTAAAAGATAAATTAGGATTTCTTCTTGCACCCCACTTTCTAAGCATGTATAATGGCTGTTATAATATCGGCAATTACACATAGATTTTGGCTATGCCTAATGATGTAGTGCCCTGTGGTTGCATTAAGCACCTCCACAGGTACCTGCCATCGGTGCCCTGACGAGGCACAGCCCATTTTTCAGCCTGTACATTCTGCTACCTCAGCTCCCCTAATAGAAATTTTTATGTGGATGAACCATGACCTCAACAGTGAGAGTGTGGTTGGAGTACAAATGTGTTTCCCCATTAAAAGCAGCTTACAGATGCCTTTTCTGCAATGTTCTGAAGCAAAGTTATTTAATCAAAGGAGCAGTTCTTACGCCACCTAAACTAGCAGTCATTTTTCATCTTTAGGCCCCTGAGACAAACTGGTCTGAAGCCATCATTTATCTTTGAGGAAAACATCGGTAAGACCCGTAGAGGACATCAGCTTCAGTTTCAGTCATAGAATTTTCTGAGTTAGTGAATAAAGTGACAGCTTTTGTTTGAATAGTCCAAATCCCCCAAAACATACTTAACTATATTGTAAAAAAGAAAGAAAGAAAGAACACCTACAAACCCTAATTAAAGAACCAACCAGGCTGAACTTGATTAAGGGTCATGTAATATTAAGTTTTCACTTCAAGAGAAAACATGTATTACAAGTTTAATTAATTCTCAAACTGAGACAACAAAATATGATCTAATGATTTTCTAACTTCCACTACCATTAGAAAGAGTTATTAGATGAACTAGCTGTACAGTGTATGTAAAACAAGACAATGCAATTTGAATAAAAAATGTCTCATCTTTACTAAATAAATGTAATGTGATATCTCTGCTATTAGTATCAACTAGTAGTAACTTGATGACAGTTTAGAAATAGTTGTACACATAAAAAATATTATTATTCTGAAGCACTGAATAGGGACCTTTGTCGTTTTAATTTGACCTGTTGTTTTTATGTATTTAGTACAATGAGCATGATTACAGTACAAGCAGATCCACTCCACATTGTTCCTCGACTTACCTGATGTTGTTCTTGAGGACTTTCAAGCAGCTTTGGCACTTGAAAGTGGTGGCCTTTTCAGTCTCCTTTGTGTAACCATCTCCTTCATATTTACCATAGTAAAACTCTCCAACGAGCATGATGCGCTTACTTCCAACAGACTGCTGTGAACTCTCTACATCTGAGGGTTTACAATTCTGAAACGGACATAAACATATTTCATTAAATACATAACTTATGAAAACAGGTATGTCTGAAAACATTCAGAATCATTTATTTGGTTAAAAAAAAGTTTTAGATTTTAGTAATCTTTTTAGTTTCTATGTATGGCTATTGGCTTCATGTGATAACTTACTGAAGCATGACTTTTAAGTCCATCCTCATCAGAAAAAACACTTTTGCAGTTTGGGCAATTAAATATAGACATCCCATTATGAGCAACACTCCCAGAATTTGGATATCCTGTACATGAAGGAGAAGAAAATAAATAAATAAAGACAATAGAGAAAAACAAGGTAATGTCAAAACAATAAATACCAATTTACCTATATCAGTCTTTGTTCTTTTTATAGAATTGTCCACTTGCTGAACTGGTAAAACCCTTTTCATTGGAATTTGTTCTATTTGAAAAGGATGAGCATTTAAGAATATTTTGTGCTAGGCTCAGCATGGTCCTATCAGTAAGTAAATGACTTACTCATCACTGGCAACGATGTGTTGGTCTGATTGACTTGAATCTGACTGGGTTGAGTGTTGAAGACAGTGGGGGTCTGGACGTTAGACAGTGTCACAATGTTGTTGCTGATGTTTTGCACCTGAGGTCTGTGAACTACACCTTGCATCATAGTTGGAGTAATTTGTTGAAATACTTGTGGTTGTGGCGCTACAAACAAAGCAAATGTTTAAAAGAGTTATTCCATAACACTGAGCTCTATTCATCTTTTCACCCACACAAACACAACACCAGAGTGTGCAGGCACAGGGTTGAAGGCGGGACATGTCTTGCCCAATTGTACAGTACATTAAAAGGTTTATGGCCATATTATTAACAATTTAATTGTGATGTTGCTAGTTAAAAAATGATGAAAGGGATTACCTGATACCAACGTAAATGAAGTGCCTAGGGGATAGTGGCTTCCAAGGGAGGCAATAACATTATTGTTGGTTATTTGTGGAGTGACAATAAAACCCTGAAAAATATATTCCGATCATCAATTTATTTTGAGAGCAATTTTGGTTCAAAAGTGTTACATAAAATGTAAGATAATTAAAAGTATGTTAGTAAAATGAATACATTAATTAGTAATATTTACCTGGTTATTCACCATAACGGGCTGTGGTGTAACAGTTGGTATAACAGGTGTTAGGGTATTCACAGGTTTTACTGCTGAATTGAGAGGCAACATCCTTTGAGGGGGACCCGTGGAAGGCTGGTATATGGGCAGTCTAATATCTTGTTTATCTTCACTCTTCCGCTGAGTGGGTGGACATTTAGTAATACACTCCTTTTGGTCTTTGGCTGTCAAATCATATACATAAAGTATGTACAACGGTTATATTTATTTCAAAATGTGAGATATAAGTTCTAAGGCTGCATTCCAGGCAACTGGTAACTGTGATTTATTTTTTCCCCACTTGAAAATCATGAGATCTGACCACAGTTTATTCAGTGTTTCAGTTGAATAAACTCATACGTAAACAACTCCGGTTATAAAAATGTTTCTTTACACCAAATATAATTCAAAACTTGCCAAATAACATGAACATCACTGATGCAGTGGTTACCTTACATTTTTATCATTCCGATACACTTCTCCATAAGGGCTGGCATAATTGTATTCAGTTCTGAAATCATACCACTCTGATCATCAAGTTGTGATTACCAGTGTTCAATGGCATTTTTCCTAATCTGAGGAAAAATTACTAGTTACCTGGAACGCAGCATTAAACTGCTAATAGAGTTTCAGAGTATGTCATCAAAACTGCAACGTATTCTGCATTACCAAACACTATAGAGGTTATGCGTGTGGTGTCATAACATAACAACAGCATGGTAGTTAACATTTTATCATGACAACAGCAGGAAATATAGGGGAAATGACGTCAATACCGCAGGACAACACCCTCTTAATCAAAACTAACCCTAAGCCTAGGTGGTGGTGACGTCAGTTCCTGTCGGAGTCTGGCGCTCCAGTGATCACGTAACTCTCCAATGGCTGCGTTCGGACCCTCTTGATGTAGACTAGGGTATGCACATTTTAAAGCTAAACGGAAATAGAACCGTCAACAGCAAAACAACAAATTGAGTAGACGTTTCCTCGCCATTTGCTGCTGTTGCCGTGATACGATCAGAATACAATGCTAACGGCCATGCTGTTGCTATGATATGACATCACACATACATATACATAAACTACTTCCTGTTCACATTTAAAATGTTATTAAAAGTAAAACAAGATTTTAAAAACAGAACAAAAGTTAAACAAACATCAAGCCAAGTGTGTCTGATAAAAATGTGTTCAGATGGTGGTGCTATTTGAACATTTGTTTGCGTCACATTAACGTTAATGTTATAGCTTCGAGGCTTAAGCACTGACACACAGCAGTCTCCTCCGGTGAAGTATTTACATCCTGCGTAAACTTTTTAACACAATGCAAGTATTAGTATCCAACAGCTATTTGTTTTCTACAACGTACTGTTTAAATATATCTATTTCAGAAAGACATAGCTGGAATAAAACAGACAGGAAACATTTGTTATCCTAGGTTAGCATCATGTACAGTGCCGAGATAAATTAAGTACCGTCTTGAATTGCTCACATTTCTGCCTAAATTGGTCACTAAATATGGTCTGATCTTCATCAAAATCACAGGAATGTTTAAACAGTGTCTGCCTGAACTAATATCACCCAAACATTTACATTTGATCATATTTGTATTGGCCACAACATGTAAACATTCACAGGAGAGCGTGGAATAAGTAAGTACACCGCCTGAATCTCATTGAGCTGCAGCGTTTTTGTAAAGAGGACGGTCCAAGATTCATCCTGATCATTGTGAGCGTCTAATCTGCAACTAGAGAAAAGCAGTTATTGCTGCAAAAGAAGGATCAGCCAGCTATTTAATACATGGGGGTGCTTACTTATTCCATGCATGTTATGAATATCTCAGTTTTTTCTGCAAAATATCATGATAAACTTGTGAATTTATTTTTCTATTGATGATATCACGTTGTCCAGGCCCTGAGGCAACAAAACAGCCCCACACCATGACTCTCCCTGCACCGTACTTGACAGTGAGGATAGGGTTTTGATGTTGGTGTGCTGTTCCATTTGTCCTCCACACATGACGTTGTGTGTTCCTCCCAAACTATTCAACTTCGGTTTGCGAAAGAGCTCTTGAATGCTCCACAGCACTACTGGAAAAATATACTGTTGACTGTTGGACCCAAAGTTGAACAGTTTGGGAGGAACACACAACGTCATGTGTGGAGGACAAATGTAACAGCACACCAACATCAAAACCCTATCCTCACTGTGAAGTATAGAGCAGGGAAAATCATGGTGTGGGGCTGTTTTGTTGCCTCAGGGCCTGGACAATGTGCTATCATCAATAGAAAAAATAATTCACAAGTTTATCACGATATTTTGCAGAAAAACAACATGCATAGAATAAGAAAGTACACCCCCTTATTAAATAGTTGGCTGACCCTTCTTTTGCAGCAATAACTGCTTTTCTGTAGTTGCAGATTAGACGTTCACAACGATCAGGATGAATCTTGGACCATTCTTCTTTACAAAACTGTTGTGGTTCAGTGAGATTTAGGCGTTGTACTTACTTATTCCACGCTCTCCTGTAAATGTTTACATGTTGTGGCCAATAAAAGTATGATCAAAAGTAAATGTGTGGGTGGTATTAGTTCAGGCAGACAATGTTTAACCATTCCTGTGATTTTGATGAAGATCAGTGACCAATTTAGGCAGAAATGTGACAAATTCCAGACGGTGTGCTGACTTTTTCTCAGCACTGTATGCAACATTCTGTGCACAAAACCACTGCCATAGAAATAACAAAGGAGAAGCGGCGTTCAATCCTAACGTATGCTGACAGTTAGCAAGTCGGCTAATCTGGGCAATTTTACAGAGTCTGATGGCCTTTTATTGTCTAGTTTTTTAGTTAAACTCTGGTTTAGTGAGAACTGTCGTCCTTCAGAGTAACATATTTTCCCAAAATAAAATGTACATGATATTATATAAAATTAACAAACCAACATTTAGCTTTTGCGATGCTAATGCAAAATTAAAATGGTTTGCTCAGCTAAACGCTAATTAGTGATAAAAGACCGTTTTATTTAATGACATCAAAATCCCCACTTTCCGACATAAAATGCACATGAACACAAACCAACTGGGGCAATGATGTCACTCAGGATAAGTGCCCCAGTCCACATGAATGCAGCACATGATTTCTATGGCCGCTGCTGTTATAGATTTTATGTAATGTATCAAAGTTGCAAGCGGCTCACAGCAAACATGGCAAATGCTGTTCAAAGTCAATCCAAAACTCTATTGACAGAACCATTTGATGAACAATTATTTAAAGACTACAATGCTTTTATACATACACACTACTCCAACAAATATGGGTTCATCATCATCATCATCATCTTCCTCAGTCAGGTTAATCTGTGGGACTGACTTCTGCCATGGCTCCAAATCCTCCTCCACACACTCCATAAAAAGCTCAGACATTGTGGACCTGCAGCAAATGTAAGCATTAATTAACACGATTTAAAGACACACTAACTAAAATGCAATATTATTTTGTTGAGAGTTAGCAAAATAACGCATTTGCACGTATTTGAATATAATAATATTAATGTTTGGCGGTGGTAAAAGCAAAGACCATCTCCATGGTAACGAGCAAGGGATGTCCCGCTCCCTGCAAACGAGTCAGGTATGACGAGAAACGAGCTCGCTTACACTAAAGACATATGGTTTAAGGTATTTTTCACCAATACAAGCACTCCTACTTCAGTAATTAATCGATTGCTTATGAATCCTAACGTATATCATCATTCCTTTGTATAACAAGGTTGCATTTTTTTTTTACATAAACATTAACATTAGCTAGGTCACTACACGTTTTAAATATTACGATTTAAAGCTAGCTAGCTGAGCAGACTTTTTTCGGGCTTTTTAAAAGTCAGCAAACACTACTCTTAAATTACAAAAATCGTTAACGTGAAATAGACAAAGAAGTGTCCCATGCTAGCTAGCTTAGCAAAGCATTGTTACAAACTGATCTTTTTAGCCAGTGGTTTCAACTCGGTTATCAGTACTTCCAATAATATTACAAAAGTACAGCATATTAATTGTTTGTTTATGTGTAGCAGCCATAAATATGTTTACACTTCCAACACCAAATTACCAAGATAACATTAGCTAGCTGTTAATGCTATTAGCATCCACTGTACATCATCCGTGGTGTAATCGGAAAAAGCAGCTGATTGGTAATAACGCTATCATGATCGCCTACCCGTTTTTTTTTTTTTTGCCAAGCTTCCAAGACTCGGTACAGAAGGTCTGTCCGTGTCTAGAAAACAAACTCAATGCTAATCATAGTAGCGGCTCACACAGCGGTCTGAAACACAGAGTACAGAGCATGCCAACGCTTCTGGTTTTCTTCTCTGTTTACTTCCTTTAAAAAAAAAAATCATCATCCGGTTTTGGAATGGGCCCCTTTTAGGATAAGGCTGATTGTAAAGTTTAGGATTTATTTTACATACATAAATGTAGATTCCTGAATGTAAACCCCAATTGTGTACCTCTTAAACATGAATTGATGTCTTTGTATAAGTCTCTAAGATTCTACAGTGTAAAGGTGCCTTAAAACGATGTGAAACATTATCTGTATAAATTAACTGATGCCCTCTTATTATTGTTTTTAAACTACAAAGTATTATTCATTTGATTTTATGTTTTGTGCTGCTTAGACTTTGCTTTTCAGCAGACATTTGTATTGCCTCTTTGATTGAGATGTTGCAATAACAAAAAAAGTTTAGCATTTACAATGGTTAATGCTGAAGTGTTTAGGCTAAAATTAAAAGAACTCAAGAACCCTTTAAAACACATAATTTTGCTGGGGGGGGTTAGTTCATACTGGATTCTGATTTAAATGTGGTAGTGTGTTAGCAACAAAGGGATGCCACATTGACTTAAAAGTAGCTTCACCGCTAGAAGGTCCGGGTTCGATTCCCACCTAGACGGGGCCTTTCTGTGTGGAGTTTGCATGTTCTCCCCGTGTCTGCGTAGGTTTCCTCCGTGTTTCACCCTACAACATCTACAATAGACCAGGATGTATGAGAGTGTGCATGGGGGACGACGGATGGAAATTAGCCCAAGGCTTGTTCATTAATATGCACTGTCCCTACCAAATAAACCAATAAACTAAACTGTATCAGAGGGATGAATTTGAGACACCAGACACAATTAAATATTGTCTACTTTTGTGGGCTGATTGAGTTTAGGACACTGCGCTTCTATCTTCAGAGGCTTCTCACTCTTGTTGTAAAAAGTAGACTGATTAATTACTTCTTTCTGTTACACTGGTAGGCTAAAAGTCTATTTAGACCATGGATGTATTAGACTCTGGCCACTTCTGAGAGGAGAGGTCAGGATTACCAGCAAACCTTCAATGGCACTTAATCAGGTGCTGTTCTGCGCAGTCGGGCTCCCTATGCACCAGATATTGCCTCATGCTATGTGGGGAAAAAGAAAGCCATCTATCCATACAAATACAGTAGGAAAAAATATAGGCTATTGTAACAAATGTTGTGTTATGTTATGATGTTATTTTATTAACCAGATGTTGGTAACAAAATAATTCTCACATACAACTAAATTAAACCATAAAGTTAGAAAATTATGTTGTGTGTTATTAATGTGAGATGACCACACAGGAAATAGTTGTTTTAGTTGGCATGAAGAGAGGGAGATGCAATAAGGCACATGCTATTGTTTATGATGTAAGTATTACATCATAAATACTATTTGACCTTCCAAATACCACAAAGCCTAGATCAAGATCAAATCAGGATTAAGCCATGTCTAAAGGGAATAAAATAGATCGAATTTGACTAGGCCTAAACTGTGTAAACCATGTGTAAACCAAGAAAACATTTAAATGCATTACGGAAACATTAGAATTAATAAACTGTAAAATTGCTGATGACCCTGGGTACAACCGGAAGAGGCCCCAGAATCAAGAAGGGAAAAACCATCAGAGGCAGAGACACCCATCTTCCACCAAGGGCTACTCAAGATTACAATCCCCTATCATATAATCTAAAAAGAAAACACACAGAAAGAAGATTATACTATTGAGCTCAATACAATTTGTCCAAGTCTTGTCTGGCCCACAAAACATAATTTTTCAAGATTGAAAATGGGCCAAAATATACATTTGAGCAATGCATGAGATATCATTTCTCAGCTGAAGCTTTGGTATCCAACAAACACTTTTGTATTTAGGAAGCCGTACAGCAAGACATGAATGTAACCTGTCAAATAGGGTTGTTGCCTTCAGTGGGGTTTCTTTGAGAAGAAGCAATTACTTAAACCATCTTTTTTGGTAAAAATAATATTTTTTAAAGTGAGAAATGTGGCTTCCCTGAATTTATTTATTTATTTTTTATATTGAATATCACTTAAAAAGAAAAAAACCTTCACAAAAAAACAGTGTTCCAGTTTGATAGAATGGACATCTAGGAGGGATACAGTATGTAATGTATCTTAGTTCATTTTTAATAAAATGCAATGCATGCCATTTGAAGAATAATGTGCATATGATGGATTCCCCCCTCACTTTCCCCAATTTGTGTAAATGGTAGTAGTCTGAATGTTGTTTGTGTTTTGTTTGTAATATTTTACTTATTTTATTTAGTTTGTATCTGTGTCAATTATTTGTTTACTTTTTGTTTCTTCTTCAATTTTTGTCTATTTCATTTCTTTAATTTGATCTTTAAACCAATTTTTGTGTCAATTTTATCAAATGTGTTGTGTGTGTTTTTTAAGTAAGTGCTTTATTTGTCATCGTACAAGCGTACAACGAAATAGTGTTTAGTTTAGTTTGTTTATTTGAGCAGTTAACATTCTGCTCAAAAGGAGACACACACACACACGCACACACACACACACACACACACACACACACACACACACGCACACACACACACACACACACACACTACATACCCATTTATGATTTAACTTTATCCTATTGTAATTGCTTTATGAATAATACATTCCTACAATTTCCTCTGAAACGGTGCACTGCCTCATAGGTTTGTCCCTGTATCAGAGCATGGTGTCCTGCACTGGTCAGCTCCTGTTTCCTCTTCTTCCTGCGCTGCTTCCTCCGGCTTCACAGCAGTCTTTCACCATCTTCTGGGAAGAGCTTAGCAGTTAATCTGTTTTATTCTCCAGTGAACATCCGTTAGCCGGAACAATGGAAGGCATGTGTGGCTGAGCTGTGAGTCTCGCCCGGACACCTCCTCGTTTGTCCCTTTTTTGTTTCCAGTAGTGCCTCTTGTGATGCTTCCACTGTGCTGCAGGTGTAGGGGGCTCTCGGTGCCTCTTCAGTGTCTCAGAAGAAGAAATGTGTCTCAAATGGGTTCAGCTAATAAACTAGCTGTTTACTTAAAACAAAGCTGCTTTCTTCAGGACCATTATGGATTCTCTACAGTAAAAAAAAAATCCACCGATCTCCACAAAAAGACAAAGAAAAAGGCAAAATATACATCTGTACCGAGTGAGAGGGAGGTTGCTTCACGTTTACACGTCGTTGTCATTGTCTATTGCAGTGGTTCTCAACCTGGGGGTCAGGGCCCCAAGGAGGTCACGAGACAAATTTGGGGGGTTCCCAGATCTTGTAGATACATCTCTATTTTTTTATTAACATATAATATAATATTTTATTATAGCATGTAAGTGCCATGATTTGTTCTTAATTTTATTAATTTTATTTCAGCCATTTGTTTTTTCAGAATTAGGCCAATGTTCCTATCTCGCACGGTGTGACCCGGGCAGGGGTCACGAACCACTTTAACTGTTATAATTGGGGTTGCGGCTCCAATAGGTTGAGAATCACTGGTCTATTGTCTTGTCCTTTTTATTAGGCCCGAGCGGACCTGGCAGGTCTCGGGCCTCTTGTAATCTCTGTTTGTTTTTGTTGAAAACAAAAAAGAAACAAAACAAAAAACACTTTTGTATTAACTGAAATTTGTGTGTTCAATTGGATACTGTTTGTGATTTTACACAGTAATTCTAGCTCAATTTATGGACTATTTGATTTCTATGTGTAGATAGCTTTGTTAATAGCAACATCAGATGAGACATTTATTTCAGTATCTTTAGTGACCTATCTGACTGAAAAGACCGGCACCAAGCATCATGCATCCAGCTGAGCATTGACACCCTTTAGTGATTGCATTGGATTCTGATTTTAAGATATATATATATATATATATATATATATATATATATATATATATATATATAGTAATATATTATAATAATTCTGAATCGCTGTCTTTAACCTAGTCCCATTTCTGTGTGGAGTTTGCATGTTCTTCCCAGGTCTTTAAGTTTCCTCCGGGTACTCCGGTTTCCCCTACCACTAAAAACATGTGCAATAGGCCAGGATGAATGCAGTGTGTGAGTGAGTGTTTGGTGGTGGTCGAAGGGGCTGATGGCACAGACTGGTAACCTTTCTTCCGTTAGTCCACCCCAGGGCAGCTGTGGCCACAATAGTAGTTTACCACCAACGAGAATGGCGTGAATGAATGAATGAATGAATGAATGTGTGTGGCACTTTTAGAAACTTGGTAATACAGGCCTGTATAGTACAATATTTTAAGCCATTATTTTTATTCTTATTCTTATTATGTAGTGTGATGAGAGGAATAGACAGTCATTGGTCCAGATTTCTAAAACTGTGGGTTGGATCAGCCGATGGCGCAGATTGGCAGCCTTGCCTCTCTCAGTCTACCCCAGGACACCTGTTATCTGATATGATTATCTTATCTTATCAGTATTACCATCGTGAATGTGAACATTTCATATTAGTTTCATAGGATTTGAATTTCATAATTTTATGTTTTAGTTTAACTAATAATTAGTTGATTGGACAAAGTAACAGAATGCGTTACAAAATACATTTTAAGACTAGTATTCACAATTCTGTAACTAAATCCAATTTTTAATGTATTATCTCCAACACTTTGTTTGTCTGTGTGCACGCGCGCACACACACACAGACAAACAAACATTTAAAAAAGAAACAACAACAGAAAACTGATTTGTCCAACAGGTGGCAGTCTGGGTTAAACAAAACAAACAGATGTGCTGCAGTTTACACAACTCCACCAAGTAAAATTAAGCAGTATTTTCAATGCTGTAATAATAACAATTATATATATATATATATATATATATATTATTAGTATATCATATATCATATATATACATACACACACACACACACATACACTAATTAGTATTATGCAATATATTACACAATACTATCACTACTACTACTACTACTACTACTACTACTACTACTACCTCTAGGTCGCAGAGACAATTGATATGAAATAAAGTAAATAATAATACAATCTTTCTTTCTTTAATTTATTTAGGCTAGTATTGATTTTTTTTGGTTTTGTGTTTTAATTTTTTTAAATCAAACTTAAATCTTAATTCAGGTTCTTAGTTTGATCACCGCGGAGGAAAAAAGTAGTTCCTTCAACGGCACTAGCCCACTGCGCTGCCTGCAGCCCACTGTGACGTGACACTGATGTGTATCGCTGCTTTGTTAGATGATCGTAACAGCAACGACTGGACTGTCTGCTTTCCATTTTTAATATAGAAGTTAAACATAACCACAACTCATAAATGTAGGCTATTTATAGCTCTGTGTTTGTCTGCAAAGTTCATCAGGATCAAATTATAAACTATTTTTGGTAAAATTCCGAATTTGACCACCATCTGAGCTTAGTTGTTGCTATGAATAGGTTTTCTTGGATGGATGATGCTGTAAAGAGGACTTCTGCCATGGCAAGATTTCAGTTTAAATGTTGTATTTGTTTCCATCATCACTGAGGCACTTCTGATAACACGTGCAGGTATAATGGTCAGGTCATGATAGCGTACGCATGTGCACGCCACTGAAGCCCTGACTCCGCGGCATCCCGCTGGGCTCAGTCTCCTCACACAGCTCAGTCTGTGCTCAGTCTATGGCTCAGTCTCCTCACACAGCTCAGTCTGTGCAGTCTTGTGTGGGACTTTCATGTCACCGTCTCAGCGGAGGGATACAATAAACGCAGCCATCGTGGTGCTTAGGCTTTCGCAAAGCAAAAAATGTCTGCCTAAGGGAAACTCGTTACTGATATATACAGGATAATATCCTAGATATAAGCAATTTATTCCACATTTTCCTGCACTGAGGCTTAATCAAGAAAAAGAAGCATCATCAGATCACCCTAGTTGGATTTTTATCGGACACAAGGTAACAAATCTGTGGGAGTTTGCAAAAAGCTTTCAGATCAGTGAAAGAAGTTAGGAGTTGGGGGAGACATCACTGTACTCTATAAATTGCCATTCAGCGTTTGTTTGTTTGTTTGTTTGTATCGACCGTTGTCATTTGTATATTTAATGTGTGTTTTATTGTATCGTCTGCAATTTATGTTTCGCGATGTGCCCGTATCTCCGCGACTAAAACCTGCAGTCTGCCGCTAGCTCTTTTCTGCCTCAAATGAGACTGAACTGCGGGCTAGCGCTAGGTGCTAACCTCCACTAACAGAGACCTCCATCATCTTTATTTTGACTAAATATGATCCATAAAGCCGTGACAATTTCCCGGATAACAAGACCTCTGTAAGTCACTTGTAAACATGTGCTACTAGAGAGGCGCAGTGCTGCCCGTGAAGACATTGTTACCGCAATTACGCGATGATGCGGGTCTCTTTTAACGCGTCTTATCTGCTGATTAATCAACGCAATTAGCTCGGAGAGAAAAGAAAACGCGAGGTGCCCGTACCATTAATTTAATGGTCATGCAAAACTGCCGTCACTTCTTTTGAAACACCACCTCCAAGTATACTTTTAAGTTTATCCTTCAACCATAACAAACGCCTGTCGTGGCAGTGCTTTCCCGAGGCTACACGCGGACCGGACCGGTGCAGTTGTGACCGATGAGCGGTGTCTTGCAGGTTTCTAGACGGCCACAATGAACCCTCAGCAGCGGATTGCCGCGCTCGGAACAGACAAGGAATTAAGTGACCTGCTGGACTTCAGTGCGGTAGGGCGCTCTTCACACCTCTCACTCTTTGGTTGCGGGGTAAATTAATGAACTGACACGAGGACTTTAGTTATTCATCCCTTGCTTATTGTCACGTCGTAAGCAATAGCGAAATAGACGGTCTAAATGAAGCATCCTCATCAGCGTGTGTAGATTTGATTTGCCTGCCATGTTGTATCATAGCCTTTCTCTTACCATATATTTTTTTTAGAAAAATCTATTTTCTATGCTTGCCCTGATAGTTTTAAGTGTTAATTTTGTATATAAGATACCTCTATTTACTATTTAATTGGTCGCACATTTCCTGTCTATTTTGCACGCCCTGAGTGTTTTCTTGAGAGCTGAATGTAACAAGTGAATTTCTCCATTGTGAGGTGAATAAAGGCTTGTCTTATCTTATAGTTTATTATCTATCTCTACCGAGTTTTTATGTTTTACATTTAATGTTGCACGTTTGCGCAGAAGAAATTCCTAGTTTGTAAACCTGTTCACTGACAATGGCTATAAATATCTATTCTGATTCACCAGATTGTTTTCTCTTATTTGAGTTATCTTAATGTTTGCCTATAGTTAAGAAGCACCATGTGTGCATCTCATGAATGTGTTGGTTGGGACACCTTAAAGTAACTGCTAGGAAAAAAACATTTTTTTAGAGGCGGGTTGCTGACTTTTATTTACTTATGATTACAGATGTTCTCGCCACCTGTAAATGGAGGGAAAACCAGGCCCACAACACTGGGAAGCAGCCAGTTCAGTGCATCAGGTAGGACTTAATTGTCCAAAGTATACAGGTCCTTGTTTAATTCTATTGCGCTGATCTGTTATCCACACATGTATCAAGACGCGTATGAGATTGTCACATGAGTGGTCCCCGTCTATTTGTGGGATTTGTTCACATCTGGCACTCAAACCCTGAACCCCCACCCGGGTATTGTATTTCAGAGCGGTAAGGAGGTGGTGCAGAGGTAAAGTCTGTGGGTTGGGTCAAGTGTATTGATCCAGTTACAGGTGAGACAATTATCGTCAACAAAAAATATCTGAATGTTTGTTTTAAGGTATGCTTAATTGGAATATCAATCAAGAATATCACAGCTTTTGGGGTGATCATTTTAGGAGTTTCTAAAACAAGTTTTTAAACCCAAATCACTGTGTCCCATGGCAGTGTTAGATTGTATAAAGATTGATCACCATTATTGGATTAAACCATAAATATTGAGTGTTTTATATTGAAGAATTTAATATCTCGCACTCATGATCCCAGTTACAAGTATTGAATATATCTGACACTTGTTTGGTTAGGGTTTTGTTGCGCATGCTTTCAAAATGATTACAGCATTTATTTATTTATTTTTTGTACTAAAATGACATTATTTTATTATTGTTGGATGTGTTTTCTGTTAGGTGTTATAAGATTATTGCAAACAATATTCTATCTGACCTCTTGTTGGTTTGCCTGATAACTCATTTCCTCATGTTGCTGTTTAATACAAGGTCCAGGCTTTGCATTGTCTTTGACTAACCTTTTGACAAGACATGTGCATGTTTTGATGTTGGCCATGTTGGTTTTGGCTGTCTGTGTTGGAATCACTTCCTATAGCAATAAATGGACATTAACGCAAAGCATCTATTGTCTGATGCGCTGCTAAAGTAAGTCAACAATCAAGCATTATATTTTATGAAAGCATGTTTTGTTTGCAGTCACAAAGCACCGTTGTTATTAGTTGGCTGTGAAACCAAAGACACTGGGTGAAAACTGAACGAGAACGAGACATAAGACCCGAGGTGCGTGTTCTGCTGAGAGAAAACCTTACCTACATTTTCAAGGAATGTTTTGCGCTTGGCTTATTTACTTAAATATCTGGTTTGTGAAGTATGTGTATGGTGAGATACTCCTGCGTTTATCCAAATCTAATCAAATCTAATCTGGGTTATTTGTTCAGCACTGTGTATAGCATGGAGCCTGACTTGACTTTGCTTATTGATTATCAATGATGTATCGGCGCTGACGACTCAGACCCAATAATCCTCATTAATCAAGTGAACAAGTGTAGGGCAGAATGTCACAGCAGAGCATGTCTAAATAAAATGAGTGTCTACACCCAGACAGACTTAAGTAGTTACCTAATCTAAGAACATCGATTCAAAGCTTTGTTACCCAAAAACAAGAAGAACATTAGTCTTTCTGAGTCCACGTGGTCAAGGGCTGAAACAACCAATCAGATTCATTGCTACTAATTGATTATTGAAACAGTCGTCTGGGTTTGCATAGACTCTAAAACATGCCAAGTGCCGAAAAGAGAGGTTTTAATAATAATAATAATAATGATACATCAAACTTGTATAGCGCTTTTTTCGACACTCAAAAAACGCTTTACATGGGGACTGAAACTCTGAGACAATTACACCAAAAAGACACTTTAAATTTATTATTATTTGTTAATTTGATATGGACATAACAACTGCATTAGACAAACCAGATACATTGTTTTTAGTGTTATAGCAAATCTGCTTTACAACACTTGTCCAGTGTTATTGATGAAAAGCTCTGGCGTGTCCTTTATCGAGACGTCATCAAGCAGCTCCACTTTAGCTTCACGTGGCTAAAGTTTTCACATTATAATGACTAATTGAGTAATTGTAAAAAAAAAAAATCTAATCGAAATAAAATAAATCAAACTTTTTAGATGCAACTTGCAATGACAAAAAGCATTCGTCGCTAAAAACTTATTTTTTCCCCCCATCCTTTTGGATACACATTTGATTCTTATTTGTTGGGTCCACTAAAAACAGGCTTCGTGGTAAAATAATGTTAAAGTGACAGAATAAAATGATCTAGGAGCAAACCCATTATTGAGTAGACAAGTGCAGAAGTGTGTCTCCTAATCCCCCCTGCTCGCCCTGCTGGATGTGGTCGTATGTCTCTAATCTTCGAGGTGGGGAAGAAGCACCTCCATAAGTGATAGTGAACATAAGGCAAGTGACTGTGCAGACACAAGTGTGGAAATTGCTGGGAATGAGAGTTTGGATTATTGCATCTCAGCTGGGCACTGCTCGATAATTGAGCCCGAGTGGGACTGGCAAGACCCTTCAGATGTGTGCCAGAGGAAGAGGGATGGGAAAAAATAGCCAAAGTGCTTCTGACCGAGATTCATCACTCCTTCTTTCCAGCTGTGTTGATGATGCAGGTTTGATGAGGCCATTGACTCTTCAGTGAAGCCGCCACTGAACGAGCGCCGCTAAATAGAGAATTTTCATTTAGTGCCATGTAGTGTTTTGTTTTGTTCCATCTGAAGTGAAGCTTGTCAGTAGCTTCCAAACTTACCAAATGCAGACATATAAAACATGTTTCATTTTTATCCAATATAAAAAGAAAACGGATTTAGAATAGCTTGAACTAATGTGTGCAGAATGAAGGTTTAAATTTAGTGCGTCATATTTTTGCGAATTAAAAGAACAACTTGCTTGCTTTTTCTTATTTTAGTCTTTAAATGTGGCAAAAGACAATAATTGACTTGATTGTGAAGTGCACGCCACCGTAACTCATAACACAATCTAATTTCATTAAGTTTGTTGGTACTGGACCGACATCCAAGCAATACCTCTTTCTTCAACTGTAAACTCCTCTGGGAAAAAGGGCATCTAGTAAATGCCATAGTGTGGATTTTGTTAGCAAGGGTTTGTTCACATTGAGTAATACACACCAAGTGAGGTTATTGTATGATACGTGTTGTGGTTTAATCAGGTTGTTTTGCCATAATATTTTCATTGTATATCTGAAGAACTTTGAGTTATATTTGTGCATGAACCGTGCGCTTTAAATTGAGTTGAGTTTTATAACAAAAACACATGGCATTATTTTCAGTGTTCAGAGGCTTTTTTCACTGTCAGCTTTTATTGGTGCTGAGGCTAAAGTAAATTATCTTTGTAAGTAAATGATTTTTTCGCTAAATATAAAACTGGTTGCGTGTTTCAGTCACACAAGCATATTTGTTCAGTTGAAAGAGCTTTTAGCCCCAAGATTAAAGGCAGCAATTTTGTGTGACTGATCCCAAACAAAAACGGTATAAGATTCAACAGAGTGTTTTTTCTTTGTGGCTACTTTCCTCTGAAACAGTGAGTGTCCCTTAGACTTGTATCGGCCCCTGCCCTGCATCTGAAATTATGAAATTCTAAAATGTTGTGAATACATTTTGTTGAGTCGGATTCACGGGGTTGGACTTGCTTTGGCTTTGAATTGCACAAACATAAATGTAGTGAATACAGGATTTCCACAGAGGAGCTTTGTTCTTCTCTTTCATTAGCTTTGCATTAGAGCCGGTGTGTTTGTGTCTTTTGTTTAGCTGCCTGTGTCAGTGAGTAATCTGGCTGTGCTGCTGCCTGAGCTCGAAGAAGAGAGAGGACCCTTGAGCCCCGATAGGAGATGCTAATCAGACGAGATGACAGCCACTGGCCCATAGAGTAAACAGTCTCACTATTGTTACATTCACTGTGTAATGGTCTCGTTTAGTGTTGCCGCAACTTACACTTGAGCTGCGACCAGCTATTCATAACATGCATCGATTCAAACATTTTAGTAGGTTCAAGTCATAGCATTTTAGAAGAGGAAATGAGCCTGTTATTTTTGAACTGAACAAAAACAAGCGAGCAGTCACTCCTGTTGTTCAGTGGAGCGTGATTTCTGGTCAGAGCTGTAACTGACTGTTGCCTTCAGAGTAAAGTTAGATCAATAGTTTCACAACATCGTTTTACCCTGCAAGTAATCTGTAATGTTTTGCCTATATGAAGGATATTGGTCATTTTGTACAAATACAGCTTATACAAAGTGGCCCAATACAAAATAAACTGCAACCTACTTGAATACATAGACCAAAATACACATACAATTCATCATCCAACTACACCCTATACCCGTCACAACTAAACTAGTCGTAGTAATTGACCCAATTCATCAACACAATGAATATGTAATCCAGATAAAAAAGACAAAACAATATCTAGACCTGGTCTTTAATTTTATTCCAGAAAAGAAAAGCGTATGATAGACAGATCAAATATATGATACAGTAGAAAGCCTTTATTGCAAACTCATGGTCGATAATAATAACAAACACCATGAAAAAGTCTCAAAAGCCGCCGTGCCAGTGCTTCCAATGGCAGATTTTCCACAAAAAACTTGGATGTTTGGTGTTAAATTCTTGTGTAAGTATGCTAATAACATTATTCTATGTTTTCAACTGTCGCCTATATGAGCACATAAATCAGATATATTTTTATAAGCTAAATGGAAGAAAAGGTATTGCATTTATCGAATTAGATCCAATCACGGCTCGAACAATCAATAATGTAGGACACGTTGATGCTTCACCCTCCCTGCAATTTTGTTTGCTTCGTGGCTGCGTCTGTTTGGCTATAGCAAGTTGAAGAATTGAAGCATCAAACATTTTATACACGGTATCGCATAAATTAGATTGAGAAAATTGCATATGCCAGATGGCCTGTCTCTGCTGTTGGGTTAAGGTTATTGGTTTTTGTATTTCACTTTGACTTTTGAAAAATAGAGGAGGAATGAGTTTTATACATTTTTGGCCCTCAGCTGTTTGTAATAAATCATGTAAAACCATAAATAGAAATAAAATGGACAAAACAATAAAATAAGGATTGCTTTTTGTGATTTGTTTTTTAACTTTCTTTTGAGACTTATTTGGGACTGACTAAAACGAGATGTGCTCGATCCAATCAACAATCAAAATATCCCCAATTAAAGTGTGCCCTTTACCCAAACAATTAAAATCAGAGTCCTTCCAGATTGTTATTACTGTGCTAATGTTATACAATAAATCTTCAATGTTACAAATATATGACACTGCGGAGTAGCAGGTAAAGTTTTGTTATATGCATTATTGTGTCTTGATGTCGTGTAATTGAGAAGACGGCTCAAATGAACTGGAACTGTTAATGATTTTGTGTTGATAGGGGGCAGGCGTTACACGTTATTACTTCTCTCTGCTCCTTTTCATTCATACGTTAAATGCTGCTATTGGGTTTGCTTTTTAAATGAATGAAATAAACAATCGAATTAAATAAATGAAATGAAATGTTATTTGCACTGTAATATCAATCTGACTTTTGACAGATTATGAAATGTTAGTATTGTAGGTCAACACAGGGATTGTTGTTGTCCTAATATATTGTTGAAGGCTGTGAGGTCAACTAAAGGAAAGGAAAATATCTCCTTCCTTCCCTTGCTTTATCATGCACAGGCCTCTGGGGATTTCCTGATTGTTTTCTACTCTACAGTTCATAATCAGGCAGGATTTTGTGAAAAACAATGATCTGTTTTTTGTATGGGAGCCTGCTTTGTGCGCTGCTTCTGACTTACTGAGTGAGTTGTGCGCGTCTTTCTTTGACAGGTCTGGATGAGCGGACCAACCAAGCGTCTTGGGCCCCAGGTGGCGAGTCCAGTCCCTCCTATGAGTCCTCCCGGGTAAGATGACCCACAACTTAACGCCAGCGAATGGCCTTTCTGCTCCACAGCACATCATTTAACACTTATAACATCAAAGCACACAGTGTTTTAGACTCACCTGTTATCAAGCATCAGCCGTGTCCTCTAATTGAGCTACTGTTCTGAGGCTGGAAGCACAGTTAATTTTGTGTTAGAAGAAAGGGATTACCGCACTCTATCTTTATTCATTTATTAAGGTCATTGAGCTCCTAAACTGTACATTTCTTTTGAATTGCAGGGAAGTGAGGGCTTTATTCTTTCAACAATCTCATTACACAGCTTTCCCTTTAATATGGTCCAAGCAATGACACAAACACTAAATTCTCTCAGAAATAGTAAATTCGTTGGACGCTTCACTCAGTTTTTGCATTATTTATAACATTTGATTTTATTCTAGTTACTGCAGTCAGACCCCCCTTCCCTTTCTAAAAAATGCACTAATTTTGGAGCAGGTCTGCGAGTGCCTGTTTAAACTCACTCTCAGTTGTTTGTTTAGCTGGGAACATTTCACTGTGAGTGTGAGCAAGTGTGAACAGCACTGCCCTGTTTGTTTGCGCCTCACACGTTGGTTGTTCTCGATGCCCTGTATGAATTTCATTTAATGTCAATCTCCTGTCACTTCCCATTAGAATTCAGTTAAATGTCAGAGCCACTCGGGCCGCGTTACCTTGTTTATTTCTTGGTGCCCTTCCCGAATGAACATCTACAGGCTATGGTAACACAGGCAGCTTGATTTGAATTATAAGACAGAGAAGCTTGAGATCTCTTTGCTCCAGGTGCATATAAATGAATGCTTCTGACATTGCAAGGCACAGCATCAGCTGCAGACAGCTGTTTGCACCTCCATAAGGCGTGCACACAGACACTGGCATGCCACTCAGACACAGCTGCACACTGATTTTTACAGTCCCTTCGTTCAGGCGTGGAAAAAAAAATGGCATTTTCTATCCACCTTCTGTAATACCTGCTTAATATGTATCGAATATGCGATCAGTTAATGTAAGTTTTTACTGTTACAAGTGTTGTATTTCATAAACCAATAAAGGCATAGTACATTCAGGTTTATTGCCAAAGATGTACGATTTTTGAAGAAATATGCATTGAATACGTGTCTTTTTAAGGAATGCAAAGGGTATTGATTGCCATAAATATTTTTGTGTTTTACTGGACAACAATGAAGTGTTCAGTATGTCAGTGCTTAAGCAGCAGCTCTTGTCTGCTACAGAGAGACTGGAATTGTCCCTGAGCTCATTTGAGCCGGTGAGCTGTGAGTTTGTGATCAGTGGGCTGTGAAGAGTCCCGGCCCGTCGCGCTGACCTTGGCCCTCAGCCAGAGCCGGTATCCTGGGCAGCTGTAGCTGGAGGCTGGTGGTCTGACAGGCACACCCCCACTTCCCCAGCGCCTTGCCCCGACTTGTTTCTCCACCTCACGTGCATCCATCATGGTCAAATCATCATGTCCCAGGCCAACACATGCAGTGTCCCTGTCCCAGTTCACCTGGGACAGGGACATGAACGGAAGTGCTGCTTTGAACAGTCTGTTGAATGACGGAGGATGAGTTGTGTGCTCTTGGCCACATACTGCCTGTGTTTGCTGTCACTTGTTCAGCAACTAGTACTAACACCACCCTCTAGCTCCAGTGACACCCTGTGTTAGTATCGCACACAGATGTAGGCCAGTATAGGAGCCTAAAGCATCCTTCATTGATACATTTACAACTAAGACACACTACCTCCTACGTTTAGCCCTGAAGTCATATTGCCCACAAAACTATTTCTGTGCCTGACTAAACCATTTTACTGCCCATCATTAAAAATATGTCTAGATGATAGACTATGACATAACTAATAGCATTTAAACATATTTCCACATTTTGGTTGCAATTAGGAATCGTGCATGGTGCTGGTGAAAGTGAGTGGTGTAAGTGGATAGGTTTAGCAACAGCCTTTCTGATGACTGCTGTTGAGACTGACTGCACTCATAGTGTGATTAACAGTGTGTGCGGTCTGGCAGGGACACAATAGTGAATCTCTTAGGTTTTCCTCAGCACAGCCCAACACTCCAGTGCCTTTGAAATTACTCCATCACCAACCATCCACAAACAGAAAAGATAGATAATAAGATTTGCTTTTTCACTGCAAACCAAATGCATATGGTATGAGTCGGTGGATATAGCTTTACAGAAATACAGCCCCTCTGCGGTTTGGTCCCACTGGTGAAAGTTAATGTAGTTTGTGAAATTGTATTTGACTGGAGCGCAGGGGGATTTTCACAGGGCTTGGGATTAGCGTTGTAACAGAGTATCTTTTATTACATGGGACCCCGAGTTTCCAAAAACCATACTGTGACTGATATTTAGACCTAAGCCCCTTGAGCTGATAACCGTCATAAAAAGGCCCCGTCAAGCCGCAGGAGAAAAGGCAATTTTTTTTAAGCTGCAGGTAACTGGAAGTGATGTAGGCATCCTCCTCTGTTTCTCCTCCATCTCGTGCATCCTACGGCCTTCCATGTGTGAGCCAAACAAAAAAGCTATTCTGTGATAGGGTTTCCATTATTCACTCAGGGACCGGGTAAATGGAAAAATAACTATACTTTATGCAGATTATTGTTATCATATTGTTATCATTGTTATATTTGCGATAAAAGCAGGTTTAAATGAACCAGTGCAGGAAAATCTCACAAAAGCATAAATAGATGAAAAATACATAAACAAAATGAATTAAAGTGAATAAACATGCATACATGAATAAATATTTGCAATCAGGATGAATAATAAAGAGATTCAAATATCTTATCACTGTTTGCCGTCATTGTGATCTATCTTGCTGCATGGACATTGATACACCTTTCATTCGTGTTAAAATTGTATTGTACATTAGACCAGACAGTCGTGCTCTCTATTGTAGTAATTACCAAAGCACTCAATTAGGATGTTGTCCAGTAATGTGCTTAATATTCTGATATCTTCCCCCAGGGTTTCACTGACAGCCCTCATTACGGCGATCATTTGAGTGACAGTCGATTAGTGTCCCATGAAGGATTGTCCCCAACACCTTTTATGAGCCCCAGCATAATGGGTAAGTGATTCACACCAGCTCACCCCCTGCACATGCCCTTTGGTGAAGGGAAGACAGTCTGGGAAAGAATAGTCTGTTGGGGTTAAGGCACATGCTTCTGGGGGCTGTGGGGCTATTTCTGCTGTCTCCTGCTGTCTTCATATACTCCTTAATACCCCTCCTCTCGCCCCTTCCTCCTGCTATGACCCTGCTCGGGGCTAGAAGTCACGGCCATCACTATAGCTTTCTGTCATAGGGAGAAGCTGTCCCCTGGTGATTCAGACTGCCTATAGCAACTTCGATTGGTACGGAGAAGAGAGGCTGGTTTAAAGATAGTTCAAAGAAGGTTTCAGGAGAGAAGAAACTCGCTCTGATCAGTAATTATCTGAAAGATAGTTTTGATTCAGGAAAGGAGCAAGCGAAACCCTTTTTATTTAACAAGTTTTAAAGTTTAGAATAGTTATTCTTTACAGTTAATAGATTTTGTCCTCTGCTCTACCTGCTTAGTTGATGTGCGTTTGGTTTGGCATAATGATGACGCATATTGAGCTGTAGAGGAGCCAGGAGCTCTCTGCTTAGTGGTTGAGTTCATTAAAATTATGATTTGTGAAAATTAAATGTGAAAATGTGTAGGTAAAAAGTTAAATGCCTATGGGAATATTTGTCACGTCAAGGTAAAAGATTGGGAGCTACTCCGGATAACTACATAGATGACGACAGCTAAACTCATCAAGCAATGTTCGTGTGATGGTTGCTAAGTGATTAAATAATAGCTTCTTAATTGAAACAAAATGTTATCTTTGCTGAGACAGAATGTTCACACCTCTCTTATCGTAGGATATTGACTTGTACTTGGTTCTGAAATAAAGGCACTGAGTGTTGGACACTGGCGTATACTGTACACGAGTGTGGGCTCCCATATATCTTGTTTAAAAAGAACAAAAATGTTGCTGAGTGTTTTTGTACAGACACAAGAACATGCTTATTTTCAGAACATTCGCCGTCCCACCAGTAATATCTTTCTTACCAATGCCCTCTACACAAAAGATGCCGGCTAAGCCAAAATGATGCTGTGACGTATGCAGATAGTAAGTGTGTCAGGCAAACTGCGCAGCAGCTCCAGATAATGACCTAAACAACATCCTCGGTTGAGGTCTCAAATTTGTCAGTCTTCAACACACTTCCTGCCTCTTATCTGTTGTTCACAGTTCAAGTTACAAGTTTATATGAATGTATAAATATCAAGCTTATTGTTGGATCTATTGTTTTTATGGCATCAAAGTTATGTCAAAATGTTTGTGGACAGTACAATGTACGGTATTACTTGCCAGATCATAAAAGTCAAATGTGGGTTGAAATGTAAAGAATAGTTGCATTGTCTAAACCTTTAGTAAGATAAACAGTGCCTTTTTAAACTGGCATAAAAACACAAACATTTTGGACTTTTTCCGCTGAACTCAGACGTAGGTCATATCCTTCTCTCAGGAGAGGGCCATGCGCGAGCCTGAAATGAAAAATGGTGTTGCTGAATGCCAGGAAGGTCTTGACGGCTCACTGCTCCCCCATGGGACCATTTGTGTTTGCACTATACCGGATGCACTGGTGTGATTGGCTCTTATTTGTCCACTCCTTTTAGTAATGTATATGTCATACACGCCACATTGCTCATTGTTCATCTTAGATTGTAATATCAAACTTCTCCTTTCCAAACGTGTGAGCCTCTACTGGTTATTTGGTTAAGATGTAGATGCTACCTGTGATAGTATTTTGAATAATAAAACTTTAACACGATCTTGATTTATTATTGATATTGAGAGAGTAACACAGATTTTCTCAGTTCAAACTGTACCTTTGTAACCCTCATGTGATCTCTTCTTATTGACAGACAGATCTGTTCTTCTTAGTTTTGAGATCTTCTTGAAGAACTAGGGTGCTGCTATACAGTATGACTTCCTTTTCCCTGAAAATAGGTCTAATTCTTTCCTTGTTTAGGCCTTGATGATAGTGAACAGTTCATGCCTCGACAAGGGATGGTTAGATCTCATTACCTGCTGAGTATTTTTCTGGTGGTGTCAGCTAGATGAGGGAAAGTCAGTGGGGGAGGTTGATTTCGAGCAATCTGGGCAATTACCCCGAGTAAAGAGGTAGCTGAAAAAGCAGCACAGTGCACTCTCTTATCATTACATCTTGCATCGTGATTGAATCTCAGTATTTGTGTAGGCTACTTAATGTTTGCCTCTGTCATTATTTACTTAATGGACCAAGGCTGTTTTTATTGAGTGTGAAAGTGCTCTGATACTGAGACATGGCCATAGACTGTAAGCAGTTATTCTATTTCCCATTACTACAATATTTACTTCTCTTCTGAAGAACACAAAGCATTATAAGTATCAAAGACACTAGTTTGTCAGTTTATTTTCCAGATTCTTGCTTAGTCTCTTGTAGCGATTAATTAACTGCTGAGTTGTATTTCCGTGTTTCTCCCATGTGCTTTTATAGCCATTACTTATTAAGTACTGTATTAGGTACCTATTAAAACTAATCAGCTTAATGCTGTCATAGCACACACTCAGACACACGCATGTTACATCAGCTCATCTGTACCCGCACGTGACTCTCCTGTAGCTGTCAGGGCACATGCTTAAGTACATACAGGGCTGTTGTTTTCTATGTCTAGGACAGGTAATAGTAGGAATTACGATTCACCATCGAAAATCGATGTATAAAATAAAAGAATCGACGTTAATTCAGTCAAAATTATAAGTTCATTTTCATGGCTTGTAATTTTTTTTTTTGTGTAAAGTTTTCTGTTTCAATTTGTTACAAGGACAAAAATGCAGATGTTAAAATAATTGAAACATCTTTTGGATATAAAATGAGTCATATTCATTTTGTATAGGTTAAAAAAAATCGTTATATCCCTAGCTATTAACGATTCCTCTTTGTCTTTCTGCTTCATTTAAATCCTTACAGTACATTTACACTTCTCAGGTGACTTCCAGCAAGTCCAAGCGCCCCAATAGCTTTGTGAGTAAGGCTGCTGCGAACACTGTTTCTGGCATCAATGCTGTGGGTGTGAGTCCTGGCTCCAACCATTTGCTTTTATCTCTCCCCTTACTTCACCTTTTTCTCCATGTGCTGTCCTGCCATATAAATACTGCGGGCCAAAAGATCTTCCGACCCGAAAAATATAAACAAGCTCAGGCTCTGCAGAAAGGACCCTGGGCCCCTATCTGTACTTCCATAGAATTGAAGGATGGGTCCAAAGCAGAGATTAAATGTCCCTGTAAATTTCCAAATTTGTGTAGTGATAGTGAATGAAGCCCTTCCTTTCCTCAACTTAACCTCATCCATAAACTTACCCATTGAAAGCTTTTGTCTTAATTGAATAGTTAATGAATTATGGCCACATCAGTAATCAGACTGACCACATCCATATAGACTGCATATAGAGGTCAGTCCTTTTCATTAAGTGTCAAATCCCACGCGGCGCTGCCATCCCCGGTGTGTTTTTACTGGAGCAGGTGTCATGCGCTAATGCTGCGTCCTGTGGGAGAGCAGGCCGCGTCCAGGTGCTGCTCAGGTGTGCGGGTCACAGGTGCCTCACACACATGTTCACAGGCACCGGACTGAGAGGAAGCTCACAACGCAATTATGGCAGTAAAAATATACTGTGTGTCAATGTGCTGGACCAGGGCGAGGAATGTCATATATTTCTGGCATTTATCATCGGAGCTGCTCGGTTGATATTATTAAAAAGCGCGCAACTGCGAAGAACAGATCAGCAAATAATCCAAACAATTACAGAATTTTGCCTCCACTGATTCGCACATTTTCGTACTAATTCATACAGTTTAGATATCTTTTAATTTCAAAATGTAACAGTGATAATCCTTGGGAAGTGGACAGAGTCGTCAAGCCATTCAGCTTGTTTGAGATTGTGATTTCGATATGCCCTTACTTCAATTCACACCTAAATTACACTTGTCGGTTGCCCATAGCACACGCACATGACGAGGATAGAAGAGCTCAGAGACGAGGCGTGGAGGTGCGCTACAGTTTAGTTGATTTAGTCAGTCATTATGCAGAGCTGCAGGGTGTGCTTATCTATTACTGCGGTCAGTGGAGCATGAAGAGCTAAAGACGAGCAGAAAGGGTGCAAATCTCTTTTCTTGATCCCGCGCCGCCCACCTCTCTTTTACCATGTGCTAGCTCCAGCTCGGGCCCCCCCCAGCCCCCCGGGTCTATGTGGTGCCCGTGCCCCCAGTGTGTGAGTGGAGAGGTTGCCCAGCTGCAGAGGATCAGCTGTAGTCTCGGGAGGCCTGGAGGGCTGCCTCTCTGTAGACGATAGAAGAGCTGGGCACTGGCCAGAGTCTGATGACATAACCAGTCTCTAGGAGGCAGCTGCAGGGGCCAGCGAGAGCCGTGATTAAATTTATAATCCGTGAAAAGGTGTCTTCATGTGAGATTTTTTATAAGGAAATACCTCTCATATCCTCTGAATTAGCTGAGTGGTTGTTTTTGGTTTTGGTGGAACAGCAGTTACTTATGCATGCCCATAACTACGTACTTTAACCTGTTCTTCAATACTATTTGAAAAAAAAGTGTAACTGTTTTGCAGGTTGTCCCTTTTCCCTTCTCCCGTTTCAGTTATTTATCTTCTGCCTCATGTTTCTTTTTTTGGATGCCAAGAAATTTTTTCCAGATTATTAAATAGATGCTGTACTGCTGAAAGGAAATCATTCATTTAGAAGAATTACTTTTAGTTGAACAATTAATGTTGCTCAGTTTGTTGCCTGTTGCCAGCTGCAGCCTTTATCTTTATCACTGCGTAAATAACACTAAGTATAACATATGCTCTATTTGATGATTAGATAAGTCATAATTTCATAGTAAAGACATGTCTCTTTATGTTTTAGCTGAAATGTTTTAATTCACTTCCAAAATGCAAAATGTGTAGTGTGCATTTTGTGCTTGTGCTAATTTTTTGGCTTGTGAAGTGAACATGATTTGTTACCCACTTGGCACAGAGGGAAATGTGACATGTACTTTTAGTGACCACCACTCATAAAAGCAGGTCAGGGAACTAAAGAGGAGATCCAGCAGTCCAGCAGTCCTGTATCAGGAGAGCAGAGCGCCACTGAAGGCTGAGTCTGTGGATTGTCGCTGCAATGACTTGAGCTTTGATTTGAATGCTGCGGGTCTGATCAGTTTGTAAAACACTAACATTTGTTTGTCTATACTCCCACTTCACTTGACAATGGCTGACATTTTGTGCTGCTCTTCCACAGCCCTGACAGTGTGACGTGTGGGAAGTGTGGAGAGAACTATGGCTTTTTGAGATGTTTACTGCCAAGAATCTGGGGGAGGGACCATCCTATAATTTATTAATTTAAAATCTCTTAAACTTTTACAGTGCACCTCTTATGTTCCTCTCACATTAATAACTAGCGGCCGTGCTTTTGTTTTATTTAATGCAGACTTGTGTTCAAGGGAAGCTTTTCTCTAGCTTTGTAGGTTTTTTCAGTATAAGGAAATATGCCAACAGTGCTTGGAGTAGGATCAGCATTCCTAACCCATATGTGTATCCTTCCTTGTCCTTCACTTCGCCTCAGCTTTTTACACTGTTCAACAGTTGTTTGGCCTCTCCGGCCAAACATGCACTCATACTTTGATGCTACACACTGTCTTGATTTTGAACCTGACTAGCAACAGTTGCTTTAGCCGGCTCCTGACATGATAAGGAGGACTGAGAGTCTATGTGTGAAGGTTTGATACGTGTGACCAAGCGAGCATCGCTGCCAAAGCTGCAGCTATTACTGTGTTGGTGCGGGCCATGGCGGGAGATGTTATTAGGGAGAGCATCAGGCTCTCCTATGAGAGAATGGATGTGTGATTATCAAGTCATCAGCCGTGAACCAGTGAGGCTGGGGAGCAGCACCCCTCCTCATGGGTCCTCAGGGTGCCATTGATTGGTGACCATGTGTTTGTGCCTGATAGACTGTGAAATGGTGTGTTGCTGCACGGCTGTGTCACACCTGCGTCCCACCAAGGTGATTGATTGGTTTGGTCATGTGGAATGTTCCCATCTGGTCCACAGTAATGCATTTTTTTCTTCATTTCTGAATAACAAGCACTGGCAGGAGAATAGTTGGGCCTGGAAAAAGGCAAAGGCCAAGTGAAAACATTTTCCCCTTGCCACCTTTTTTTTTTCCTTTTTAGTGAGTTTAAAAATATCACACAGTTCACATCTCACCCTGCTGTGTTTATACATGATCTGAACAAATTCAAGAATATTCTCTCATAAACTGAAACAAATTTCACGTAAGGCATTGATTTAATATGTGTTTGTGTAGGCGCTAATGTGACTGACTTGTATTTTGTTTTTTTGTTTTATGATGGCATATCTTTGATCTGGTGGAGAATGGTGACACCTTTATGTGATTAGTAACACTCGATGGACGCGGGTTTTTTTCTTATGAGCCTTGTGTAAAATGTAGTAATTCCACCGCTTTGATTTTCTCAATCCTGGTTTCTCTCTTTTAATTGATCTATTCATTCCACCTAATGGCTAATTACACATCAGCTTCCATGAGTTGGTGCATTTATCATCATACTATGTAATAATCAGTGACATTTCAACAAAGAAAAAAGTAAATATGCAAATATGAACTCATTAACATTTGCTCTTGCTGTTTTGAATAATGTCACTACTGACAAGGTTGTGTACACATAAAATCAATTTGAGCTGAGGGCAAGGCAGGATACTTTCCTGGATGTTTGAGGATATGTCATTTGCTGACATCTCTTTATGAATCCAGAGCTGATCCTAAGTTTAATGTATTAAAATATTGACTTTGTCCATAGCTTCAAAGCACTTTCCACCTATGTTGTCACATGGTTTATTTTAAAAACAGTGAGCCCTTGGAATGTGTTTCACAGGCAGCGAGGCACACGCACTAATTGGTTGTTTTTATGGCTGGTGTTTAGAATTGATCCCCGGGGAGGCTGAGGTCACTATTCTACACGTTATCAGAATAAGGAGCTAAACGCAGTGCCACACGTTTTGAACTATAACGTGATGATCAATAAGATACGACTGTAAACCTTACACTTAAGCCACAGTTTATTCACCATTTTCAGTAATTGTTTGGGAGGGGGAAACCTACAGATTCCCTTTTTCTTGTCAGTTTTGTAACTTTGCACTTTATTGTTTCACTGAATCATTTATATTGTATGACTCTTGTGAAAGTGTCTGAACAATCTGAACAAATCTATAGTCAATATTCCATGTTTTAAATTGACCATTATTAATTTATACTAGCGATTTAAGACAAAAAGCCCTATCTTTATTAATACAGATGTATTTTTATTTTTATTTATTAATATGTTGACGCCAGTGATTACCTAAGATCAACTTGCTGTCTCGTAGGGCAGCTCAAAATATGACCAAATTATCTTTACATTATCTTGTAACAAACCACAAAGTATCACTAAATCTTCTGACTGAGATTTACACATTTAAATTTGTATTAACACAAAAGTGAAAATATAAGCAAAAGTCGTATTTTTTACGATTGTCCTGGATTTGGTGCAGATTTACCATGTTTAATTTAATGGGGGAAAAAGCTTGAGATGTTCGTTTGAAATGTAATTGAATATACTGTGCCGAAGTGGTTGAGTAAAATATCGCAATAATATCGTTATTGCCATGTTCAAATCGTGCTTCCCTGCCGTCCAGTGTGTTGCCTTTACATTTGTGTCCATTTGAGAGAGACCCCTGGTGATTACATCTCTGTTTCTCTTGAAGTGCAGTCGGTCTGTTGTGGCTGATGATTCGATTTGAGAGTGGTTACACGGCGTGTCATTCTTTATCTTTCCTCATATTCTCTTGGCCAGGGACTCATCAAATTGGATTGTACAGCAGTTGTGGGAGCGTAATACAGACAGTTTTGCAAAATGGTGCATTTGTGAGACATAACATTTACAAGATTATATTGTTGACAACACAGAGATAACAGTGTAAAAGTTCCCATCAACCATTGCTAAAGTATACTCAAGTCTATAGCTGTTAACCAAATGTTTTCAGACTGCATCATTTCAGTTTTGACCATTTAAGTCTGGCAATTTGCACAGTTTCCCCCGGGGTTAATGACGCTACGGTTAAATCATTTTGTCGCCACTAAATCATTTGCTTGCGCATAAAAGGCATCTACATTTTATTTGTGATGTTTTCCTTGCGTTAATGCTGTGCCAGGAAACATAAAGGCTCTCTCTGCGCTCTCAAATGGATCACATTAATTGTTGAGCATCAGGGCTCGGAGTGCTATGCTAATGAGCAGCTTGCAGAATATTTACACCAGTGATGGATTTTTCCTCCTGTAAAGATTGATTTTTCACTGCATTACTGATGAACTGCAGGACGACACAGTGCATATTGAAATTCATAATATTGCTCGTGAAGCAGGTTATCAGACGACTTGGGTCAAATGCATTTGGACCTGTGACGCTAATGATTGTTTTCTTTTTGCCTTCCCATTGCTCTTTCTCTCAGCTGTCTCTCATAATTCTAGGGTAAATGTTGTGCTAAACTAACACCTTGGAGCTCATTAATGTTTTTCTCTCATCAAAAGCATATTTGGATTTGTGTTTTGTTTTATTTGAGCAGGTTTCAGTAATCTTGCTCGGTTCATCAGAATCAGAATCAGAATAGTTTTTATTGCCATTGTTTGAGAACAGGTTCACAAACTAGGAATTTTTCTCGGCGCAGACGTGCAACATAAAACATATTACACAGAATTTAGATACAGATAACCTATATAACTTTAAAATATAAGGCTATAGGGGCATGCATAAAGAATATTAACATAAATAAGATAAAAAATAAAAGTAAAATATGGTAGACGACAACAATTTGACTTAGAACAACACCGGGATTGTATTTACAGATGTGTAGGTGTATAAAGTGATAAAGTGATATAATCATCCTATTTTTTACTCTCCAGTTGCATGTCTACTCCGGTACACGCCAGCATGTTGTGATCCATGAAGCTCCTTAGTGTTTTCAAAGAGCATTTACTTTCATCAGTCTTGTTCTGATCATTTTACCACTGAAATTACCTACACCATTGCCAACTTAGCCTCTTGCCGGGTTGGAGATTTAGTTTTTAGCTTGTTCCAAATCATTTCATTTAAACAAAATTTTTCAATTTGATTATGTTAACCCTTATATTATAAAGTATTTCCTCTCATAGTTCTGTTAATTTAAGCGCTGTTCCTAAGGCTGACTACTATCAAAAACAGTACCAATAATTATGATTCCTCCCAGCAATTTTTTAGATGCACTCTCTCTCCCCTTGTTACTTCCAGCAGCTCCTCCAGTGCTGAAGCAGAATAATCAGCCTCGTCTCCTCCACCTCTCCCTCTCCTTTCACCCCACTCTAGTGTCTCTAGTGAAGGCCCTGGAAGAGTTGTTTCCCTAACGACAATCACACTTTCTGGCATTGTCTCACTAAATCACATACTGTTTGCACCAAAGATTGTTCATTCAATTACTATATCGCTCCCCTATAGTGAGGTGAGGAAAACTGCAAAAATGTAATTAAGTTTGTTATGTTATTGGGCTGAGAAGGTCTTAACACAACCTTAAAACACAAACAGTAATACACTATGCTACTAATTATTCTTTGCTCTGATTTATGGTGCAGTCTTTGAATTTTTACACAATACTCAAGAGTTAGCAACTTCCTTTCTTTTTTGGAAACAGATTATTAGAGTGACCCATTTTCTGGGGAACAGTTTTGTGTATCAGACACAAGATTGTGTGACTGCTTGTATGATAAGAGAATATTTTATTCAGCTAATTTAGGCTCCTGGTTTTGGAACTGGCCAAGCCAGCAATATGTTGTCCTTGATATATGACTTTGTTCTACTTTACTTCAACATAAATATGCATTCTCTGAAAATATCAACAGCAATAATAGCCACAAAGCTGCAAACAGACTTACATTTCTTAGGTGTGTGGCTGTTGCTCAATTGCTGTAGAATTTATGTTTAATATAAGAAGCAACTTTAGATGAGTGTCTTTATATTTCTAACTGAGTAAGTCCTCACTGGATACTGTTAAGCATCTTACCATATTCAGTTAGTATGTTTAGGTAAGATATACAGTAACTGCTGAAATTTTTTGCTTTTTTAAGTCTGACTACTCCAATGTAATTAAATCCATTCTTTTGACTTTAGTCTAAAAGAGAACCTAAACACTGCTGCTCACAGTCACCTTCTAATTATAGGTTTTAGAGGTTATATTCAAAAACAAATGTGTCTGCTTCAGTACGCCACAGGAGCTGCAACAGTGATTTATAAATTATTCATGTCAGACACGGTGTGTGTGTCAAAACACATGCTGCGCCTAAATATTTAACTCAGCACTTGACCAGCCTTTCATCTGAGGCATTTAGAATCATTATTTTCATACCAAATCAGTTTTAAAAGAAAATAAAGAAATGAAAATTAAAATGTGCCGTCTGAGGCTATATTTCATCATCCCTCTATGTTGGAGGACGTTGGTGGTAACCGACAAGTTAATCCTATTTTCCTTTTGCAAGAGCGATGGCTCAGAAGCGTATCACATTATTGTTGGAAGACAAGCGGCTTTGCCAGTTAAACCATCTTTCCAGATTTCCTCATAGCTCCTTAGTCTCGGGAGGCGTGTGCGCTCTGGTGGACTCCAGTCTCCTGCAGGAGTGCGGCGATAAGCACAAGCGAATCTTCTCAGATCTGCTGCTCTTCACCTGCGCTCCAAAAGCACTGTTCAGATCAGTCATCGTGTAACAAAACATCCACACTCTGCAACTTTTTAACTCACAACAAACATATTTACCTTGTCCCTAGAGTAAACAGAATTTAGTGCTGCTGCCAGTGTCTGAGGCTGTAATATTTTGAAGTCTGACAAAAATAATGCATGGTGCTGTTAAAGTTATTCATCACTCTCAGCCGCGAGCTCTCATTTGTTTGTATGTTTGTTTTTGCGGCGAGTCAAAGTGCTGAGTTGGGATACTGTGATGAATATGATTCATGTACACTGTGAGCTAAAGTTTTCTGTCGCCCCTGATGGCTGCTGGTGAGAAGTGCCCTCAGGTTGACAGTCATATGTTACATTATAATTACTGACAAAGGTGCACGTGTTTAATACTGTTGTAAATGGGAGCAACTGGTGAATTTGTTGAACCATTTGATCAAGACAGCTGCTGATTTCCTTTTTTGTTCTTTTTCCTCCAGGTAAATCAGAGAGAGGGTCATTTGTTGGTTATGGCAGGGATCCCGCGGTCTCTGGCTGTCAGGTGAGCCCAGTGGTGCATCCGTTTCAGACTCTTGAATTCAAAAAAAAAAATTCAAAAAAAAGAATGTCAACAAATAAAAAGATTAAAGGACATACAATCTCAAATCGAGAATGAGGTATTATTCCAAAATTGTGCAACTCGGTGGGTTCTATTCCAGTCTTTTGCACTGTATGGAAAACAATGGCTTAAAAATCCTCTCAACAACACTATACAACGCATATCAGTGTGAGTGTATTGTATGCGTTTACCAGCTCACATGAAGGCTCAGAGGTCAGTGTGTTACTGTGTCAGTGCCTCTAAAGGGATTTGAAGGGGCACGTGAGGCCACTCTACTACAGGCCACAGCGCAGGTGAACGGCACACGACTCCTGCTCTGTAACGTCTGCAACCGATTAGTGTAATTAGCCCAAGCTTTTAATTGGTCTCTTAACCCAGTTTGTTGGGGCTGTAGCGGTCAAACGCTTGTGGTGATTGAGGACAGTTTTAAAGATGCATCATCAGCATCTTCTTATAACAATAATACTCCAAAATAGTAAGTAAAAAGCAATACATGTATTACCAATTAATTACTGTTGTTTTAGGAGAAATTAACAAGTTCAAGATTCAATATATTAATCTCTCCAAATATATTATAAATATTACTGATTTTAAAATGTATTATGTTTACTCAGGAGTAATAAACTCATGACAAACTCCACTTTGTTACCAAGCTGCAAAATAATGTTCTGGACTGTGGAGCTGTTCTACAATGGAGCACTGAGAAAACGAACGACTCATAAAGTTCAGCCATCAGTGCCATCGGGTACCGTGGTTTTACTTTAAAGATGTGTTTTTGTCCACACAAGTATCTTATGATCATGATCCCCCATTCATAGTTAATACAATAGATATTAATAATAATAACAATAAGAAGACGTATGTTTTATTTATTTCATACTCTACATTGTTTCAGTCTGCGCTGAGGCCTGACGCTGGGCCTGGTTCTGTGGCTGCTTCAGGAAAGTCGGCAGCTCCGTTCTACCCCTTCACTGGACCCAATCCCAGAAGACGCTCTTTACAAGACGCCCCTCCCGTCGGTAAGTGCTGTGTCTGTACTTCTTTGACAAGGACAAAACTTTCAACCAATACAGAGTTGAGAACGCCCCATAACTGTGAGCAAACTCTTCTCCAACTCGCCTCACAGAGACAGTAACACACACTCTCCTTTGGCTAAATGCTGTAATTGTACATTGATTTATTAGGATTTGCTATTACACCTAATAAGCCCAATTCAAATTAATAATAAAATCTTGATAATTTTTGTCCTGATTTGGGTGAATTGGCTGTGTTGAGATGTAATGCTTTGCTTAGCACGTTTGGAAATGTTTCAGTGGAAATTGCCCTTTTGTTTGTTTGTCAATGCAAACATGGTTTTTACTTCATACCTTTTGAGTGAATACATGTGCTTTCATCTTTCCACAGATCCTCTGCAAACAAAAAAGGTTCGCAAGGTCCCTCCCGGCCTGCCATCATCTGTGAGTGGAAGATCATCTACTCTCACATAAACAGATTTCACAGTGAGCTTGCTTAAGCAGACACACACAAACACTTCCCTTTGACTTGCACACAAAGGGGGCTCTTGGATTAGAAGTCAGTATTTTGTTGTTGACTTGTCTATGGCTCCTCTGTTCCCTGTGAATCCACTAAACAAAGTAGTGGTGTTTCATGTTTGTTGTTTACACGCTTGTTGGTAAATGTTAGCACAGGGCTGTCTCTGTAGGTTAGGTCTCTATGCTCCTCTGTGTGATTGATTTTCGGCACTGCCCTGTCACAGCCTGGCCTCTCCCAGGAGAGAGAGGGGCTGTCAGAGCCTATCCCCAGCTCTGCTCTTTTGATGTTTAATTAGTCATTACGAAGGCGAACAGGAGGACAGACAGAGATTAATAGCACAGAATATCTGAAAATTCTATTGGTAATGATCCCTCAGGAGCCGCAAGCATTAGGATGCAGGGAAGTGTGGAGCTCAGCTTGCATTTGCTTAGACAGGGGGTGTTGAAGCCCATTAATATGCATAAATCACTAAGTCAGATGTTCATTGTTAAAACCCTTATGTATCTGCAAAAGGTCTTTAAGCCGTGACTTAAAGTCTTCAATAGTAACAGTAAAGAGTGTTTTTGTTCCTAATCAGACACAACTGGTGCGCTGAAAATCAAACCCTTTCTTCTGTTAAACAGTAAAAGGTTTTCCTGGGTGTTGTGAGGAAGTCTGAAGCTGGATTTGCCTTTCAGAGCTTTGATGATTGTCACCTCTGCTGCTATTACTCTGAAATCAAATATGGAACAGGCTGCGTAACATAAAAGGCTGGCATGTGTTTTGTTTCTGGATTTGTGTTTGAAAGGAAGTTTGTCAGCGCGTGCGACAGAGAAAGCAGTCTCTGGAAAGATGGCGTGCCGCCTTTTTCTTAAGTAAGTGATATATTTGAGGTCTTGTCAGACGAGCGAGGGGGGCACAAGAATGACTGCCTCACAGGTTACATCTCTTTGTTGTGTAAATGGACGCTGGGCTTTTATTTGTCACTACTTAACACATGGGCGCAGGTGCAGCTCTGTGACTCATAAGAGTACAATCAGGCGCTACAGTGCGAGATGGGAGAAACAGTGACAGAGCATGGGATAAAATACAGATTCTTCTTGTCACTCAGTGCTGCTCACAAGATAAAGCTTGGAGCTTGGAGGAATTATCCCAGTTAGTCTTTGAGCCTATTTGCGCACATAGAGATGGCAGGGTTGAAAAAAGCGCTGTAGGTCTCTTTTAACATGCTGAAAGAGACAGAAAAACATTGAATCTGTTTTTTGATAGGTCCTTTGTGGGGGAGTGGGAGGTTGTCTGGCAGATTTCTGAAGGTGTAAATATGTTGTTATAAGACTAAAAGAGGCCAAAGGTGAGGCAGTTTGCCATGAACTATTGCGAGGTGTGTAAAGCTACTTGTAGCCCTTAAACGTGCGCTTGCTGTTATAGAAGTGTGATTGCAGCATATCTGCGGGTGATAATCACCAAAGCCGGTGTTTATATTGCTGGCTCTGACACTGGTGCTGATGGGAAGTGCTGAGGGGTAGATGCACCTGGACTCGAAGCTTTGCTAGAGGCAGCTGTACCAGGGGCCTGCAGCGTACCTGTAAAGCATGAATGCAGCTGCAGATGCCACTGAAAGCTTTTGCTTGTGTAAGCAAGCGCTAGAGCCTCACCAGAGACTCCAATAGATAGTTAATTTAAAAAAAAATCAACACAGTGCTTCCTATCATTATGTATACTGCTGGGGATTTTATTATTTATTTATTTATTAAATCCTCTTTTTCCTCCAAGTTTGTATTCTGGCTCAACAGTCTAAAAATAAATTTAAGAGTTAAATCAGATCGCCAATGTAAGTTGCAACTCCAAGCTTGCTGTGTGTACACTACATGGAGCTGAATCAAAAATATTTACGGGAGCACATCCTCTGTGCATTGAGGTTTTGACACTGCCGTGCGCCGGATGTGAAGGCTATCTAGACAGGCCAGCTGGTGATTGCAAACATTTAAATGTTTATATGGCTTTTACATCTACTTATATACAGACTCCTCCCATTGCCTCACACACACTTTCTCTGTGCTTTGCTAAATTTGGCCTTGGAGTTCCAATGTTGGGTTTACGACTGTTAGTGCCCTGTTTAATTATTGGACCATTTAGAGCAGCATATTACTAAAGTTTGGCAACTTACGTTATCTTGACTAAAGTAGTATTTGGCAATAATAATTCTGGTGCATAGAGTGAACGTGGGCTGAAGGGCACAGGATAGACAGAGGCTGCTCCAGCTCATGGGGAGGATACAATGTATTTTTGGGAAGCTGTGAGGGCATGCTAAGTGTGTGTGTGTTGTGCAAATACTGTTTTTTCCTACGAAACCTTGTCAAGGCAGCGTGCCTTGACGTGACACTTCCTCCCTGACTTTAGCCCACGGACAAGAGAAAAAAGAAAGTACTGAGATTCTGCTTAGCCTCGGGGACTATTGCAAGCAAAACCCTCAACCCTTTTGTGGATGACAAAAAAGATTGACATTTGCTTTTGACAGATCATTCAAGTACTCTAGTTTCTGTGTGATTTGTACTGCGCTGGTTGGAAGAGGAAAAGCTTGCCACAGGGTCTGAATTGGAAGACTATACAGTATCTAGCAGTGCGTGTCTATTGTATGACATTCAAAAGCTAAACCATCTCCTCCTTTTATCCTCCACCTGTCTTTAACGAGCCACAAACACCACACATCGCTTCACTGCATGAAAGTTTGGTAACTGTTCCAGAAGAAGCAGCTCAGGTGCAGTGGTTAGTTTGGTTAAACTCCCAAACATTTTTAGGGCATTTTGTAAAAACAGAAAATGTGAAAGAAGCAACTTGGCCTGTGCATCATGATTATTACACTAACTGATACCACAATAACATAATGTAGAAAAGGTTATTAGGCCTAAAGTAAGTGCTTTATATGCTTTTAAATTAATAACATTAACTTGGAGATGTGTATAGTTTTCAAAGTTTTTTTGAATTTAAAGAATATATTCTGCTTTATTATTTAAAAAAATAATTGTTAAAAATGTCAATAATAATCGCACTGATTATTTCTCCTCTAATCGAACTGCATAATTATAGGAAGCAACAAATGTTAAATTCATTTATTAATGTTATACATTTAAAGAAATATTGACATGAAAATATTTTGAAAGTTTTTCTCAGATTATCATTTCTGTATCAAAACAGGCACTAATGGCCATCTGAGCGCTGTGTTACTCTCAAATTTGTAAGAATGACTAAATGTATGAGTCAGACGTCTTGTGTGTGGGAGAGAGGTTTCAAATGGTGTAGATAAGCTGCTACATGCTGTTACATAGCACAGCACAAGATGGCCATATGCAGACATAAAATCATAGTTAAAGAGTCTCATTTCATCACATAAATCCTGAAATCATGTTGCGCATCCAAAACTTGTGCTGCTTTTGCATCTTTTCATGGAGGGACTGAGATCAGTGCCTTGACCTCAGATTCTCCCCAGAGATGCTGTTTTCTGATTGGGCTGATGAGATAGACACCCTTATTTTACTGGGATCCTAAACAGCCACTGTCACCTCTGGGACCACAGTCTTCATGTTTATCTGTGTTGGGTTGTTGAAATGTACTTCTGATATACACACGGCTAGAGATAAACACAGACGAACAACCAGAGGCCTGTCCTTTCATCTGCGCGGACAGCCAAGAGTTAAAAGACACAAAATAATGCACAGATTAAAGTCATTACTCACATTCAGGGCTGTTGTAAATTATTCATGTTGAGCTTGCGTGCGTTTACCACATTAATGCAAACCTTGATTTGGGATCGTTGCAGCCTCCAGAGCAATAACAAAAGTAGTGTTTCTTCTTAAGAAACATTTTAGACCAATTCATATGTGAAGAACAACTCCTAATAATGTAGCATGTGCTGCATTTTTGTACAAATGTCACCAACATGTGATTTTTGTTATTTCTTACATGCATGTAAAAAGGAAGACCTTTTTCCTTTGCATCACTTATTGCATTGCAATTTAAGGACAAATAAATACAGATCTTTAACATTTACATTTATTAAAAAGGCTAAAGATGCTACTTCAGTTACATCATGTTTAACAAATACTATCACTGAAATTCAATATTCATTTCATTGAATGTAATTAAAAAACACTTTGTCTTATGACATTATAGTAATCTTGTAGAATTGTTATTATATCTTAAAATAACATGGAAAGTTCTTGTTGAAGCAAGATCATTTATCATGATAGTGTTATTTATGTAATTTAATGAAAAAAGAACATAACTTAAAAACAAAAAAAGGATATTTACTTGTAATAACATTGTAGTTATGTTGTTAAAATATGATACAACTTGAATGTATTTTTATTCATATGGCAGCAATGTGGTTCAGAACCAATAAAAAAAAAACTGTTAATAAAAATTTGCTAGTTATATTCTTATTAAGTTTAAACTATTTTTCTTAAGCTTTTTATTTTGTATTTGGATACATAACAAACACTATTTTAAACTTAAAAAAAAAAAAGTTTTCAATACACATTTTGTTCATAAACTAAACAGGTCTAATGTAGTAGGAACTAAAAGTTGTCTCAACATACAGATAATCTGTTACTTTTCAATTGCTGCGTATAAAGCTCTCATTCATCCCTGCGCACTGTGGTGTTTAAAGGGTGGTGGTCATGTCGCCCATTGCGCCCCTTCCTCTAAAGTCCCTAATTAGAAGCAGAGCTTCTTACAGGAAACAATCTTCCTGTCTGATGACATCATGGATAAATCCATGCGTGTGATGGGGGTGACCTCAGCTCGTGGATTTGCGCTCGTTTTTTCAACACCCAAACAAATCTGCAGAAAAGCACCTTGTGAGGACTCCAGTGTCAGTAGAGGCCAGTGGGAACAGGTGGGTGGAGCTCAGCACACCTCCAGAGACCACTCTCATTTACATAATATCAAGGTGATGTCACGATCACTCCCTTCAAAAGCTCTACTTACAACCATCATTTTCTTTAGATCAAATTAGCGTTCTGTCTATCCATATTTACAAATACCATGTCTCTTCTAAGTAACACATATCTCTGCTTTTTATGTGCTTTTCTCATGACTCTGAGCTCCATGTCTGGACTTGTTTTGGGCGCTTCAAACGCTTCTATCATGACCATTTTTGCTTAAAGCATCAACTTGAAACGGAGCCAGATATAAAGCGGTAACAGCATGTAGAGCCAGTGTTTTGGAAGAGTTTAAAAGAGCCTCTGAGAAGAAAGGGGGGATAAATAATAACAGCACTGAAGGGAGAGGCATAATAAAGGCCTAGTTTTCTTAGGGAAGTGGGAGCTTTCATCTTTCTATAACAATAATGTTCTCAATGGGTCCGCGGGCCTGTGTTAAGTCCAGGAAGCTTCGAGTGGAGGACATGAAAGGCTCCAGTCACTCTGTGCAGACTGTCATCTCATATGCCATCTATCTATACTGCTTTTTTTCTCTCCCCCCCCCCTCCTCTATTTCCACATGATAACATGGATCGGTGTGACTTGCTGTAACGGTAAAGCACGGTGAAATGACTATCAATGTTTTGCTTTCCCCCGTGCTCCCCCTGTCTGAGGCCCCCAGGGTTTAGGAAATGGAGCATTATTTTTCCTGTTCAGACGTCAGCGCCACCTCCTTTGCAGCTGTTGCATGCCTTACAACTCTGTGTTTACTGGCACTTCTCAAGTTCAGGTCCTATTCTGCCAAATTCTGCGTATTTTACATTTCATAAATAGCTTAGCAGATCTTTTTTCACTCATGCTGTGGATTTCTTTATTGCTGTGTTAGTTGATCACTTTCGCTGTCTTTGACTCCTAATTAGTGTGAGGAAGCAGGTAGAATGCATTGCCAGATGGTTGTGCTCGTTTCGTTGCTACTTTTCACCTCACTGGCGGTAGACGTATCCAGTCATCTCACAAACAAAAAGATTAAAACAGGATTAAAACATGATGAGGAGAGCCGGCTCATTGCATTTATTCATGCTCTCATTTCAACGCATTGGAATTAATTGTGTCCCTAAATCATCTTTGGGTCCCCCCCTGCTGAAAGTCTGCGTTCTTCTTCTTGTCTTTTTCTAAATCCACTCGCACATTTGTTTTCAGTCCCACCCTCTTGCCTTTATCTTTCTAAACCCACCTCCCTGTTGCCTCCCTTCCCCCCGTCCTTTTCCTATTTGCCTCAGCACTTACAGGCTTAAGAGTGGGATGTACCACGCTAGCCACTCCCTTCTGGCGGTCACCCCTTTTCATAGCAGGGAATGGTACGGTCCTGCTTTGCATAAGTTTCCTCAGAGTGGGTCGTGTGTGGAGGCCAGTACTGAAAGAATTATTAGTCCCTTTGAGCGCTTTGGATGTATGTCCGGAGAAAAACTAGCAAGCTTCTTTGGTATACCATTATCGAACATATAAAGCTATAATGTATTGCGCATATCCTGTCCCTGGGATGGGCAGTAATTCTTTAATGTATTACTACAACGGGAAATCGGTGAGTAATCCCTTTGCAAACATTTGATAGTGGAAATGCAAAATTCTGTGTTTGTAGTGTGCTGGCTTGTTTACATTTTCACAGTAATATCTTTGTATTGCTGAAAGTTTGTTTTTGTGAACGTATGTGCGAGTCGCTGGCTGGATTTAGTTTCCATTGCCTCAGTTAACTCCTGTCCCAGGACAACTGGAATAGCACAGTCTGCTATTTCCACATCTGCCTTTAAACAGTTTAGTACTTTAGGTAATGCGTGCAAAGTTGCACCCTTTTCCCCCTGCCTTTCCCCCCACAAATAGAAAGTAAGAGCAGGGCAGAAAGTTTTCATGCAGCCTTGAATTTATTTTTACTGGCTGGTTGCTCGAGCTCAGAGACTGGTTGAAATAATAACAAGTGGGAGTCTGGGAATGATTAGGGGAAAGAGTCTGCCTGTTGAGGTTAGACTTTCCTGTTTGCAGATTGAGTTCCAAGCACCAGTGTTGCTGTTATTACATCTGTTTTTAATCACATTGGCATTCTTGACACCACAGGGAGCCTAATGTGATTTCTGAACTACTTTGTAATGACCTCTTTGATTTCTGTTACTCTCAAAAAACCTATAATAAGTATACACACTATGTGGACTTTCAAGACACGGCACATGTCTTTTGAGGGTCTGGTTCACATTTGGTAATTATTGAATAGAGTTTTAATAAACGTATCCAGTTTTGAAGCTTTTACACTTTTTTGTTTAGAAATAGCCTTGACACCGGCTCCCGTAACATATTGCTCTTACAAGTTCTTTTTATGTAGTTATGTTTTTAAAGTGGAATTGTTTAGTCATAAGCGTTAGTTTTCCCATCCTATGTATGTACACAACTCAAACTGCACCAAAGCTGACTTTGATCTCCCTGATATTAAGTATTAACGGCATGTGTTACATTTGGTGATGGAGAGAAAATTGATAGCATGTGGACAGAGTGGTTAAACTCTATGATCAAAAGCACCACTTCCTTTATTGTTTTCCTTCAGGAAAATAAAGGATGGAGCTCATTTTTGCAACAATTTGATTCATATTAATTTGGTAAAATGCAGAGTTGCATGGCAGGCTCACCATCTGGAGCACTGAAAGAATTCGCAGTGGGCCATTGGCTGGTGGCACGGAACCAGCACAGATGGAGCAACTCAATGATCTTTATTTCCGTTGCCTTTTAACAAACAAGGGAAAAAAAAAATGAAGGGAAAGGCCTGACTGACACTAACTAGTTTTATTGTTTGATAACACATTTAGTGTGTTAATGTGTAGTGTTCATACTTTATTTAAGGCGGAAGTGCTTTTTCAGTGCAACAGGTTATTGTGTTCCTTTCAGCAGGTAATCCTTATTATCTCTAAAGTGGCATGTGTAGTTAAGTCTTTCAACTGGATCCAGAGGATCCTGATTGTTTGCCTCTTCTTTATTACAAATTGTACATGCATTTAAAGACACAATTTAAAAATGTTGATATTCTTCTTTCTTTTTTTTAGATATTTATATTTCAACCCTACATGGTTCATTTATTTATTTATTTATTTGTTTATTTATTTATTCAAACACTATATTTGTTCAGCTGACATAAATCTTCCATCTAAGGTTTTACACATCAATCTGCAACATATTGTCTTTTTAAAGCTGGGGCTCATCTCGTGTTGTGTTGAGCAACACTCTTCAAAGCAGACACAGGTCTGGTTTAAAAGGCATTCTTTCCAGCTCTCACGCTAAGCTCTGCAAGAGTTGGAATAGAAACAAAATGCCCCTGAGATACAGTTTGATTCCAAGCAATGGCAACCATCTCATAAACAGGACAGTGCTCTAGGATACTGTTTAAGTGTGTCTCTTTGAACTAGTTGGCTGTTTGCCTGATCTTTTCTAACTTTTGTGATTATACTTTAGTTTGCTGACACTATGAGACATCCCCACACTGGAGCGGCTGTAGTGTTTTACATTAGATGTTGTGATTGATGTGGGATAGACTTCAAAGGCAGGTAGTCTTAACACAGGGAAAGGTGTGTGGAAAATGTTAGCTGTCAGTAAAAGCAGAGTGCTGTTGAAAAGCATTGAAAGGATACCTCATCCTAAAGTATAGTCTTTGATCTGCCACCGAGTCACTCACAAGCACTGTCTCTACATGAAAGGTTACTTCATAATGTTTTAGTGGTCGTCTTATGACAACAGAAAATCAGTTCTGCTGTTGGTGTGTGAAATCAGACCACACTTGGCTGTTTTCCATGGAGCACTTTCAACCCTACATGGTTCACTCTACTCTACTCTGTACTTGTAGTTAACGTAGTAGTTACTTGTACATGTAGTGTACCGGGACCGGGATCTCCTTGGAGGTCGCAAGATTTGGAAGTACCCCATATCATATGGGAGGTATATTTTCTATGTAGTTCGAATGGAAACCGTGCCCTGTGGTGTCGCACTATCTCTCTTCTGGCAAAGAGAGGCCAACAGTGCAACAAAATAAGGGTGATGGGCACCATGGCACGGTGCCGGTGGAAAAAGGCTTATTGTTTGTACTATGTTTTGTCACATATTTTTTTAAGTTACAGTTTTACAGCTGCTGCCACCAATATTCTTTATTATGATTAGTTTTGTTGCTCTGTGCACTGCTTCATTTGAGTGACAAACCTAAATAAATTAATGTTTTTGTAAGGAGAAACCCTGGCAGCCCTCTTTGGGACCGGCAATTGGAATGAGGCACCCAGTGTTTAGGATGGTTTATTAATGCTTTGACTGGTTAGCCCTGGGTAAAAAAGGACAATTAACATTATCCACTGCCATATGCTGCCCATTGAGCGTTTGACAGATCAGAGACAAAGGACTGGCCTCCTAACCTGAGATCTACTACTATCCTCCCTGGTCACATGTGTAAGCCAGAAGACCCTTGAGAGGTGTGCCCCTCCTACTGTACTTTAATTACACAGTCAGACACACCAAGGACCCGCTCACTTGTACAACCCCAACCCTCAATCACCCTGTGTTGTTAATGCTTTACACTGACTGAATATAAGACGGTCTGAGAGTAATTTTAATTTATACGCTTTATGTAAACTTCATGTTTACCATCTGCACAAATGACAAAAATGTGTAAACAACCTTTATGATATCCGCGGGCGTCAAATTGAGACTGCAGCTGCTGGGAGAGTTTGATTATTTAAGTGAGAAATAATTAGTAAATGTTTTGTTGGTTTATTTGGACATTTTGGGTCATGTAATGATCTGTGGTTTACATGTGGGCTTTCTTCATGAATGAAGTTGAGACCTTAGTGGAACTGCACAGGTGTAATCCAGCAGGCATGTCCTGGCTGGTTCTCATTAACATTAAGGTGCAGAGGTCACCTAGTCGTGTCTGTGTGAAGGCGTTTGTTGGCCTCCTGTCTCTGGTCCTCTGCTCTCTCTCCATCTGGAGTTGATGAAGTCAGAAACCACATCACTGGTGTTTGGCCCGCGCTGCCTTTGATCCTCCTGCTTCGCTTGGCACTCACACAGCTGTACAACAGCATGCTCATTGTGCCCCTCCATTCACTGCACCACCAGCTCACAGGTACACATTTAAAGACAGCAAAGCAGGGTGTTTTTGTCCCATTTATTTGATTTCTGCCTCTCTGGGAATGCTGTAATTTGCAAAGCATTTAGTCTGCGCAAGTAAGCGGGTATCATTATACTTCCATTAGAGGTTGAGTTGATCTGAAATGCAAATACCCCTGATAATCCACTCCTCCCTTCATGAGCTTGATTGCTTGTGAGTCATTAAAGTGTGTTTGTGCGTCAGTGTTTTTTTTCACCACGGTTGTTGTACACGTCTTAATTTGGTCATGTTTAACTTTGTTACAAACTACATTTTCCGATGTTTCAAACGTGGTGTGGGAATGGTTCAGTTGTAGTTCTCGTCATAATGCCTTCAACTGTGCGCACTAACGGCTTCTGTTCTCATCACAGGTGTATGCACCATCCCCGAGCACAGAAGAGTTCAACAGAGATTCACCGTCATACACCTCCCCCAAACCCACAAGCAGTATGTTTGCAAGCACTTTCTTTGGTGAGTGCATGAAATTGTTTTGTTACTCACAAACTCAGTCTATGTTTTATGTTTGATTACTCACTGCTGAAACACACCAGGTTTTAGACGTTACTCAGTTTGATATTGTTCGATTGATTATCCTACCGCCTAAACTGACCACCTCACACAAAAAAATTAAATGAGGAAAATGCTCTATACCACTTATTCCTACAAAAATGAGGCACAAGTAGATTACCCTTAAATGAATCCCTTTCTCTATCATCAGATGGCACCCACAGTTCATCCGATCCGTGGAGTTCATCCAACGGGATCAGTCAGACGGGCTACGGAGGAATGCTCACCGGATCTTCATCTCACATGTCACAGTCGGGAAACTACAGCACCCTGCACTCCCATGACCGACTGGTATGGCCCCCTGTGCAACTACACGTACACATACTTTCCACTTCATTTTAGGTACTCTGGTCTCTTTTTCAAACCGGCATTTTTATCTCTGTACGTCCATCTTTCTAACTGTTTCATCGTGGCCCACTGCATGTCAAGACGGCAAAAGTATCGTCCTGTCATAACGTATTCTTCTTTTTTTCAGAATTACCCCGCACACTCAGTCTCTCCAGACATCAACTCCAGTCTTCCTCCTATGTCCAGTTTCCACAGAAGCAACACCAGCACTTCACCATTCGTCACCACCGCGCACACGACGTCTGTCAACTCAGCGGAGGCGGTCATAGGTAGCTATGATTCGTACCTTAGACATAATGCGCGGACTCCTGTACTAAGTAGAACAGCTGCTTTTGCACTGTGGCTGCCTTTCATTTGTCTGAGAGTGTTTTCTTATTTTCTTAGCTTCTGCAAATCGGGGGAACGCCACTGGAAGCTCACAAACAGGAGATGCATTGGGAAAAGCGTTGGCCTCAGTAAGTAGTATTAGCTACAGCTCATGAGCTTTTTTTTCTTTATGAAGAAGAAGAATTATGCTTCGATGGAAATACGTTTTGGTGGTGCTTACTTTTAGATAGACATACAGTATATCTAACTTACGATATCTACAAATCATTACAAAAATTATGCGCGACCCTTATTATGATTAATCTATAGTAAAATAAAGGATTAGTAATTGTCTCCCACTACGGTGACTTCGGCGACTATGCTTGTAGTTAAGTACTTTTCTCAATACTGATTAAAAAGCTGAAGGGCATGTTAGGAAAAAAATCTTACTATAAAACATTACAAAGCAAGAGACACACAAAAGAACCCAGCAATACTAATAAAAATTGAAAACGTTTTACAGTTGAAGTTGAATAATGCACATTCAAAGACGTATGAAGTTTTTTTTTATTTCCCGACTCAATATCATTAACATGACAAAGCTGGACTGAAATGGACACGGTTGGACAGAGGCGGGGGTGTGGACGGGGCAGGGTGCACTGGGGACTTGCCATGGCTCAACTCCATGGGCCGCTCTTTGTAGAGCTTTTGTTCTCCGCCCTTTTAAATTGGCTGTGCTTATTGGCCCCGTGCCGCCCGAGGGAGCGTAACTGATGAGAAGGCGGGGCTTCATTTATCCTGGTAAAATGACTCATGTTTCACTTTGAATGTGCCGTTACTGGCCACTGTCTGGAAAGAATGGTTGGTCGCATATTGTTGGCATGAAGTCATGGTTATAATTATGCTCATCCATGAGGTCTGGCCTAATTCTTCTTCTTTATGAGATGACAACTGATAAAAGGGAAGAATATTCAGTTTTAATTCAAAGAAACTAAACATATCCTGTGCAACTTGCACTTAAGACAGCCGCCGATCCCTCCTCTGCACTCAGTGACACACTTCAGCGAAACCTCGAGCCTGATACTCCAAGTTGATTGAAAAACTAAAGCCCAGAGATCAAGATTAAATAAGGAGATTATTAATAATGAGTGTGTGTCTATCATCCACACTGAAGTCAAAGTGTTTCCTACAACCTCAATTTGATCAGAACTTTGGATGGAAATCTTTATTATCTGTTTTTTTTTTTCTGCTAATTAGTCAGAATCCAGCACTAATACCCTGCGTCCTCTCAGACGTGTTCTATTATGTCACAATATCCTCTTATTAAAAGATAAAGCAGAGAAGCAATTGTGCTTTAATCCTGCATTTGTTTATACAAATGAAATCCCTGTGGAAGTTCTGAAGACGTAATCTCCCCTGTCCCTTGTGATTGACTTGTCATCCGAAAACTCGCTGACCTTAGTCTAACCCCTTGGAGTGTACAACGGGCACAAAACCTGTGGTTTACCACATGGACAAAAATAGTTTTGAGTATTTTATTTTTTATATTGAAATGTTTACGGTCATATTTATGAGAACAGTGTACTCAGAAGCCCCTTATGAGAGACCAACAGGCCCGGTTAGAAACATGAGGCCGTCCTTCTGTGGACTCACCACCTGCAGGAGGAGCCATAGGGGCTGGTGCAATGTGATTTGGGGGTCGTGGGGGCAGTAAAATATGAAGATTTTAATGCTATGTTACATTTCATAACATGGCATTATGAAATGTAATGCTATTACCATTAAATATACATCTTAGCTAAATTCTATTGTTCAAATGTGCTGAAGTTTCACAGATGTTATGAATTTTGTTTCCCGTTCACAGATTTACTCGCCTGACCACACTAGCAGTAGTTTTCCTTCCAACCCCTCCACACCGGTGGGGTCTCCTTCACCTCTGACGGTCACAGCAGGCGCTGCATCGACGGGAACAGTCGTCACTTCTGCTGGTACCACGTCTGGGAGGCAAGGTACTGTTGCCTCTTCTGCTCAACAACTATGTAGTGATCGAGGTGATGACGTGTGTGCCTTTAGAGTTGAATAATGATTAGACCAAAATAGGTATGCTAATAGCTAATATGGTAATTAATTCAGGGTAACGACTTTAACTAGGGATTGCACTAGTGAAATAAATCAAACCTGAGGTCAAGGGTTCGTCCGGGTTTAAGATAATATATTATTGAATGACTTATGGTGTTGGTAACTTGCTTACTTCTTTGACAATCGCTGATTTGGGACATTTTAAATAGTTTGAACATGTACACTAAAATATAACATTAGGCACTTCACACATGGGATTTTAATGTTGTTACATTGTACCTATTAAGAAAAATGCCAGAAACCAATATACCTTCTGTATATGAAGAAAGAGTGCTTGGTTGAAGGCGCTGACAGGAGCTTGTGTGTAATGGAAAGTGAATGTGGACGTGGAGAGGGGAAAGCCCTGTGTGTTGGTTTAACTGGGCAGTTCTGTCATCTGTAGTAATGGAGTGGCGACAGCTGTCTCTTCGTATGCCCCCCTCATCCTCAGCTGTTGCCCTGCCCCTCGGACAGCTGTTCCCCCAACCCACACGCGCGCGGCTGGCTGCAAAAGGCCTGGACTCTGTGCGGTGTGTGTGTTTGTGTGTGGGGGGTGACTCAGCTGATGAGGAAGACCATGATGCTCTCACTCAGGGAAGCCCTGTTTACAATATGACACACCTGGGCCCGAACCGTGGACTTGAACTCTGTCTGTAGAGAATATAGATGTTTCTGCTGATGTTATGAATGAACATTTATTGTTACTGTTTCCAACAAGAATAGTATTGTATATTAGGGGCAATAAATCACAAATAATCATGCCTTGTGGTCAAAGGTTAAAACAAAAACATTATGTAGTGCAGAAAGAGAAAGAACAATACTTAATATTGGCACAGAAGTTTGGCTCGCTGTTGATGTTAACCTCAAAATCCATTCATCATCGGGATTACACCAATACACAGCACATTACTCAAGACTGGTTTGTTCAATTAGCCCTCTCCAGCGCACACAGGGACCAGAGTCCCAGGCTAATTTTTCACTGCCTGGAGCCAGCAGAGGCTCACATGTTATGTTCCTGTCTTGTTCACCTGGGAGAGAGATCTGAGGCAGAGCAGACTTTCTCATTCCCACTTCCAAAGTCACTTTTATTAGTTAGTTAATTAAAGTTTTTCTTAACCTTGCAACCCTAAGTATACACTTTGTTGGAAATATCCACTAATGGTATTTTTAAAACATAAATATACCACAATGCTTATTTGTTTATTGGAGAGTGTATGAAGCATTGTGTATGTCAGCCATACTTTCCTTAGAGACAGACTTTTTAATATAAAGAGAGCAATTAGAACAATGTTTGTTATTACACATTATTATGTGTGTTTGGTGAATGAGAAAATAATATACATACTTCATTTGCACAAGTCACAGACTTGTATCAAAGCCACAAATGTTTATCCCTTGGATATAAAAGGAAACATTTGATGTTTTGTGTCAGGATGCAGTCCAGCCATCAGGAAGTGTGTAATGTCTTGAAAAGAGAACCAGGAAATTTAACTTAATCTTGAATCATGTCTTTTTTTAGGCACAAATCCATGGCCTCGTGCAGGTGGACAGACTCCGTCCTCACCAAATTATGAGACCTCTCTTCATTCACTGGTAAGCTCCATGTTTAAGCTGAATAAAAGTCAATGTAGAATAGACTTAAGCAAAATGACTGATCTAGCGTTACAGAAATTCCTGTGACAAATGTTTTGCTGAGAAATGTGGGGGCAGACAGATAACCAAACTAAACAATACCTGTCCCGAGGGGCTCGCCATCTGTCCACTAGTCCGTGGGCCAGGACGGAGATGACAGTCGGGGGAGGGGTGCGGGCAGCTGTCTGCTCAACCATTTCTCTGGGATTCCTTTGCTGTCATGTGACCAAAGCAGCAGACCACCATTCATACAACATATCAAAACACATAAAAATATGAAACAGGAGATGTGACGAGACTGGGTTTAAATGTAGAAATAATGGTATTGACACATTTGCTCCTGTGCAGCATCAGGTGTTCATGTTTAATTAGTGCAAAACTTTCTCATAATAAAAGGGCTTTTAGTAACTATCATTTGTGGAGTGGAGCAGCACTAGAGTCCAGAGGAAAAGGGTGATGTCATTTGGCCAGCTGTTTGAGACCAAGGCCTGAATGGAAAATATGTGCAACACTTTATAGCTCGTCTGGGCTGCACATGGCTATTGGCCATTGGCTTTAAAGTCAACAGTTTTGTGAATGAGTAAAACACATTCTTTTCTCATATGTTTAAATGCTCAAAACTAACTACATTTCCCCTGAATGAAATACAGTTAATTGAATCAGTATTTGTTCAATAATACAGGAATCTGACACCACTATTACATTGTGGTCATCCACATGCTGAATTGTATTATTTTTTTCTAAGATCTATATTGTGTATTTCTTCATAGACACTGATATTTTTTTTATTTGACTTGACAGAAAAACAGGGTTCATCAGCAGTTACATGAGCATCTCCAAGATGCCATGTCTTTCTTAAAGGATGTTTGCGAGGTATTCTTTATTCCAGACGTTAATACTCATTACCATCAAGCTGTCATTATTATTATTATTATTATTATTAGTGTGCTTGTTTATGCATTTATTATTTGCTCACACTCAACTCACGCACCATGTTGTTTTGTTAACTTGCCCTTTTGGTTTAGCAATCCCAGGATCGACCACAATTGTTGCTGAGTCTCATACACATAAAAGCCTAAGTTCAAATTTAAAAGTTAGAAAGTTAGAAAAGTTCAGTTGTGCTTAAATGTTAATGTTTCATTTTGTTTAGTTTTTTTCTTGAATACACTACATACAGTCATTTAGTCATTGTTTTTGTTCCAAAAGTTTCCAAGCTTTTCCAAATGCTTCCTTGCCCGTTGGTAACTGTTTCTTCTCCAATCCGTTTGGCCTTTACAGTCTCGAATGGAAGATCGTCTGGACAGGCTGGATGATGCAATCCTTGTTCTGAGGAACCATGCAGTGGGCTCCACTGCCAATCTGCCCAGCGACATACACAGTCTGCTGGGACAGGCACAAAATGGGCCAATTGCTGCTATTGGAGCAAACTTCCCAGCCTCAGCATTGGTTCCAAGTCGGACAACTGCAATGGTAATTTCACAGATTTTTTTCCACCTTGGATCAGATTAACTGTATTTATTTTTGTTATGGCAAGACATCGCTAATAACATTTCAAAAGGAAGAAATAACACAATGCTGTCTGGAGTCTCAAAACTGTGATGCACTTTTTTCAGTAAGTCCAGTGCCTGAAAGACAGTGATGTATCAGTGTGTACATTATGGTTTATTTACATCAGGAGAATTTTATAGTGAGGGTGTCTAAATATTCTATTACATCTGCAAAATGTAAAAAAAATAAAGAAAGAAATAAAGCATTTGTAAACAAAAATACAGCATTTAATACATTTTAACTTGTATCTTTTTATTCAATAAAAATTTTAAAAATTGCTTTTCGGGATTAGAGTTTATTAGAGTCTATGCCTGTCAGGTTTCATTTTGACGAGACTCGCATGCACAGCATTTCTTGTCTGAGTGGAGTTACTGGGCACTGCTACAGGCTTTTACTAAATAGATGCCCCACCCTCAACTCTTTCTACCCCTTTTCATCACTTCTTTTAACAGCCCAGAAATCTGAATCGTTGAGCGTGTGTCTAGCCCACAGCCTCCACCCAAAAGGAGCCCCTCAGCTGTATGGTAATCAGGCACAGCCATGAAAATGGCAGCGTTCTTTTCTGGACACAGATCAGGGTGCCCTCCTTCTCCTCCAGACAAAGGCTTGTTTGGACACCTGTTGAGAGCATAGCAAAGATTAGCATTGTGCAGAGGGAAGGGGGGTCCTGAGTAGAGGGGTTAACACAGGCCAACAGTGATGGGGATCACATTCCTGGAGAAAAGGGTAGATACCCTTGACTCTGCAGCACAGTCCCCTCCTTTTCCTCTGCTGCTCCACAGAGTCAAATAACTCCTCAACATGAGCTCACAACCGTCCTGCTTGAGACGTGCCACATGTTGGACAGTTACGTCTCACTGCTTTAGTATGTTGTTACATAGAGTCTATCTATCTATTATTTTAAATTCATTGTATGTTCTTACTGTTGTGTTGGGGCAGGGGAGTGCTCATGCAGACGATGCCACCAGTCTGAACAACAGTCATGGAGGCCTTCCCAGCGCCAGCTCTACATCGACCGCTGAGCTCAACCACCAAGTGGAAGTCTTCAGAGGTGCGCTCTGGAGCAAATGCGTTAGTGTGGAGCAGTTTGTTAAATGGATGATTACATTTATGAATTTACTTTTTGAATTAGGTCTAGCTTCAGCCCTTAGTGGGCATATCCCTTCAAACCTAGAGTTGAAGATGGAAAAACCTGACAAAGATGACATGCAGAGCATGTCTGGAGACGACCGGTCAGATGACGATGATGACAGAAGAGACATGAAGACTCCTCGCTCTGGCACTCGCACAAGGTACAGAAACATGTGCATCAATGTTCATTTGTTGGCACTGGCTTATATACGGGGCTGTTTGTGCTATTCATTTCTATATGACAATAATGACAAGTTGGTGTGTTTATAGTATCGCTGAGGATGAGGACCTGAATCCGGAGCAGAAGGCAGAGCGTGAGCGCGAGAGGAGAATGGCCAACAACGCCCGGGAGCGCCTGAGGGTGCGAGACATCAATGAGGCCTTCAAGGAGCTCGGCCGCATGTGCCAACTCCACCTCAAGAGCGAGAAGCCCCAAACAAAGCTCCTCATCCTCCATCAGGCTGTGGCAGTCATCCTGAGCCTGGAGCAGCAAGTTAGAGGTCAGTGTGAAGGACATATCGGTTTTATCTTCAAACGGCAACTGAAACATCCTGTAGCACTTTGGAACTATTTTGTAATTCCTTTAAATAATGTTTAATTACTCTTTTTCTTTCCTCTTTGTTTTTGTTCTTTGGACCAACAGAAAGAAATTTAAACCCCAAGGCCGCCTGCCTTAAAAGACGGGAGGAGGAAAAGGTGTCTGGAGGTTCCGCTGAGGCCCATCTCCACCCGGGAATGGCTGACACATCCAACCCCCTGGGCCACCTTTGAGTAGCAGAAAGGTACCATCCTGTTGTTTGACCATATACCCTACACAACATGTCAACATTATTGTTTACCCATCTCTCATGACTCCTTCTGTTTGTCTCTGCAGATCACTGTCGCACAGAGAATAAATTGTTTCCAATTTGAGGTAACCATTGTTCTTGGTGACAGAAAGGACTTTGTGACAACAATTGGAGGAGACAGACCACTTGAAGTAAAACTGAGACTAATGTAAACCAATTCAAGACTGACGTGGAACCTCAAATCTAGTTTCCATCTGCAAAAATGTCCCCAGAAAAATCTCAAGCACATATCACTGTCTGCAAGAAGTGTGTTGCTTCTGAACAATCAGAGACTGTGCAATCTCCTCCAAGTGTATGTGGAAATTGCTTTGTGCCTAAACTGAATTGACAAATGCATTGTAACAGCAATTGTTATGTTTGTTTTTTTATTTATTATGTTTTTGATGAAACTATGTCTAAAGGGAAAGTTAAGCAATTTCAAAGATAAGTATGCAGCTTTTCAGTTGATCTATAGTTTGTCAGTGTCACCATCAGTACTAAGCACTCCACCCCGGCTAGTCCACATTAGGGGAAAGTATTTGGGTGCTAAGAAGATTTTTTTTTTTTATATATATATTTATGCCCAACAATTGTCACTTGCACCCCATTTTAACAAAAGATATATTATTTATATTTATATTGTATGAACTGGCCACAAAAAGAGCCATAACTACCTACATTTGCAGTGTTGCAGTTTAGCCTAGCTTCTGCACTGACTGAAATAAAAATGACTGCGTTTCGAAGCCAGAAGCTGTTTTAGTTTGATTACATTAGCACATGTAATTCTAACAGGTGAGCTGCAAACTCTAGCTTTACTGAAAGCTTTTGTTGTGTTTTGTCTTCAGTAGTGAGCAGAAAAATACAGAGAGCAAACTATTTACTAACTTTAGCATTCCCTGCATATGTTAGTGTCTTAACTGAGTAAATGGGACCTCACCGCCCAGGCATTTTCTGTTGAGTTTTGCCATATAGTGTTTATGTAAACAGTAACATTTTATCATATAGCATACCTCTGAGTGGCTTGTTTTGTCATTTCTTGCCACCAGTTATAATCACAGTTTGAGAGTCCTTGATAAAGAAGTACTTTTAACGACGACCACTTATTTTCCTGGCCTGATGAACGTATCATTTTTCTGTTAATATCTCAGAATATACCATTTAAATTGCAGTTATTCTGATTGAAATAGTTATGCCTCTTTATGTTTTAAAAAGTAATTTCCTCTGGCTTTTGGTATACAATATCCAAACTGAAAATGTTATATTATTTTATATAACTAAGCAGGAGTACATAATGCGTACAAATTGTTGTGTGGGGTATCAGTAAAAGTTGGTTCTTAGAGGTGTAGCACAACAGTGAACAAAACAGTAAAACATTTTCTTTGTTTTAAACATTGGTCATGCTTTGTTTTGTTCATATCAGCGTGCATGCTTTACATTTCTGTGTTATTTAAGTCTTTTGTCTTAATTCTTTATATTCCATATATTTCCTTTGTATATTGTCTTTGTCTTTTCACCTAAACAAGGCTGCCACATTCAGAGACAGTATTCTGTACAAATAAGGCGATCCATATTAAATTACTATGCCTGACCAAGAGTTTACATTAAACATAATTTGGCAACTTTATCAATTAAATTGCGTTTTGTGCAGTTACTGGATGTGGCCTTGTTGTCCATGTCAGTATTCATAAACATGTACTGTATTAGTGTGGCAGAAGTTGAGACTTTCTGCTCTATTTCCTTCATTTTTTTATTTGCTATGTTTCTCCGCTCCTCTGTTTGCCAAGTTAGACTTGCTGTACTCTCAGATGCTTTCCTTGTATAATACATACAACTAAATCAAAAGAAAAAAAAAACATTTGGCTTATTTTTCACTGTAGTTATAGTCTTTTATACAATAATAATGTAAGAATATTTCTTGAAGTCTAAAATATCTCTTTCTAGATTTTTGAAAGCAAAACTTTTGAGTAAAAAGTTTCTTACTTTATTTTACTATGTTAGATAGTAAAATCTATGGTTATGATATTTCAATAACCAGTCAATTACCTGAAATTACCAATGTCATCTTAATAACTGTAAGTGTTGTAATTCTAGTACATGAAGACCTTGTTCTAGTGGAGAAATTGCTGAAAAATGCAGTTTACTATTATTCATCGGATTAAAACCAAATTGTTCATGTGTCAAATGAAAGGGTATTGCTGGTGCACATCAGAAATACAAAATTGATTTTCTGTCTTTTTCCACAGAAAGAAAATAATGTATATAACATTTATGTTACAATAAATGTGCCATTTTTTAAACGTGACTGTACTTTGCATTTATTTAACTTGAGGAGCCGACATTCATCTGTCTTTTTTTTTTTTTCCATCTCACATGTTTCATGCTTTTTTTTCCATTTGGGTGAAGTTTGAGGTGATACAAACTAAAAAGGGGCGATTGAGGGTAATCCTGTTATCTTTGTTGTTTGTGTTTTGGACAATTACAGTGGATTTAGGCCAAATGAGTGTTTTATAGTATTTAACTCATTTTTGAAAATAATTCCAGTGGACCCTTGTAGTCTGTATGAAAGTACTATGAATATATGTTTCTATTTTTAATAAAGTGTGATAGCAGCGTACTGTAAACGTAATGGAGTCCTACTTTTTCATTCATTTCAAAGTTAACATATTCTGTTCAAAATCTCTCTTTTTTGACAGACACAAAGACTATTATTACCCCCACAATATTTGGCTGAATAGTCAGAGGATAAACATGTTTTCAGATCACTGTATTTAATACACAAACTGCGTGCCTGCAGGTTTGGGTACGATCATTGACAACTATAAATTCTCATTGTCTTTGTGTCCCATTCCTCGATAATGAATCCCACTAGTGCTTCGTGAGTGCTGCTCTAAACCTCAGGGCTGTAAATCTGAGTCCCGAGACATCTGCATTAAATCATCTTGGTGCAGATGCAGCATGAGAGTCTTCTCCTGAGAGGTGTAGTCCTATGGACTTTTGTGAAAGAGGGGACAGTCTGAGACAAAGTGCGTGCTGACAGTTTGATGCACTGATGTAGACACCAACATCCACCTTTCACTGTGCTCAGAGCAGAGCGTGGGTGTCTGGGCTGGTCCTTGTGGATGTTCATGCTTCTTGTGGGAGTGGGACCACCATGTCTGAAGGCTGACTTCCTGTCATAGCGCGGGAGCCAGATGACACTCCTTGGCTCTCATCCTTGAAGCCAAACCAGAAAGCCTGCTGCGCCTCCTGCTTCTTCAGCACGATCATCTCCTCTTTCTGTGCTCCAGCTCAGCATAGCGCCTGCAGACCTGAGCCAAGCTTGTTCTCTCTTCTGTGGGATTAATTTCATACATCTACAGCCCTTTGCCTGTTATGTTGTTCAGTTTTAGTGCAGAGAGTATTAAATTCAATATGCTCTCTGTCAAAAGCTACAACAATGGAGAAGATTAAATCAAAGGAGCTAAGTGTGTACCGCTTTGGCATCTCTGGTACATGTCAATTAGGTTGATTTGCCACTGGAAAGCCTGGAGTCATTGCTAATCAGAAGAAGAGTGAGCGTACTGAGCATGCCCAGAGGTCCCAGCTGTGGCACCTCAGCTGAGAACAGAGCTTTTATTGCGTGCTGCTGTAACTCAACACAGTGGCACTGAACCTAGATTAAAGGCTGTGCAGTCTCACTGAACACAAACACTAAAATATAAAGGAGCTACACAACCTAGGGTACAATGTAGTCGGCCCTGGACATTTCATAGATCAGAAAGATTACAGACATTTTTGTACTTTAATAATGCTTTTTTTATCTGGCATGGCAATGTGGTGCCATCAAATGTGTCCTGTTAATGCACTAAGCACGTTGGTACTGAGAGGATGCAAGAATTGGTACCAATGAAATTGTCAATGAAAAAAAGACACAGTAGGTTACAATACAATACAACCTTCAATCACATCATCTCACTTTCCACTAGATGACGCTGTCGCATTTTAAAGACACGCTGCAATGAATTAGAGGGGCCCTATGTTAGTTGGCCCCATTGTGTTGGCCCTATGACATTTGGACTGCAAGACAACTTGTTTATCAGGAAGCTACAACATATAAAGCAGGGAAAAAGGTTTGTTTTCAGTTTGCTCATTCTGTTTTACTATATTACTGTAGCTACTATATGCTTCATTAAAATCAGTCACAACTTCTCTCATATAGAGTCTACCCTGCCCTACGTAGCCGCCCAGTTTCTCCCAGGATTAATTCGTCCATAAGGGTTAAGAAAAGCACAAAGTCGTTCCCAGAGACCCGCGCCTTTTGGAGTCGGTGGGAGGGCGGCCTGGGCGGGTATGGTGCGGGGTGTGCTCGTTTGAGGAGGCGGAGCGGCCCGGAGGCTTCAGAGACGCTGTCCCAGTCAGTTTCACAAAACAACATAGCACTCAATAAGTTAGCAAACTCTAGCGCGTGGTCCCATCTCTTTAAAATCGCATCAAACAAATCCAATAAACGAAAAGTGAACAGCACAAAGAGCGGCACTGGTGAGTAAAACTTATTATTGTGGACACTTGATGTGAGAGTCGGCGATGTGCCAATCGCTAAGCAGCAACAATCTTTAGGATAAACTCTCTAAAACTACAGTGTTATGATGGACTGTGAGAAACGATATCAAGATTGATGTGAGTTTTCGGTACTTTTAATGGTGGTCTAGCGTTGGTTTGCAGTAGTAGTAGTGGCAGCAGTGGACACCTGTTGCTCTGCGCAGCGATGTCAAACTTACTGTAAAGTGCGTCAACCCAAGGAGCCTCTACGCGCCCTGTAAAAGGCACTGGATGATTTAAAACCTCACGTTTTTGGCGTGATTTCCTTCATTGTGTCTCCTGCACAGTTTATGCGTAACCACAATTTCCATCCGTTTAAATTGTTTGTAGTTGTAATTGCTTCAGTTTACTTCAATGCTTCAGCCAATTTGTCCCTGGGGTCATATGATACAAAATCACCACTGTTCAACAAGGGCAGGCCCAGCACAGATCAAAGCCTAGGTCATACCAACTTGGCCTGGTCCTTACCTCTTCTGCACAGCCGAGAGGTCAGTAAAGGCAGCACCTATTAGGAGGGGCAGTGAAGTAGAAATAGTCGTATAACACAATAAGAGGTGATGCTGAGTGAAGTTGGACAGCTTGAGTCATCATGTGTCACTAGTTATTTGTGACAGGACCATGAAAGAGTCTATTGAGGTCTCTGGCATTACCTTCCTCACACAGGACACTCGAGTTGTGCTCATTCATTCATTCATTCTTCTTTGGCCAAAGTCTCTAAAGCTGACTAATTCTCACAGATCACTGCAGCAGTCACCATTATCTTTGTGCTTAGAGTCTTTTAGCCCCATCTAAAGCATTGGCCACCCTGGCTTGTGCTTTACAGAGGAGTTTCTACTACTGCTTTGACAGTTTAGTAGCACTAAACGTATCACTGTATTTGACTCTAAACCTCTACAAAAGTTATTTCTTTGATATGAAGTAATCTCCCTTTGGTTGATGTGGGCATTTGAGCGTGTGTTTATCTTAACCTTGGGTCGGCTATGGGTGTCTCTATCTGCGCCAGCTGACCACTTTCCAAGATGACCATGGTGCTGTATTCCCAGCTCCCAAAATTAAATGAATGATAGATGAATGATCATTTTAACCATTTTTAAATGTCAATCGTGACGTCTGCTTGTAATTTCCAAACGATAAACCCAACGCATGGAATAATGTTTGATAACTTAAGCTTCAACAGCTTTGCTTAAAATAGGGGGGGGGGGGGGTTCTTGTCACTTATAGGAGGAGATAAGAGCAGAGGCACCAGTTTTACAAGCCTTTACCATGTCTCCCATACAGTTGCCTTATTTTGAACCATGTCTCTGCTTCTTGTGAATGTGATACAGCACATCCTGCCCATGCCTTTGTTGTACCAATGTTATCAGTGTCCCTCATTTGGTTCTATCGATGGTTTGCCATTGTCTTGTAGCACCAGGTTGAATGGGACGGTGTCGGTAAGGCAAACAGGAACCTGTTCAAAGCCCATTGTCCACAGAACGGCTGCAGCATGCTGCAGATAGCTTTGTTTTCAAGCCCTCTTTCAGGCATTAATGTCTCCGTTAAATAGCCCAGTTGAATATTTGTACACAGCTATTTATTGCCAGAGTGTTTTTCTTCTCTGTCATAAATCTGTCAAATTGTAGTTGGTGTAATGTCTTAGCATCGAGTCTAGTAATGTGGGGAGAATACAACTCCTAAACTTTTCCCTGGTCTAAATGACTCTCGCTGGAGTGTTTTCTTTCTGTCAGTGCCTTTCTTTAGATTCGTTTTAACCCATATCCTTTGTGCACAGTAAACAGTCATTTTGTGAAACTGTAACGGTTAGTCACACTCCTTTAAGGCCTCTTCAAACATTACCTGAGCGTAATGGCTGTAAAATATGAGAGACACTATGCTGCTTTCTTATTGAGCGCTATTGTGCTTACAAATTTGCACCAGACATGAATTAAAGTAGGGTGCGGTAATGCTTCATTAATTGTGGCAGAAATATTTGTTGTTATTGTAGAGCCAGTTTCTCACTCTCAGCCTCTTTAAATCTTTGCTTACAGAAGAGAGCCACCTGATCCAGGGAGAGGGATTATTTTCCTCCAGCATTCCCCATGGAGTCGTACAGAGTGACTGGCATGCCGAACACTGGGCCTGAGCGGGCCTACACTCAGCCACCGCGCTCTTCCCGGACAAACGGCAATGGCATCGGTAGCTATGGCCTCAGCATCCGTGTCCAAGGTATAGACGGACATCCCTATGTGGTGTTGAACAATCAAGACAGAGGGCGGCCTCCTTACATTGACCCTAACAGTAACGGATATGTCGACACTGACAGCTCGTTCATTGAGAACTATCAAGAGTATGATTTCAGAGGCAGCACTGAGGCTGGCTCTAACAGTCCTTTTGGGGAGTATAGATCTCAGATGATGCTGCATAATTCAGGGAACCACAATGGCCTTATAGAATCACAGGGAAAGCAATCGGCCAACCTTTTGAACTTTCATAAACACCCTGAGATACTACAGCCCTATGATCCGGAAACCAACTCTCTAAACTTCCACAGCTTACCATCAAGACCTCTGTCTCAAAACTCTTCGTCCAAATCCTCCATACACAGCTTGTCCCAGTCCAGGTCCTCCAGCCTGGACCATATTCAGTCTCCACAGTCCCCTGCCACTACTGAAGCGGCTGCAGCTACACCTCAGCCCTACTCACAGGTCGCCCAGCCGCAGTCTAAACCAAGTGGCACTAACCTCATCCCCGCTCTGCCCAAGTCTCAGCCCCCTGCGGTAAACAGCGCCAGTCTGGACCACGCCCATCGAGAGCCTGACGTTCTCCCTCTGAGGAGAACGGACTCCAGTGAGCCCGTGCTCCAGCCCACGCGGTCCCGCCACTCCTCCTCATCCTCCACAAACGCCTCTAAGACACCTTTAGATGAGCATGATCCTCTTTTTACTGACGCCATTAACCGGCATCAAAATAGGCGATACATTCCTTTCCTTGCCGGTTCAGGTAGGGACATAGACACGGGCTCTATCCCTGGAGTTGACCAGCTGATTGAGAAGTTTGATGGCAGCCAGCAGAGGCGAGGCCGGGCCGGGCGCAGGAACAGGATCAACCCGGAGGACCGCAAACGCTCCCGCAGCGTGGACAGTGCCTACGGTCTGCGTGATGGCTCCAGCTACACCACAGGCACCTCCATGGAGCACGTCCTGAGACCATCCCAGCTAAGGAAATCCGTGAGCGGTCAGGACTCGTGTATTACAGATGGTAAAACAGACTCCAGGCCTTCCTCTCGAGCCACCAGTGAACCAGGGTCCCCTCAGAGCACCATGTCCAAACCTGTGGGCTACAGAAACCCTTACGCCTCGTACACTTTTAAGAGTGAAGGCGGGTCCTCCCCTGCTACCAAGATATCTCTGGCTTCCAAGATATCTACGGCAGCTTTGTCTACTTCACTGTCCAAGACTACAGCAGGAAGCAAGAAGACTGGGTCGGAGTCAGAGGTTCAGGTGAGCAGTCAAATAATAGCTAAAAATAAATGTAATTCTTGGACACAAATTATTTCTGTCATTTCCTGTCTCTGCCGTCTTTTCTATCCAGGTGACACCTGATCTTTTGAAAGGTCAACAAGAGATATCGCAGCAAACTCATGATGAGACGGCTAAACAAATCCTCTTTAACTACCTTAAAGATGGGTGAGTTATCAGAACTTCCTGTCACTTTGGTCGATATGAAATGTTTAGTAAATCAGTTGTGTACGTCATGTGTGGTTGTTAATAGTGCACCTTTAAGTTTTTAATGTAGGTGGCAGTGTTCAAAGCCCATACTTTACCCTCTACACAGTTTGCTTTTTCAGATTATCTTTTATTATCATACATTTTACATACACTATATAATTTGGCATTGAACTAAGACTATTATTTTCCATAGATACAAGAATAATATTAATATCAATCAATCAATCAATCAATCAAGTTTTATTTCTAAAGCGCCTTACAACAACCAAAGTTGACCAAAGCGCTGCACACAATAAACATTAAAATAAAAATACAATATAAAAAGGAGTACAATTTCATTTAAAACAGACCATTTACAACAGTTGCCACAGAACTATGTGTCAAATGCCTCTTTAAACAGGTGAGTCTTTAGTTTTGCTTTGAACAGGGGCAGGTCTGAAACGGCACGCAACTCAAGTGGCAACGAGTTCCAGAGTTTTGGACCTGCCACAGCAAAAGCCCGATCACCCCACTCTTTATGATGTGACCTGGGCACCTCCAGCAGGTGGTGTTGGGCTGAACGTAGGGTTCTGCTGGGCTGGTAAGGGGTCAGAGTCTCACATAAATACACAGGTGCAAGGCCGTGGATGGAACTGAAAACAAAAAGTAAAAGTTTGTACTGGATTCTGAAAAGGACCGGGAGCCAATGCAGGGAGTAAAGGACGGGCGTGATGTGGTCATGTTTGCGAGAGTTGGTGAGGAGCCGGGCAGCAGCATTTTGCACAAGCTGTAATTTGTGAATGAAGGTTTGACTGAGTCCAATATACAGTGCATTGCAGTAATCCAATCGTGAGCTGATGAATGCGTGAATAGTTTTTTCCAGGTCGGAGCGGCTGAGGAAAGGCTTCACTTTTGCCAGAAGGCGAAGCTGGAAAAAACTTGCCTTAACTACAGAGTCAATTTGCTTGCGAAAATCCAGATTTGCATCCAGATTAACACCTAGGTTTTTGATGATGGTGTGGGGGACGAGAGACTGAAGACCAGGAACAGTGGCGCTGAGTGGATTTTGAGCACCAAAAAGAATGAGTTCAGATTTGCCCTCATTTAAACACAAAAAGTTCTGTGAGAGCCAGAGCTTAATGTCAGTTCGATACTACTAATCGAGGAAAATGTGCACCCAGACTGGTCTCACTTTGAGTTTCATTGCGATGCAACCAAAACGGTGGAGGACGACATTTTAAAACAAGGTTTTTTACCTCATCAGAACCGAGCCTGGCATAATCTGTGGCAGCACATTTTTATCAGACTTGGACTGTGATAAACATTGAAGGAATGTGCTCTTCTTACCCTCCCATCAGGCGCTTGGTAATCCAGCTGTGCAGGGCTTGTTTTCTCAGTAATTTTTTCTCTTTTCCTTCTTTTCTTTGTATGAATCTACAAAAGCAACTCTGATTATTGTAATGTTCTAAAATTGTATAATGATGCAGCCTGTTTGATTGTAGTATGAGTGTGTGTTAATGATGCACGTGCCACACTTTATACTAAGACCAATTAATTAGTTATGTCGATTTTTTTGACTTATTTAATTTATTTACATTTTTATCATAATAAAAGTCTATTGCTGGTTTATCTTTACAGTATAACAAGGCCTAGAACAGATCCACCTTTTTCCATTCTAGGTCTTGTTAAACTCGATTGGCGAAAGTGGGTGGTTGGAGTGAGAGTTGTTTGCCAAAATGGAAACCCACCAGTGTTTGGCTTGTTGTCTGGTGCTAATATTGCTCATGATTCAGTTAATGGAGTGGGGGAACAGGAAGCTTTGGGCGTGTCAACCTCCAGGTCAAGAGTCCCAGGACAAAGCAAAGGAAACACAGATGGAAGTGCTGAGGCTGAAACTGAGCTACATTCCCAAAACCCAGAAGACAAACATTCACCCGAAAAGGTCATAGAGGTTTAATGAAAATCATGTGCTCCGAGACTGGGGGTGTCGGCCATATTACTGAAATAATATATTGCTTCAGTGGTTATTGGAAGCAATGTTTTCACTTTTTACTGTAAGATTTTACACTTTGTGCACTGGCTGCTGACGAAATGGTTAAAATTTCAGCATTTTAAAGCGGCACCTGGTTGAAGGTCATGTTTTCAGACAACACTAGCCACAGAAAGCATAGCGGTTCACTCATGCATTGATATCACATTTTTATCATTGACTGTTTAGCCCAGTGTGTGTTTTAACTTACAGTATGTTCCCTTTGTGCAATGAAGCTGATCTTTCTTTGTGGTGACACATCAAAGCGGTCTGATCCTTCTTGACCATGTCTCAGCCTGGAATTAATTACTTGGCTCCATTTAACTCTTGCACTCCCACACAAAGTAGTAACTATTATTTATTTTTTTAATGTACACAGAAGCAATGATAGCGATGAAACGACCAAGAGGAAGGTAAACCTCGTCTTTGAGAAGATTCAGACGCTGAAGTCCAGGGCTACAGCCAGTGCTCAAGCCGATAACAACGTGAGACATTGTTATATTCCAGCAACTCCTCTGTAAACTGTTGAAGGTCACTTGAAAGGAAAAATTTCCAGTTTAAAAGGTCACTTAGCAGATTGAAGTACATATTTCGCAACATTTCCAGCCACCAACAGAGATACAGTGTTCAAGTAGTGGACTCTGACTTGTGATCCGGGCTGAAGGACTCACTCTTGGTCTCTGAATTGTTGACCAAGGATTCAGACTTGGACTCAGACTTGACTGACTTAGTAGGACGGTCCGTTGACTCGTCTTAAGCACTGTGGATCTTGTGAAATTAGGGAGGCACCCTGATGCTTATTTCAACACTGCAAACAAGATCAAACTGTCTTTTGTACAGAACTCAACGTGCAGACGTGTTTCCAACTGTTGCACCTTCTTCTCGGAATAATTGTGTCGGTCTCCAATCATTGCTAAGTCCTTCCCAGGGGCAGGCTGTTGTGGATGTGTCGTCGTCGGGCTTCACCTAGAGAAGAAACGACGCACTTACCCATCTAGTCTGCCGGAAATTACCTTAAGAAGAAGAAGAAGAGACCCGTCTTAAATGGGCTTGACTTGGACTTCGTCTGTGATAGTGACTCGACTTGGACTCAGACTCTTGACTTTTCTTTTTTTCAATAACTCAGACTTGAACTAAAACTAGTCCCGGACGACTTGGGCTTAGTCTCGCACTCGTAACTTGGAATTGATTATGCCTCAACTACATGTCATCACAATGTATCGTAATGTGGCAAAAAAAAGTGTTATAAATGACCAATGAAATGTTAATATGTAGTAGTTAATCATCGGTAATCATCGAATTGTAGCTCAGACTAGGTTTGTTGTACATGCTGATTTTAAATGCTTAAAAAAATGTGCCTAAGTGTAAAATAAAACCAAAAAATGTGTCACCTGCTCTTCCCAGACGGTAAATATCACAGCTCAAACACGAGCTTTACAAGGGCAAAAGGCTGATCTGGAGAAGGAGCTGACCAAACTTAAAAGTCAACTTGAAGAACAAACAATGGTGAGGCTGAATACACGCGCTCATCTAAATCTCTTAGTTTGTGCGTGAAATCTCACTGCTGTGCTAATCTGTGTATATTTATTCCAATAGAAAAACCAGTCCGAGAGAAGATTAACGTCGAGTGTGAAGGACCTGCAGCTCGAGCAGCAGAGGAGCGAACAGGAAGGCAAACGCCTCAAAGAGAAAATTGTCAAAACGGAGACAGACCTGCAGGCCACAGTCGAGGAGTAAGTGCTGGTGTTTCTGCTACTAGAAATAGTTTGTTTTCTATACACATGCATTATTAAAGTCATACATTCTTCGATACCAATGCCTGGATTAAGCCTAAATAAAGCATAATAATGTGAAAGTGAAACAAAACAACACCAGCCAGAGGTGTCTCAAGAATGACTTAATGTTGTGGCCCAGACGTGACTTGGTTATACTATGGCGGCGTGTGGGTCAGCACAAGTCACAAGACATTTAAACCCCCCGCCTGAACCGAGTGCATTTTCTCCAGTTCGGTTTTACCCAAATCTAAAACCCAAGTGTAATGCCTTATTTGAAAATTAAGACCTACAAAAGAACTTTTTTGACACGTTGTCGCCACATCCGGTTTTTGTCTCTTTTTTTTGTCATGTTTTTGTTGCTTTTTCGTGTTTTCTTCTTGTTTTTGTCGCTATTTTGAAGCTTTTTCTAAATTCCTCCATACACTGCTTTGGGAGCCAGTGTGTTGGCCGGTGCGTCCCAAGTCCACCTCATAGACATGTTCCTGTTGCTCATCTTTTATTTTGCAGTTTATTCATTGTCTATTTAGCCTCCGCCTTACCAAGTGTGTTTTCTCCAGTTCCACTTTACCCAAATCTACAAAACTCATTTAAACAGCTATTTTTTCTTCCGTCATTGCTGCATTGTCACAACTTTTTTTCCATTGCTTTTTAATGCACTTTCATCACATTTTCGTCTTTTTTTTTTCTTGCATTTTTGTCACTCTTTTGTTGCTCTTTTGTTGCTCTTTTGTGGCTTTTTGGTTGAGTTTTCGTCACAAACACACTTTTTCATCGCCTTTTTGTCACTCTTCTGTTGCATTTTCACACGCGTTTTCGTCTCATTTTTATCGCTATTGTGACACTTTTTTTAAATTAGCTTTTAGATTTGGGTAAAGCCAAACTGGAGAAAATGTGCTTGGGTTCAGGTGGGGGTTGAGCAGTTAAGATTTCATTCATTGGCTGCAGTTTCTACAATACAAGCTTTTCTTGTTGAGGGACATTTTTAATGGTACAACGTTTCCACACTGATAGGCATCACCGACTATGAGCTCCTAGGAATGTATTAATAGAGCATTTAACTTGGTAATTCCCCAGTATTATGACGTAGTAATTACTTCTCGCGGTTGTTGTGAAAAGGAATTTGCCGTATTGAACTAAATGTTTTCATTACCTTAGCCAGCTGACTTCCTCCCAGTATTGTCTGAGCCTTTCCCTGATACGCTGCTCATGCACAGAGGCTTGTTGTTGGTGGTCCGTGTAAGGTGGCTCACATCGCTTATCACCATCCTCGCTGTGTTGCTTTGAGAAGAGACTTACTGTATTAGGAAAAGTCAGAGCTCATGTATTTGCCGGACCCCTGTGGGCCGTGGGCCACATAAGAGTCGGCCCAGGTGTGAGACGCAGCATGTGTGAATTGAGGTGCACCTGTGTGTTCTCTTTGAGCAGAGGGCTTGTTCTGTCCATATTTTCACAGACTTTAACACTTTAAACCCTATTTTTCCCTCATTTAGAAATACACTTTGAGCCGAGATTTGTTTCATTCATACATCTCTGAGTAATATTGAATCTGTCGACTTCTCTGTCTTTTTTGCCATGTTTTTGTCACTTTTTTGTTGTGCTTTCATCCTTGTTTGCGTCTTGTTTTCGTCACAATTTTTACGCTTCTTTTTTTCCAATAAGCTTTTGGATTTGGGTAAAGCCGAACTGGAGAAATTGTGCTCGGTTCAGGTGGGAGTTGGGAGGTTAAGCACTAAAACGCCAATGCAAAGACATACGATCTTCACTGTGTACTGTGGTCTGTCAGGCTCTTCCAGGTGAAGATGGAGCGTGAACAGTACCAGACTGAGATCCGGGACTTGCAGGACCAGCTGTCAGAGATGCACGACGAGCTCGACACGGCCAAGAGGTCCGCTGCCGACGGCGACAGGGACGCACTGATGGCGGTAAAGCTCACTGTTACTGAGCATATACTCAACCACCCCCACAAGCAAGCAGCCCAGCCACTAAATAACTATATACATGTATTTACTGACATTTCTGACACATGCAACTGGTAATATTGGTCTATAGCAAATTCTCTATTAAATAAATGTTTTAAGTGATTTTGATGGCTTAAACCAGCACCATTTAACACTAATCATCTCCAAACAATGAGCTGTGTCTGGAACAGGTCTACAGCGTCCTGTTCCAGGAATCGGAAAACTGAAATCCACCACAGATTTAATTACGATTTGAAAAAAGGAAATAGATTAATTGCACAGCCTTTGTAAAGATCCTGTAGTTTACTGTGTTCATCGTAGAGAAAACAAGAACGCCGTGTCAAAAATGTAGGTGTGCCTTATTTAGACAAGGACTAAGGCTTCAAAATATTTCGCAGCAGCTTGATTCACCCCCACCTGAATCAAGCTCATTTTCTCCAGTATGGCTTCACCCAAGTCTAAAAGCTGCTTGGAATAAAAACGTCAATATAGCAACAAAAATGAGGATGATACGCAAATGTGACAATAAAAGTGACAAAGAAACAATAAAAGAGTGACAAAAACATGCCAGAAAAGCAAGAATAATACAACAAAAAAAGTTAATAAAGTATGACAAAGAGCTGACAAACACGTGATGAAAAAGCAACAAAAACACTTCCAAAATGAGACAATAATGCGGCGAAAACGCGACAAAACAGTTAGGATCAGTTATGTAGGCCTTAGCTTTCAAATGAGGCATTACACTGTTGCTCTCCAGTCGAGAAGCTTTTAGATTTGAGTAAAGCCAAACTGGAGAAAATGCACTCGGTTCAAGTGCGGCTTAAGATGTTAAGCAACTACTGTACATTTATTCTTCTCTAAATGCGCTTCTTTTAATATAGTTATTTTAATATAGATACTTTGTTAATTTTGTTTATTAAAAACTGAGTTGTGTTTTGCCTTAGATTATTGGTTTGCTTTTATTTGTATTAATGTTTTTACAATCCCCTCAATACGTTTTTTTTATATAGGTTATATAGGTAAAAGCTCCATGGCCAACAGATCAGAGACCTCAGACAACCATTTATATATCTCAAAAACATTTACTATGTACTTATTTCCAATTAATCATTACATTCCAATCCAATCCACTTTATTTAGCACATTTAAACAACAAAACGTTTCCAAAGTGCTCATGTGCAGCACTTTGGATCAGTAAAAACAATAAAACCAAAACCATACAAATTAGCTCGACCACTAAATGAGTTGTTAATAAAAATGACAACAGAAAAAAACATGAAATAAATTAAAAAAACACAGAGGACCACACAAATCACGCGGAGCTAAAAGCCAGAGAATAAAAGACGAGACTTAAAACACTCCACTGTTGGGGCCGTTCCAGCTTGGGGCCGACAACAGGGAAACGCTCTGCCCCCTCTAGCTTTTTACGGTTCGTCTTAGGAACAGTGGAGCCGGCCCTCAGACCTCAGAGCGCGCGGGGGTTGGTACATTTGGATGAGGTCTGTGATGAACTGTGGGGCCAGCAAACCATACAATCTTAAAATCAATTCTAAAATGAACAGGGAGCCAGTGCAAAGATGCAATGATTGAATTTATTACCATTTAACCACTGTGTCAGGTTTAGAGTCCATAATGACACGAAGGTTGGTGGCTGAAGGTTTGATGTGCTTTGATTGAGCGTCTCTATAAACAACTAAACACATGGCAGGACAGAGAGGAAGGTTAACATTTAATAATTATATTTGAGTCCACAAACCTTGGACTTCAGAACATTGCCGTAACATATGAAACTGTTCTGCTATATTTGTTTCCAATCTGACATATGAATTTGCCAAAATCCTGTTCCCTTTGGAGCTGTGTTTAGTTATTCAACATACTGTCTACACTGTACGAGTATTTTGACAATCCTGACACAGTTCCCTCTCTCACACACAGCTTTTTACATTGTTATCCATTTCAGTGTCATAATTGAAATATTCTTCTGAAAGTTTGGAGCCGATTGGTGGTAATTGTGCATATTGTAAAAGGGCGTTAGTGCTGAAATTGTATTCGCTGACTAAGACTTCAAAGGGCAGCAGCCAACCATTATCAGTAATTTGAGAAATATGTCATGGATTAACTCTAATTATGGTTTGTGTAGGATTTGATGCACCTGAAGGCAGAGCTACAGCAGATTCTTTTAGTCAAGGAGGACCAGGAGGAGCTGCTGCACAGACGGGAGCGTGAGCTGACGGCTCTGAAAGGCGCCTTGAAGGAGGAGGTGTCCGCACACGATCAGGAGGTGGACAAGATGAGGGAGCAGTACGAGCAGGAGATAAGCAGACTGCAGGCGGCTTTGGAGGAGACCAAGCAGGTAATCAGGCTCCCCTTGGTCTGACTCTGTGTTCACTCCCACTTTTCAACCCTCCCCCTCGTCCCGAAACACACCGGCCAGAGAGCAGCACAGATAAGCGGCACATCAGGGGAGCGCTGCGTGTGCATGTGCGTTTTGCATTGCAAGGCGAGCCATATGTTGGAGTTTAGAGGTTAAGACCCGGCTTTGAAGTTGTTATTTATTCCCCTTACACTTATTCCGCAGCTGTGATGTTGCGCGTCCCACAGAAATATACATGAAAACACCTGAAAAAATACAATCTGTCTAATAAATGTGTTCACTTTTTAGTTTTGCTGCATCATACTTAAAATGCAATCACTTGTTTCAGGTAATATTGTCCTTTGTTTTACTGTAGATGACACAGTTGCTTAATAATCAAGGTCACAGCTGTAGTTAATGAAAGGTGAGGCAACTCCAGCTCAAGGTTTAAGTGTCTAGTCTGCAGAAAACACAGCTATCAACGATGACAAAGACGTGCATGTGTTTCCAGTTCGGCTGCTTTTGTGTAATTTCAAAACTTTTTTTTTTTAATGAAAGACTTCCTCCAATTTTTGAGCTCGAGCCTGGTGAGCTCAGGGGAATGACCGGTGTGGAGCAGAGGAAGGGAGCTAAAGACACATTGTTTAGTGGGTCTCTGTGCACCTCACGTGTGTCCTGTTTGGAGCTGTCCTTGTTCAGAGCTTCCTGAAAAGCCGCAGGGTCCACAGCACTAAGAGTGTTTCCTATTGTCCAACAGACGCACTGCTCTCCCTGGGGAATAGGTCATCAGCGCTTTGTAAACAAATGGCAAGATGAAGTCATTATTTATTTCTTGAAAAGGAAGACCTTTCTATCTCTCCTATTCTTTATGTTTTCCTACTGCCCTTTTTTAACTGAAGTGCACAGCATGTGGCCTGTCCCGCAGGTTTTACAAACACAAACCTCCTCAAACAAGCCTCTTTTTAGTCCATGTGTAAATCCACTTTGTGATTAGGTGTTGAAGAGAGAAAACATTCAAAGCAAAACTGTGCATCTTTTTTATTTTCCTGCTATGCCCTGCTTCCCTTTTGTGTGGCCTAAATGTTTTCTGCGACCCGAGCGGCTCATGCAGAGAAGAATGCTGGAAACTGGAGCACTAAATTGCTCTGTATACTAGTTAATTGCAGTGGCAAACCATCACTAATCTAATGAGCTGCTGGTTCTGGGTTACATCGTGTCCCTCTTCTTCTCGCCTGAAAGCGCGGGGTAAATGTGCGCCCTCGTCGGGATGAATGATGAGTTTGTTTCACACAATAATAGCAGCGGGGGCAGGGACATGCTCAATAAAGTAGGTCAGTATGTTGTACAAAAGGCTGACCCCCCAAAAAAAAGAGCGGGGCCTTTATGATGTCTTAAAGTTAGGCCTGCATTATGTTGTAAAACAAAATCTGTTTTCCATGATCATCAATTTAGAATATCTGACATGATTAATTGTTTGCTCATGTCAGTTCTTATTATAGTAAACTTTATTAGTAAAAGGGCGAGTGACAAAGAACAAAGTATAAGAAATGCATAGTTCCAGCTCATCAAATGCTATTCAAAAATGTGACAAAAATGACTTGCAGTCTGTTAAGAGAAGGGTTTCTTTCTGGAATGTCGGGGGTCGAGGCGGGAATGTGCACCCCGTGACTTCTCCCCTCAAAACTCAGCTGGGGTGTTGTTTGTTTCTTCATTCTTCCGTCCCTGCTGCAGTTGCATCTCTGTCCTCACAGCACACTCGATACTTATTGTCTGTAATCCTGAATAGGCCTCCTCCATATGATGACTTACGAATGGTTTATCCCAATTGCCTTGGCCATGTTTAGCTTTCACTCCACCTCCAGCCTCAGTTTGCAAGTTGACCGGATTGTTATCAAGCTCTCACCTGTAACCTCAATCCCGAATGCTGCATTTTAAAATTTCCTACCTCCACAGTTTCCCCCCTTGAGAATGCAGTGATCCTGTGCTCACCTAAATGCGGTTAATTTTTCAAGCTGTTCGCCCTATCGCCAGCTCTTTCGCTCTCAAGTCATCTGCCTTAGTTGAAGTCTCACTGTCTGATCATCAAACTTGCGTCGCCTGGAGAAGAGTTCCCCTTAGGCGTGTTTTTGAAAGGAAAGACTCCCGCACCGGTCTGTGTGTTTGATGATAGCGAATATTTCCTGGCATGGCTTCAGGGGCTGATTTAGCAGGCGACAGTGGTACAGAGGAAAATGAGTTTTCCAGATCCGGCATTCAAAAATTAGCAGTTCATGCTCGGCTACTAAGAATGTGTGATGGCCTAACGTACTGGGCAAAAGTTTTAGTCAGGTAGAGAAAAATGCAGTCAGCTAAGAGTGTTTCATAGATAAGAATGTGTTTTGTGCCAGCTTAAGTTGTTGGGATATGTGGCTCATTTAAAAAGGGCAACTAGGGGTAGTTGGATATGGCAAAAATAATCATATCATATAATGTGTTAGATTTAATCACGGTTCGTGTACTGGAAGATCGTCACAGGCATCAAATCGCCTGGTCCTCATCTCACTATGCACCAATCCAGCCTTTTTGCTTCTGATACCGATACTGGGGTTTGAGTATCTGCCGATATCCGATAACAACAGATTTCTTAAAAGTGGCTGTTGTGAGTGAAAAAGGTGGTCCTCTTTTCTCCAGTATGAGATCATTATTGTCTCATTTTTTCTTGCAGACAGGATCAATTATAGGTAGGGTGACCAGATTTTCCAACTAAAAAACTGGGACAATATTCGGGAATCTGCCGCAGGGCTTCGAAATCTAAACTGTCTTTACCTACGATGAATGGTTAAACTGTCAACCATTATGACATGCACAAATCCGCATCCTGAATTGAGATTTTGAATTGGTTTGCACTTGGTAATGGATTTTCCCATGGGCCAAAGAAATTATTTTTTAAGTTAAGTATGTTAAGTTAAGCTATTTCGGGGACTACATTGGCCAAAACCGGGACAACTGGGACAGATTACGAGTAAAACTGGGACAAATCAATGGTTTTGGCGAAATCTACTGGGACATGGGACAAAGGGCTCAAAACTGGGACTGTCCCGGGTAAACTGGGACATCTGGTCACCCTAATTATAGGCTATCTATTAATAAACTGTGATGGAAAAACACTAAACAAGAATTACTAAACTTTTCTACACTAAATATATGACCGGTTATTTAGGTTACATTAATGAACAACTCACATAAAGGGATCTGATCAGTTATTCTTTAACAGCATTGACTGCAGTGGCCACTTTCATTTCATTAGGCAACTTTAGGTGATCCAATGGTAGTTTCTGTCCCAGCCTCATTAGCATTAGCATGCTGCCGCTAGCTTTAGCATACTGTTGCTAGCCGCGTCATTTTGCACAGCGATCCGTGCGTATTGGATCCGTGCGTTCCTAGTGATGACCTATGTCGCATGTCTACTTTTCCTCATCCACTCCTGCTGTTAGTCAGCCTCTGTTGAGCTCTGAATGAACCACAGTGAAGTGGGAACTCTCATAAGAAGCGAATAACACTCTAATAGAACGTAACGTAATTGTGACCTTGGCTCGTCTAAGAGAATCTCGATTAGGGTTTGACAGTAGCACTTACCAAATGCTGGTAGATTTCTGTTTTGGCTCGTGATAATTATTTTACTCTCACAAGCTTCTTTGACCTGTAGAGTTTGGTAATACTTAGATTTGATTTGGTTAAGTCCATTATCAAAACAACACAGGGCTTTTCAAGTAATGCTGATTTTAAGTACATGTATAGAATGAACATCTACCACAGAAGTAATGAATATTGTTTCTACTTGAAGGTTTTAATCTGCTATACACAATGTAAAACACTCCTTTCCCACAAATTATTGGTGATTTAGGGTCTGAATAATCAAGACATCTTCGCACCAGTCATTTTCACAGACCCGGTTTGTGTTTTTGTGCACTAAAAATGGTCCTGTGACCCACTTTTGCATCCCGACCTACCAATTGAATATAAAGCCACCAGCAGGATTTTGTTACATTTACAAGTTAAACATTTAGGGGGCATTATTGCCCACCCATACCCTTTGCGTGTTAGAGCTGCACTATCCAGTTTTGGAGCCTTGTGCACATTGAAACCTGAATAAGACCTGTGTAAGACCTGTGTGCTGTGTATAATTGGAAATTGGGTACAGTTTTAAATGATTGCTTTTATGAGGGCTGGTTGGGTAAATTCCAGGTGTGTGTTGTTGCGTTCACCGCTCCTTTAGTTCACCAAGTTGTAAGAGGCTTTTTTGCAAAAACAAATTGAGGGAGTTAAGGAAAATGCATGTCCCAGAGCGATGACCCAGAAAACGTGAGGTGGTCTTCAAAGCATTTTTTACACTCCATTTATAGACATTTGTGTTTTGAATTTAAACTGTCTGTCCTGATTTTGATCTTTCTTTCTCTCTCTCTCCTGAACTGTGTGTAAAAGATAGATGTAGCCAGTACATAGAAAGGCCTTCTGTCTGTCCCAAATTTTTTCGGTTAAGGCACAGAGAGCTCTTTTAAAGGGACGGTGTAGTCTTTCGATTATCAAATGACAAAATTTAATTACTTTTTCTGAGACCAAAGAGATTCCAAAGCTTCTTTACTGTCACATTTTAATTTCTCCTTCAGTTCGTTCTTTGAGTTCAGGACATGTCCTCTGTATCGCTTTACCTTAGGTCTGGGCACTGTTTTTACCTTTACTCGAGCTGTAATACACACTCACTGCTTGATTATACGGTCTGTGGAGAAGGCTTGTTATTGTAAAGAACTAGAGAATATTTCAGTCTAAATTATCATACTTTGTGGATATTTCACATTTAAGAAAGTACCACTGGGCTTTTGTACTAAAGGTTTGGTCAGTTGTTGTTGATTCGCTGTTTTGAAGTCTCAGCAGTTTTTCGCAGCTGCTGCAGAAGGAAGCCACATGTCTCACTGTGTATCCTGGTTCCAACTCGGTGCTGTTGTTGTTTCAAAAGGGGAAAAGGCGATATATGTGCCAGAGTTAACTTGGATGGTATATTTCTAATGGTAGAAAATAAATTGAATTGTATGAAATTAACATTTATTTCATACAAAATACAGTATACATTCATGTAATCAAAGAGCTTTAATAATATGCACATACTCTTTGTTTTGCTGGTAGAAAAATTATACTTTAAATGTTTCTCGATGGATTTGTTACTAATATAATGTTATACAAAGATTATACTGAATCATATTTTATTTCAGTCTGTGTTTTACACTCAACAGCCACAATACCACTGTGGCAAATTAATCAGTGTTCAGACAAATGGAACAAAAAGGACCGTGGTAATATTTCACTCAAATGTCAGTCAAGCTTCACAGACCGCTCAAAGTTAGTTAATGTGCAACGTTAGACAAACAAACAGTCATTCAACAACGTAGAGAGAAGGAACACACAGCTCTTTACATGTTATGGTGATGAAATCCTATTGTGTGGAGGGAAAAAAGCGTTGATTTGACCACAGATTAAAAACTCTTGCTTGCTTAATGTTAAATTGTTTTCCATAAGTAATATAAATACTGCTGGGATTTATATACATTAACGTGAGGATTAAACACTGAGGAGTTGTGCATTAAACAGTTTTAATGCACGACGTGGAGGCAAGAACTCCACGACGCACAGTGGAGTGCATTAAAACTGTATAATGCACGGTTGTTTAATCCGCATGCATAGTTACGGTGGCCATTTTGAATACCGAAGTAGCATTATGCAGTACTACAACATGTAACAATATCTCTACTCTGGATGAAAATGAAAGACAACTGATTGACAGTGGCATTTTAATGTACTCGTGATCATTGCTTAAGATGATAAGAGTAAAAACACGGCCCCAGAGACGCACGTTTATGTGATTTAACCAGCAAATGTGGCACAGACGTAGCATGTTGTAGTACTGCATAATTCTACTTTGGAATTCAAAATGGCCACCATAACAACAAAAGTCACATGACTGAAAGGCAAGTATACATTTGGGCCTGTTTACTTTTTTTTTTTTAGGTCCTGGGAAAGGAGTTATATCTCTTTTTAAGCTGTTTAACCTGATGCTAGTTCCAGCTGAATGGTTTGTCGTTACTATGGAAACGGCTGCAGTGGAGTGATATAGAACGTGATCTAACTGTTGCCGGACTAACTGTCATACACCAGTTAGCATTACAATTCTCACTGACCATGGTATAACTATATTTAAACATTTGTCCTTTCAGATAGATGTCACAACGGCATTTGTACATTTCCTTTGCAAAGTGTGCAAAAATCTGTACCTGTCACACATCGTGCCCTGACGTAAACAGATCAAGCGCCACCTGCCTCGCTTCAGAGACCCACAGTCTCTAACGCCGTCTGACCTAGTGTGGGAAGTGGGACAAGAACAGAGAAGTGACTGGGAGGTCTGAGTTGGTGGTGTTTGGGGAGCACTCACTGACAAAACACACACGATTAAAGCTTATTATTGTAGTGAAAGCTCCGCTCCCACCTCCACCCCAGTAAAAAAACAAACAGGACTTTATAATTCGATGACACCCTCCACATTTTTCAGAAAACAGTGGCTGTAATGGTTAAGTTTGCCGGTATGTTGATCACCGTGTAGTTATAATTAGAGTAATAATCAGATTTCGGACAGATAGTGTTTGTTTTGTACTCAGCATCAATACAATGTTCACTGAATCATAGATGAGGGCACCTCTTTGGTGACAGGACAAACTGGTCTGTCAGGCTTCATACTCTTACGCAGGAGACACTGTCAACTTTTGTTCACACATGATGACAGCCTCGTTCTGAGTAATACCATAGACTGTAAAAAATGATAAAAAACTCCTCCCCGTTTGCCACAATGACCACGTTCAAGAGGGAAATCATGACGGATTTACAGACTCCTCCTACCCAGCTCTGACGAAGCATGTTCCTAAAAAGGGCATAATGGCGGGATCTTTACTGTAGACTCGGCCCTTGTGTGACGTGTAGTTCGCGCAGCTCCAATACTAACAATCCGGCCCTCATTAAGTACGAGATTTCTAAAATGTTTCTTACGAAAACCATCCTGGTCCCTTTAATTGTAACTAACCCAGCGTTATCTCAGGAGGAATATCTATCTGTAGAAATTCCCCAAAATTAGGCACCAGGCTTTAAAGTTGTTCTAACGTGTCTAAAGTGTAATGCATTCTAATGGGAGACTAGCGGCTATATGGAGGTACTACAATAATGGCGGCCTCTAGTGTCATGGTCATAAAGCAGAGCAGCCAGCGGGCATTGAGTAATACTCATACAACCTGCGTAATAGATTACTTATAATGATTGATATGGTTTACGGATGGATCGATATTTTAAATAATGTCCTTGATGAACGGTGACATATCCCCATAGTGATCTTTGCAAAACCTCTACAAGCTTTGAATACCAGTGCCATGCGTTGTTCAAACCGTTCAAACTTCCTAAAGTCTTGGGCATCGTAAACAGCAGGGCGTGTGTCTGTTTTGTCTGGCCACTGATGTAAGAGAACATCATCAGCGGCATCTCTGTTCACCTTACTTAACTCCAAATGTTGCCACAGCTATGTCTCCGAATCAAAGGGAGCCTTGCTTGAGTTAAATCCCCTTCAAGTAGAGACTGTGTGGCATCACTGTCCATTTTAAGTCCATTGCTAATGAACAATTTGCAACATACCTTCAGCCCGAGGAATCACAGTGTTGTGAAACCAGTTCATTGACATTTGAGGTTCATGCCAGACAATCTAAACAAGCTGCAACACTGCTGTCAACGCAACACAAACCAGTTTTCTGTGGAAATGCACACTGGTGTTTGTCTTTGTCACATGCTTCTGTCTACGCTGTGTGACGCATGTCCGGGGCTCCACCTGAATTTGTACCTAATATTATGAATTTATAAGTGGACATAAGTATTTTTTCACCTAATGAGGTAAAAGACAAAGCGCTGCAGTATGAAATCCTGTAGAGTTACTGCAACCGATTAATGCCTCGAGCAATTCTTGTTCACAGGAAGAGTCGGATTGAAAAAGCAATACGTTAGTTTTGTTTGCCTTCATTCTTTACATTATTCATGGGAAATTCAGACAAAATGGGTTCAAGAGAATGACCACAAACATTTAATTGAAAAGTTTAGTCTTGTTCCTTAATATTGCACAGCCACTACAGCATCATGTTTGAAATGACTGATTTGTTGCCTCTTCAGTCTTTCGCACTCTGTGAAGTCTTCCTCACACTGGCTGTCTGTTGCTCACTGCTCTCTGCTCTCTTGTCCAATGTCCTCCTTTGATCACAGAGCAGTGCAGCCGCGGTCCGGGAGAAGGCGGAAGTGGAGGCGGCCAAGGGTGCAGTGGAGGGCCAGGCGGGTCGTCTGACTCAGGAGGCCGACAGACTGCGCAGGCGGGCGCAGGAGTTGGAGAACGAAGTGGCCAAACTCAACAGGATCATTGACGAGGCCAAGCTGAAGGAGAGCCGCTTCACAGACAGAGTGGCACGACTCGAGGTTAGATTCGAGATGGACGGAGGAACTGGCTGATTTAAAGAATCTCCAATTACACCTTATTTCACTCAAAGCACAAAACCATACAGTATAGTACAAGACATGTAAAATCTTGACTACAATCACATTTAGTCAGTCCAGTCTAGCATTCAGAAATGTTAAGTTATTGCATGGCTATACATGACCCACGATAAACTTGAATTTTAATCCGGCAGAAAGAAAAGAAACAGCTGGAGGAGTCACTGGCTGAAATTAAAGAACAAGAGGAGGAGATGTCGCGTGCAAATCGAGCACTGACTATGCGACTAGAGGACGTGCAGGTAAACTGGCGCCTCGACGTCGCCGTACCTTTCAGTATGTTTAACACCTTTTAACATTGCTTCTGATAATAGAGGAACTTGACAAAATACACCAGCGAACACAAGGACCTACAAGAGCGCCTACAGGAGGAGAAGGCCCAGAAAGAACAGTTTAGGACCTTGAAAAATGACACTGAGAACGAGAGGCGACTGCTGGACAGAACAGTGGAGAAATTACAAAGGGAGGTGAGTGTATACACAAGCTCTGCATAATCTAGTAATGTTTTGATTATGCCTGATCAAGTTATCTGTCCATTATATTCCTAAAACTCAGGCGCTTTTACTTTCATTGGATATACTTGGAGATCAGTCAAATTATTTTTATTTGACTGGTTTGACCCAGTTAAAATAATTTGATTAACTGTACAGCCATTTAACACAAACTATACAGAAACATTTTTGTGTTACTACCCGCCGTAACCGAGTGCATTTTCTCCAGCTCGGCATCACCCAAATCTAAAAGCTTACAGCCTATAACTAGGGTAACGCCTCATTTGAAAGCTAAGGCCTACAAAACTGATCTAAACTGATCTTTTTCCTTAGATAGTTGCCATGGTGTCGTAACTTTTTTTGCGCTCTTTTTCATCTCAGTTTTTGTCACTTTTTTTATTGCGTTTTTGTCACACTTTAGCCACTTTTTTGTTGCACTTTCATCCTCGTTTTCTTCTCGTTTTTGTCGCTATTTTGACGCCTTTTTCGAGGAGCTTTTAGATTTGGGTAAAGCCAAACTGGAGACAATGTGCTCAGTTCAGGTGGGGGTTAAGAGGTTAAAAGTCACGGGAGTTTGATATGACAAAGGAAAATAACATAAAATATCTAGATTGATCAATATCAGGGGAAACAAATATATTGTGTCATTGTCTTGCAACAGATGAATGCTATTGTGGAGGCTTCGCAGTCGTCTACCCACGAGCTACAGGAGCAGATAGACATTTACAAGGAAAAAAACCGCCGGGAACTGACAGAGCTGCAGAAACTGTTGAAGGAGCGAGGCCAAGAACTGGACAAATATCTTCAAACGACCAAAATGCTGAAAGAGGAGGTACTGTGAGCTAAGGCTGTTATCTTGTGTCCTATAATCTCGAACGCTGACGCTGCTTTCCTGGTGTGAGTGGTCAAATCCTTTGGCTTTCATTAGTCAGGCTGAGCAGACTCTCCCGTGCAGAACAGCAGATGATGAGGCATTGTTCTGACTTTGTTTTCTGACCCCTCCCACGACCACATACTCCCCTCTTTCGACAGCGATGTCATCACTTTGGCATGCTCCCTCTTTCCCCAAAAGTGTAGCCATTTTAGACTGAGAAAGATTTCGAAATGATCTGTGCATTAAGATGAATCCTCTCGAAGCTAAAACAAATGTGATCAATGGAGCGGCACAATATTGCGATATTTCTTGCCGATATATTGCGCCTCCCTAGTATTGAAGTGAGTCACGTTGCTATAACTAGTCTAAAGTGGTCACCCATTCATTTGGAGTCCGTTTTAATGCGAGTGTCTTTGGGCCTTTCAGTAAAGCTGACCACATTGAACATATTTCTGGAGACGGCGTTAGTCTATATTTCAACAAGAATGTTTTATGATGGAAAAAAATTGATATCTGAAAGTTACACAATACAGATTTGAAGCTGCAGCGTTAGTATTTTGGGAAATGTATTCATTGTGGTCAAGGTCTTGAAGATTCAGAGAGTGCACTTGACCCTAATCCAGGAAACAAAAGAGGGACTGTTTATGATGAAATCTCCACAGGGTACTTTTTAAAGCATTACAGTGCACGAATTTAAGCTCATAAGAAACATTCGCTTTTTGGAGCATGCTTTTGCCTTACCGACACAACTGTGCTGTTTATAGAAGTGTTTTTTCTCAGCTGCTGCACTTCTCCCACATACAGAATTTGGAGGTCAAACTTCTCTCATTTAAAAAAAGAAATTAATCACAACATTACACATTACACACATGCTTGACGTGAAGAAGGAGGAGAGAAGAAAGGAGATTGAAGTGATTGATAAGCAACAAAGAAAACAGAAGAAGTTGTTTGAAGAAGGGACTAAGGAGAAGATTAAAGAAGAATAAAGTACAGATATTAAAACTACAGTTTAAAGACAGGATTTTTGGCTTTGTTTTTCACTTGTCCAAACGAGGTCATTGTCCAGGTAGTTCCTCTTTGTACCCACATCTATGTGTCTTTGTGCAGCTGGTGCACAGGAAGACATGGATGTCAGTGATGTGATATCATTGTTGTGAAAGCTGTTCTGGCTGCGTTCACATCCTCCTCCTCCAAAGAAACTGATTGCGCTCAACTGGGCCCAGTGAGTCCACTTTTCCAGCATTCAGCCTACACCCACAAGGACTTGGCAGATCCACTAAACCTATTTCCCGACCTTACTAAAATTAAAACTTAAGGCTCTCAATAAGCACCACTTTACAACATTTAATTGCCTAAAGTAATTTAATGAGCTCATCTAGGACCCCGTAATGATATATTGCTTAGAGAGGGTGAAATGGCGCTATTACCTTATACTATTATCTGTGTCTTATGTGTTCATAATGAAAAACACTCCAATGATGTACTGGTATTTATCTAATGAAATATGGAATAATTCTCTGCTAATGGCCAAAAATTTGTTGTAGGTCAGAAATAATTGGCGGATGATGAATTTTTCTGTTTGCTTCGAGCAGTGGGGGCAGTTTTCCAGCTGTGAGGGCACCTCTGCCTCAGTGGCAGGGGAGATGCTCACTGCGATGGCACCATTAGTCACCTGAGACATCCTTTTAAGCGCCAGCCAGATACATAGTCCCTCGTGTATCCGTTACATTTGGATATGAAGCAGACTGGCATATTTTAAGACTTGACTCACGCTCGGACTCGTATGTTTCTTCTAGCTGTCTCAAAAAGAGGACGACCTGCGACAGTGTCAGAAGGAGCGGGACGAGTCTGTGATCATGAAAGAGGATCTGGAGAGAAAGGTTCATGATCTGGAAGTGGAGGTGGATTCTCGCGTCAGTGTTAAAGATGACACGGCCCGGCATTCAAAACTGCTCGAGGTAAAGAATGGTTTCATAAAAGACGTGCTAAATGTCACAAATGTGCCCATGAGAGGTTTTACGCTTGTGTCTTTGTCGTTTCAGGACAGAGTGGCTCAGTTGGAGATGGACCTGGAGGAGGAGCGTCACAGCGGAGACCAGCTGATGGACAGGATCGACCGAGGGCGGGAACAGGTAACGAACACCTGTGTCAGTGTGCTCATCCCGTCCTTAGAAGTGTCTCTGTCCCGTCTCTGTTTGTGAAGTAGCTCCGATCTGTTAACATCATGCGCACTATCACTAATCTCTTAAATGAGAATCATGTTATCACGTTCATTCATTCAGAGGAGACATTGTGTACCATCAACACTCCGGACTCCAGAGTGTAAAGTTATTACTTGGTAAAATAATCTCAGATAATCATTCAGACTGGCAGCCGGCCAGCGCAGTCTAAGAGCACCTATCCAATTTTCATGCATAAGTCCTGAAGATCCTTCTTAATGCTCTGCTGCTGCCAAAAATGTACTCTGCCAAGTCTCTGGAGTGTGCAGGTTGTTGGGTTCGCCACAGTTCCGGTAAATTTTTTGGAAAAGTTTAGTTGTTTAGTTTAGTTGTCAAAACAATTTAATATGTTTAGTTTAGGATTGAACTAGACATTTTGTAAGTATTTTTGTTTTTACAAAGCAGTGCTGTGAGTATTGCTGACAGTGAAATACATCCTGTGCTGAAGTCGTTGGCCTGAAATACCCACTCAAGTGCAGGGTCCGTTTTTCCTGAACTGTGCCCTAATGGCATAAGTAGAGGCTTAGCAGAAAGAAGTTGAGTATTAAAATGCTTTCCCTTTTGCAGAACTTCTGGCAGAGAGCAAAAAGTGGCGTTGTGACAAAGTGGCATTGGTTCAGCATGGGGTCGGTTGTCTAGGCAACGCTGGAGCTCTGTGCCGTCGTCGCTCTGGTGTTTGTGAGCGGTAGGGGAGGGGGGAGTGTATGGCTATGGGGCGGCGGGGCAGCAGCACAGGCAGCAGAAGGAACACCTGCGCCTCTCCTGGCACCAGGTGCTCCTCTCCTGTCTAAATGAGAGTAATCTCCCTTCTCCTCTCCTGCCGTCTCTCACAAAGCAGATTAGTTTCGCTGTATGTTCCAGTCTGCTGATTCAGCTCCCTCAAGCACTGTGCTGGGTGCACAAGTTATAGGGGCCATCGTTCATCAGAGCAGCCCACTGTCACACACTAATTGGCATAAAATATCACCAATTCTCAGCTCCTCTCACAAAGAAGAAAACCATCACCGCTTTATCGATTACTTTTCTCCTTTGAACTTGCCGGACAGGCCTCTGTACTTAGAGTTAATGTAAATATACGAAAGTCATTGTTGCATTTATTTTTGGAAGCCTAAATAGTTTATACAAAACGGCAGCGCAATTACCTTTACAGAAACCTGTGACTTTTTCAGTGTCATTTTGAGTCATTGAAGTATGATTACAGCGGCGAAAACAATATGTGGAATGCTGCCAAACCGGAAAATCATGTCCTCAAATTAAGCAGTGCCTCAGAACTAAATCCTATTGTTTCGCTGTGAGGCACGGTGAGCGCTGCAGTGGTTTCTGTTATAATTGTCATCGGACTGTGTGGGAGCGGGAGATGACAGTGTCTGGGCTCGGCTTGACAGGTGGAGCAGATGAGGAATGAACTCCTGCAGGAGAGGGCCAGCAGACAGGACCTGGAGTGTGACAAGATGGCTCTGGAGAGACAGGTACACAGCCTCCTGTCTGGAACTAAACAAGTACACAACATCCGCCGTGCAAAGGCGGACAGACACGCATTTCATCCATCCTTCCATTATCATTTCAGTGTTAGCCAATCAGACTGTGGCTTCAGAATGTTTTCAGACCTCTTTTAGTTACTTCTATTTTATTATGCCTCTAAAAATAATATACTTTTCTTTTGTATTGGTAAAGATTCTATACTGATTACCTGCAATATTTATGTTTTTTAAAGTCAGTGTTTCTCAAACTGTGGTGCATGGTTGTGGTACTTCTAGAGCCTTCCATTTTTATGAAACGTTATTAGACACAATATTACTTTTATGCATTTCGTTTTTTTGGGACTGTTGCGTTGGTTAAACATGGTTTACACATAGTTTGGTCCTGATTTAAGACTATTTTAACGAGAGATTTTACAATATCGACTATCGGCTGATCTAGCGCAGAATAAAAGACGAAAGCAATAGACTTATCGTTTTTTAAATTTGAAAGACAAAGTTAGGGCTTTAAGAGAGTTCCCCCAGAACTCCCTTGGCCTCAGGGGAACAGAGAAACATCGCAATGAAAATCATCTACAAGTTTCACTAAACCTAAGTGAATATGGACAACACTGCATGTCCGTTTGAAGCACAGAACCTGGAGAATTAAACTGCTGAGTTAGTTTGAACAGCCGCAACTAACGGCAACTAATCAAAGCTGGAACAGAAACTATGATTGAATCGCCTAAAATAATAAACTAATATCGGCCACTGCTGGAGTGCTCAAGTATTTGTTTTTACAGGATTATAGACTAGATATTTGGAAAATCTGGACCGAAAAATATGTCGGTCAAAAATATCGGTCGAGCATATCGGCATCGGTCAATAACAATCCCCAAAAAAATTGGCATCGGCCTTATCCGAAAAACCCATATCCGTCGACCTCTAATCTTACCCCTGGTTTAGTCTGGATCTAAATTTAGCACTGGTTGTACCGCAGAATATTTCGCGAGGAACCAATGAGAACCACTGATATAAGTGTTCAGACTGTATACAACAACTGCAGACCCTTTTCCATTGCTCTCAATCATAGTGTGTGCTGTTAATATTAGACATAATGACATGGGAATAAACAGAAGGGTATGAACTTTCTGAAGCCATTCTCCACTTTTCGCTACACTTCCCTGTGGATTTATTGACTATAGTATTGACCCCTTCTACCTCTATTTGACCTGTATAGAACAAGGATCTTAAAAGCAGGGTGACTAATTTAGAGGGCTCGCAGAAATCCAACAAAGAGGGCCTGGTATCCCAGCTCGAGGGGCGCATTCAGGAACTGGAGGAGCGACTGGAGGCAGAGGAAAGGTGAGGTGAACGTGGCACAAGACGTTTGAAGTCTAGTTTACAGATACCAAAATATCACAATTGCTGTTTTGCTACAAGTGTAAAGTGAATCTAAAAATGCAACAATATCGAGACGTGTGTGTTTCAGTCATTTGATTTAGTAATTATATCCAGTTGAGGAAAAAATAGCAGTTCAACAGTTTGTTTATATTTTATTTATTGATGTGTAAATAAAGTATTTCAAAACTGGAATATTTAGCAATTTCACATAATAACCATAGTTCTTGGTTCGATGCACCTGTATATTCTGTATATTCCCAAAGTATCACCTTAAAAAAATATATATTTTATGAACTATCCCATAAAAATGTCTTCCACTGCTTGCACACAATAATTAGCAACTCCTGTATAATGAGGCGATTCTTTGTGTGCGATGCTTTGGAACATTTGGAACAATATTGACGCTTTAAATTATATAAAGTCATTTGCAGCCGTTATGATAATGATTTCTTGGTGTGTTAAGGGAGCGTGGCAACCTGCAGCTGGCGAATCGGCGACTGGAGAGGAAGGTGAAAGAAATGGTGATTCAAGTCGAGGAAGAACAAAACGCCTTACAAGATGAAAAGAACCAGGTATTTTTTCATAATAGTACCCTCGTTGCTCTATTTCTGTAGATTAGCTGTAGATTTAACTTTTTGTCAACAACACTTTTTGTTATTTATACAACATGGACTTGTAGATTTCTCAGTATCGCTTTAGTAATCTGTTTAAGGTTAGGGCTAGGGTTAGGGTACCACATGAATAAGCATATTATTCATGGCCTATTAGTTTGTTAATAGATGATAGTATAATGAGCAGCTTATTAAAATCTATACAAGCATATTATTCGTGGCCTATTCATTACTAACGCTTATTAATACTTAAGGAGCACACCTTAATATAAAGCATTACGAATTTCTCCTTTGGCTTGTATTCATTTTACTTTACTAGCCACTTTGCATAGTCGGATTTAATACCATGTGTCTTATTTTGCTAAAAAAAATATTAATCATGGTGCCCCTATTCTATTACAATATATGTGTTGTTGTATATAGATTACTCTTTGTGTCAACAGGTTTTTATTATATTAAAATAAGCCAAAACATCAAATCATAACTAGTTATATTCTGGCTAGTAAAAACACCAAAAGTGGTCAGTAACACTAAAAAAGACACGCAAAAGTTAAAGTGCATTAGACACAATTTTTGCTTAAACAGAGTTAACATGATTTTGCCAAAGATTGTACCCAGCTTTCTTTAGTTTGCCCATTTTTGTGACGTTTATAGTTTCACTTCCTTATTGGACACCGACAGAAAGTGACATAAAAGAAGGTAAACTATTTTAAACTGTTTCGGTGCAACCATGTTAAGTCAATGAGAAATGAGTGAGTCAAACTTATGGAATGTTCCCTTCCTCTATGTCTCTTGCTGTCTGGCTTAAAAGTAAAAATAAAATGTTTAAATAAACTTTTATGCCCAACATTTCTTTATAAAAAATGCTGCTTCACTGGTGAACTTGCAACTGATATTATCCTTCTAAATAAGTCATATTTTCAAAAGCATTAAAACCTGTCGTATGCACTTTAAATGTCAAGCCCTGTAGATACTATAACACAGTAAACAGGATTAGAAAACAAACTAAATTTGGGGCAAAGATTTGTAACACAGACATAACGTAGTGTTGAGTTCAGCATTTGAACTTGCAGAGGGCTACAACCCAGTCTCTTCCACTGTGTCTTCAATAGCAACTGCAATGTATTATCACTAGTTTATAAAGGGGTCCCAGATTTGATGAAAAAGTGTTTTGTTGATGTTCAATTGTAATTGTCAATGGAGTTTTATTTTTCTAAAGGCAGTGTTATTGAGAGCGATGACAGCCACCTCTCTGTACATGATCTATTGATGGCCCTTTATGACATTGTTTTGCTGATGCCTTTATGTATAAACAGCTGGTTGTATTTCATAATCTCGAGAGTATTTGCTTATGGGCCAAGAACAAACAGTTTTAGTATTACTGCTTGTTGAATCTTTTGAGTATTTTGAATCATTTTCCAGAATAAATTATGTACATTGCCGAATACTGTACAATGGATGAGAGCACCTTCTCCTTCTCACTTTTGGTGCAGGTGGTGCATATGGCGCGATTATACTTATTGAGTTTTTCTGGAGTGATATACATTCACCTCAGGCAGTTCGTAGCAGTTTCAGTCAGGTATTAGTCATTTTTGGCTGTGTGATACTGCAGGCCTCCTCCCACTCTCCATGTAAGATGTTCTCGTTCAGATCCTCACTCCATCCTCCAGCCGGTAGATTCAAATTGACAGTAAGTAAAATCATTGTCTGCTATTTTTCTTCCAGTTGAACCTGCGCCTCAAGGCCCTGAAGCGTCAGATGGACGAGGCCGAGGAGGAGATCGACCGAATGGAGAACGGAAAGAAGAAACTACAGAGAGAGCTCGACGATCAACAGGAGGCCAACGAGAACCTCCAGAGCCAGCTCAAAGCCATGAGGAACGAGATCAGGTGAGGAGCCAGCACATACAGTTCAGGAAGTATTATATACTCAAGGAATGGATTTCACCTCAGACCTAAACTTTTACGGAAGCATAAGTATGACGGAGGGCAATGCAATGGATCTGTCTGTAATTGTTGCTGTGAAATTTTAGTTTTGATTGTATTTTATTTATTTATTTATTTTACAATATTTTCCCAAAATATTTTAAATTTATGTTTTATTGTATTGTATTCAGTGAATTTTTTGTGTAGATTAATTGGTCGCTTTGTCACATAATTTTCCTATTGACTGACTGATGTCATTTTACATTTACAACAAGAATTGTTTTTTCCCCAGTAAAATCATAAACCATCTTTGACACAAAGTTACACTATAAACAAAAATGTCTGTTTATTTAATACTTAAATGGTACTTTATGTTTCTCATCTTTACAGCGTAACAATTAATTGTAGTGTTTTTTTGATTGATCAAGCCCATGAAGCAAGTTTGATTTCAGCATCACGTGCTATAAATGGATAAAACATAAATAATTACGAGAGGTCTTTAAATGTAAACTTCCTGAACCCAGTGTAGATTATACAGCCTGTTGGTGGTAGAAGAGTCATCTTTAATCGTGTGTGTGTGTGTGCGTGTGTGCGTGTGTGTGTGTGTGTGTGTGCTTGTGTCAGGCGTAAGAGCAGCTCCGCGCCACTTCTCAACACTCTGGACGACGACGACGATGACGACGATGACATTAGCACTGATGGAGAGACATACTTCAGCTCCACCTCAGGGTACAAGCGCTCCTCCAGCCAGGACAACATCCTATCCACGTTTTCCATGTAAAGGACTTTGTCACCGAACAGCCAAGACGAGCCACTGTCTCAGTCAAAGTGTGTACGTTACATTAAAATGTCTCTTTGAATGCAAGTACCAGCCAAAATATTATTTGTTTATCATTGAAAATCCATACCCTGCGCTTTATTGCTCAGTATTAAATAAATGTGTTGTAATATTGTATTTCTTCCTCTCCTTCACAATGTATTTCTTAAATTAATCTAATTCCACACATCTCTTAACCTTTAGTATTTTCTTCACTTAAATAGATTACACATTAGAAGTTAATGATTATTTTAGACTCTTCTGAACGTGCTGGAAAGCAACACTTTTGCAACACTTTTGCTAACCCCTTTTAAACCTATCCGATGTGCTGCGTTTGAATTTATTTTGTATTGTCTGCAATGATAAATGACAAGCGTTTGTGTTATGCACAATCATCTTTTTTTTAAATAATTTTTTTAAGTTTGAAGTAAGAAAGACATTATTTATTTGTGGTTAAAAGCTTAAGTTGTGCTTTTGTGAGATTTATGGGACCAGTGATTGAGGAACTTTGTTTATACGCGTTCATTTTATACATTGTATTATGCTAACTCGTAAATCAACCTGTAATAAGTGATTTTAGAGTTTTACTGGTAAGCTGTCGAAACATTTTGATACTTTTAATATCAATTATTTGTTCAATGTAATATCCAATGCAATATGTTTTGTCTACTGTACATTATGGCCTCAGTAATGGCCTCTTGTTCCTTTTGATGAAATATGCTTAATGAGGGAAAATGACAATCATGATTTTCTTGTGTTTTATAATAATTTACACTCTTTTCTGAGTGACCTGCTGCCACTACCTCTGTACATAGCCTCCTGGACTAAAATAAAGTTACTTAGATTCTTTTCGTCGGGCCTGTTTTTGATATACGCAACAGTTCCTCAGATTAAATTCCTTCACGGGTCACAAAACATGCGGTGTCAATAGAATCTTAAGTTATCTAAATAGAGGGAACGCGTTTGCACATATTTCTGCACAAAAACATGAGCTATGCGCGTGAGCTTAGGGCGCTTCAACCCCCCCGCCCCCCTTCTCTCGAAACGAAAACATTTGAAGCGCCTATATGCTGATTGCAATCTTACTATAAATCTTAAGCGGAGAGGGGCTGAAGAGCGCGTGCTTTCTTAGTTAACAATGAGGCGGGCTGGCCATTGTTACCGGGGCATGACCTTCATTTGCTGCTTTTCTTTGTGCAACAAACAAATCAAGCTTTATAGTGACACGGTATTATGCCCAATGCCTTATGTGTCAAGCCAAGCAGTGAACTAATACGGGCTACGCACTGGCGAGCGCGGGAGGAGAAACTTTGTCTGCGCTTAACAAGGTGGCCATTCCTGACATTCATCTGTGTGCTCCAGTGATTTCTGCTCCACACGCGGCCTCACGTAGCGCGGGAGCGAGGTGAGTTTTGCCGAGGGTTTTAAAACACAAAAACAAATGAACATCTCGTGGCGTAATTGTTTTAAAGGCGTATTACAACATGTATGAAAATTGGCCTGACACTTTTGTAATGACGTTTGGTGTCCGCGCATAGTGCTTTGCTGCCCCCTAGCGGCAACAGTTTGTAAATCATGACTTCATGACTTTGTAAATCATGAGCAAAAAGAAGGAAGAACACTAGTTGATTTAACCTCTTACCCCCCACTGCATTTTCTCCAGTTCAGTTTTACCCAAATCTAAAAGCTTATCGCCAATATGCCAGTCTCACGCTTCATTTGAAAGCTAAGACCTACAAAACTGATATAAATGGATCTTTTTCCTTGCATGGTTGCCATGTTATCAGATTTTTGCCACTTTTTCATACTTTTTGTTGTTGCTTTTTTGTGTGTTTTTGTCGCTTTTTATTTGCATTTTTTTTGTTTTTTTTGTCACTTTTTTGTGGCTTTTGACTCATTTTTTGCAACTTTTCATAATTTTTTCCTCACTTTTTTGTCGCTTTTTTGTTGCATTTTCATCCGTGTTTTCCTTTTGTTTTTGTTGCTATTTTGCCACTTTTTTCAAGAATCTTTTAGATTTGGGTAAAGCCAAACTGAAGAAAATGTGCTTGGTTCAGGTGGGGGTTCAGAAGTTAACATTTCATTGACTCCATGTCCACTTAAAGGTCCTGGAGATGTACATGTAGCCAATTTCCTTTTTAGCATGCTTTTTGGCCTTTCAGATCTGTGCAAAAACAGAACAATAACAATAATAATTGATTGAAAATTTACTACTGCTCTGTGTTCCCGTTCTGAGGGCGATAATGAGAATTTGTGGGTGAAAATGGTGATTGGGCAGAAAGAGGGGGTCGTCTCTGGACTCCATCACCCAGCTGCCTGACATGACAGAAGATAAAAGAGAAAACACCAAGGCCTCCATGTTTTGCAACTTTAGCTAAAAGAGAAGAAAAGAAAGAAAATTCATCGTAATTAAAGGCCCTATATCTGATTTTTTTATTTTTGTAAACTTGGGACATTTGAGGGAAAACACTGTGCATGTTAATAGCTTTTGTATGAATTTCATGAACTTGCAAAGTGCCCATAAAGAGTGTTGTTTTTATACATTTGGGCTGAGCTGTTCTATTATAGATCAAGTGCCAATATCAACATCCTGTGATCAGTGACATTTTTTGCCCCCAATCATCCACTTGAAATGAACAGTAAAACCTTGTAAATATTGTTTACGTTGCAAAAGTAGGTTGTTAATTTCTCTGGATTCTATTCTAGTGCCGCATAGTTAAGTTGTCATTTCGTTGTGCCCTTTACAGCTGCAATGGAGCCTTTCTGTCAAGCTCTTACAACACAGGTTAGCATGGATTTCAAAGCCTTTGTTGGTGGTTGCAACACCAAACAGCCAGCACCAAGCATCCAATATTAACACAACACACACTATCTGAGCTCTATGGTCTGGGACACTACGTTATATTATACCTGAAATGCCCTGGGCCTCAGCTGAGCGACCTCTTCATAGAAAAAGGGCCGTTTGTTTGAATATAGTTACTAATTAACCCACCAGAATACCCTGTACAAAATGCCTCTCATATTGTTCTGAATCATTTTCCTTTTATTATCCCTGACATGTGCAAACAGACAGTCTGTGCGGTGAAAAATATGACCCTGAACTTGATACAATACTACGAGGAACCTCCTCGTAGTATTGTAGTACACTATATCAGTGTCCAGTTTCAATAAAAAGGGAGGGAATGCAGGCCATTCAGACCAGGAATGTGATCTTGCTTTGGGGATAATTGTGTGTGTGCCTGTTGCTTTAAGATCTTTGACAGGGCGAGTATGTTCAGTGTAAACAGAGCAGCGTCATATAGTGACAAAACCATGAAATAGTAATGGCTGTCTTTAATACATCCAGGAAGGATATCAATAATGCATAAGACGCTGTAGCACCTGTTCAGCTGTGGCATAGATCATGTGAAGATACAGAATGTTTGAGGCTTTTTGTGAACCAAATTGGGTCCAATGCTGTACAATTGTGCTGTATTCACATCTTCTATAAATCCTATTTTTATTTTATAATTTTTGCATTTATTGCTCGGTGGACATACCATCCACACAGTAAACCAGGGGAAGGCAACGTAAGGCCTGAGGTCCAGAGGCCCTCCAGTATAGAACCTCTGACCTCCAATAGGATTTTGAAAATTATCATTAAAATCAAAGACCAAACACAAATTTTGGAAAATGCCAAATGTCAATATCTTCAAAATTTCCTGTCCATTATATTATATATGATGTTCAAAACGGATATTTGTAGATCAGATTTACATTGGGATACTACCCCTGCAGTAAACTAATACAGAAAAGCACATGGATTACAGGTGAAACTCGGAAAATTAGAATATCGTTCAAAAGTTCATTTATTTGATGATTATGGCTTACAGTCCATTTTCAATTTTATGAGATTTTTAATTTAGGGTTTTTATAAGTTGAGCCATTATAATCACAATTATAAAAAATAAAGGTGATACATATCTCACTTTGCATGTAATGAGTCTATCATATACTAATTTCACAGTTTAAGTTGAATAACAGAAATGAATGCACTTTTTAACGATATTCTAATTTTCCGAGTTTCACCTGTAGATCTTTTGCTCTGATCTCCAAATTGAATAGTATTGGTCAGTCTAAAGACTCATTGTGTCATCAACACACAGCTAGTTCTGTCAGTCTTGGGATGACAGGGTAAAAGGCGCTGGCTCCACTTCTTGGCCCCTCCCTCGGATAAGAGCACCTGTCCTGGAATAGGCTACAGGCGACGCCCAGCCAGGGCAGGAGTCTGAGAGAGGAGGCAGCTGAAATGTGGCCCAACAAGTCTGGTGGGAATTGTTCACTGTGTGACTGACAGGCAGGTGCTCTCGCGAGGAAGGACTTCAATAATGACGTACATGTTGTCCTAAACTCTAGGGCTCGTTCAGCAACAGAGAAGAGAAGCCGTGGAGAGCGCGGGCAAAAACAGTGCGGAATTTCCCTGGTCCTGGACGTGTGGAGATCGGGGCCGATGACCACTCTGAAGGCTTGACTCAGGAAAGAGAGTGAGAGAGAGCGGGGAGGAAAGGGTGGGAGGGTCCACTGCCAGAGGAAAAGAAGCAAAGAGTGGACACAAGAGGAGACATGCTTCGCTACGGATCAGGACGAGCTGTTTCCAGCACCACCACCACAACTGAGGACTCCCCTGAGACGCAGGTAACATGTCCCAAACAAAGACGCTCTCTCCCCCACTCTGTCTCGGTGTCACTCTGTCTCTCTCAGTCACAGGCATGGAGGTTTGGTGTGGCTGTGTTGTTTTGTGGACAGCCTGAGTTCAGCACAGTTAGGGGCTGTCATGCTGCTGCTTTTCTTTCTATCAGGACCTGTTGGTTCTCAATGGCAGTCTGTGTGCAGTTGACATAATGCCACTGTTTGTTTGAACTGCACTCTGATAAAGCAGTCCTTTGTGCCATATTTGCCTTTATAGTGACTCAGATTGTTTGTTGTGGACGAAAAAACAAATGAGCACGGTGTGACACTAAACTTATACAAACAAGCTGAAAAGTTCAATATTTTACTGCTAAACTGTTGGACCCTTAGGCAAAGTCAACATGTTTGTATACTCTTTGTCTGCAAGACTGTTGCAAATATCTTACATTGTTTTTGACATTGTTTCGTTCCAGAGAAAGTACGGGCGGCTCAGGTTGACCCTTCACGCAGGAGAAAATGAGAAAACTGCTCACACGGTAAGTTTTTTTTTTTTTTATCTTCAGTTTTAAAATGCATGAGGAAATTATTTATTTTCACGTTGATAAGTAACACAAATACTGAAATTACACCATGAGTTTATGATGGAACCTTTGGTCCAGTCTTCAAAGTAACATATCATGCAAAAGCGAATCCAAAATAGACAAGAGTTACGATTTTTGTTCCCTCTTTATCTTCTGGACGGGGTGTGCATGTGAGATAATGCCTAGCCAGCTGTTTCTCATTGACTTCAAAGCGGAACTCTCTCTACTGTGAATACCTTCCATGCATTGTGAAAAACCCAAACACTGTCACTGCGTAATCATATTATACAGTTTCTCCTGACTGCATTATTTGCTTTAAAACTGGCAGGGTGATTCCTCGGCAAACACTGATCCACGCCAAGTTAAACTACATCTCCTTGAACATGATCTGTTGAGCACTTTGGGGCCGTGTAAATTCAAATGCTGCAGGCTGTTCATGTATGTTTGCTGTGGGAGGCTCGGGCTGTGTCTCTTTTTTTTGCCTCCAGGATTTCATGCAGAGTAAAACAAAAAGAGTCGTTAATGTTGTTCAAGCAGGCTACAGCGGTGTCTGAACTTTGGCCAGAGATCTGCAACCCCGTCCGCTCCATTGATAGCTCTAATCTCCGTTAGGTTTCACTTTGAGCAGGGTGTGACCGGGACAGGGACAGTACGGTCAACAGTTGGACATGCGTTTGATTGTGACGTCTGTCTGTGTGTTCTATAGAGATCTTACTTTAATGTATGCGTTAGTAATGCCTTGAAGTAGGTGCTTTTGTGTTTTAGACATGGCAACATAATTTAGTCCAACTTGGATCTCCTTTATGAACCTTTTTACCCAGTTTAGTTCTGATTTGATCTTGATGTTGATGTGATGGTACTTGCAGGGTCACATGTTTTACTAAGTGGTATAAAACATTTGAGAACCACTGAGATGGCTAAGCAATAAAGTCAATAAGAAGCGGTAAAGGTCAAAGGAAAAAAGTGATACGCGAAGACAGGGTTCAATAGTTTAACAACTCTCCCATCTGTATCCTGCTCATGAAGTATTTAGCAGCTCAGGCTCAGTCCAGGTGCTGCGTCCGCTCTGCTCTTGTCACAAACAGCATACACCCCCCCCCCCCCCCCCCCCTTTAACAGGACATTAATATCATTAGAGTCATGCTTTTCTCATTTTGCGACCCAATAATTCAAGGAAGATTCAAGGAGGAAGAAACTGCTCCAAACATCTTGTGCCAGAGATACGGTTTGATTAAGAAAACTCCACAAAATGAAAGGGCGTGTCTCGCAACTCGACACATGATGGCCAGAATCCAGCCGGCCTAGTTGAGAAGTCGAGACCCAATACGTCTGCACCATGACAGAGGGTCCGATCCGGTGTGTTTTTATGCCGCCATTTCTATAGCGACAGCATTAGATTTCATTGCCACAAAAGCTCCACTCTTTTAAGTTAACACGACTGAGGCCAATGAGCTACATGAGCTGCTCTTCTCAGTGTAGTCATGTGATGGAACAGGAAGTCAAACAAAAATTGGACACAACTCAGGCATATACTTATGTGAAGAGGCCTCTTGAAGGAGATTTATGTGCTGTCACAAAGCAGGTCAAACCTATAGTACAAACAAGAATTTCAGATTACAGAGGAGCCGCCACAACTTAAACCCATACTGCTTTGACAGAGCAGCTATTCTGTTGTTGGTGTTTAGCTGAGTGTTGTTTGATCACATGTTTGTTGGTGTTTTATGATGTTGCAACATATAACCTGGAGTGTACCGCAGTGTGGCTTTTAAAAACACAGAGTCTCTTCAATAATGTCTACACTGAAAGACAGACATGAGGACGTTTAACCTGCCGTAAACTGAAGGAATGTTTGTTGCCTTTTAGCAACTCTGCGCCATTTCTCATCAGCTTGCTCTGTGCAGATGAAATGTGAGGCATTGCATTGTGCGCAGACTACAGTGCGGTCTTTGTGAAACCCTCCTCACTCTTATCTGTGAGAGATGTCCAAGAGACGCCTCCTTTTCTGGCACATGTTCAGACTGAGCTTTCAAGATGTCACCACTGTTGGACCTTCAGAGTTAACGCAGAAACCTATGGTGTGTTCACTATCGTGCACTGTCCCCACCAAATAAACCAATACATTAGTAGATGGTGGACGTTCTGTGAGATGAATACAAACAAAAACTAGCATATCACCCAAGAGTCAGATTGACATTTTGCACAACCAATGACCTTACTTTACCAATACTTTTTTTTAAATGTTTTTCCTCGCTGCACAGTCGGATCAGACCAAAGATGCAAAGGAAATGTGGAAGAAGAAAAACGGGTTGATCCATAGAGAGCGTCCGGCTGGCAGGGAGTCTCCTCCGCAGGTAACTGTAGTGTACAATATGTGCTTTAGGATTTCTCTGCAGATCACTGGATTATCAGTGACACGCCACACACAGATTACAGGATAATAATTAACATTGATAGTAAACAGCATGATGGTTATCTTTAAATTACTAATTATTGGTCCATGGAAATGATATCGTCTAAAACCATTATAATCTTGTTAAAAAAAAAGGTACATTTAGTGCTTGTAGTTGTATATGTTTGTTTGGACCATTCATCATAAAATGGAAACCAAGGGCTATTGAAATCAAAATTAGACTTTGGACATGTGATAAATGGCAAGGACACAAATGTCAAAGTCCTATTTATGTTGAAGGACATTGCTTTAGTGGATAGAATATTAGAGCCACCTAACGTTATTTGCTTATTGGCTGTATACGAAGCATTTGCATCTTGTGTCAAATGTCATCAAATATTTATTGACACTAAAGCTTCTGTCCCACATAAGACCTGATCTAAATCTTTTAATGTCCATACATTATATACTTTACTATCACAAAATCTCTACCCCTCTTGGATCTAGAGGCACAAATTAGTTTCCGCTCGCTGTTTGTTTGTCAGCTGCGGAGTGTCAAGAAACGTTAGCAGCCCGTGTACTGGGTTGCAGAAACTTGACACCTTCAATTCACTGTGCACTTTTTTTGCAGTTCCCATAGTCTTGTTTCCCGAGCTCAGCAGAAGCACCTTGAATATCAAATGCACATATGTAGGCATGTCTTTGCTCACCACTGACGGCCCAAACATTGTGTGCACGTACAGTTGTGCATACAGGAGTCCGAATCTTCAAAGTCTAGTTGTTAGTGTTGTTTGCAGAAACTTGAGCACTGTGATCCTGTCTCCCTCAGCCCCTCACGGACGGAGCCAATGGGGTGCCCGAGTCCTCCCTGCTGCATCACAGGCCCAAAGTGTACGGCGTCGTGCAGAGGACCGGCTCTGACAGGCAACAGGAAGTGATGGCGCGGGAGTGGAGCGTCGATCACCTCCAGGACGAGATGAAGTACATCCGAGAGGTGAGCCGGGACAGCCTTGAACAACAACAGCAATAGCTACTGTATGGGGTTGCAGTGTTTATAATTGACCTACGTGTGGTTTGCTCAGGTGAGGGATTCCCTGGAAAAGGTGAGGGAACGTATGTACAGCCAGTTCGGAGGGATGCAGCAATCAGTGCAGAAGCTCACACAAGAAATTAAGGTGCGTTGTAAAAAACTATTCTGACTGGCCTTTTATCATTGTGTTATAACATAATGTTGCATTACAGACAGCCAACTCTAAGACCAGAAGTTTAGAGGCCGAGGTGGGGGTCCGGACCGCAGCCATGGACAGCTTCGACCAAATGAATAGCTCGCTTATATCAGCCAACCTTAGCCTACAGGTAACACATCCCTAAGTAACTCCAGTGACTAAAGGTTTGTGTGGTGTGTAATCTAACAAGTGTGTTTGTGTTTAGAAATCCCTGTTGGAGAACTGTCAAAACAAAGTGGACCAGAGAGACGAGGTGAAGACACTGAGGAGCACCTATGAAAAAACCCAAGAAAAACTTCGAGACAGAGAGAAGGAGCTGGCACGTGCACAGGCCGAGAACCAGACGCTGAGGCTACAGGTGCAGGACACACAATTGTTATGGTCAAGTAAAACGCACACAAAAAACACCCTGTCTGTAGCAATGTTTTTAGACAACATTGCAAGTAATACGCTTCATGAAAACACCAATAGTGATTGTTCATCCGCTTTCAATTTTCCTCCCAAGACCATCATTGCACACAAAGGTTATGTTGGCTTACACAGCGAGCTTTTGCTACTACTGCGTCTCTCCAGATTTGCATGTTTCCAGTCAATAGTATGATCATAGTATGTGCTGTGATACATCCAGATGGAGTCCTCTCGGGAGGCCGGCACTCAGGCGCTGCGTGAACTCTCGACTAAACTGCAGCGAGAGTACGAGGAAAAACGACTTGAAGAGCAACGCAAACACAGGGAGGAGATTGAAAACCTACAGGTCTGCATACTTTACCTGTTGTTCATGAACTAGATACGTAGCACACACACCATTCTTTTGTCTACTGCCACAGAAACCATGTCAAACCAGAAACACAGAATGCAAGTCATAATTACAACAGGATTTTAGTTCAGTTTTTGTCAATGAACGCTAAAAATGTCTGCTGAGTTTTGCACGATTTTCAACCTTTTCAGGCACAATTGGACGAATACATCAGACGACTGGAAGAAGCGGAAAAGACCATAAAAAATGCAGAGGCCATGATTGCAGAGAGAGACCAGCGGATCCTGGAAGTAGAGCGCCTCATGGATTGTATGGGCACGGTAAGGGTAAAAATCACTAATATAATGTCGACTCCAGGCCGGCACTAAACAAGGAACTACAACCACTAAAGTGCTTTTCATGAATTACCCATTTCTTCAGAACATTAACACATTTATATTTAAGATTTAGCATTTTTTGTGATGTACTAATGGGTCTTGATTCAGAACATACAAAATGGCTAACTTGAAATATTCATGGTGTACGGTGCAACTATGATTAGTACTTACTTCAGGCATGTGTCCAACCAACTAGAAGCACATGCTCTTTAATTTATTTGGAATTAATTTTGTTCTCAGGAAAAGAGCCAACTCCAAACAAAACTACAGACATGTGAGCAGCGCATTCGTTTGTTAGAGTTGTCTGACGCAACTGATTCAGGTGTAGCCAAAAAGTAAGTTCCCTTGAGTTATTTTGTAAAATACTGTTGTTTGACATCGCCGGATAATGTTTATTTGTCCTGTATAGGTCCAAACAGCTAGAGGGTGAAGCTGCGGACCTTAAAGAGAGAATCAAACATTTGAACGACATGGTGTTTTGTCAGCAGAGGAAGGTCAAAGGGATGATCGAAGAGGTGACGTTACTGTATTTATTTTACAAACGCATATTCATTAGGGTTTCTGTTGACTGTAGGTGTGGATTGTAGGGTTGTTCTTCCCTCAATAGATGAAGCATGCAGACTTGGCTAAGCCTTGTGGGTATAAAGCTGCTTGAGAGTAAATAGTCATTGGGCGGAGCTAGTTTCCGGTTTTGTGGCTTGGACACATACCCGAGCCTTCTTGACTTTCTTGTTTTGATGCCTGTCAGAGATGAGCTAACCCGGTTTCTGTTACTCAACACTTCACATGATACAAACTGTTACCTTGATTGCAGGTTGGATCACTAAGAGCCCGAGTTGCCCAGAAAGACATGTTCATCTCGGAGCTTTTAGACAGGATTGCCATAGTGGAGTGCGAGGTAAGGCTCGTCTATGGGTGGGTACTGTTTGTAGTTGGTTAACGCTAAGGTGTGCGGTGGATACGTTTGCATGACCACTGGCTGCCTGGGCTGCTGTGCACTGTCCACTGTGTGACGCTGCCTGTCGCTATTATTGGTTACACACGGCCTCTTTGCATGTATCGGAGTTGATTGCTTGTTTCCTGTTTTCCTTTTCCCAGAATAATGAATTAGAAGACAAGCTCAAGTATTTTATGTCCACACAGAATAGGCCACGTGAGGCTTTGGACACAAGGGAAATAGGAGTAGGCTGTGATCTGCTCCCCAGGTAAGACAAATTGGTTATACAGACTCATAGTAAAGTGTATGCAAAGTATTGTGAAATACGTTAACTTAAAGCCATACTACAGAACATTATAGGTTATATTTTGCTACGTCACCAGAGCAACTCAAATGTTGCAAAATGAGATGAACAAACAAGCCTGTTAGTGATGCCCAATGTCATGTTGCCTACTGACCACAGGGCTATTTTTGCAATGGGTTATCTAAATAAATCACCCTGTGTTTGGCTACCTGCTGTAATCAAAGCCAAAACAGCAACATCTCCATCTCCTGTTGATGTCCTGCTCCCAACTAAGTTTCAACTCCGGTCTTGGGAGACACGAGCCAGCTCAGAGTGAAGACAATAAAACCACACGTAATAAAATATATGCTTGTCTTATTTTGCTTAATGAGTAAAATGTTTTGCAGTATGGCTTTAGTAAAAGGCGGTATTTTCAAAGAGATTAGAAATGTGTCTTGATCTGTACTGATGGGCTTCTGTGCTGACATGTGATTGTGCATTTGCAGAGGTGACCCAAATAGACACAATGTTGACAGATTTGCTTCATTTGACCCGCCTCATCCTAATCACTCATCATTACCTAATCATCATCCATCACCAACTCAACCGCTTTCACCAACTCGACCGCTTTCACCAACTCGACCGCTTTCACCAACTCGACCGCTTTCACCAACTCGACCGCTTTCACCAACTCAACCTCTTTCACCAACTCAACCTCTTTCATCAAGTGAACCGCTTTCACCAACTCAGCTTTGGTCTCCTCCGCCGCTGTCACCCCCGCTCTCACCCCAGCTCTCTCTCTCACTCTCCCCTCCTATATCGCCACGTCCCACGTCACCTGATCGCCCTCTCTCACCCACTAATTCCTCATTCGCCATGCAACCTCAATCAACCACATCCTTTCTCCAGCCTGCATCATTTTCTCTAAGGCCCACCCCGACCAAACCCAGGACATACAGTTCCAAAAACCCTCCGCCTAGTCGCCTGGAAAGCAGTTTACTTAAGTACACTCCTGTCCAATACAGCCGGATGCTAGAGGCCAACCCCTCAGTGCCCAGTGGGGTTTTGCCATACCCACTTTCGATCCCGAGGGACCATCCTGTGAGCCCGGGACAGTCGGGTAGAGATGAGGTGGACTCAACAAATCACCAGGGAGCGGCATCTCATTCACTTTCACCCAGTAGACCTGGAGTCTATACGCCGTTCATGAAGCTGATGGAAAAGACGGCAAATATTAATATCGAGTGAACAGCACTTTTGGACAGTTTTCAGTCTCAACATCTGCTTTTACACAGCAGCACCATAGCAATATTGTGAAAGATATGAACATACATATCTTGTAAATAAAGAATATATTTGTATACACTCTAAATGTTCAAATGAAGCTATATTAATATATTGTATTTTATGTGTTATTTTATACTTGCTCTGTAAAATAAAGTCAGTATTTTTGTTATTGTTGTCATGAAGTATAAAAAGTTATTTAAATGCTTTGTTATATTATATTCCTTGTTGTTGTTGTTGTTGTTGTTTTTGGGAGAAATCACTTTAAAATTGGCGACAGGGTAAGTAAATTATAGCAATGAATCACTGCCTCTCCTGAGCCACTGGTGCACCTATTATGTTTATCTGGACTGCCAGAACTATGTTGTATAGAAGTTGTTTTTAAGTGCCTTTTCTTCAATGCTAAATTTAACATAAAGAAGGACTTAAGCCAAGCATATGTTTTCAAAATAAAGACTATGCTAAACATTGATTGTATACGGTTTCCTATGCTTAAAATACAGTGTAAGTTGCAGATACTAAAGATTAAGTATTGAGCAGTATTTTGGTTTTATACAGGATATGTTCACTGACTAATCGAGTTGATATAAAGTAGTTTTGTTCATAGTGGGTAGTTTTGTTGATTGCATGTCAAACTCTGAACATAATACAAACTCCTGACAAAAACTTATGAAACATAGTTAGGCAGTCATAAGAATATGGAATGAAAATCTAAAATAGACATTATTCAAAGTTTGGGAATTTATTATTTAAGATAAATTAATCAAATAGACTGATACCCCTAAGATGTAACTGTCCCGTTTGGACCTGGCCAGCTTCTCGCTACAGTGGAAAGTTGCATTACGCACAGATGGACAGCAGGGGGCAGTAGAGCTGTACCATGTCGGGGACTTTGTCTCGAGTAAGAATCGACGTTGTCACGCTTCTGATGTTTCTGGCGCTTTTCTTGAGAGATAACTGGTCCTTAATAACTTTCAAGAAGCACTTCATTGTAACTTGTTTAATCTGTCCCATGAATTGTGTGAGGGCAACAGCAGGAATAGAGCTTTTCTTGGTCCAGTTTGGTCCAGTGTGTGCAAAATGCGGAGTAAAGCTAGCTGTTATTAGCATAATATGACATGTCGCAGACAGAGCACCAGGGTCATGTGGGAGATCTAACAAAACACAGCAAAGGAGAGCTCCAAGATCTACTTCTGCGTCAAGAAAAGATTCTTTCCAACAAGTAAGTTCAATCCAGAATTACTTAAAACGGTGTATAACTTGTTTTAATTGATGAAGGTGAGGAACACGGTAATAACGTTAACAGATGTAAATAGTTACAGTGTGTAAACTGTTTACGTGTTAAAATTCAAACAAGTAATGTGTAACAGTGAAATGTGTTCCTTATAAGACTGTTGTTTTGCTAAGGTTTGGCTTCACTGTCGTAAACGATGCTGTATGAATTTTGCAGGAGGCTTTTACAGAGTCTTCTGGACAAGGGGAGGAAACTTCAGGAGTTCCGAGAGAAGATACAGCAAGCACTTGAACATCATGAGGAAGCAGAGAGGATGCAAAGCCTTGAATTTGCAGCCAGGACAGAGTTTCAGTCCAAGTACCAACAAGCATTTACTATGCAACAACGCCCTGTACACAACACCTCTGCAGCAGGCGACTCAACACAGGAGAACAAGGACTCACCTTCTGTGGAAGAAATGGACCAAGCACTGCCTGCGGTGACTGTGACGCATAAAACATCCCAAAACAAAGACCTCAAACCTGAAACTGAACTTGTGGAGGCCTTGGAGAGAGTTAAACTTGGTAATGGGTCACTGGACAACAAAACAACGGACAATTATTTTGCAAAAACACCATCTGTGCCTCACTATTTAAGTGTCATAGAGAAGACACAAAAGAATCCATCATCAAGGAAGCCAAAATTCAAAACTAATCAGTAAGTAGACTAACTTGTACTGTTATTATTTGCATTAGGTAACATCTTCATTAAGTAACTCTATTGTTATTTTCAGGCTACCGTGCAAAGATGACATGTCACCTTCAGGTTCTTCGTCTCCGAGCCAGTCGTCTGGGACTTCCTCGCCGCTCTCAGCACAAGCACGAAGGGAGTGGGACAGAAAACATCTGGATGACATCACTGCTGCAAATTTCCCTCCTCTGTACCACAGTCCTATACAGCTGCTGTCACTGGAAGAATCAGCCAACCTCCTCGAAGAGCAGACCAAAAAACAACAGGTTAATATATTTTTAATTTTAGATCTGGATATTTTTTTGTGTAGTTTGGCGTGAGATGTTACACACTTAAATATGAGACAGGACATGTTTAACCCTTTTACATTATACTACATGTTGAACTTGATAATTAAAGAGCTACTAAACACCCCTTCCAGAGCTTACTCCCTCCACTCCCAAAATTAAAAAAACTCAGCAGAAGAGGCGTGGCGGGAGGCTTTGGGGAGAGAGGGGGGAGTGTATGAGCGGTCTCTGCTCTGTTGACAGTCTCAGACCAAGGTCCAGAGTGACCAGGACTGACTGACTCCCGTTATGCCGCATTTAGACGATGTGGAGCCACTTTCCCGGACACTGCAGCCTCTCGTACCGGCTAGCTTCTCCGGACATGTGGCGCCACTTTCCCGGACTCTCAAGCCTGTCGTTCCGGCTACATGCCGAGCACACGCGGCGGACATTTGGCGCTCGTATCTCCCCGTTCCCCCTCCTGGCTTTAGCGGACACTCACACACTGCCCCGCTCTGAGCCTCGAAGGCAGGGCATGGCTAACTGCTGCCCCCGGTGTCTGTGAGCTCTCCCTGGGGGAGATTACAGTAAAAAGCCCTCAGACCCATTTTATATAAGCACTGACAGCCCTGATTAGCTCTGTCTGCCCGATACAGTTTTATCGTGTCTGTAGTTTCAATGTGAAAACATCCAGCCATGTCACTAAATAAGTGAATCTGGGTATTTTGGGGTTACATTTGTCTTTATTTAGTAGGAGAGGTCGGGGATGTGAGTGCTGTGGTTCACACACAGAGCGGAGCGGAGTCCGTAGATCAAATCCCCGTCTCGGGTCTTCTCTCCTCATCCTCCATCCCTGGCCGCTCACGTCACAAAACAGCTACTAAACTACCTGACTAAAGTAACTACACTAGAAACGCTGCGTTAAAGAACTAAGCAAATACTATGCTAATAAATTGATAACCTGAAAATCGATGTAAAACGCTCGCTCACTATTCCAACTCCAACCATAGACTGTTAAAAAGAATAGACAACTCTTACAACTCGCTACGGGGGCGTGTGCGACACTTGGCTTTTATACCCCGAGCAGCAGAGCGACGGACGTCACACAGCACAACGTGACGTCACACAGCTGGCAGAGCGAATGGGGAGGACAGGCACGAAATTCAAATGTAGTGCAGCCGAAAATGTAGAGAGGGCGCTACACAGACGGTTTTAGGCTGAAAAGTGAGATTTTATCTAATTTGCACAAAAATTTAAAAATAAATGACCAGGACATGTAGAGAGCACTATAAGAAACATATTTATGCAGTTTATACGCTAAAAAAAAAGTTGATTTGGTGCTTAGTTGTCCTTTTAATGTACACTCAATGCCTTCTGGAAAAGAAGCAGCAGCTATAGTATTTGCTTCAGATAGATGTAGTATCTGTTTGGAGTCTGTAGAGGGCAGTGTTTGATTGGTGTAGAAACGTCTCTCCTGATGTTTTCAATAATGTGGACTGAGCCCAACATTTAACAGTGTGTTGTCTTTTTGAAAAGGCTTTAACTAGTGTCTCAGCTGCAGGCTTTGGGGCTATAGTCGGGTTTCTTTTAATGTTGTCATTGTTTTCCATTTAAAGTCTGTTCATGTCAGCTGTCTTCCTTTGTTGTTTTATTTTCAGGAGTTACAGGCCAAGCAGGCAGCACAGAAGCTGTCCGAAGGATTGAAGACCTCTATGGGGAGCTACACTCCTGACGGTGGCCCCATGACTGCCTACAGAGAGGTTCACGATGAAGGAGCCCAACTCTCCTCAGAAGAGGACTGATCCTGGGAGCTCAGAGCTGGGGAAACCAGTCTGACCTTGGCCCTGAAATAAACAGGCTTTGGACCTTGCAATCAAGGCCCATCAAACTGGATTTCTACTCCAAGGACAAAACCTTCTCAGAGAGCAAACGGGCCTTTGCGTGGTGTGATGGAGGCTGAATGGCAAGTTAAAAACTAGCTTAGTTAACTGTCAGTCAGTTCACTACAGGCTGTTGTGTGACTGCCCTGAGGAAGTATAATACCTTCTGCCCAAGTGAGGCCCACAAGCTACATTTAATCAGGAGGATATTCCTCATTATACAGAGAAGGAATTGGCTTATGAGGCCTTCTATGTGGAACTTCTATCCAAGTCAGTAACATTTACAGACTATGTTTTATTGCTCGGCCGCTTTACAATATCTGGATTGATCATTGACAAACATGGCCAATGTCAAAGCTGTTTACAGAATAAAATTTCTGACAGAATGTTTTATTTCTTCACTCCGTTTATGTATTAGCCAAGGCTTTGCACTGAATAATATTAAACTTGAAATGTATATTTTAAATAAATTCATGATTTATAATGAGAGTAGGATTCCCAGTTACTAACAGTGTTTTCCACCTCGAAAGATATTTCCCTTACTTTTAAAGAACCATGCGTTACATTCAGTTACAAGTGAGTGATGATCAGCTGAACAAACCGTTTGTAAAAAATTATCTTGTGAGATGTTATCATGCCGGATTCGGTGACACTTTTTTTTGACAGATTAATGTCTAGGTAGTGAAATATTGAATCCTGATGACTCTGACATCTGGACTGCATTTGGATCATGTTGTTGCTTGAAACGGCAGGCGATGATGGGACAGCAGCAGGCTAATGCAACATGGCAAATACCATTTCTCAACTTCACTAATATACTCTGGAGCAAGAGTGCCAGCTTTGTTCAGCGCATTTTCCCAAACAGTTCCCATCAGGTCTCCTCCAACTCTGCCGCTTTAAGGAGGATTTAATGAGAAGGCACTGAGGCACATATTGGGGGAAATGAGGCAGGGTTCATATGGTCAGAGTCTGCTGCGAGATGCTCCTTGATAACCTCTCATAATTGCTGTTGAGGCATTGGAGGGAGATGTTAAAAAAGAAGCGTGTGATTGCGGTGTATCAGATTGGCCAGTGAGAGTCATGATGACGTCTAATAATAACACCAGAGATTCCTCATTGTTCTGGGTTTAGTTTTACAGTCTACCCCGCGTACATAAATTTGGAGACTGTTATCAATTATAGGGCACATTTTTTCCCCCTGCGCTTCCCAGTCTTATCTCGCTTCAAGTTATTTCACCCTCCCACTCGTAGATCTTTTTCAGGTGCAGACTATCAATGCTGTGGACACCTAAAGCCTGGAGATGGAACTTTGAAGTCGTCTTCTTTCTTTTTTTTTAAACACATTAAGTTGTGTGAGTGCTTGGAATAAAATCATTACTTTTCTTTATTTGTAGAGGGCCATGCGCATTAATGAACACTCAATGCAGTTAGTAGAAACAACAATGTGTATGTTCATTCTGGAAGAGCACAGAATTGCCACCGGTTTGGCCTCTCAATTTTCACCTTAACTTCTCACCGAGCTTCACCCATATCTAAAAGCTTAAAAGAAAAGCATTAAAAAAGCAACGCAAACGCAACAAAAATGTCAAGAAAACACAGCAACGTATAAAGCAATGGAGAAACCAAAAAAAAAAACATGACAAACGGACAAAAAAAGAGATAAACACAACAACAAAGCAATGAAAAAAAGCCACAAACAATTTGACATAAAAGTTAGGAAAAAGCAACAAAAAAACTATACAAATGTGACAAAAAGTAACAATCACTTTGGTGGGTCTTGGCTTTCAAATGAGGTGTTATGTTGCTCTCCAGTCGAGAAGCTTTTAAGTTTGGGTAAAGGCGAACTGGAGAAAAAGCACTTGGTTGAGGTTAAAGTATGTTTTTGTGGAAGTGCACGTTTACTCTAATTTGGGCCAGGCTGGTCAGAGTCCAGGGCCGTTTTTCAGTTCCAGTCGGTCCCTGGCTCTCGGTGTTTGTTTGGAGTGCCTGGGTTGGCCGTCCTTTACAGTCAGTGCAGGACTTTGTGTAAATCTGCCAAATTTAGCTTTGCATGAGCTATTTTGGTCATACATTTAAGATAACAATAAAAGATACACTATGCACTATTTACAATCAACAGTTACTGATTGGTATAAAACTCCCCATTCTGCAAGTTATCAGGCCTCACTAATGATCACAAATGATTTATTAGCTTTTCTTTTTTATTTGTACTGTATATTAATTTAAAAAAGAGCTCTTTGTTTAAAAGGCTTTAAGGGTGGTAGACTCCCAAATAGTAACTGGAAGACTATTCCAGCTTGTGGAGCCATTCACATGTGAATGGCGCCTCACAGAGCAACAGAACGAGAGCTTCAAAATTAATCACAATTGAATGGAAATTACAATTTACAGTAACATCAGTGACAAGCAAAAGCTGCTGTTTTTTAGGTAATATAAATGTCATCTGCTGACTAGGACTGAGTGATATGGCCGAAATTACAGAGCATTACCTGATTTGGTATTAAATGTGCTGTTCATCTTTCAGTCGTCGCTTAAATGTGCTCTGTGAACTGAATCCTCATTTCAAGACCTGAATCCATAAACCGCAAATCAGACTACGTGTCAGAACAATCTTCATTTGATATTTTCCAGGGAATGTCATGTTATTATAGAATATCTAGCTACATAATAGCCGCTCTAAATTAGATACACAGTCTGATGTATAGACTGTGTCCTGAGCAGAATGATTGGATTATATCTGTCAGAGTTTGTCTGAGGTCATACTTTTCCACTGTCTGAAGTTTTTGTCATTTTTTTCCAGAGCAGATGAAATAATGAAGGGCACAGCAGCAGATAGGGTTACAGCCCGTCGCCTCATCCCGATTCGAGCCAGCCCCCTGGCCCACCTTTATTCCAACAAGTCCAGATCATGTGGTCGTTTTATCACCAATTGATTTAATTTGAGAGAATCGGATGCAGGTGGGACAATTATATACTAATCATTCTTTAGTCATTTTAAACAATGATTTTATTGCTGTTGCCTTTATCTGCTTGAGAGAGTTGAATGACAGGACGTCAGGGGAAGGCGCAGGCGACTGTGTTTTTGAGTCACCGTACGCAGTGCATGCTACCAGGTACCACCGAGCCCCACAGCTTTTTTTTTTAATCCAAGCTAGTTTTTACTCACTCAGTTGTTGTGTTCTGTAATTCCGAATTACGTCAGGTGATAGTCTTAATTCATTGTAAGCATTGTCATTGCTTATGTATTCATTCTACTGCGGTCCCAAGAATTTATAAACATTTAGTTTTGGTTGCCTTTTCTAGAAATGGGAAATGTCTTACAATAATCTATTCTAAAGTGGCAGTAATAGGAGAGTATCTTGGAAAAAGCTCATGATTTAAATGTTTCTGAATTGCCCGTTTGGTTTCTTGTGTGATTATCAGCCCAATTGTAGGTCAGAGTTTTGATTATTTGCATTTTGCAGTAAATAATGTAGAGACGTGGCCATTTTCCCGATGGAAATGTAAAACAAACCTATGAAAGAAATGAAAACAGGGCGCTCCCCACAAAAGAGCTAGTCAATCTTAAATCTTTAAAACATAGATTGATGGGTGTTTTTTCCCATAGCAGCCAACTTAACAGAACGCAGTCTTTTTCAGGAAGTTAGCCGCGAAAACTCAACATATGTACGACACACAATATTATTTACAAATATTAAATTGATTGACCGTCCCCTTTAAAGGCGCATTATGGAACTTTTTATAAGTGAAGAAAAATAAATATTGTGCCTATTTGACCTTTCAGTGACCCAGCTGCATGGGGCCTTTACTTTCCATCACAGTGGCCTCTATGATGCTTGTTTTTCGAGTTCACTGCTGATGGACCCTCTCACCAGAAAACCTACTGAACAATTAATCCTGGAGTGTATTAGAGACCACTGTGATGGAAAGTAAAGGCGCCATGTTGAACATCTATGCAGATTATGCACCTGTAAAATAAAGACTTATTTATTTATTAGAGAAAAGTGCCTTGGTATTTTTTTTTTTGTCATAGAACACCTTCACCATATAACAATTAACTTACCTAAACTTGAGCAAACCTAAGCACTGTATTTTTTTTGTAAAACAAACCTAGGCTTGTGGATATGAGTGTTTGCACAAATGCCTTTTTGACAGGATCGTGCCGGGCTTATCTCAACATTGAATTCGTATGTGAGAGGAAGCTCACTCATTCTCCATGTGATAGCTGCCTGAAAAGGCATGAAATGTGGCTGCAACACTTGCAGCTGTTTCCCCCGAAATGTGAGGGCACCAGTGGAGCAAAAACAGCGGTGTCTGGAGCCGCCACTGACTAATGTGTGTGATTTATCTTACACTCTAAAGACTGTTTCCTTAACAGATTTGTGCTTATATTTACCGGACGTGGGCAGCCTTGTGCTTCTTTTATGCAGAATACTTGTATCCTGTTGATGGATTTACATTTGGACATTATCCCTGTCCTTTCATACTTGTCGTATGTTCATGCTATAGAGATTTCCTCATTGGCAGCAGCATCTAGAATGTGCTTTTGTTTTTACAAATGGTAAACTCCTTTGTGTGAAAGTCAAAGCAGCTTTGCATTTTTCACACTTAAATGTGTTAAAAAAGGCCACTTTACAACTTGTTCAACTTGTTCCGCTACAGTGTTTACAGTGTAAAAGCCTGACCACAAACGGAAAAGGCTTAGTATCTCTCTAATGAGTTATCCTTTGGAAACCCTCGTCTCAAACGGACCGTTTACATTAACGTATTATACACCGTGGCACTGAGTGGCTGTGGTGCAATTTGGTTCTTGATTCCAGGTAAAAAAGATCTACATATTTATAATATTTACTAAAGATAACTATATGTAATCTGTGGAAAAGCAGCTGTTCATGTTGCAGTCCTCTCCGGTTGAAGCAGCTCGTTTCACGACGGTGCGACGGGAGATTGTACAATTATGATCTGGATACATGCGTGCTTCAAAGCACTCCCACATTCCGCCATTGAGAGCTTTTGCATCACAATCATGAAAGAACAGAGTGAAGAAATAAAGAGGCGATAGGGGGCTCAGGCCTGGAACGGAGCAGCACGGGCCAAGAAGCTGCCAGCATCCTGGCCACTTTCTGTCTGAACTGGCACCGCATTAAGTGCCTGTTCTTGGGGCTGTCAAAAGCTCATCACACTGAGGAAGCCGTCTCTGTGGGGAGGCTGCAAGGGTGCCAGAGCCTGGTGGGACGGGGCGAGGGCATCTCACTCATAATGAGCAGGGAAATTCGTATTCTCCTATCCCATTAATATTACAAGAACAATGCTCATTTGTCTAACTTTTTCCAGGCATTTGTATACTTATATGTGCCTCATGTTTGGAGGAAAGCCTATGTACTATTTATAAATAATGGGCAGATACAGGCTTGGCTTTTACTGTCTGATTTCGTGCAGAACAAAAAACGTTCATTATCTCAGAGTATTGTACTCCGCTTGGTCCAAAGATCATAAAACTCTGGATAATGTCATTTGTAGCAATCAAGCGCAGTACCAACATTTAGGCATAATTTCTTGGCGCAGAGCAGTTTGTGACATCAATCTAAAGCTGTCCAGAAACAGGGTGGACCAAAACAACATCATATTGTTTTTTGTTACTGCACGTGAGTGAAATCATGCCCCTTGATTTGAGAGCATCCCAGGCTAACAAGCACCAGAAGTATAAATTCAGCTGTTTGGACTCCAGCCAAGTCTTGCAAATCTTCTGTTAAAGGATCACCAAACATGACCTCTGGAAAATCATATTGTTGATGCCAAGTCCGTTTTCACATCGCAGGTGTTAAAGTGTGAGTGCAAACTTCAAGGACTCCCTGTTTTCCTTTGCCATAATTTCACATGTTTTGTTTCTTTCATTGATTCTTGTGTGTAAAATGACGTGAAAGAATCCCCAGTTGGACAGTTGTATTTGGCGCTTGAGTTTGTATCAATGGTAATACTGAGCAGGAGAAAAAAAAAGCTGAAATCCTCTTCAGTCCAACAATTATGGGGCCTCTGTATAGTGGGTTAGTTTATATGCTGTAATGTTGTGACCGTTCCAAGCCCGAAGGCCAGGTGTTTTTGATTGCGGTATAGCACATTGGAGCGTGCACATGCTGCAGAAAGCCTGCCCCACAGGATGCTGGGATATGGCATGATAATGCAGAGTGGGAGGCCCAGACTGTTTTCCTTATTTATTTATTAATGTTTTGGTGTGTCTGAGAGGAGCCGTCAGACAGACAGGCAGCTACACCCTCTTATTAGATGACTTCCTTCACTTTACAAAATTTATTCCAGCTGAGATAGAACATGTCCATGTGCACACAAACCGTTGAAAACCAATGCTCTAACCCCAGTGAGTAAGCAATAACATTCATCCGTTAATATGCGCTTGCATTTGTTTTAAAGTCATCCTGCTGTTGGCCTTTGTGCATAACACTTAACACTTAAACCGGACCATGACCAAAGAAGAATATATTGCACTGTGTCACAGGTTTCCATCTGTACATGTCCTGACTGACTGGTATATCCCTGTACAGGTGCTGTTGGCTAATAGGAAGCAGAGCTAGTTCGGGCCGTGTTATATACTGTATGTACATGTATGTAGAGGAGAAGTCCAGCTCTTCATGGACATCTGCACTCTTCCTGCAGCTTAACCTTTGGTAACTTTATGCTTAAAATCTGAAAACAGAGGGAAAGATCCTCTTTATTCTTCTTGTTTGGTACTAACTTCAAAATATATGCTTTAGCTCTTAAGTTGGGGAGGAATCTATTACCTTATTATGGGGATACTATAGCCTGTTGTCAGTGAATAGGGCCCTTTGTGTCATATACTTGCACCACAAACTTTTAAACATTTGACTACTATGACACAAATAAGTTCCATAGTAGTCAGTGTGTAAATAAACAGAACCATTACCAAAGAAAATCCAGGTAGTTTCGGTAATTCAACCATTTGTAAAGACGAGGGTTAAAACAGGTGCTGTAATGATTCACTGATCTTTGTCAGGTTGAGGCAGCCACTTCAAAGACCGCTCCTCTTGTAATTTTTTCCTCCTTTTTTGTTTTGTCCATGTCTTATATCACACTTAATGGCGGTCATAAAGCGACTCATCTTCTCATCCTGGTCCTCAGATCATAAGCCCATAACATGTAATAATAGATCTTTATTGTGCTGCTGAATATAAACCGAGGCCCTTTAATAAAGCTTAATGAATGTTGTCTGTGGTATTTCAGAGCAGAAGTAATGGCAACAACGCTGGACTGCCATTACTGCTGCTCTAATCAGTTGAGTCAGTACACGACAGCAGGACTTTCTGGGGAGAATGGATTTGCAACTTTACTTTCACACCAAGTCACTAAATAGAAACTAAATAGAACTAGTCCAATGATGTTGTTCAAACGGTATTTCCCTGTACAAATTACTTGACTAATCTTACTCAACCTCCACTTGTGCTGGTTTGAGTCTGTTAATATAATGCATTGTATGGCACTGAAATAAATTTTATACGGTTGCAATGAGACCAACTGTTGATAAACCAGTAAACAGATTAAGTCTCGAGAAAAAAAATTCAAGCATTGGCTTAAAAGTCTTGAATTGAGGAAATGTATCTTGTTTTGAGCGTTTTCCACAAATTTCAATGTTTTTTTTTCCTCATCTGGCCAAGTTTACTTTACTAGTTTGATGACATTTCAGACTAGTTCTAAGTTAATCTCGCTTGAACTAAGAAAGTAAAACTACCAATGGGATAAGACCAATTTTCTTACCCCATTGGCAAAGAAAATTACCTGAAACAAAGACGAAATGGATTGAAATGAGTCAGAAACATCTCAGAACAAGTGAGATTTAAAGTTTGATTTAAATCTTAAATCAAACTTTAAGATTTAGTTTGATTTAACTAAATCTTAAATCAAAACAACTCGGAATTTGGATTATTATGCTCCAATTGAGGCATTTAAACAAATCTAGTCAATTACGTTTTGCAGTGTACCAGCTCCAGTCTGTTTTTTACATGAATGTTTAGGGTTATATGGGTATCTATATTGCGTAGACCACAGTATATGAACCAGCTGATTCTGATTATAAAAACATCTTTGCTTAAACCAATGTAATGCTCCATTAAATAAATGCGAAATTCTGAAGCCAGAAATATGAACAATAGGTAGTTAAATAAAAGGTGTATTTATTATTGAAAACATAACTTGAGAAAGTGCTCAGGGCTCACCCCTGTGGTGCCAGAGGCTGTATTTTTCTCAGACTTGGCTGAGAAAAATACAGGTTCTTCTCCACCAAACAACTTGGTTTAATAGCTCATAGTGCTGTGGGGCTGGAGGTGCAAGGTAATCGTCATTATAAGTTTTATGCCTATTTGTGTTACAACCAGCACAGGCTCCCTAAAAACCCTCTTGCGTCAAACCTGCGCTCGAATCGTGGAGGGTACGTGCTTAGGAGAGCTCTCCCTGAACAAGAGATTCAACAGTCACATCTGCTATGTTTCAATTCACTCTGGCATCACCAGCTCACACAAAACCTCAACAAACCATTTATTCTTAGCTAAACATGGACTGCCTGCTCGTGCCTGAAGACACGTTTATCAAACTCTAAGTCATTTAACTTCAATAATGTCATCAATCATCATCCATGTAGTGGTTTCATTTGCACAAACATGTAAGTATAGAAGCAATACGACCATGTGGAATGTAATGTATTCACTGCAAACATCTGGTGTGAACAACAACTGATTGTGACCCTTTATCTGATCTTCCCTCGACTGTAATTTTTTGTATCAATATGTTAAAGAAAAGTAAATACCAAAACTAGTGTCCCACAAAACGCCATGTTCCTCTCAGCCATACTTCAAAGCTTGCGAGAGTGACTGGTCAAAACAACTGTCCCTTTAAGAAAAATAAAGAAAAAAAATAAAGTGTAACTAGTGACTTGTTTAAGTCTTTTTAATGTAATGAGAAATACTGGGTCTACTAAATGTTTAACTCATTTAGTGCCGCCAAAAATAAAACGAGAAACAGTAACGAAGTTCTGGACTCCTGACAGAGAAACGCAGCTGTGTCTGTGGTGCAGACATTTGAAGAGTATATTCTTTAATCCTGACACCTGCAAACCATTTCATCTTGATTTACAGTGGGGAAAATACTGTCCGGGGGCAGAGGCCACCAGAGGAATTGTTTTCACAACTGATGGAGAACACACTGTTGTTTTTTTCCAGGCTTGGCATTTGTAGTCTGTTGTCCACTAACATATGGAGATCTTTGTTTGACAGGAAAATATAAAGTATGTACTTAATGCAGGCAGAATAGTACAACTTTATAGACTCATAGCACTGATGGAAAAATCCACAGAAGCCCCACCAGGAAAGCCGTTTATATGCAAAATACTATAAGTAACTTACCACAGAGTCATTCAAATCCTCATTGTTTGACCATTTTTATTGGCAAACTCAGCTGTGGCGTTCAGTATAAGTTGTTATGGCCACTCGAATTCATGGCGGCCATATTGGATAATCATCTATTTGTAATTTGTAACTGAATGCTCCATGAACCCTTGTCTTTAATGAAGTCCCAATATACAAATAACATTATCTTCCCCTTCTGATGAAAAGCACAAGGTAGCTTAGAAATTAAACAAGCTGCAGTCAATCGCCTACCAAATAGAAACTGCATAAACTGTTTGACTATGTGAAGTAAAACCTGAAGTTTTCACTTTGACCGTTGGAACGGTTTACCTAATCAACTTAAGGGCTCCAAAATATTAAATATTATGGAAAAGTATAGAACATGGGAATGGTTTTCATGTGTTTCATGTGTCCAGATCTGTTGTGCACACGACATATTTTAGACATCTCTCTCTGTGTTGGCATGGAGGTGCTTTCCTGTGTCTCTGAGCGTCTCCTTTGTTGCAGACCACACAGAGGGATGACATGTTGGAGGCACATCCCGGCTGGGTGGCCCGGCTGCAGGGCCCATGCACTGACAAGATCAGGCCTCAGCGCACTGTGGAGGTAATGCGTGTAGACAGTGTAGAACCAGTTTTAAGAAACCTGCAAAGAAGCACAACACTGGCATTTCTGAATAAATGCATTCAGGAAGAAAAATATAGAAAGATCTATGTTTCAGTTGAAGGTGCTGCTAATGGCTTTAAACAACAAAAATCTAAACCTCGAGGGACGGATGATCACTTTCAATTGTTCAGTTGTTTCGAGTATAATATAGTTTTATAATTTGTCTTGGTTGAATCATGAATGACCCCAGATGAAATACATTACTGCCCTTTGAGTCCCAAAACATTTGATGGCTCAAGAAATAATAAATAATTACTAGTGTATTCTTTCTTTTCATACAATCCATTCACTACAATAACACAAGCTTAAAAAAGACACCTTAATGCTCTGCACTGTGTTTATCAAAACAAGCTTTCATTTTTAGAATTTCTCTTAAATGTATTTAGTAGTAGCGAGGTTTTGGAACAATCATTGAAGTGGCATTTCTGTGTGTGAAGTTCAAGAACTTCTTGACAGCGAGGACTCCTGCAGAACATGGAGATCACCTCTTTCCTGATAATCACCTTGTAGCATTTAGCACATACTTAACAAAACAAATGGCCTGAGGATGTGACCAAGTGTTTGAATGAGAGGTGGGGGTGATAGAGAGACTGCTGCTGCTGCTGGAATTTGTCAGCCAGGAGACACAGAAAAATAGATCAAAAGTGTCATCAAGCTGGCACCAAAATCAGAGCAAATCAACAGCTTCTACATTCTGCTTGTGGATAAAGGATGGCATGGCTTGCAAATGTTTATTTGTTTTTTTTTAATCTTCTAAAGCAACCACTTTTAATGAAAATATCGAGTTGCCTCTTCCCTTGTCAAGTTTGACTTACAAAGACAAACTCGACTTTGCTAAATAATTTTGATTTTGAATGGTAAATTTGTTATAAAAAGTGTTTTTTTCTCAAAGCTGTTAAGATAAGGTGAGTCATTGCTGTCCCGAGTGTAACAGAATCAACATGAAACTCCTACACCCTTCAAACTGTCAAAGAATATGGGCAGACAAAACATTTAACACAAGAGTGAAATATGAGGGGGATAGGCTTACACTTGGTAATGGTACTCAAATAAAAGGCAGTCTATAATGTATAACAGCTTTATTGTTGACATGCAACAAAGAGGGAGGTCTTTGGAGCTTGGACCAGGGAGTTTGGACATGTAGCAGCCTCATACACCTCGCTGCACCATACGTGGTTTAGTATGTCAGAGTGGAATAAAGCTTGTTAGTCGGCTCTATAGGAGAGGGGTGGCCATTAAACAGCATTCAAATGAATCTGCTGTCAACAGGCTGATAGAGACACAATCATGGACTGTTGGAGTGGCTGGGTCCCTGGGCACCAGTAGGCGGTCAGGTGGTCCCCCGCTAGCCACTGCAGTGCCATTGTGGGCTAGAGAAGCTGCATGACTGATGCAACAAAAGAGGAGACATTGATCTCCTAAGACAAGTTTTTTCTCAAGGCACTGAGTGCATAACTGAAATGAGCAGACCGCAACTAAGCTCTGCCTTTAAAAAATAGTACCTCTTAATCCAAAGCTGCAGCAGCAGAGTGCTGTGGAACAACATACATTTTGTTGCAGGCTTGTACTGTTAGATAAATGATAACATAAGTGTTTTATTGATACTAACCAAAAATCCGAAAGTAGAGCTAAAAAGAAAGAAGTATCGATTCTTTAAACTGCATTCATAAAGTGTTAGTGAGCTGAGCTCTGACAGATGTGGCATTTCTACTGGACCCTGGAGCTTGAGCTGCAGCGCACTTATCACAGCACAAAACAAATGCATCAATAAAACAACCCAGCTGCATAAACATGTTACTGAATGTGTGAAATCTAAAACAGAGCGCATCTTTAATGCTCTCCGGATAACATGCTCCACAAAAGGGGCCAATAAATCATTTGACAGGGGTGTAATGATTTAGGACCTCACTGTGTACCATTCTCACGTGGCACCAAGCTGGGCGGAGGTGTCGCGTTCTTACATGTCCATTACTGTAAAGCTCACTCTTCCAAATGGCAGAATGGGGGGCCCATTTGGGGTTGGGGCAAACTGTGACAGTGAAAGGCTCTGAGGTCTGGGCCTTACACCTGTGTATGACACTGCGAAGGACTGTGCTCCAAGTGGGAGAGTGACCAGCTGTGCTCCCTTGTGGTCGCTCCAGGGATAGCCTGGAATATGTCAAGCCCAAAAACTGGAGGCCACAAAAGCCACTCTGAGTCTCTGAACTGATATAAAAACGCTTTACAACTTCCGGAACACATATGTTGCTGCAGCATACAAATGTTGTGCTCTGATGACATCACTATGAAACGTATTTTAGTTTGCCCCAGTGTGGACATTGGGAGCGTGGGATCCATGCATGCTCACAGCGGTGGGAAGTAATTGCCGTCTAAATGAGAGTCTCTCAGGGGTGGCCGAGCTGCCAGTCAGTGCAGGTCTGCTCAGTGTCCCACTCGTACAGTGGCTGTGTCTCTCAGGACAACACTCATCAGCACTGATTACTGTGGACACCACAGTCATCACCTGACATTAGGCAGACAAGGCTGTCCACTCACAGAAACATGTCCCCACTGACCAGTCCTATAAACGTCCTTTTTCTGCTAGTAAAGCCCCTCTGACACCCAGGGCAGAACACTCTTTCTTCTTACCTTTGTGTGTGGAGGTAGTTTAAATTCATATGAAAATTACATAATCATTTAAATATTATTTGTTTATGGTCCTACCAACGACACTTGAAAAGCTCCAAGCCCTGATCCATCTGTTTGCCATCGCAGCATAATGCTATCATCACCTGTTCCCATGGTCCCACTCACATCTGGGCCACATTATCTGGGAAAAACACTCACAAGGTGCATTTTCTCTATTCTCTGTGGGAGGAAAAAGTAAGTACACCCTTTGGAATTTCTCACATTTCTGCCTAAATTGGTCATGAAATGTGGTCCGATCTTTATAAAAAAAAAAAAGAATGAGTAAACTAATACCACCCAAACATTAACATATGATATTTTCATTGGCCTTAACATGTAAACATTCACAGGACAGGGAGGAATAAGTAAATGAACCTTCTGGCTAAGGATCCTCTAAGAGCTAATTAGACAAGTCTATGCAGACATTTAGAGTCAGTTGTGAGGCAACCTGAAGTCCAACCACAGACTAGTTAAGAATTGTCTTGTTGAGAAGGATTGTCTGATGTGCACCATGCCTCGCTCAAAAGAGCTCTGAGAACCCACAATCAAAAATTACTGATAAAGCTGGAAGAGGTTACAAAACCATCTCTAAAAGTCTTGATGTTTATAAATCCTTGGTTAGAAAAATTATCTATAAATGGAGAAGGAGTGGCCGCCTGTAAAGATGAGTCCAAGGGCACAGCGCAGAATACTCAATGAGGTAAAAAAGAACCCTAGAGTGTCAGCTAAAGATAGAAATCACTGGCACATGCCAACATCCTGTTGAAACCGCTACAAACAAAAATGGTGTTAATGGGAGAACGCCACGGAGAAGCCATTGCTGTCTGTAAAACAACATTGCTGCGCGTTTGAAGTTTGCGAAAGAGCCCTTGGACGCTCCACAGCACTACTGACAAAATATTCTGTAGACAGATGAAACCAAAGTTGAATTGTTTGGGAGGAGGAACACAAAACGTCATGTGTGGAGGAAAAATGGAAAAGCACCTCATCCCCATTGTGAAGTATGGCGCAGGTAGAATTATGGTGTGGGGCTGCTTTGCTGCCTCAGGGTCTGGACAACTTGCTATCATTAATGGAAACATTTATTTTATCAAGATCTTTTGCAGAAAAGCTTGAAGCCATCTGTCCAACAGTTGAAGCTCAAAAGAGGATTGGTGCTGCAACAAGACAATGACCCAAAGCACAAAAGCAAATCAACTTCAGAATAGTTTCAGAAGTATAAAATACGCGTTCTGGAATGGCCCAGTCAAAGTTCTGATCTTAATCCAATTGAGATGCTGTGGCATGACCTCAAGAAAGCCATTCACACCACACATCCCAGGAATCTGCTGAGCTACAACTCTTTTGTAAAGGCAATGGTCCAAGATTCATCCTACAGAAAATGCAGTTATTGCTGCCAAAAAAGCGTCAGCCAGCTGTTAAATACAAGGGTTCACTTACTTCTTCCACGCTGTCCTGTGAATGTTATGGCCAATAAAAATATGGTAACATGTAATTGTTTGGGTGGTATTAGTTTAAGCAGACACTTTTTACTCATTCTTGTGATTTTAATAAGATCAAACCACATTTCATGACCAATTTTAGCAGAAATTTAACAATTGCCAAACGGTGAACTGATTTTTTCCTCTCACTGTAGGTAAAAAATACTTTATTTCTAATCTGAAATGTGGCTTGAAAATGCCTTGTAAGATTAAACGAAGCTTTTACAGAAGAAATACAAAGATCATTGAGCATTACACATTAAATCATCCCATATGGAAAAGAAATAGAAAAAACTTAAGAAAGTAATAAAAAAGTAACATAAATAGGCCATTTTTAAAATCTAAATCACAGAATCACAGACTCAGGTGCAGTTTCTGATGTTGTTATTTTTACAATGTGGCTTTATGCTAAGTTGTTCTTGTTTGTTGTTTTTTACTTTGTAATATTTAAGCTCATAAAAACGTGCCTAAATGTGCACTAGTGGTCCAGCCCATCCTCATTCATACGTACAATATGTGTCTCTGTGCAGCTGGTGGCCGCTCAGACCAAAGCTTACAGTCAATATAGAATTTTAACACTGTTCTCCAAAGTGCATCAAAGGGTGCACTGTGTTAATGCCATACAACTAGATCTGTGTCATCACTGTGTGAATCTGAGGAAGAAGGAAACTAACTCCCTAAAGCAAAAAGACAAGGGTCAGCCGTACACATCACGCAGTCTTTGATCTGCTAATTCATGAATGCTTCTTGTCCTTAAAAGCAGTCTGTCCAATGAAGTTTTTCTTGGCATATTCAGTTATTATTGGATTTATTTTAATGGAGCCATACTTATCATTTTGGGGTTAAATATGGAACCTTGGCTTTCAGAGATGGCACTCTTTTGATAATATATGGAGGTGTAAAAAGGGTGGAATTGAGACCAATAGACAGATGGACAAACCAATGGGTCCAACGCATTAACAAGATCTTCATCTGTAATGAAAAATCAACACAGCAGAACATTATAGTGAAGGATTGCTGTGTGAGTCTCAAGTGTGTGGAGGCTTTAACATGTGAATTAGAAAATACTCTTTGATCACAGGAACATTTGTTTTTCACTTATCTGAGAAAGCCAAGGTATGAATAACTGGTTAAATAGATAATTATTAATTTTATGTACCAGTACTTTTACTTGGAAAACAGCTTTAAATATTGACTGAAGTAGTTCTGAGTTTACCTTCATTGTTTAAAATATACAGTAGTTTAACACTGTACACTTATTTATTTCATTTTGTATTATTTGTTACATCTAATTTCTGCCAAATCTTGGATGCAGTTCTTTAACACTTAAATTGGTGGGATTTTGCTGTATTATTTTATATGATTTAATCTATCTTTAGAACAATGTATGCTGACATAGACACATATTTACATCCTACTTTGAGTAACAGCGGGTTGTATGGACAGATGGAAACAATTTCAACATCTTTAGTGACTGTTATCACCATTACATGCTGACTTCATTCTGGGCACTGAGCTGTGGTTATTTTTGGATATCCTTTGTGAAGAAAGCATTCATCCAGTTGAAGCTTGATAGTGAAAAAAAAAAGAATCAATTTTTTTTGTTAAACAAAACTGCAATTGTCACATATCTAAAGCTTCAGAGTCACCATGACTTTTCGGAAGATTGCTACAAATGAGCCACATTATGGCTCGTTTCCACCAGCCCTACCCTACTCTACTCTACTTGGTTTGGTCCTACTCTACTAAGCCTGGTTGTGTTTCCATTACTCTGTAGAATCTGATACTGTATCCATGGATATGGCTTTGCTTTTGGCTGTATCCATGAAAACAGCACCTGCTTGGCCTGGTTAGTACCAGGGCCAAGCAGGTACTAAACAAAGTACCAGTTAACTGTAAAATGGGCTGGTGGAAACATTTAAAATGCAGGTAGAGTAGAGTATGGTAGGTGGAACCGAGCCATTAGTTGCAGAATTGATTGAAACCTATAGACCCTTTAATTGTTTGTAAATATTCCTGGTTTAGCTGGAGGCGGGAAGCTTGATTCCTATCTATTTCCATTGTAGCTGTTGTCATAGTAACGAGAAACTGTCTAACTGTTTTTGGAAATATCAAATAAACCTTATTTTATCGTCTCAAATGTCATTCCTCCTGTTCTTCTTGCATCTTAAGCCACAACCACACTTTTCAGTTGTAGTTCTACACTTAAAATAGCTAGTTTTAGTTTAATCTTATTTCTCTTGATCACTTCCTGCCTCCAGCTGATGTCGCTGATGATGTCAGCAGTTATTCAAGCACGCTGTGAGCAACATAAGCAGTGTGAGCGTTAAAGTTGAATGGTTTGAAGCCATTGAGAAGCTGTAGAGATAGCATGCAAATGGCTGCCATGAATCACTTTTCTGAGCATAGGGTAATAGCCAGTGAATAATACTTATCAAGCTCCATAAGTGCACCTTCCAATAAATACAGGGTGCAGGTAATTTGTATGGGACTGGACGGTTGATTGATACAGGATAACCACTTAACCTTGGAATCATTCCAAGACACCTCCTCAATCATCTCAAACATAATGTCTCCCATAACGGCTTGACCAGGCTTTAAGGATAGCGCTTCTTAATGCACAATATGTTTTATGTGAAGGATCTAACTCAAGGTGTGAGTGGCATATCCGTCACATAGATGAACTCTTGACAACACATTCCTGCTCTTTATTTTAAAGGCTTCTTTCAATGTCTTGTTTTATGTACACACCTTACATATAATTGCCTCTATTTATAGTTTTTTATGGTGGAATTCATGCTGTATCCCTCTTTAACAAGCTGTTGTTTTATTAGGTCACCGACATAAATCTCATAGCAGAAAATGTAGCTCTTTGGGCCTAGAAAGCACAGGAAAAGCATTATATATAATAATATTAGACTTAACTCTGCCCAGACACTTTTGTCTTCCCTGGCCTGGCCACCCAGTATAGTCCCGTCTGTAAAGAGAGGACATTCAGCAGAAATAGTCAAACTCAACTGTTCGGCATCTTATTAGAAACCTCTGCTTTTCTGTGAAGCCTCTTAATAAAGAAGCAATGTGCCTTTTTGATATACTATGACTTATCTACAAATGCAAAGTATATGACTTGATGTGGGCTATTAACAAACTTGCAACATCTTTCATGGTTGTACATTTAGAAAAGTCAGTAAGCAATCATTTGATTCTTATCATTCCTGTTGAAGTCTGACTCACATTTTACCAGACCTAGACCCTGCCGCGCACAATTACCCCTGAAAACATGCACTCCAAAACCTTTAGAGGTTCTCACATGAGATCTTAGAGGGGGAGTGTTTTATTTATCAAATTTATGATTGATCTTTTTAGTGATGCTGTTTTTGTGAAAAACTAAAAATCTGATGAAAAATCAAACCAGACACTAAATGCTCTCTGGAGACTTGAAATCCTTGAGTTTATGTTCATGTCAAGTGCATCTTTCAGCAGCAGCGCTTTAAGGAGGAGTTCTTCTCTCACAAACGCTCACTCACTTAATCTTTAAGTGGAATGAGAGGCATGTTCAGCGAGGCTTGCACAACATTTGTCTGAGAAATATCTGAGGGTTCTGGCCAGAGCTGCTTCCATCCCGTCACTACTGTACCAGGCAACCAGCACCAACGAATGTGACGTAACCCTCAAACAGGAGCCATCTTTATTTGGTCAAATGAAAAACTCCATTGTAGTGATGTTACAGAAATGTGTATTGGTTAACAGCACCCTTTACTGACCATAAGTGCATAGTAGATATAATGAACGCTGAGAAGTGGGCCTAGAACACTATTGCCGGGTGATTTTCACTCGAGCAAAAAATATTATGTGATTTCTCTCTCCTGCAGCTATTTGTGTGTCAAGGACACTGAGCCTTCACCAGGGAAGTCTCAAATATCTTAGGAATGGGTGGAACAAAAATCAAGTTTACATGTTCTTTTGTTTTTTTTTAGGAATTTTTTGTTCCCAAATTCCTGATTTTCCACTCGTTTTTGAGCATTTATGTGGACCCCTCATGATGCTTTTCTTTTGTTGGACACATGACAGTTTAAAATAAAAGAACACTACTCAAATTTGTCATGTATTGATATATTTTGATGACAAGTACTTTTTATTGGGTGTATTATCTCGGGTAAAAATCACCCGGCGTTAGTGATGGTGTTTGGATTTTGAGCGATAGTGTTCTAGGGTTAAAACAACCCCCATACTCTGTACCACTAATTATTGAGACAATAAAATATCTTAGTAATAAAATGTCTTAGTAATAAATATATATATATATATATATGACAATAATCTCATTTTTTATTTATTTTTTAAATAAAAAAAATTGCTTAAGCTTCAATCAAACTTTATGTATAAAGGGCTTTTCATACCGAAAAGGGAGTTGCTATGGGTGGGCTGGTCCAAACCAAAAAATGACCGGGCTGAATTATTGTGCCAGTCCGCCCCTGGGCTGGGTACAGATGGGCAAGTGTGGAAACCCCATTTGAGGAGCCATCTGCGCCAGGAGCAGCAGTCCAGTGCAGCTACAGGGCACTGACCCAAGAGAGCCCAGAGGAGGCGCGGCAGAGACACCACACCTCCACCTGAGCGCCCACAGGACAGCACCCACACAGCCACAGCCTATCACTGCTCCCGAGGCAGAGGGCCCCTTCAGAGGAAACACTGGGAAAATATAAGAAACCATCTTAAAACCAGAAGTAAAGGCAATTAAGGAAGCTAGAAATACATAGAACAAATCACTAATATCATAAATTATCAACATAAATAAGTTTATAAATAATTAGGACTAAATATATAGATCAGTTAAAAGGTAAGCTAAAAAGGTAGGTCTTGAGCCAGCTCTCAAAAAGGTGTGTCTTGAGCCTGCTCTTAAATACATGAACGTTCTCTGAGGTCCTGAGGTAAAAGCAGTTCTGAAAGATAAAAAGGGCCCAGACCATTAAGACATTTAAAAACCATTAAAAGAACTTTAAAGTCGATCCTGAAACACACGGGGAGCCAATGCAGCGATTCTAAAACCTAAGCTCGTTACTACTTCTGCTTGCTTTAGTGCAAAGCTCAGATCTGCGGTGCCAGTGTTAAGATTGTGTTAACTAAGATTTTTCATAAGAACATTTATATTATTGTAAGTGTGCTGACTAAGATGACTCTGAAGTCACTGGGGCTCAGGTCACGCACATGTAATGGATAGATTAGTGTGGCCTTGGAGCTTGTTCACCACAGCTCCTTCAAATGGTCTGAGCACAATTGTATGATAAATGGTATTTAAGGTGCCTGATTTTTTTTTTGTATTGTATAATACATTTCCACTTCAGAGTCTGTTGTAAACACAGCAAAACACAGACCGTGTTGTGTTGTCTTCACCTAAATTAGTGGAACGCCGTATATGGGTGTGAAATGTGCATATAATGACATTCTTTGAACAATTTGAATACACATGAGGGACTGTGAGAGCTAGAAACAAGTTTGGACTGAAACAAAAAATGTCACTCTTTGAACAGGAAAAATCAGGTACCCCAGCTTTAAGATGTGTCCAACATGTGCACACTGTATGTATTTGGAAATAGCATATGAAGTACACTCGACAGCGCGGTGGTTCAACGGTTAAGGTCCTGGTTTGGTTACGGGACTGGGTGGGTCCTTTCTGAAGTTACTGTGTGCAGGCTCTTCAGGTGCTTGAGAGGGGAGTGACCCGGGGAAGCGTGAATGAGTGTGCGAGTGTGGGCTAACGAATGGAAATTCATGTCTTGTGTTCATTAACACGCACATAGTATCCGCCAGATAACTAAAACTAAAAAGTTTTTAGTACTAAAACTAAAAAGAAAGGACAACAATGGTCATTTTGAAAACTTATAATTTCATGGCATATAATCATATAAACATAAACATAGTTGAATGTCAATGACAAATCAGTTACATAAAGATACTTCTACTCTTTTTTTTAGCTTAGAGTAAAATGTTTTAAACTGAGGTTAAAAATCTTAACGAGTCAACATACAGTGTTAAGTCATACAAGCTAAAATATAAACAATAGACAATTAGGACTCAAAATTAATGCTTCACTCATATCTGTGACAGTGGTCTTGAATGAGCTGAGACAATTACATTTCTTACTATATTTTTAAAACTATCACAAACCGCACACTACAAGAACGTGGCTCCATGACAAGTTGCGAGTAAAGGGCTGATTGCAAGTGCGGCGACTGAGTCTTTGAGCTTCCAGCGTCGGGGGGGGGGGGGGGGGAAGGGCTGCTGTGGCTGTATGCAGAGGGACCAGAGGTTTTGAACTTCCCCCAGGGTATCACAGTGAGTGCTTTAGCGTAGCAGTAGTTAGTGGTGGATTTATAATGGCTGGCTCTCTGGATGTCAGTCTAAAAGGATTCAAGACAGGAAGTGGTCGGGTTTAGATGGACAGTTGGGCTGAGACGGCAGCATCAGGGTGGATACAGCTACAGGTTGACCAGTTGATCACCAGTGACTTGGGTTGCATTGTGGATGCTACTTCTCATGAGACAAAAGTTGACTTAAGAGTTCTTGGCCACCAGTTTCATTGTGATGGTCTTCACTTCTGAATACTCCCTTAGACCACATTCTCCTCTGCAATAAGGAAATAGTACATTGTACAATATGCATTGCTATTGAATTGTATGTTGCTGTGTATCTTTGAAGTATTATACTCACAATTCACGTCCATTGCCAGACATTTTATAACCTCCAAATGGACACTGTGTGCTCAAAGCATTAAAGCAGTTTATCCTGAAAAGCAAACACAACAGTGAAAGTCATTCTCTTGTAGTTAACTCATCTTGTTTGTTGTACATAAGTATGTATATATCTACATACTTGTACTTATGTACAAGTATGTAGATATATTTATGTTGGTCATCAGATATTAGCAAAAAGTTACAGTTGCAGCAGTTGTTATGGTGTGTTTATTGAAAATTTGCTTCCACAAGTACGATGTGGTCACATGGTCATGAAATTCCCAAAAGTTTATTTATGTTTGGTTAGGAGGTAAACAGTAAAATAAAGAAATACTGTCACTGAGATTTGATAAGAAAGAATTCTTTGAGCTGTAAAGCACTGACAGAAATCCCGTCAAGACTGAGTGCTAAAAATCTCTTGCAGATGCTGATTTTAAGCAGTAACTCTAACCATCTGCAGCTAATTACAAAAGAAACAAAACATTGTGGGTTAAACCTCAGTGTGCTGTTTTAAGGTCATTTTATTTACACAAATAACAGAATTATGGTGTTTGGTTACAGTTACTGTGTATGTTCTGGATTGTTTTCTTTCACTGACCTCACAGTGTCATTAATATCATTAATATTAGAAATGTGGACAAGGAAGTGCGGTATATAATGAAAGTTATGGCATGTTGCCAGTTTATAAGTATTATGTTAGATAGTGGATATGAAGAATATGATTGCAGTGCCTTAAACTCACCAGACAGTGCCAGCCTGCATGGCAGTAGATATGGTCATAGCTTTGTTGATGTTTGTGGTGAAGACAGCACCAGCTAAACCGTAGTCTGTGTTGTTGGCTCGCTCTATGACCTCCTCGATGGTCTTAAACTTCATGATCTGCTGTACTGGTCCAAAGATCTACAAAAACGAGAAACATTACATTCTGCTACGACTCTCTGGTATGAACATGTGCTCAGTCTTTTACCTCTTCTTTTGCAATGCGCATGTCGTCCCTGACATTAGAGAAAACGGTTGGTTCAATGAAGAATCCGTTTTGACCCAGAGCTTTTCCTCCACACTCTAGTTTAGCACCTTCACTGATCCCACTCTGAATGTACTCCAACACACGGTTCTGATGTTCTCGACTGATCTATAATAATAATGCACAAAGTCAGTCCTGCAGGATTCCATCTAAAAGTTAATCAAGGGAGACGCCCTGTACCTGAGGTCCTTGCTCAGTGGTTGGGTCAAATGGGCTCCCTACTATCCTCCTCTTGGCCCTCTCCACGCTCCTGCGCACAAACTCTTCATATATGGGCTCTTCCACAAAGATGCGAGAGCCAGCCGTGCAGCACTGTCCTGCGTTGAAGAAGACTCCCTGGTGGGCCTGTTCTATAGCCAAATCCACTAAAACAGACATTTTCTGATCAATGACCGTGTTAAACCAGCTTTTATTAAAAGGCCTGGTGGGAATCATTACTTTTACTTATTAAAAAGCTCAGAGTATTTTGTTGTTGATTTGTTATTATGGTGAGGCTGAGCAAATATGATAGCTGACACATGGGAGACAGGCACCAGGGTTAACAGACCCATGTGATTTATAGGTCTCGAATGAAGCACCCGACTGGGACAGGGTCCATTCTGTTGATTTACAGGCCGTAGAGAGCCCCTCTCACGGCTGCTGAAAGCATTTGAAAGCCCCAGTTTGAGACACTCATACATCTACGGCCTACGTAGGATTATAACACTTTTAACACTAATGTTTGGCTGTAATTTTCACAGTAACAAAAAAAAAACATAAGTAAAGCAAACTGTTTGTGGTAGACCACCCAGTAATGCTGACTGAATGTGGTGCAAATGAATGGTAGGTGATTTTACTCACAATCAGCATCTGCAAATATGATGTTGGGATTCTTCCCTCCCAGCTCCAGCGTCACTCTCTTCAGGTTACTTTTCCCAGCTGCTTCTTGGATCAACTTGCCGACCTGGTGAAAAACAAAGCAGGGCTTTACTTAGAGCGATGCAGGCCTGTGGCCAGATCACTAAATCACTGCAGCCATTAAACAGTTTTAAGAGCTGGTTAGCTCCAAACATCTGAAACACGAGTTCTGCAAATACACGCACACCAATATCTGTTACCCCTGTGTGCAGATAGAACTGAAAAACACAATGGGCGTTTGAGTCTGAGGAGAGGGCAGGAAGAGCTGACCACAAGGTGTGTGGGCGCTGGGTTGTGATCTAACTCACAGATAATGACAAGAGTGTTCAGGAAAAAATGTTTGTCCTATTTCTACTTTATTATCTTATCAAGACTGACTTTACAATGTAAACCAAGAACTAATGAATAAAACATCTGAGACATTTGATAAGGTTTTACAAAAAATGTTTCATAGATAAGATGCCAACAGTTTCCAGCTTTAGCTCGACTCAGTCCCAAAACACCGTAAGAAGTGGTTTGCTTTTATTAACATGAAAAATGAGGCTCAGTAGATAACTGTAGTGTGGAAAATCCATGTGCCTCCCTTCATAACCCTACACCCAGTAAGTATCCATCTTCCTGTTACTCATACAGTCTGTTTTACTTTCCAAAGAGCGGACAAGATAAATGGAAAAGTCCCTTTCTTTGTACAAGCAGCTGAAACGGAAAGAGCTCATGTTGTGTCACTATTCATTCTTTAGGATAAAGAATGAAAAATGAAAAAGTATCCGAAAGTAGTATCTGAAGACAGTGACTAATACACATACAAGATCAAATATTTCTAACTCCAAAGGCGACATCTGACCCTTTGTACATTTTATCTGCAACACTTTCTAGTAACATAGCCGTTACAACACACTATGAAGTATCCGTTGATTATTAGTATATTCAGCATTTACAGCACCACTGTGAATTGTATAATCGAATCTAGTCTTAAGGCAGGAGAGTGATTGTGTCTTTGATCCCAATGCTATAGCGTGCGTAGAAGAGACTCAAGTCACGAGAGGTGGATGAGCTGTTGGCCCACAATGCACCTGTGTACTTGCCTGCACCACCTCCGCATCATACAGAGGGGCTTCAGCTACTACAGCCTCATTGTGACTCACTGTCTGGCCAGCAGCAGCCACACTAATTGACTCCAGATAACAGGAAACAACAGCTAAACTAGTAAAATAAATGGGCCAGTCACAAAAGGAAGCGTTCAATCAGAATGAGATGATAAAAGGAGGAAGAGGACTTTGTTAAAAAGAGCCAGGGAGTAGTTACATTGGTGCAAATAGGTGTGAAAAGATGCGATATTGTTAATAAGTATTTTAGGGGAGTTAAAATATTTGAAATAAACCACAATCCAGTTCGTGTTGTGTTTGTTGGGCAACATGAATTAATTAAGAAATAACAACGGAGTCATGCTTCCCTTGCTCTGTAACACACCAATGGTTTAATCGCATCAACTGTTGGCCTAAACATCAAACACCAAACATCCGGGGGGAAATCGCGGAAGTAACAACAGCCATCGTTCCTATACAGTGTTGTGAATTGTGACTGCTGGATATATATCTGTGTGTAACTTGTATAATATCTAAAGGTTTGTATTTACGACGATAGCAAAACTTAATCCACTCAACTCAGGAACAAATAATAACCATCCATCTTCTTCCACTTGTCCGTTGCCGGGTCGTGGGGGCAGCTGTTGGAGCTGCCCAAATCACATTGCACCAGCCCCTATGGCTCCTCCTGCAGGTGGTGGGTCCACAGAAGGACGGCCTCATGGTTCTAACCGGGCCTGTTGGTCTCTCATAAGGGGCTTCTGAACCGCTCTTTGTCTGACCCGTCACCTAGGACCTGTTTGCCATGGGAGACCCTACCAGGGGCACCAAGCCCCCGACAACAGAGCCCCCAGGATCATTCGGGTGCTCAAACCCCTCCACCACATTAAGGTGGCGGTTCCAGGAAGGGAAAAAAAATAACCAAATATCCCAAATTTGTTTGATAGAAATATTATTTAAAAGTTGAAACTCAGTATAAATTAGAAGTTGAAATGAGGTGTTGTTGCCGCCATAAATATTTTGGAGCTCGATCCATTTTCTTTAATGACCAAACATGTGAATGCTCGGCCGCTTTCTGAAAGTACATTTCAGAGAGTTCATCTCAGCAACTCATGTGACAGGTGAGTCAATACTTATTGCATTTATTTGATCGTATGTTGCACACTGTGCCATGTGTAACCTGTAATATGGAAGAGTACCTCAGTTGATCCTGTGAAAGCCACTTTGTCTATGCCCATGTGTGAAGTGATTGCAGCTCCTGCGGTTGGCCCAAATCCTGGCAAAATATTGACGACTCCCGGAGGAAACCCAGCCTGTCAAAACAATATTAGAGGAAACAAGCTTTAGCGCAGATGACAACAGAGCCAAGTAAAACCAAAGGCAGACCCTTCCCAACCTCCCCACCAGCACAGAAGTAGGGGAACTTCAGAAAGTCACATGCGGTAGACTGATAGTCTCCAACACAAAAAAAAAAGGTCAGAGAGGGCATTGTTGAGACCGGCCCAATGTGGACAATGGGATTTATAATGTGTTTAGGTTCATAGACATGCAGTGCCACGGGACACAGCAGTGTTCCTATCGTGCTCAACTTACTCATGATATTAACTTGCAACAACAACAGGAACGCCGTGCCCAACAGCTATGTGCCATTGTATTTGATGTCATCTGATCTGCGCTGGATCTGAAACTCGGCTGTTCACATTGTGCTGTTGGACTGAGCCTGTATAGTTTCATATGCGTTGTATTTGTGATCACATTTTCCGGTGAAAATCGAACATGAAACCCATGCATCTCGAAACACCTTCAAAGACGTTTCAAGTCCCAGGTTTCCTCAGTGACATTGAAGGGTGGGTCAAATGCAGAGAACAAATCACTAAAGTATTCCTTAAGTACTACTATTACTACTAAGTAATTATTTAAAGCAATAAAGTTTAGTGAATGATCTAATCTAAAATGGTACATGAGTGCTTGATGGAAAGAGTCGCACCTCTTTGACCAGGGCTGCAATGTAGAGGCAGGTGAGTGGGGTTTGCTCAGCAGGTTTCAGGACCACAGTGTTCCCACAGGCCAGAGCTGGGCCCAGCTTCCAGGCTGTCATCATCAGAGGAAAGTTCCACTAAAAAAAAGAAAGAGCAGAAAGTCCGGATGCAATTGAGGCACATTGGGTGGTCACAAGTTACTTTCTCTAAACATACTGAAGAGAGAAAATGCAGTATTCTGGGCACTACTGTATTTTTTTCCCACAACATTGTTTTAAAATAGGAAAATTGCAACACTTGTGCAATATGCTTGTATCAGTGTACATCACACAGCCCTGTGTTATTTTTGCCTTGCACAGAAGCCCACGGGGCTCCGAAACCAACCACACACTTTCTGCTCGTTTTGCACAATATCACCCTAAACTCCCTCTTCTTTCTGCACTCACTCACCAGTCTTTTTTTTTTTTTGGTTGCTCCCTGTTAAATTCCTTTTTGTCTTCTGCTTCTCGCTTTTGGTTCTTTACTGCTAACCTTTGGCAGTGACATGTTTCGGGCTTACCAGGAGGATTTACTTCAATACACAAGGCAGAAAATTACAGGAAAGCGAGGTGTGTCTTTCAGCAGACAGGCCACTCAAAACCTAACATCTCTATTTCGTTCTGACATCTGTATATGGGCCTTCGTGTAATTCATATGATTTATACTCACCGGAATAATTTGTCCGCACACTCCAATGGGCTCATATCTGGTGAATGTAAGATATTCTCCATCTGCACACACAATAGAACACATTTGTTTCAAATAGCAAAGTGTTGTTGAATGGACATGTTAATTTGCAAATGTAACTCAGTGCATTCCTGGTTTGTTTTTTTTCTCTGGAGTGAGATTAGATTTCGATGGGAGCCTCCATGTGTGTAGCTGTTTTAGGTCAGAGATGGGTGTTATGCTGGAAAGGTTTGCTCATTCCTCTTACATTACTTGAGAAAGGATGTACTTACTAAGGGTGTGCCAGGCTTGTTCATTGTCCACAAAAATCATTGACATTGTGAAATGTGTGTTCATTTTCTGTGGTCCTCTGTGGATTAAACATTACAGTATCGCGTTGAAGTGGATTAATCAGTGATGACAAAGAATACAATGACATTCACTGGATCATAGTAAATTAGTAACAGCTGAGAAGCACTCATATAATTTGCTGTTTTCTTGCTTACCAATTTTAGCTACCTTCAATTAAAATAGTTAACAGGTGGACACACAAGCTAACAAATGTGTAGCCGTGATTAGTTTTCATAAAAGGTCTACTAGAGAAACCAAGCTGAAAGTAAAGGCCTTGGGAAAAAAGTGAGCTGTGGTCCAGTTGGCAGCAGCTCACAAGAGAAGCTTTGAGATAGACAATACGCTGATATCAAAGGGGCTCCCCTGTGCACTCTCACTTTCATGTTCCGGTTTCCTTATTTGTACTTTCTACAAATAGACAGCCTGCTTCTCCCTCTTAAGTTATTTTATTCAACCTACATCTAAAAAAAAATCCAATGATGACAGACACATGTACTGATTGGTTAAAAAAAATAGGTTTGTGTTTGGCGCTAGCTGTAATTTAGCTTTGCAAATACAGTATCTTCTTACCCATTGGAATAGATGTCCCATGGATCTTGTCTGCGTAGCCTGCAAAGTACCGCAGTGTCTTTATCGTTCCTTGGAGATCAACAAACAGAGTGGGCAAGAAGGGCTTCCCACTGTTTAGAGACTCAATTGTCTGTGGAGGAAGACAATATGTTCTGTAAACAATTACTTAAACACCTCTTAATCATAACTGAGGTTCTTGTGAACTTACTGCTAGATAAATGCTGTCTCTCTCCACCAGGTCGGCCAATTTGGACAGAAGTCGGCCTCTCTCAGATGCGTCCATTTTTCTCCAAACTGAGCCCAAAGAAAATGCGAGACGTGCAGCCTGGACAGCTTTGTCCACATCCGCCTGAGCAAAACAATCACAGTCAATTAACATGAACAGGTGCCAATACCGTGCATTCAATCATTCAATCGTGACGCGCAGTCTAGAAGGTTCTATCACAACAATCATAGGTAGATTAGATTTTGTTTGCATGTATTATCAATGACAACAAAGTTGAATGTTACTTACCTTATCTGCTTCCTGGACCTCACAGACCTGCTCTCCTGTCGCTGGGTTGTATGTGGGAAACATTTTACCACTGATAGAGTCATGCCACTCGTTGTTTATGAATATCTGTCAGACAAATGCAAAAAGAAAATATGAGAAATCTGTGACATATGAAATTAATTTCTATTTCTGAAGTCCCTGACACATAAACCGTTATGATAAGCCTAGCCCGATTGTAAAGTATGCATCTAGTAAAAACAACATGATTTGGAAATTTTTAAATATTTACACGGAGTTAAGTAATCATGTTGGCTGCAGTAACTGGATTGTAGGATGTGAAAGACAAACAGCCCTGAGGCAGCTGTCCCGAACGTTTTTGTGTAAGGGATATGGGACAATCTCTGGAAATGTGCAGATTCCTGGCTGTCCAGCACAGCTCTCTGGGGAGTGCTCTGCTGTCCAGACAAAAGGGGTGCAGGGTTTGTGTGTGTGGCAGATAAATCCCTATCAGACACCAGCCCCCCACACCCCCCGTGCCCCCACTTCAGAGAAAGACAGACACACGTTTCACAACATCGCTGCTCGTTTACGAGATCATAAAACACGTGCCGTGCTTGGTCTCTGTGATGCGTTAAAACAAGTCTTCCGTTAAACAACCGCCTGGGATTCCAAACAGGACATATCTCACACTGTCCACATTTTCTTCTGCAAGAAAATAAATGTTTACAGAGCTGCAAAACCATGAAAGATGTTACCAAAGTATCCCTTGGCAGATTAGATGAAAAAGAAAACAGGCAAGGTGTGATTTGAAATAGTAAAAATATCTTTGGGAATGGTCTTTCCATGCTGACATGTTTAGGTCTCTCAGGCGGACTGCTCTCACTGTGTTTTTAATGGCTGTCAGTCTGCCTGATAAATAGAGTGCAAGTACAACATCTGTGGTGCATATTTAGTATATATAATAAGTAGACTTTAGAGCATGGGTTCATATGTCACAGGTGTTCACTTATAAAAAACTATTCTTTAAGTGCTTTTTAATTAGACAAACTGTTGGCTGTTTACGTGTGAGATTTCAAAATGAAACTGTGGCGCTTTCTCTTGGTCAGAGAGAGCTTTCATCCTCGTCAAGTATTGATTCTATACATTGCAGAATGTTGTTATTGTAAGATTTTTGTTGGGGGTGGGGGGGTTGCGACTTGTCTAGATAGCTTGAAGGTGGATCCTGACGCCAAACCAGTGGAGAACCACAGCATTAAATTATGCAAAATGTTGTAGAATCTCGCCTCTTACCCTTGCTTCAGTTTGAGAAGGCACAAACCATCTCTGGGTTTGGATCAGACAGCACCTTTAATCTGCTGCTCATTAAGAGCACTTCATAAAATTGTCAGTAACGATAAGAGGCGAGGGCCAGCTACAAAAACAGAAAGTCCTGTAGAGCACAGAATTAGTTTTTAAATTTATAGGGGCCACTGATGTGGGGCACCCTAAATCAGAGCAGCCCCTGACAGCCGCAACAGTCTGGGCAAGAATGTGGGCCGTGGGTAGCTTTATGTTTGGTGTAACCCCTCTCACGGGCTGCTGCAGAGGGAGAACAGTGGAGCAGGCGTCCACCTAAATCACAGCCAGAAAAGGACAAGTGTCAGCTGCCGTTTGGATCACCCTCTCTCTGCGCCAGGACCGGTATTACACTTTTGTTTTGTCCCATTGAGAGGCTTGATTAAGATGACAGGGCGAAGGCGTAAATCAATTCTTGAGGTTACTTAAAATTGCTTTTAGGATCATTTGGGAGAGTAGAGAAAAAAACAAGCACAGGGAAAGATATTTTCAAATGACTATTAGTGTTCTTTTTCTCCATTCCCTGCAGAGTTTGACCAACACTTTATGGCGCTTTTATGTTAAATTCTCCACCGCTAAGAGGCCTGTGCCACAGGCTCGATAACATGTTTTTATCCGGCACTTCCCTCACTTTCACTTACCATCTTGCTGTATGGTAAAGTGATTGTATTTTGGAACAAAAAAATCTCACGACTGCACAAATAAAACGTTTAAGTGACAAAAGAGTTGTGGTGAGGATGCCTGAGGAGGTCTGACGTGTGCGAGTTACACATTGCAGAGTCTAGGTCAAAACTTTGTGCATTGCCAGAGCAGCTGAAAACATTTAGTGACTCCCATGTTTTTTACAAAACCTGTCAGTCTAAGATATTAAAAACATGATGTGCACATAATGCAATTTTACATTCGACCACATGATAACAGTCTGACGGCACTGTTCATAACAAAACAGTTCCCCTGATTAAAACTGATTAGTATATGTAAGTTAATTCCGTTTTGTCTTAAGAAATAAACTGTTAGTGTAGAAAGTCCGAAAAATACAAACATCTGCTTGGCTCAGAACTTTTCACAGCTCACAGGGCCCAGCTGAAGAATATGTAATGCATGTAGCCTCCTTTTTAAAGTGTGGGAATAGGCAGGAGGTGCAGTGGGGGAGGGGAAAGTGGGGTGTGTGAATGTCACTTCTTTATATTAAAACAAAAATGTAAATACTGTAGAGATAGAGATGATTCATTTAGACAACAAGACACCCGCAACTCTAGCCAGTGCAGGAAGTTTCACAACCCTGCAGCTATTGTAGGACCTTTCTTTGTTGATCTGGACATCATTCAACAGGCTCTCATAATTACTACAGTTAGCAGCTATTGGGGAGCATGTGAAAGTGGGGAGCCGCTCCACATGTCGCACACCACAAACTAACTATGTTTTTCACACACACTGTTCGAGACAATGCCACCCCGCGCTCGCAGCTTTGGCAGGGATGACCTCACTGTCACTGCCTGGCAAACATCTCTCTCCCAGCGGTGTGTGTGGCCCGGTGCCGAGATAGCATGACGGCAAAGTAATATGAGAGTAGAAATGCCACATAAGACTGATTAGAAACGAGTTCTTATAAAAGTCAGAAACATATGGCGAATACATCTTTTTTGTTAAGTTTTAACTGCTGGTGTTAAAACAAATTAAATAAACAAAGTCATTATGGTGCAGACACTGGTCGAGTGGTTTAAGCGGCCGCCATGTACATGCAACACCGTTCCAACCTCAGCGTCATGGGGTCAAGTCCAGACTCGGACCATTTGCTGAATGTCTCTCCCTGCTCTTCAACCCCTTACCCAGAGCTGCCCTCTCTAATAAAGTCTACGAACCTTTTTGACAACTATCTTAATCAAACTTTTGGGGCTTTGACAAATAAAAAAAAGTCTCCCAGTTAGTGAAATTTTAGTAAGTGTGTTAGCTGAAGATGTGTATTTTTGTATGTTGTGTTGTAATGATTAATGTCAGTGTCATGCCTTGGATATGCCCCCGCATAATTATAATTATAAGTTACAACAAGGGTTTTATGTCTCAAAAAAATAAAAATAAAAGAGGTTTTATCCCTGTAGAAACTCAGGGGTAAAAAGAATATTGCATATTGTTACCATTGCAATTATTTATGTAAACTAATGTGTTATTGTTTATTTCTTTGAACATTTGGTTAAAATGTACACATGAATCTGTCAAATGTTTTTGATATGCTGAAATACAGTTAACAACGACAGCAAAGAATTTAAAAGACTGACAAATTGTCCAAAAGGTTCAAGACTGGGCTTTAGCCAAAGCCTTCTGTCATGAATCAACAAGACAACTGATGTCACCTCTCGTTTCCCCCCTTCTTTTAAACATTTAACGAGTTCCCTTTGTTCTTACCTATTCTTTAACTTTCAAAGAAAAGCTTAAGGAACATTTCCAAGTCGTTTTACTCCCGGGGTCAGCGCACAAAGAGGAAGAAGAGGTGCTTTAACAGAAATGCGATGCTTCAACACTTACAAATAAACATTAAAGGGGCCCAGCTAGTTTGGCTCCTCTGCTGCATTACATGCTTGACTGAGGAAGGAGCCTATTCTCCCAGATTTATGAAGCTGAGTGTTTTTCATAATGACACCATAAGGATTTACACGTTGCTTGTCAAGAGGGCTGCAGACGCTCGGTATGAGGAGTTAACTGGGTAACCTTCCTGTCACTTTCCTTCCTTACACAGTGATTAAGAGACAGGGGACACGATGTTGACATAGGAGCTAAGTCGATAATTTACATTCGCTGCACAAGAAGGCATTTCACACTGACGGACATATTAATGGTGCCGCACACTTACCCTGTCACATTCAAAGAGTTTTAGAGTCTATGTGCCCATCCAAGTGTGTGAACAGGGAAACTGTATAAGCAAAAGGGCACGGGGCGAGAGGGGGGTGGAGAGGAGAGTGGGGAGCTCTCGCGGCGCTTGTTGTGATAAATCATTTAGATGCACAGTATCCCCTAACTTACGCTGTGTTTGATCTCGATCGCAGAAAAATGGTGGTTTTGAAGTGAAGAAGTCCAGAACTGCAGGTCAGACTCTGGCGTCCCACACAGTGAGACGGGGCAATAATTTACAGCCCGCTGGACAGCACCAAGCATCGGGGAGCCCCGAGCCTCCATCTGTACTATCTCAATCAGTGACAGATTGATGGAGCTCCTTTTTCATCCCAAACTGAGAAGACGTCTGTGTGAAGAGCATCTTAAGAATACACTACGCTCCAGTGGACAGGTCTAAGCACTCAGTCCTATGGTGAAAAGTACATCTTACCCCAGGATCCCAGCAGTATTTAAAATTGATTATCTAAACTTTAGATAATTGCAGGTTAGATGTGTTCTAGGAAGTTGTTTGGATAAACTAAAAAATATAACCTTATTCATATAGATGACACTCTACCTAATGATTTAGACTGAGTTTATTAAACAGTGTCAGTGAGGTGAGTAACAACCTACAAAGTCCTGCCTTTCTTTTACTTTCTTGTAAAATCTGTCCCATTAAGCGTCTGCTTTTACAACTCATTATCACTGCCCTGTGTGAAAACCCACAAATGCTATAACTATTGCCACTTAAACAGTCTATAAAACATTTTTGCAGACTGTTTTTATACATTTATCTAAAAGTTAAAAACTAAACTACTACTAGTAATAATGACCAGTGTATATTTTGCAAATCACAACTTCCTCTAAGATTCTTTTGTGTTGTTAGCCAGCCAGATGGGGATAGTTGGTGCAGCAACCCAGACAAAGGCTTGGAGATGGATTTGCATTGCATTCAAATGGTTGGTTCTTTATTAACAGAACTTTAGTACATAACTTCTCTATCGACATGTTTCTGGTGGGGCAGGTTACTATGCATAAAGTACAAGGGGCAAAGACTGATAGCAGCCTAATCATAATTTCACACATGCCTCCAAGCGGAAATAGTGTATAGGGCTGCTCGGTTCAGGGAAAAAGAATAATTAATGTAGTTTTAATCATAACTGAAATTTGTCAAAATAAGATAAAACTATGAAAAATGTACATAATTTTGACGAATACAAATGTGCAAATTATATCAAGTAGGTTCACTTTTGTAAGAATGCAGTGCCCTGAGATTGAACTGCCATAGACACTTCTGAGAATCTGAGAGTACGCTTTGAGAGGGGTGGACCCTGTTAGGGTGCACGTTAAACACATCACGTCATTTTATTAAATTGATTAGTATCATAATTTTAAGTGTAATTGAATTTCGATTGCTCGCACAGCCCTTATGGTGTATTTGATATTTTTTACATTTTTTTAAACCGACGATCGTAAACTATGTATAAAATACAATTACAGTGCCGCCTGATTGTGCACACCCTGCAGGCAAGCGAGTGCACAGGCCTGCGCCCCTCGTAGCAGGGTGGAGAACAGGAACAGGGTGTGAGGCGAGCCCACGCTAGGGGTGCCCATAAATCAGGGCCCTTCTGCCCCCTATGTCCACACAACCAACAGGAACTGGATGATCCAAATTCCTTGGGGTTAATTCACCAAGTCGCTTCCTAAATTTCCTTCTTTACCCCACAACAGATCTCGTCTTTAACTGCTGCATTGCGCCTGAATGGGAAGCTTATACAATACAATGCAACACATCGTCGGCTCAATGACCTTTGCACCTAAAACACCGGTGTGTAGGTTATAGGCACAGTCCAGCGATAGGATCGAATGAACTTAACACCATTATCACTATCATCTGCGCACTATGACATGTGCACTTTCATCTCGCAATTGTAAAACACCTCTTGCCTAATACAACATGGTTTGATAACAACACGATATAGTCACTTGCTGGAGGTGTAAAGTAAATAAAAAGCCAAAAATGCTTGCTTTACATGAAAATGGGTCCAATGTGAAACAAAACTACAATACAGACATTCCTGAGATGTTATCAGGCCACAAAACTGTTAATCTCCAGATTATTTTCAGGGTGTGTGTGAGGACTTGCAGCGGGATGAGACCAATAAGGGAAAACTCCATCGTCTTTCAAGAGTTATGTTTGTGGAGTTCATTATTCTGAACTTACATTGACAAAATGTTGGAGCCATGTAAAATATAAAGCAAGTATAACTGAGCCACATGGGAGCCGAGTCCTAACCAGAATAATAAGATTTGAGCAATGATTTGACAAAAGCTTTCTATTACAATCGAACCTTCTCCAGCTGTTTCTGGAACCCCTGTTTCCCACCCACACGCACAAAACTGAAGAGGAGTCTGCAGCTAGGGGACATAAATACTCAAGTGACTCCAAATAACGCACTCAAGCCATTAAAGAACAATCACAATAGGAGAAATTACAAAATTATCTAACTTATCTGCTATGTGCTGACTTTTTATTCAATTAATTGATGACACACACTGGATTTAGGCTTTGTCTTGTGTTAGTTTAAAAGGAAACCTATATGAAAGCCTTTAAATTAAGTGAACAATACAGCAAAATGCACACTAAAAGTTTAATTTATGTATGTGTGGATCTTCATGATTGCAATGGCTTTTGTGGTTATCCATGAACTTAGAAAACCCATAAAAAAGAAATTGGCTATTTGAAAAAATATATGTAGGCCCTAAGCAAATATGGTAAACAGTTGTATGAAGATTGTAACAACACAAAATCAAAACGATACCACAACGTCTAATGAGTTACCAATTATGGGGAGATTGTAGGGGTTTTTTATAGTTTTTTTTTAAATTAGTATCATGAATCCACGCATGAAACAGGTAGCAATTATGTTTAACAATTATAATCACGCCTCATTCTGTTTAAAATTGAAGATTAAAGAAAGTATTCCAACCATTACGCAAAGGCATGCGCACACAGTAGTAAAAAAATATTCTAACATCTGAACGGTAATAATTGAATTTCACATCGATATGACTAACTTAAAACGTGTTTAGCAGGTAACCATGAAAATCATACATGCTCCGCTTTGAGCCCTGGCTAAACTTTGTCTCGGAGAGGAAACTTTATCGGCCCTGGCTCAGTATCACAGTACAGTAGAGCACACTGCCTTGCACTGTTCTAGAGTGGAGCCCTTGTGCTCAGACAATAACGCATTGTTCGCTCATTTTACCCTAATTTTAGTGGAAAAAATAAGTAAAGTTGAAGTAATGTGCGTAAAGTTAGCGTGAGTGAGTGCGCGTTGAGTGTGCGTGCAGACACAGACCTTGGTGTACTTGATCTCGGGGTTGAGCACCGGGGAGGGCATCAGCTGGAGGGATGCCATGAGAGCAGCGGGGTCGCTCTTCACCTCTCCGGGGATCTCGATCTTGCTGGAAGTCATTGCGCCGTGTGCCGCTGGTGCGCTTCTCGCTGGGCTTCTGTTTTTGACGAAGGGAAACAGATTCTGATAAAGGACTTGTTGGGCTCCTTCCTGGGTTTATAGCCAGGTGTCAGCCGCGGTTCATTTTCATTGGATAGAGGGAAAGGGCCGTCCTTTTGAAAATGAAATTCACGCATTTACATAAAACGACATCAGCAGCCATGCCTGTTGAGGAGAAACACATCCACCCACCCACCTCTTCACAGCACTTTCCTGCATCAATAGCTAAGGTTTTGCAATAAATAAATTACAGCTTCACGTTCGTAGGCAGCCCCCAAGTTAATTAGAAACAGTGTGTTGTTGCAATACATCAACCTAAATTAGTAAAGTTGGCTTTTGGACTCAAACACAAAATAAATAAGTCAAATGTATAATTTTCATTCTTATATCAAACCTGGATTCAGTCACTCCGCGTTATCAGACCACTATCTTATTTGGCTACAGATAGGCCCTAAGCACAAACACATGGAAATAAACAAGGGGTTTCACTTGCAATACAATAGTGTTTTTAAGATATATTTTACAACTTACCTCAAAACATTGCAAATGTATCCCAAACATATATCCTTTACATGTCAGCAGTGACGTGAAGGCGCTAAAGACTTATCTCACTTCAGTCTATTTGCCTAACAAGCTTCGCAATGGGCTATGATGTTATGGAAATGAAGGGGCTCAAATCGCGGAGTGGTTTTGTTAGCACAATGTGTCCGGCAGGTGATAATTTCAAATAAATACAGGTTGCCAAATAAGCATCCACCGATTAACAATCACTTCACACCCAAAAGAAAGAAATGGAGAGCAAACATTTTATTGCAACTTGCAAAACAAAACTGCGTAATGCATCCCTATTACGCCCATCACGTCACATTTAAGTTACTTTAGACATTTAACAATTCGGTTCTGACAGCACAAAGGAGTCAACAGACAGATCTATAGCCTACAGGTCCGTCATTTGCAAATCCCCAGAGAGGATGCTTTTCCTCCATCAGCACATAGGGGTCTTTTTCACAGCATGGGCGACACTCTCCCAAGTGTCTGGTGCACTTCAAAGAGACAGTGACAATGATGAATGCAGAAAAAACATCCAGCACCTTCTCACAAAACACTGAACGCCAGATAAGACCAACCTGGTGAGAAGACACGCTAACTTTAACTTGGAGTGATCGAAGTAAAATACATTCATGTAGCGCCTCCTGTTGGAAGAAGCTGAAAGAGGAGCGAGACAAGCGACCGAGTAGCTACACGTGCGTGTCACATATGCTATTAAATAATATATATAATAAGCAAAACGACATGTTCATGTGCGCAATTTTGCAATTTGATAGTTTTTTATTTATTATATATTTTTTGCAAAATCATACAGAAACTACAGAAACCCAATAGGTTGGCTAAACAAGCAGGATAAAATAAGATAACTAAAAAAACTCAAAAGCAGACGTGATATTTAAATTTGTAACGTCAATGTCAAAAGGCCGGAGGCCGAGCTTCTTCTGAGTGTGCTGTCTGAATGTGCTGTTATGGACTAGGCCAATATTATGTTTAGACCCAAGTAGCTCATGTCCGCGCGGCTACTGAGCCACTGTAGACCTATGTTCAGCCACTTATTCATTTTTGGGCTGGAAGTAGGCCTAAACGCGAATTAGAATTTAAAAAACTAAAAAAAACTACGTGTGTGTGCCGTCCCCAAAGCCACACAGATTGACGCTGGTCTGGTTTTATTTTTTATGACCACGGCGATAAATGGGCCAAGCCTATTTTCTAATTGCTGTAGAGTCGATGTGTAGAGCCCTCTGATATGTGCCACTCGGAGTCAACCACAACTTAAGGCTCAGTGTACTTTTGCAATACCCTGGACACTTAGTGGGCGTCGGGGAGACCGCACAATCTAACGTGGCGCACAGATAAACGGCCAAGCGGAGGGGGCGGCAACCTGCGATCCGTCTCCAGCTACGCGCACCACTCTAGACACTGCTGTTCTGGACACGCACCAAACGTAAGCCCTCAGTGAAAAATAAATCATGGAAGAAGAGAACAAGAGAAGGATGAAGAAGAAATTTGGCCTGAGGCGGGATATCTTTAAAGAGTTCCTGGCGGAGTTTCTGGGGATATTTGTCTTGATAGTAAGTACCCCCATCTGCACCTGTCATAGTCCAACTCAAAGACGCTCTAATGCTGAAGCGGCGCACTATGTTAATAAGGTGTCACACAAGTCTCTCGGGGGAACAAAACTGCTGTCCTTCGCATCTCACGTTCCTATTTGGAAGTAGAATATTTAATTATATCTTTGATGTGACAGGCTGCCAACATAGACAATAACAAGGTGTGACTAATGTGACATGGGATGAAGTGCTGCTGCATCCTTGACAATTGTACATAACATTTTCTATGCTTATATGTGCCATGATCTTAACCTCTCCTTCTCTAGCTCTAGCTCCAGCGAGTCTTCTTTCAAAGCTACATGTCACTTCGGGGCGGACGCATGCAGAATCACCTAAGCAAGGTTTAGTCTTGGATGACTGCTCTGATCTCCCAAACGTTTTGTTTTAATTGCCGCTGCTTTCTACCTAATGAGCAAAGGATTCATTATTTTCCCATTCTTGGACAGTATGGCAGTCAGAGGCTGTTGCTGGACAAGAGGGGTAGTGTTAATGGTGGGTATAATTGGAATATATAAAAACAATGAGCGTTGTTGTCCTTGTCTGTCTGTCCCCCAGCTCTTTGGATGTGGTTCAGTGGCCCAGTCAGTGCTGAGTAAAGGGGCTATGGGGGAGCAATTGACCATCCACATCGGCTTCACTCTGGGAGTCATGATGGCAGTGTACATGGCTGGAGGAGTGTCAGGTATAACCACCACCCTATATGTGAGGAGAGGCACTGACCGTACTAACATAAAGTACATGAGTGGGTTTACAATATTAAGCTGCGGTACACAAGATGTAAATAATACAAATCCTCAAATGGCTCCACAAAAATTGTCTTCCACAGTAACGGTACATTACCTAAGTATCCTCCCCATCTCAAAGGTGACTTTTTGTTGAGCACCTGAGGAAGCCAAAGAGTGTAATATAGTGTGTGGATTTTGCACAAATTTCAATAATGGGGTTTATCAAATGCATTCCTTGAGGATTAGAGGAAGAGGAGCCCACTGTGCTTTACCAGCAACGACAGGAAAAGAAGAACCCTAGTAAATGCCACAGGAGGCTACTTAGAACTAAAATGGGGTTGTTGAATTTTAAGCAGAATAGAATAGAGTCATTATGCTGAGGATCTCAATTTGTCCCAACGTTTGGGCAGGCTCCCAGTAATATTCAATCATAGTAAATATTTTCAAATATTGGAGACTGGACTGGATTGATTAACTCATTTAACCCAGTTCAATATGACTTCATTGTATCAATGTGTAGTAGCACAGAAACAAATATTGTCTAAATGCATGAAGTGATGCAAATGCATAAAAAAAGCCCTGGACTTTGCATACACTTCTTATGTGTTAGTATCTCAGTGGGGATAGTTGTTCCTCAGACTTATCGCGCACTTGTGCTACATGTTCAATGACCGAGGAAGAGGAATGGTAGGGAAGCCCGGGGACACGGAGGTTAATATATGGAGAGCCTTTGCTGCATGAATGGGCCATTCATCCCCAAGGTCCACAGCGCAGTGGGAAGCTTCTGTCCAACGACATCTCTGAAGATGATCATAGGTATTGGACTAATGAGCTTTACTGGGGCATGGATCTGTCGAGAGGAGGGGTCAGGTGTGACAAGCCTGGTCCTCCGAAGTGGCCTCTGAACAGATGAAAACACAATAGTTTTCACTTTGTTGTCAGAGACTTTGGATGACAGTGTACTATAAGTATGACACAACATGGTCACTCTAATGACGTGCCGTTTACATGGGTCTTAAGCAGATTCAGCCAGATTATGTCAGATGCAATTCAGCCTGGCTGGCTGTCATGGACAATGTTTGTGAACTGGATGGGAGATTAACAATAGGCGCATGGCTGATACCCCCAATGGTGTTACCACAGCAAGGTCAAAGCCAAGATCCCCCAGTGTTAATTAAATGACCCCACACCCTGGTAACATTTAGCTGGAATGTGTTTAATCATGCTTTTTTTGGACATTGCGGGACATGGGAAAACAAGACGTCCTCTGAAGTACTGCTTTCCCAACATACTGTTGGAAAGGGCAGCAGAGGCAGTCTGTAGAATCACAGCAGCCTTTAAATAAAACCAAAATGTGATAAGTGCTGTATATTAATTCAATGTTTATTAATTATTACCTTTAGGAGGTCATGTAAACCCTGCTGTCTCTTTGGCCATGGTGATTCTGGGAAAGCTTCCTATCAAAAAGTTCCCAGTTTATGTCACAGCCCAGTTCCTTGGAGCGTTTGCCGGATCCTGTGCGGTCTTTGGACTCTACTATGGCAAGTGCTTAACTAATAACAACATTTTCATATCATGTTTGTTATTAACAGATATATTCTTTAGATGCTCTGATGGAGTATACCAAGGGAGAATTTGTGGTCACTGGGCCCAATGCCACAGCTAACATATTTGCGTCATATCCAGCAAAACATCTGTCAGTGCTCAATGGATTTGTTGATCAGGTATTAAGTCATTCACATTTTATTTACTCTTACTGAATTTACATTATTATGTTTATATTATCATATTATTTATATTACTTTTACAATAGCATTTTTTTTAAATAAAAGAGGTATTTGAAATTCAATTATAAAGTAGATATAGAAAAAAAGCTTCATCAGTGCCTATACCGATGCTCTGAGTATGATGCAATGTCAAAGGCAGAGGAGTGAAGTGAGATTAAGATGAGTTTATGTTGGAGTGCATTTAATGCAGCCATGATTGAACAAATGGTGTTGTTAGTGAAGTATAAATGATTCAGATGAGAATACCATCCATTTGCTCCAGATACTCTTAGCAATAAATGCCTCTATAAGTGGACGCACTATACTGTACACATAACCTGCAGCCGTTTAAATTGGAAGATCTCTATTAATGTTTTGACTTTATTTTTAAATGAACACTAAATGCTGCTGGAATTTATTAATTACTTTTGCTTCTTGGCATGTGATGGTGTATCTTGAAACTGTCTTACAATAAAAAAAAACAGGGGAAAGGGGAAGCCCCCATAATAATCTTAGATAAGCATGGGTTAAAGGTCAGCCAGCAGTGATGACACCGAACAGATTATTAACATGACATGGTTTTTCTCTAATTATGTTTATTCACGCAGCCCACCACAGCACTGATTACATCAGACCATAGGCGCCGATCCCGTGGGTGCTGCGGGGCTGGAGCACCCACTCAAATCTTTGGGCACCCAGGCGAATTTGCCCTGATTACAAAATGATTAATTAAATAATAAGCCGAGTTGCTTATAAAATTGATATACATGCGTTTGCGGCCGTTCGTTCCGCTCGTTAAGCTCCATAGGTAGAGTGCATGGCTCATATGGCCGCGGTTCCAACCACGAGAGTGCTGGTTCGATCTCGACCGCGACTTTTTTTTTCACTGAGCACCCTCTGGGAAGAACATAAATCGGCGCCTATGCATCAGACAATGGTGTTATTTCTGATGCTTGTGTTTTTTTAGGTGATTGGAACTGGAGCACTGATTCTCTGTATCCTGGCCATCACTGACAAGAGGAACATAGGAGCTCCTAAAGGCATGGAGCCGCTGTGCATCGGGTTGGCCATTACAGCTATTGCAGTGTCTATGGGTCTGAACTGTGGGTATCCCATTAACCCAGCGCGAGACCTAGGCCCACGCTTCTTCACTGCCGTGGCTGGATGGGGTCTAGATGTGTTCAGGTAAAATCAAACACTGGAGAGATTCATGAAAACTTAAAGACTGAGTGAACTTTAAGCAGAAAGCTGGTGTTCACACTGACAGAGTGTGAGGGGGCTTTATCAAAGTGCTCTGTGGCAGTTTCCATGGAGCTCTATTTCTATTCCCTTCATATTATGAATGAATATTTCAGCGAGCATGCTTGTGTGCCTCTGCATTTTGAAAAATGGCTGTGAGATTGGAGTGAACAGTAAGATGTTCTACTCACATAAATATCTAATATTTCTCTCAGACAGCTTGAATGCACATTTAACTATATTTATTCTTATCATTCATAGTATTTCTTAGTTACTACTTTAGTTTTGTATTGTTTTGGTGTAATGTACTGTGTCTATGCTAATCTACAACAATATTACACTAAATTCCTTACTTTCATATCTAACCACAAGGGGTCAGAAGTAGGTGCTCTTTCTGAATGTCCTTTTTTGTTGTTTCTGCATCTAACAGTCTGTAAAACTTTTGGGAATACACCCATGGGTTCACTTGGAGCTTGTTGGCTCATGCCTAAAATTCATATTTATGTATTTCTATAACTACAGAGTAAATGTAGTTTCAAACGTTTCAAACACCAGAGGGAACAAGGTGCATTTGTGTCTGACCTTGCAGTGGACTTTGTCTAGTGTAAATACAGCCATATACTAGCAAACCCATTTAGGTACAGAGAATATAATATTAAAAAGTACTTGAAACAATGCACTGTGTTCAATATCATGATAGAGCAGTGTAGCAGTTAATCACATTTTATCAAATTAAATGAGCTTTGTTTTTATTGGAACAAGTCACTGCTGTGCTGTAGAATACTATTTTTCACATATTTTTGGAGCTGGTTCACCTCATTGCTATTTTTACATACAATGTTTTGGGTCTGGTCAATGCTGGTAATGAAGCACAGGGTATTTACCAAAAAAAAAAGAAGATGTATATAACACACAAATTAACTTGCATACAAATTATAATTGTGGTTTGGGCAGCTCCAACAGCTGCCCCCACGACCTGGCAACAGACAAGTGGAAGAAAATGGATGGATTGACAAATTATAATGTACATGATAAACATAAGCGCACCTGTGTTGACTCACTTGTCTAAACTCCTGACACTAGGTCACACAGTGTGTGTTGTCTGTCTCCTGATTACCTTAGATTATGGCCTCTATAATCCCTGTGCCTACCTATTTGGCTGGTCTACTTCTTGAATGCTACCAAGAGGAGACCTTGACAAACACTTGTTTGTGCTCAGGATGTCAAGGGCTTAATTAAGAGAGACCTTTCACCTGAAGCCAACCATCTTCAGAGAATGCAGGCCAGACTGACTGGGCTCAGCCCCAGTGAGGATGAGCACAACAAACAGAGCTACTTAGACAGCTATAATCTGGTAGAGTGACTCGCTTCAGGAAGCCACATGCCACAGGCAGGTTTATACCATTTGTTATAATGGAGAATGCTGTAAATTTAAAGATGTAAGTCAAGTCAAAATGTTGAAACAAAATAGATGTTATTAAGAAATTAAAACAATATAATATATATTTAGATTACGATAAATACAGTATTAGTTTGTTTTTAGTCTGTATTTAGTGTTACTTTGTAATTAGCAATAGAAAACAATGTATTTCTATTCTATAAATAAAAATAGCATCAAAATTGTCTTAAGTATAAGACTGTTAATTGCCAGGAAGGCTCAGTCATGTAAGTCGATGTGAGATTAACACAGTATGGAGACTGATTTTGAATTCTGTGAATAATTGATGGTGCATGTTGTTACCACAGGGCGGGGGGGTGCTGGTGGTGGATCCCTGTGGCGGGGCCAATGGTGGGCGGAGCAGTGGGAGCTGGCGTTTACTTCCTGTGTGTGGAGCTGCACCATCCCGAGCCTGAGAAACAGGACGAGAAAAACATCCCCGACAAGTATGAGATGGTCATCATGAGTTAGAGCTCCTGAGACTCACAAAGGCACAAGTTCAGATGCAAACACAATGGGCTTTCTTACAGGGCATGAGGCTAAGCCTGGGACAAAATACTACTTGAACTATGTTTTACAGTTTTTCCTAAATAATAATTCAGTTTTTATAAAGTAGTTTACAGTCTTATGTTATGGTTTTGAATATACATTTGAAAGGACTTCACTGCATCTCAATCGTCTGTGTTTTTGTCTGGCTACATATGATAGTAATTGACAATTCAATCTTAGAAACTGCCAATATTGTATTTCTATCATAATGAACACATGGATCAATATGTTTCTTCTTCTTTTTTTAAACTATAATGTCCACGTAAATAGTTTTTGTGTATGTTAGTCCCAATTATATGTATACAGTATCGAGTAAAATACTGTAGTATATTTATTTTTTTATATATTGTTTTTGTATTCACTAAGTCAACACGTTGTGAATGTGTCGCTCATCCTCCAGAAGCACTATTTCAGCCTTAAATAATAGCCTCATTTAATATTTGTACTGAACACATTGTGCATGATTCTTTCAAGTATAATGCCCATGTACCCTGATACCATATGTTTACGATGACATTGATGACTATTCTACTATTCCACTATTCCACACTGTGATTTTGTTCAGTCCTTGTATTAACACAATCTTTCACATGTCTAAAATGTCAATCCAATCACGTCCTTGGCATACCTGTATGAATGCAGTGTGTGAGTGAGTGGTTGGTGGTCAAGGGGCCGATGGCACAGATAGTCAGCCTCTGTCTACCTCAGGGCAGTTGTGGCTACAATTGTAGCTCACCACCAAGTATGGACTGAACGAATAATGACAACAGTCAACAAAGTGTAATTATGATTATTATTAAACCAAAATATTTGGCATCAAGACAATCACCTTTTTTATCATAAAGAAGTAAACTCATTGCTGTTTGGTCTAAATCTGCCCATTGCATGACCCACACACCATGTAACTGTGTGATCCACAAAGATCTGCGTTGTCTTCTAATGGCATGTCCTCATTTCTCTACTCGTGAATTTTTTTTCTCCCAAAATCAGTGGTTTACATCATGTTTTAAGGAATAAAGAAGAGGTTCTACCTTACGGCTGCATTTTATTTCTCGGGTGACAAGTATGCTTACAAAAGTAGTAAGATATATTTAAATGTTTTAAATTATAATAAAAACAAGTACAAATCTGCGGTCTTGTTTAGAGAAAGTGTTTTGTTTTTTAATTGTGTTATTTCTTTCAAATGTAAGAAATAACACAATTGAAAGATGATTATGTAACAGTCTCTAATGCAGAGAGAAATCGCAGTGGAAAATTAGAGGAAGCTTATGTAATCTCCAGGAGACTACAACACTTGATTTCACTTCAGTGAGTTTTACGTAGGCAAGGCAGGGCAAGGCAACTTTATTTATACCGCGCATTTCGTACACAAGGCAACTCAATGCGCCTACGTATCCTCTGTGCATCCCCTGTACAGCAAGTTACACAGTACAAGGTCCATGTGAAAAACTAAATTCAAATTTCACACTGTTCTAAACACCAAAAGGGTTACACAAAAAATATTAGAAGTTATTGATGCACAAAGTGACTCTCACAGCAGGTGCATTTTGTTAGGTTAAACACATACGATCATCAAAACTACAAATACCATGTTCAAAGCAATCAATCAAAGCAATTGATCTCACTGGTCTCTGTGATTTTACAAGGTTCCACTAGAGCTAATGGGGATCTGAGGGTGTACCGTCTCAGATAAACTGATTCTTGAAAACAGTGCAGGAACAGAGTCTGCCTCTACCGATGTTCACTCCACCTTCATGAGTTGGAGCAGTACAAACAGATAAGAGCAGTCGTACCCCTTTGGCTGGTGATCAATAACATGAAAAAACACAATGACGATGAATCACGTGTTTAACTGAGACATGACCAGAGCTATGCAGAGCTCAGGGAGGACTTCATGTAGCTGTGCTAGGACTCACGGTACAGTCGATACTGGCCAACGAGCTGCCAGGCTAATGGATATACATTCCCACTAATGTTATGTAACTGTGGAATCAAGAAGATAAAAAAGACAAATGGACCCTCACATGAGTTTCTATGTGATATAACACCCTGCACTTGTACCCTTGAGAAAAGTAACACATTTCTCTTAAAGGCTTCTGTTTTCATAACTAAAGACAAATAAATATGTCATATTTAAGCATTGACTACCATATACACAATAACAAATCATTTTGACAATTCCACAGTCTTCTGACATTAATTTTGGGAAACTTGAAAAAAGTGTAAAATGTGAAGTCCTCCCCATTCATAGCTTTGCTCTTTCCCAATCTATAAATACACAGTACATTCCCAACCAATCAGGACAGGAGTCTGGCAATCACTTTGCTCTCCTGCCTATTTTGTACATTTAACCACTGTTATTTTCAGCCTGAAGACAGTGGTGAAAAACTTAATTCACTATTGGAGGATCTTTCTGTTTGCAACTTTGGACCTTATGTGTGTTGCTCTCCAGTCTCTGCGAAGGAAGAGTGTGTTCAAATGTCTATCTCCACAATCCTGGTCTGTGTGCTGCTCACTCTGCACTGTCTTGAAGGTAAAACACCCAAAGAACACAGAGAAGGTGAGTCTCTTATTGTGATTCAAATGGACAAAAAATATAACTATTCTATTTCAGTATATCAAAAATAAGGCTATTGGTATAAATGTGGGTGTATTCAGACCATACGCTGATGACTCACCCTGTAGTTCAAACAAAGTGCTTACGTAATTATCACCAGGGCCTCTATTAAAGTCTGCTCTAAAACCGTTTCTCAATTCATTTTTTATTTAAAACAGCATAGAAAGAAAATTTTTAAATTTGCAAGAGTTTACAACTTTATTTCAACAATATGTTATATTTAACCCATTGTTTGTAAAGTCAGCTGTCATCCACTCTGAGCAAAGAAAGTAAAATGACACAATTGTAATAAAAACATTTAAAATATATAATCAGGGTTCACTATGAGACAGAGAAACATCACTTTTAGTTTGTAATAAGGCAGTACTTAGAAGAAGCACGGTTTCTTACAAATGTCACATACTTTGAAATGTATTTTATTGACTTAAATTGCGGGTTTTAATATCAACAAATAGAGAAAAGTAGGAAAGGGGCACAATTACTAAGAAAACATATTTATAATATTGCTTTGAGTTTTGGGAAATGTCAGTATGCAGAAAAAATAGGTGTTGTTTAAAGAAGCAATGTTTTATGTAAAGGTAGGAGCTTGCAATAATTTCAAACACAGTATACTATTTCAAATAATAAACATCTTTTCAGGTTTTAAAACAGTCCATCTGGATGCAACTACAATCACCTCTCACAGTAGAATTCTTACCCTTCGTGCACACGTCTGTATGTTCAGTGAGCGCTGTAACCCGGAGTTTGGTGCCGAGCTTCAGAGAGCCGTACGTCCCCAGAGCTGTGTTCAGGCTCTTTCTCCAAGGTGAGGACACCTGCACCCTGGAGCCGGCGCAGCTGCACACTCTGACCTCCTGTGGCTTCAACAGCAGTAATCCCCTCATCATCATCACTCACGGGTGGTCGGTAGGTCACCCCTCAACTCTTACACTTCACCGCGTCTGACCAGGGCATACAAAACACAGGCCTTAGCCAAAATGTACAACTGCAGCTGGCTCACATTCATGGGCAAATCATGCAATTTAGTCTAAAGATCAGAGGTTCCCAAACTTTTCTGGTCGCACCCCCAAAATACAATGGGAACACCCAAGGACCCCATCTTAAAAAGGAAATGGAATTTATAATCATTTACACCAAAAGCGTCACATTTATTTCAATACTTTATATAGATATTCGACCCCAATTATGTACATGTTGCTTTAAACAAAACAAAAATTACATTAAAGACACTATACCGGATTTTTGTTTTTTATTACAGACAAATGCTCTGTACAAAACATTTCTTAGGAAAAGAACCTTAGAATTTGAAACAAAATATAAAAGGTATAAAAACAAACTAACCAATATAATGCGAATATCTAAGAAAGAATACTACACAAACCAGCTTGAGAAAAATAAAAATAGTATGAGAGGCCTATGGAGTACATTAAATAGTGTTATAAGAAGGAACACCGGGAAAAACCCTGTTCCAGATTATATCACACATAATGGAAAAAAAGAAGCCAAACTGGGCAACATTGTAAATATGTTTAATGACTATTTTGTCAACATTGGGCCTGAAATGGCAAATCAAATTAATAATTTGGACAATGCAAATGTTCTAGAAAATGTATTGGAAAGCAGAGATTCATTGTGTGTGACTCCTACAGATACAAAAGAAATTATAGATTTAGTTAACCAATGTAAGAGCAAAAAATCTAGGGACTATAATGACATTGATATGACTCTTATCAAAAGGGTCATACATGAAATTGTAGTGCCCATAACTCATATCTGTAACCTATCTCTCCAGACTGGGAAATTCCCAAGTCAAATGAAAATAGCAAAAGTTGTGCCTATATTTAAAAATGGTGATAGTCATGAGGTGCCAAATTACAGACCTGTATCTATTCTACCTCAGTTCTCTAAAATCCTTGAAAAACGTTTCTCTAATCGTCTTGATAGGTTTATAGAACAATACAATTCACTCAATGAAAGTCAGTATGGTTTTAGGAAAAATAGACGAACTGCCCTAGCACTAACAGAAGTATTTGAGGATATAACCAACAGTATTGACCAAAAGCTATACTCTGTAGGAATATTTATAGACCTTAAAAAAGCGTTTGACACAATGAACCATCAAATACTACTGCAAAAAATGGAAAAATATGGCATTCGTGGAGTTGCACTGAACTGGGTCAAATCATACCTCTCAGACCAGAAACAGTATGTTCAACTGGAGGAATGCATGTCTGAAATGCAGAATATTACTTGCGGGGTGCCACAAGGATCGATTTTGGGTCCTATGTTGTTTTTATTATATATAAATGATCTCTGTTATACCTCTTCTAAACTGAAATTCATACTATTTGCTGACGATACAACGATTCTGTGTTCAGGAAAGGATTTACAGCTTCTTATGACGGAAATCTCAACAGAAATAAATAAGTTAAAACAATGGTTCGATAATAACAAACTGTCAATGAATATTAGGAAAACAAAAATGATGATTTTTGGGAAACGAATCAAAGATACTGAAGTAAAACTGAAAATCAACAATATGGAAATAGAGAGAGTTCACGAATGTAAATTTCTGGGTGTGATTTTAAGTCATAATGTAAGCTGGAAACCCCATATAACAAGCATACAATCAAAAATGGCAAAGAGTATATCGGTAATGTACAGAGCTAGATATCTGCTAAAATATAGAGCCTTACATATTATATATAGTTCTTTAATTCTCCCATATATCAGCTACTGTGCGGAGGTTTGGGGTAACACTTATAAAACTCATTTAGATCCACTTTTAAAACTTCAGAAAAAAGCCATAAGAATCGTTCATAACGTTGGTTTTAGGGACCATACAAATGAGTTGTTCTTAGCATCTCGTATAATGAAAATTGAAGACTTAATTAAATTTAAAACTCTTGTTGTATTATACAAAGCAAGTCGTGACCTTCTCCCTAGGAACACTCAGAAATTGTTCAGCAGTAAGGAACTTATAATTTAAGAGGAGAATTTGTGATGAGAAAACATTGTGTTCACACCACCCTCAAAAGTATGTGTATCTCCCAAGCAGGAATAACATTGTGGAATGACCTAAATAAAGAGACAAAACAGAGCAAAACACTAGTACACTTTAAAAAAACATGTAAAGACATTATCTTTAAAAATTATGCTAGTGAAGTATCATAATTACTATTATTTTCACAGACAGGCACACACTTGCGCTTTTTTGTTGTTGTTATGGGGTTTGCCCATATATGAGGATTGAGGTATTGTAGAGAGGGATGAAAAAAAAAAAAAGGTTTCACTAAAACCGAACATTTACACATGCATAAGTTCAATGCATTGAGTTTGCAAAAAATGTGTCGATTTCAGTCAAATGAAATTATGTTGCAATATAATTGCTATACATATTAAATACCATATTTATTTTTGTAAAACTGTAAATGATAAATCCTTTATTTATTTTGTACGACTGTAAATGATAAATCCTCTGTGATATTTTGTGTTACTTGAATGAGAGATAAGGGGTAGGTTTATTATAAGTTCTTTGAACTTCTTCCTACTCCTTTTGAGCACAATAGTCTTGTTTTGTTTTCTTCTGTAAAATGTTTTAAATAAGTTTCTGCTCAAATAAATAAATAAAATAAATAAATGACAATTGATACAAATGCTTTATATGCAAAGTGTTTTCCCTCTAATGTCTTGAGTTCGCAATATTCTAAACAAGGACAAATGAAATGTTGTTCCAATACCAGAAAAATATCAGGTATAGGGCTTTTAAATACAATGTAAAATTGTTGGGTTTTAAAATAAAAACTTCTTGGGACCTCAGCTTAGTGCTCAGGAGGGCCCAACTTCCTGAAAATATATTTCTACACAGACAAATTTTGCCTTTGATGAATTACATCTTTTTTTGCATTTAGGTTGATGGCATGATGGAGAGTTGGGTTCTGAGGTTGGCCACAACAATGAAAAATAATGTCAAAGATGTGAATGTGGTGATCACAGACTGGCTATTACAGGCTCACCAGCACTACCCCATAGCAGCTCAGAGCACGCGCACTATCGGGAAGGATATAGCTTATTTTCTTATATCTCTTAAGGTTAGACGGCAAATTCATGACATTTTGTTTGTGGCTGAACCCCAAACCTTCGTGGATTAACAATACTAACATTTCCAACAGAACTTTTACCAGTTTTCAGCCAAAAAGACTCATCTGATTGGCTATAGCCTCGGAGCGCACGTCTCAGGATTCGCTGGGAGTTATATGGATCCTACAGAAAAGATTGGAAGAATAACTGGTAACTACTGCAGACACTTAATAAATCACTTAATAATACAAACTGAATTAATATACGGTATTGAATCTGCCCAGGATTGGATCCAGCTGGACCTCTGTTCGAAGGCATGTCCCCCACAGACAGACTGTCTCCTGATGATGCCGAGTTTGTGGATGCTATTCACACTTTCACCCGCGAGCGAATGGGTCTCAGTGTGGGCATCAAACAAGCAGTGGCACATTTTGACTTTTATCCAAATGGAGGAGACTTCCAGCCTGGATGTGACCTGCACAACATCTACGAACACATCTCTGAATATGGCTTGCATGGTATGACAAGGATTATCTCGAACCTTTTGTTAATTAATGGGATGCACTACCTTTAAACTTGAAACACAAAAACAGGTATCACCAGAGCAAAAAAAGTCTAGAAATAAACAGCTATTTCTATAGGCATTACTCACACTGCATACTAGAGTAAAAACAATAGTATACCTACGATGAAAAATTCCTGTGCAACTGAGAGCTTACACAAACATCTAATTTCTCAGGTTTTCAGCAGACAGTGAAGTGTGCCCATGAGAGATCGGTCCATCTCTTCATAGACTCTGTGGTGAATAAGGAAAAGCAAAGCATGGCATACAGGTGCAGCGACAACAGTGCTTTTGATAAAGGGGTGTGCCTGGATTGTCGCAAGAACCGCTGCAATAAACTGGGCTATGACATCAAGAAGGTCCGCACCGGCTCCAGCAAGAAGCTCTACCTCAAGACACGCTCCAGGATGCCTTATAAACGTACGGCATTTACACAAACGACAACTTAATCATACTGTATCTTGGGTATTTCTAAGATCAAACCAAAGACTACAAGAACATGTGCCCTAAATTCAGCATGATGGTCCTTTCTCTGTTTGATATCCTTGTGATCTCTCCTTCTGTGCAGTCTTTCACTATCAGTTCAGGGTCCAGTTCATAAACCAGATTGACAAAATGGAGCCTTCACTTGTCATTTCTCTCACTGGAACCATAGAGGAGAGTGGAAACATCCCTATTACATTGTAAGTATTGTCTCAGAAAGCCTGGTTTATGCAGCATGTCAAACAAAACACAGCTGCGTTCTCATCTGTGTAATCACAGAGCGGGAAAACAACTGACCCATGTGGAACACGCAGAGCTGAAATAAACCATAAATATCAAAGACGGCGGAATTAATAATTTAGACGTGTGTAGCATAAAGGGAGGTGTCCCCATTAAGAATAAAAATAGAAATTGTACTAGAGAGAATTTTAATGTTGACCATAACAGATAACAGCCAGTCTTGTGTTTTTAAAGTCTAAAAACAAGCTGAATGTTTGTCTTACAAATTATACTTTTGTTACAAACATATAAATAGAGGCGACCTCCCTCTCTCCTTGTGCAGAGTTTGTTGCCTTTTCATGCGAACTGCATTTGCGGTTTATGTGTTCCACATTGTTTTTCTGGATACTTTTGTACATCTTTGTGTTTTTGTGGAGGTTTGGTGGATTTGTTTACTTTGAGAGTCTAAAATGGTCCTGAAGAAAGCAGCTTTTTAAAGGTAAACAAAATGCTAGCTTTTCAGCTAAACCCATTTGAGACCTACATATGTCTTCTTCTGAGACACTGACGAGGCACCAAGAGCTCCCACAGCTGCAGCACAGAGGAGGCGTCACAAGAGGATCTACAAGAAACAGCTGACCAGTGCAGGACACCACGCTCTGAAACGGGGACAAACCCAGGAGGCCATTTCAGGCCATTTCAGAGGATCAAAAGAGACAGAGGGCAGCCAGCCAGGTTTCTTCCGAGTGCTACAGTTCCCCCGACCTCCAAGGTCATGCGGGTCAGGTTGACACACAGTGGCAGCGCGGCTCAGGACTGACACCTGAAAACTATTTCATTGTACACTTGTACAATGACAATAAAACACTTACTTACTTACTTACTTAAAGGTAACCCTATAGTTGAAATAAACTGCTTTAAGCATATATAAAAGAAAAAATTCCATTGCCTCTAAAAATGTATACAATTATTCAAATAAGTATTGTCTGTGCCACCATAGACTCAGCTGCAGTTCTTAAATTAAATATTATTTATGTTTTAGTTCTCTTTTGGGAAGGGGCTGTTACGACCTAGTTTAAACCTGATACGGCTCAAGTTTTGACTTGGTATAGTTAGTTGTGATACAGACTTGGTTTAAATCTGATGGTCTGGTATGTTGCAGTGCTGAAGACATTTCTGGAAACAAGACATTCACCTTTCTCATCACTCTGGACAAAGACTTGGGTGTTCTGATGCTGCTGAGAATGAACTGGGAGGGCCCCACACTCTGGAAGAACATGTGGAATCAAATGCAGACCAGAATGCCCTGGGGCGGCCAGGGAAACAAACCCATACTCACACTGGGGAGGATTAGTGTCAAAGCAGGAGAAACACAAGACAGGTACATGTTTTACATGAGTATAAGTAAAAGGAAGCTAAAATAACAATAAATCTAGTCTAAAAAATTATAAATTAGGCAAATTGTTTTAATCAGGATTTAGCGTCATAGTTGTTGCATGCAGGCAGGGCTTAACAATAACCTTTTGCTGACTGGCCACAGTGGCATACTTTCTATTATTATTATTTTATTTATTTATTTTACCAATATTACTACCAACTACAGTTTTTGTAGGCCACAATTTAGGTGCTTGCTTACTTTAATCAAAATATATCATATTTTATGTAAACTGGATTAGTCTATAAAATACAACAAAAACATATTGAGTCTAGTTTGCTTACATTTTTGCTAACACAATTATATTTAAGATTTTGCTAAAGGTTGTACCCAGCTTTCTTCGGTTTGGCAATTTTTGTGATACTTATAGTTTCACTTCCTTATTGGACACCGACAGGAAGTGACATAGATGAAGGCAAACAATTTTAAACTATTGCCGTGCCAACCATGTTATGTTAAATGAGTTAGTCAAACTGCTATGGAAAATACCTTTAACTATGTCACTTCCTGTCCTTAAAATAACTTTTCTGCCCAACATTTCTTCATTAAAATTGCTGCTTCACATAATTATACAACTGATGAACTTGCAACTGATATTATCCTTCTAATTGCATATGACAGGTTGTAATGCTTTTCAAAAGCATTACAACCTGTCATATGCAATTAAAATTTCCTGTTGTAGCCTATATATTGAAAAAGTAAAATACATTTTATCTGGATTATGTTGCCAGTAGCTACATGTTGCTAGCCAAACAGAAATCTACCACTGTTTGGCCGAAACCAGGGGCGGACTGGGACAATAATTCTGCCCAGGCATTTTTGGTTTGGACCAGCCCACCCATAGCACGCAACCCCCCACCGGACAGCCGGCCGATGGATGATCAATCCAAGGCACGGGCTGTGCAGAAAATAAAAAAATGAACCGTCCCACCGGTCAAATGCCCGGTAAAATATAAACCCAGTCCGCGGCTAGCCGAAACCATGGACAAAACATGTCCATCGATAACGTCATACATAATGAACAATGACCGCCCTCTAGTGGATTGTCAATTTTAGTCACTTAACCCCCTACACATTATATATACCTACTACCTTTATTTTCTTCCAGGACTACTTTTTGTGCCTTGAACGACGACGGGCAGCACTTGGAAGTATCGCAGGTCAAGGTGTTTGTCCGCTGCAAAGAGGACACCGTCAAAACGCGCAGGAAAAAGCAGAACGTGATGTGATTGGTCGGGTCTGGCTGTTTGATGCGCTATGAACGTGTGTAAAAAGAAAACTATACTATTGTTTTGCAAGTAATGTGTTAAATTGTATTATATTTTTACTCTTGGAAATTTACTGGAACTGTTTGATTGGGTGTTTCATAATAGACCTTTGTTTGTAAACATTCCGGGCTTAGCTGGAGGCAGGAAGCTAGATTCCTATCTATTTCCATTGTAGCTGTTGTCATAGTAACAATAAACAAATGTCTAACTGTTGTTGGAAATATCCATGGATCTATTATGGAAATATCAGATAAACCTTATTTTATCAACAGAAATGTCATTCCTCTTGTTCTTGCACCTTAAGCCACAACAGGACCACATTTTTTAGTTGTGGTTTTACACTTAAAATCGCTAGTTTTAGTTTAATCTTATTTCTTTTGATCACTTCCTGCCTCCAGCTGATGTCACTGTTGATGTAAGCAGTTAAAGGGTCTATTGTGCCTTTAAAAATAATGCTTGCTTAATAGTGATTGGTCTGAACAGTGAAAATATTGAGCCTTTCTAAATAAAGACAAAAACATGCATGCCCTCAAGCTTATGGTTACTAATGTATAAATATATAATATATGTATGAATATATCTGGTGGGTGTTTTGATACAATCTGCTTTCATGCATTTCATTTTTTTTCCTTGGGTGTTAATTATTGCACAAACAAACAGCAACAGTAGGATAACACCTGTGTACTTTAGATGAATTTTGGTTTATTAAGTCATTCAAGTAGTTCAAAATACATTTGTCTTGCAATTTGAAGGAATTTTAATAAAAGCAATCAACGAAAACAAATGTACATAAAAACAACATGTAAACAATGCAATAAGACAGCAGTGATTAGACCCAAGCCGTTTAGGAAGTGTATTAACTTTTGTTAAACCTCAGTGCAATTTTGAAAGGATAGAACCAACTCTAAAAAGCGAGAATGACCCATGTAACGCATCATCAGAGAAAACAATTTTGGAAAACGTCTCATTCATTGAAAACCTTGCAATAAACCATTATTTATTTTTAAAGCCCACCCTTGATTAATATAACAAGTAGCACCAGGACAAACTGAAAGATAGGTAGAAACCGTTGTACGAAAAGACAACTTAAATACAAAGGGAAAAGAAAAGAGTACAATCTATCGCCGAGGCTCAACTACACACTGCTTAACTGTCTGCATAGAATACAAATGTGCATAGAAAAAGCTGCACATGCCCCCTGGCTTCAACCTAAAAGCGCTTTCAGAGACAACAAATCCAGGCTACGTGGACACCTGTGACTATAACAATTATGACAGACCTCAACAATTGTAGGTTGTCACATTCAGTGGTTCAAAAAAAGTGTACATTTCCAGTCACACTGCTTTTTATAGGCACGTGTAAAACAGTAACAGTGTAGTATGGAGCATTCAGACAGTCCAGCACAAAAATCCAGTGTTTGATGGCTACTAGCTTATTGTGAAGATAATTATAGTACATTATTAGAATGAAGCACATATCGAAAGTTCAAGAACTGCAAATAAAGCAATAGGACCCACTCAAATCAACAAACTAAAATTAGTTAAAAGGTATTTCCTACTTTTACGGTCAGTGGTCTGAAAGAGTTTTGCAATGAAAACTAATTTAGATCCACTTTCAATAATTCTCATCCCACTAAAATATAAAACATTGTAAAAGTTCATTTGTTAAAAGCCAAACTCTTCACTGCAAAACAGAGCCGTTTTCACTCTTAAGTTGCCTTTGCACGTCAACATGCGCATGTAATATACCCTTTGTCCAGTTCAACAAGTCATGTCTGAACGGAGAACCTGAATTATACATGCAGGTCCTGCATGTATAATCTGTTTGCACACTCAATCGCAGGTGATTTCTTTATCCTGAAAAAGAGAAAATTCTACATAGAAAAGTTATTTTAAAATTTAAAGAAAAAAAATAAAAAATAGGTTGGCAAGAAGTCATCTTCCAGTATGGGTTTTAATGGGGTTTCTAAACTGCAGGACATCTAACCCACATTGGTTCTGATGATGGAAGCACAAAACTTACCATAAGTGCAAGTTAGAAAGGCAAATGTGAATTAAAAACAAAATCCCCCCTTCATTCTCTTTCAATTGATAAAACTAATTTGTGGAAGAACGTTAGGACCACAAAGCAAAGATCGGCATACGCGTCTCCGCACTCCTATAAAAGTGTCTTTTCTGTAGCAGAGTGACGTGCTGTTCAGACTCAAGGAGCAAGCATGCTTATTTGACCCAAAAACAGTCTTGTCCATAAAAGGTCTTTGAATTTTAACAACACTCTTTGGAGAGAGGTGCTCTCATTGTAGGCACATGGAAGATTCAAGGCAATGAGCAGAGGAGCCCCTCAGGGTCTCATCTGTCCCATTTGATAGTTCTCTCTGTATTGGCGATGGCGCTGGCCTGGTGCAGCCTGCTGCTGTTGCCGTTTTCTCCCAAGTGTACCTACAACAGCAGGAGCATGAGCAAGTACTGTACATATATACATACAGTATGCACAGAGACAGTAGAACAGTGGGTCTGATCAACATACATACCCGGCAATGGCTTTGGTGGCGGCAACTTGGGATTACTGCTGGGCGTGTGCACACTGCATATTTTAATGAAGCCAGCCATAAGCATTATGAGAGCAATGCCCATTAATAGCACAGCCCACCAGTGATCCTACAGAACACAACATGTAAAAGGTTTCTTTGAAGAAGTATTTAGGAGAGTTGCACTGCTGACTTAAACTCTTTGGTAAAGTATGTAACTCACCACAATCCACTCTGCAATACCCTCATAGAGTTCTGCATTGAAGATTGCTTTCTTTAGCCTTGCCAAAGGTCCGTCTGCATCAACTAGACGGCATCTCATGAACACATCACAATATCCTTTGTAGTCATTGCAGGGTGAGCCAGGTTGCAGCGTTCTGACAGTTTTGTTGAAAAACATGGTCCATTTGTCTGAGCCTGTACTTGCACAGGTGCTGGGGGAACCTGGGCACAAGGAAATACAGGGAATCCAATATAAAACATACGTTTGACTAAATTCCAAGTGTTGAAATATAGCAGAACTATTTTGTTAATGTTACTTTTGTGGTCCCTTACTTTTCTGCATGCAGCAAACATGGCATAGTTCAGAAGCTTCGTCCTTGCCCTCCTGGATGGCGCAAGTGCACATCTCCAGATTATACTTTTCACAAATGGAGCCTGAACAAACCTGGTTCAAGTAAAGCAAAGCTGTATTGGTACCGTTTAGCCCACAAGCTGTAACCTCTGCATGAAAATGTGGAATAACCAGTTCTCACTCCATTGAGGCAGACTTGTGTATCTGAATTGCACGAAGTATTGTTGGCCTTAGGCTCTGATGCAGGACACTGAGCTGTGGCTCCATTGCACATTCCCTCTCGGGCACACTCAGAATCCTGTCGACAATTGGCACTGGAATCCTTGAATGAACATTGATTTGTGCAACAAGGGCCTTGACTGGGACTTAAAAATATGATGATTAGCCATATTAAAAAAACGATAATAATAATCTCTGGAATTTAATCTATACAATTTTAAAAATTACCTGCAGAGCTTTCCTGGTTGCAATTTGCAGCGTTTGCCCTCTTCCTCATTTGCACTATAGCAGCAAGCGTCTTTACACTGATCACTGTAACCACAATCACATTCTTCTCCAGCCTCCACTAGTCCATTGCCACAGATTGGCTGACCAGAAACTGTAAGAAACAAAACAATATAGATATTTTATATTAAAGCCACATGTCAATGAACATTTGCCTTCTGAACATTGATTATGTGCATTTACCAACAAAACAGGAGTCCTTCTTTTTATTCAGAACTGCACTGACATTGCGGATGCTGCAGATGGAGAACTTGTTGTTATTGAGTTTGTCCCCAGATGTGGCTCTGGCATACATGATGTAGTTGCCTCGCTCCTTTAGTCCCTGCTGTGTAGATTCTCCAGGGGTGCATTCAATTCCTGAGTCGTGCTGGAAAATATTTACATACGGGACTACTGTGTTAAATGTAAGACGGAACAAACAGCAGGTACAGAGTACTTACGGGTGATCCAAAGTTGTGGCCGACTTCATGAGCAAATGTGATGTGTGACACTTTGGGAGGGACATGGGAAGCGTAGTTCTGCACAGTGATAATACCAGTGTTCAGAGATTTCCTTTTTCCATCAGAGTACAGCTTGCTTTTTTCACAAATACCCCCTGAACTTCCTAGGGAAAAAAACCCAACAACAGTGGTACTTTAAGATATTCAATACAAAGAACGCAAAGGATAGCAAACATGCATGAAGGTGAATATTGGCCTGTAATGGTGTTTGCCATATAAAAGTTTAAATAAGATTTTTACACCCAAACGGTCTGCTTTTTGACTAAAGTATATTGCTGTGACCTACAAACTAAACAGGGTCATTACAAAGACAATGTCCAGATCTAGAAACTTGAGACACATTGTCCTACAGCAATGGCAGCTCACTATGTTGTATTTGGATTGACTAAACATCATAGGTCTAAACCAAAATCATAACTAATCTAGGTGTAAACAACCAGGACATGCCCAAACTATAAACTAAAGGTTAACAAAAACTGAACAAATTTGTCCCCTCTCTCACAATCTGAATTGACGTTTTTAGTGGAACATTAATATGCCAGACTACAGACATACTCGTTTAGATATGTCTGTAGTCTATACAGACGTATATGTGGCAATACCGCCTTTGCTCTGCCCGATCCCGTCAGACCTCGGAAGCTAAGCAGGGAAGGGCCTGGCAGGACTTGGATGGCAGACTGTTTGGGAACACCAGGAAGCCTGGCAAATGTAGTGTGTGTGTGAGGGGTTGGTGGCTGATGTGCGCAGACTGGTTCCCTCGCTTATCATCACAGAGTATGGAGTGAATAAATAATGCACCAAATTGTAGAGCGTCTTTGAGCGTCTGGAAAAGCGCTATACAAGACTAATGCATTATTACTATTATTATTATTATTATTATTATTATTATTATTATTATTATTATTATTATTATTATTATTATTATTATGCATTTTGATAATTCATTGCAAAAGGATATTAAGACAATTCCTTTAAATTGCATACAGTATCACAATATGCAGTAATATTCATAATCAGATGTTCAGATGTGAAAACAAAACTGTAGTCATGATAGTTTTTGACCATGTCACCATCTGTGACATAGTCCAAAGCAAAACTATTTGCGACAAAGTCCCAAAAAACAAAAACCCTGTACAAAAACCTCCCAAATTGTACTAACCTGAAGGGGCTCCAACCCATGCCAGACCAAGCACTCCATCATCAAAGTCCCTGTCAGTGAAGACGTATGCCAAACAGTAGTCATCATGGTTCTGCTCCGAGTTAAGCTCCAAAAACTTCTCCACGCCAATGTTAGCGAAGCGAAAAGGATTGGTTTTGTCTTTTTCATCATCAGTTGTATTTATCTGAAATACACAGAGAAAAAACATCCATTACTACATAGTAGATAAATACCGTGCAGGGGTTTAGGAAAGTTTGATGGCAAAGTCAAGCACCACTATGTAACACAATGGCATATAAACCTAACAGGGTTTGGAGGTCCTCAGTCAGAAAATGTTTGAAGGAAGTGAAAATATTCCAATGTATTTGGAGTATTTTAACAGCTGCTTTGATTTCTGTTGGCTGCAATCATATTTCATAAAATCATCTCGGAGGCCAGAGGAAATATGTAAAAGGGCCTGATTTGTCCCCAGGTTGCTTACCCCTGCCATACAGTATGCAATTAGTTTATACACCAAGGTTTAGAAACAGTCAGTAACTATCTAAACATTTTAATAGCTGAGAGATTACCATACCCCACACTGTTTTTATAGCACTGACAACAAACTTGCGCAATTGTTCGGAAGAAGCTCAGTGCTGACATTATACTAACCCTAATCCTTTTAACCATGAACGCGATGTTTCTAATTCCCATGAAGTCTGTGGCCTGGTAAATCGAATCAATAGCTTTGACATGGCCGGAGATCTGTAGGGGAAACAAAAACACACAATAATTTAATATTTCTTGCCTGTATCTATAGCAGAGGTGAGTAGTACAGAGTTACATTCATCCAAGTACATGAGCAACTATGTGAGTAAGTAATTGTACTTTTACCACATTGCACTTTTTACTTCTACTTATTATAATGAATTATCTGTACTCTTACTCTGGTAAAAAGGAGTTAGTTACTCATTCCACAGTGAGTACATCCAAGTGTCAAAAGCTTAATGTTGACACAAAATAAATATACTTTGTAATTTAAAAAATATATATTTTTCTGCATTTTCTTTGGAAATACTAGGATTTTTACATAATTTCATGTTTTGTTTTATATCATCAGTCACTAATGAAATGTAAATCAGACTTTTACGATCAATTACTCAGTATTTAAGTAGCATTTTCCCAGGTACTTTTTTACTCTTACTCTTACTTAGTAATTATTTTAGTCACTTTTAACTCTTAAAATTATTTCAAAGTAAAGTTACTCTTACTTGGGTAAATATTACTCTACCCACCTCTGATCTATTGTAATGATCTACACAGTAGTATGCACATATATGTATAACCTGAGCAATGACAGCTTCTCTTGAGCCATAGTATTTGAAGAATAAGTGGTCAGTTTGGATGAAGAGCTGACAGGTGTTCTTGTCTAGACCTGTTGCCCTCTTTGTCCTTAAAATAATAGGGCCGCTCGCTGCTTCAGAGTTCTCGTGAGTCCTTGGCGAGTTCTTGTTCTGCCAAAAACATGGGAGAAAAGTAAATTAAAGTTATTAAGAAGTTGTTAACATCGATTCTCTTACAACTTATGTCTCCTTTTGCGTGGACTCTATAAATACCACAAAGAACGATGAAAAGATACATTAAAAAAACCTATGACTAACGAAAAGGAAGAATACTGCTTTCAAGCGAGGCGACAAGGTAGGAGTTAAGGCGGCACAGACCAAACTGAATCAACAGATGAGAGCAGCTCATGTTCATCATAAGGAATGCCAATTATCCACTTTCAACTCTAAAATGCTCTGGGATGCTATAAGAGGCATGACTAATATGGACATTGTGGCACATAATGAACCTGCAAGAGCCAATAAACTGAACCAATTCTTTCTGAGATTTGAATGTGATACATACAGTTGTTCTCAAACGTTTTACATGCCCTGGCAAAATTTTAGATTTGTTGACTATATTAAAGAATATTAAAGATGACACAAAAACTTTTTTTTTCACTCATAGTGAAAATCATAATGAAATAAAGTACCAAAAATGACCCTGATCAAGAGGAATGGGCCACTTTATCATTAGATTATATACAGAACCTTCTCCACAACTACCACAAAAGGCTCCAAGCGGTCATTGATGCTCAAGGGGGCAATACACAGGGGGTATGTAAACTTTGGATCAAGGTCATTTTTTCCCCACCACAAATGGCTTCATACAACCACTAACTATGAGTGGGAAAAAGACGGTGTGTTATCTTTCATATTCTTTGAAAAATTGTCAAACATTTTTTTTTTATTCTGCCAAAGTACGCAAACTTTTGAGCGCAACTGTACATGAAATGCTGTGAGGTTTTGCAAAATGTAATTTGTAACATGTACAGTGGAGATAAAATCCTAATTGATCAGGCAGCTATGAAAGGTGTCTTTAAAAAGGTTGCAAACTAAGAAAGCAAAAAGGGACAGACAATGTCTAATTTTCTTTTTAAACATTTGATGAAGAACTTGCACTAGCCCGGCGAATGATACACATACAGTCCCAAGAATTCGGAAGAAATTGGTCATTCTGCCAAATCCCCCAAAAAGTGTGCCCAAAAAAAGGTTAAGGATAAAGAAGTCCCTTGAGAGCCCTTTAATAGCCGAGCTACAGGTAGAGCCTTTTTTTGGGATCAAATCCAATTTGCATACAGGAGCTAAGTAACAAGGCACTTGGTCTATGTACTCGCCTTGTCATGCATCTACTCTACCCAGTACACGCTTGTGGGGGAACCGCCCACAACAACAGCGGTGGTGTAGTGTAGTGGAAACACAAGTGTGTACTGAGTAGAATAGATACATGACAAGGCGAGTACATAGACTGAGGCGTGTGGGACACAAGTGCGTTATGTGGAAAGGCGCCTATACAGTAGTGAGTGACAGTCTACTTAACTTGACCTACAAATCATTTATGGCTCCTGCAGCTATTCTTTCTTATCCAACTGCCCCCAACAAGTAAGGCTCCACTCAAATCTTTCGCATGCTGCACTGAGTAGCACTGGCGCCGTTTTTCTTCTGCATATGGCCTTCGTAAGTTTAGCATTTCTGTTCACTTTGTTTACAGATGATTGTGTGAGTTCAAGAAAGTATGTTTTGGATGATTCCATGTCCCTTGGCTGGTGTTGATATCTTCAAGTGTTCAACTTAAAAAACTATCCAGCTGGTGCAATGAGCATCATTTACAGATAAATACTGAAAAAAAACTGTCGAGATAGTTATTGACCCGGGATTTATGGGAGACCGCAGTAGAAAACTCAAACAAGCCCGTGCAATCAATTTGTTTATCTGCGGTCACGTGTTGGTCGCCTGAAGCATTACTCACGGGACGCAGAAGTCCTCTCAATAACAATCTACGGATGGCGCATTGGAAATTCCTACCCCTGTCAAACTCAAACAGTTTGGAGTTGGAGAGTAGCCAGACGATGATGTTTTTACTTTATAGTGATTGTGTACGTGTAACTTTGAGCAACTGCCCTGTTCCAAAACACATTTCTCCACTAGGAGACTAATAAATGAAACTAAGATATGATATGGAGAGCTAGATAGATGAAGCAATCACTTAACATCAGCAGAGCGGCTAAAGGTGAAGGAAATGGCAGATAAATGGAAGGTTCTTATGCATACAAATACGGTTTCATGAAGGCAGTGTCTGATTAGTGAGCCCCATCCTCTGTGTTTTGTTATGTCATTTTAGGAGAAGGTTTTTTTTGTACATACTTCGAGAGGCATCTCCACGGCAGATGCCTGATACTTCTTCATCCTCTCGAACACGGAGTGGTCTGCACAACCGCCCTCTGAGCCATACTTATGTGGATAATCTGTCAGAAAGGCCAATAGATAAAATAGGTTGTATAAAGCACAAGTAGAGTTTCTAAAACTTTAACCAGATATTAATTCTGACAAACACAATAAAAAGCCCTTTTAGATACATGTTATTTGTTTCATAGGGTTTGTGTTCAACCCAAGAGCAGATTGGAGTGGAGCCTACATACTGTATTAAAGTATTGTTTTCTATGAAAAAACTTTATTGAATCATGGACAAGTCTTTGTTACAAGGTTCATAACATGGCATGATTCAATACATTTATATACATTTTATTTATTTTTCACCTTAAAAAAGAAGCATTTCGAACGTTTACCTCCTAGCTACAGCAAGCCTTTACATTTATCAAATCAAATGGTCAAAGTGACCCTCTGAAGCACAGGTGCTTCAGAGCAGGTGTCCGTATACGGACGATTTCTGTAAATAGCCCTGCACATCAGTAATCTCACACCAACATCAACTGAAGCAACACTAAAGGAAGTAAAGCCATGAATACACTTTCCAATGGTTCTCAAACTGTGGTAGTAGTTATCTGCAAATTTGAGACATTATTCATTTTAATTATAATTGAATGTATGCTTTAGAGATGGTTTACACCCAGTTTACAATCATTAGGCTCTCATTTTCATTGCGCACAGAATGGTATATATTTTTGGCATACTTTGATTATACGCTGGAGGGCGTGTGGCCGTTACCAGGCTGTGTGTACTGCTCCAATGCTGCTGTACGCACGAGCAGCTGGTGATAAAAGCGGCAACTCAAAAACAGCGTCATTTGAATGAAATGCCCCAAAATATTCATGTATCAGGAGGCCTAACCCAAGGCATTTACATGGTGATGGGTGAGTGAAGCTTTCTGGCATAAAGCCTCAAAGATTCAAAGCCTCTGAGCTGCTTCATTCTGTTTGAACACTGACATCTTGTGAACAAACTTTATATTTAGACTTTGCATAAACATGAGTGAAGCACAACACAATCACATCCACGTGTGCAATAGAAGTTTCAAACAGGCGTGTGGCATTTTCATTATTTGCACAAACAGTCTGATGTTGATGTTTGAATGATCAGACCAATCATAGGCCAACAAATAAGAGTACATTTGTAATGTGGGCCTGTGCTACATAGAGCTCCAGTGGGCGGGGCCGACTCAGTCATCTGCCGCTCTGCTGCTCTGGGGCAGGAAATCAATGCACGATTATTTCAGCCAGAGCCAATTTAATCAACTGTTTGTTATAGATAGAGCTCTCTGCGCTTCCCACAGCCAGGCACAGAAAACGGGGTAATGCTGCATATTTACTTGTCACTCATATTTACCTCGCCAAAGTAAGGACCAGAAAACAACTGTGGCAGCTCATAGCTGATAAATAAATAAATGAGAGCTATAAAGGTTCATTTCAGACCAAGTATAGCCCTGATTTGATGTGGACCCCGGCTTGGTGGTACTTGGGAGGACAAATATTTCATGGAGGTGGTTTCTTGCCATGGTTTAAAAAAAAAAAAAACACTGCTCTGATCCATTGATTCCAAAAATCAAAACCGTTAAAAGTAACAATCATGTTCTATCTGGAGATTTGTACAGGTAATGGTGATGCCAAACAATATTGTTTCACTGTTGAGGGTGATAATTACACTCACCAATGTCATCCTCGTGATAGATGATGGAGTGGAAGTTTACATTGGCATTCTTTAGGTAGCGCTCCGATGGTTCAACATAATATGTTCCTTGGTGAGTTTTAATAAAGCCTTCAAATCGTCCATTTACCAAAGATCCATGGGTTAATGTATCTTTTTCGCCTACAACACATAACCAAAAAGTAAGCAGAAGCACACAAATGGCCTTCTCTCAAAGAAACCGAATTTAGTGATGGAGCGGTTACTAGCTATTATTAACAGCTATTTGTGGTGAGGCAGAGAAACTTACCATGTATATGTCCACTGTAGATGTGGGAGGTATCGACTGGCACCTCAACTCCAGATATCTCAACTTTAAGATCTGGAGAAAATACAGTTGTATCCCTTTTCATCCTCAGGTTAAATTGCCTAACAAAACAAACACAAAATACAACATCCAGTAACTCTAAATTTTACAAATTATTAATATTTGTGTTGGATCATAAATTATTTTCATAGTACTTTACTTCACTCATTGCAATTGTTTGCAAGTATGGTATGTTATAATCAGCCTCTATGACTCTCGCATCACATGAGGACGCTTTTGTGAAAGAAAAAGAATTTGAGGCATCACATGGTGTAGTATTTGGAGTGAGAACTCCCACATGACTCTTTACCAACGACACAAACACACGAGTTAAACGGCCACAACGGCTTTAAAGAAGGTAATTGGTTCTGTAAACACTCTGAGGTGAGGATCATATTTTTCATCATCGTGGACGCTTCACTCGGCTCTCGTAATTAAAGTTAATGCGGAGGAGTGCGTAATAGAGATCTATTATGTTGCTGTATGGATGTGACTACTTGTTTTGTCCAGTCGACATCAAGCCGAGTGGCTGAGAAAGGTCTCACCGCTTACACATGAAACTACCTCCAGAGTTTTCAGTGGAGCCTGGTGGCAAAATGCGAGTTTCAGTGTAAAAGATATGTGCATCTGATACTAACGTAAAGCTGTTTCGTAGTAGATTGGACAGCAGATTTTAGATGCAAATGGTGGAACGGACACTGGCAAAAGCTGGTTTAAATTCATCCATCCTGACCACCACAGATCATCTGCACTTTCAGCACCGCCCCTTTGGTGGTCATACAGTATACATACAACCGCAGTTACTTTCATTCTCTTTTTCAACTGTCTTGACCGCCGTCCTCAAGGCAGTGCTGAAAGTATAGGGAATCTCTGGCAGGCATCTGGGACTCGTAGAGCTGAAGATACAAACTTAACATTCATTCAGGTAATTTTACAATATCGGCTATCGGTCGATAGAGTATCTCTGGACCCGAAAGTGATAGACTTGCTGTTTTTTGTGTTCGACATTGTGTTGAAAATCGGTCACAAGTTTGTACACCTATTTGGTATATTTTATGTTTAATTTCGGAATCATGAGATAGAGACTTACCATACTTTTTTTCATTTTGGAATCTACATATTTTTGTCTTTCAAACTCCATCTGAAGTACCGACTAAACATGAATGTCCAGAATAAATGCCCCTCACGCAGCACCCCTTGCTGTCACAGTTCAACACTGACATATTTTACAGTGGAGCATCATATACGGGATAGACAAGATCTTTTAAATAATTTGGCCTAAAATATCAGCGGTGGATATCGGCATCTATTAGATATATTATTCTATACATTTCTATGATTAAAACCTTTACTATAAAGAAAAATTTACCTATAGACCATTTGAGAGATAAAAAAAAAACACATCAAATTAAATTACTTCACATATCGGCCCATATATTAGCTAATTGTTTGCTCAAACTACATGTCATCTTATGCTGCATCAGTAGTGTATGCAAAACTCATGCTGTCACCACAAACACAGCCTGCTGGGGTTTGACACAGTTTCTATGTTTACATTGAGGTCTAGAAAATTGTATTGGTGCTATACTACAATACAACACTTCTTATTTAACCTCAAATCTTAGTAATTGCAGATAAATATTAGCTATGATATATACTGTAGGCCAGTGGTCCCCAACCACTGGGCTGGGGCCCGGTACCGGGAGTGTGAATAACTTACGGATGAACTGTATATCTGCCCAGATATCTTAATATCTAAAAATTCTATGTTTTAAAAAATTCACAGGTCGGACTCAATGCATTTCTAGCAGCATCTAGAAAATTATTTTGATATGTATGAAGAATAGACAAATTCTATCAGCAAACGAGGGATATCGGTTTGTGCGCTATGTTAATAAATAAAAAAATAAAAAATAAATAATAAAAAATAGCGACTGAGCATCGACACAGGAAGTCAAACACAGGAAGCTGGTTCTGCAACACAGCCTCTTGAGGTTAGGGTGTGAACATTCTCCATTTCCTAAAATGACGCCCCTGGATAACACACATCTAATTAAAATCACATTAACAATTGGGATGTGCGTGTGTAATGATGATGATAATAAATATAATAATAATAATAACTGGAATTATAATGAAAAATAAACATAGAAGAGGAGGAATCAGCGATGAAGAAACAATACTACAGTAAAGACACATTTCCCAAATTTACAGCGCAGGAAACACCGACATGATCCTAGGAACTCTAAATGTTTTGACACTGACCGTCCGTGAGCGTGGAAGTCCAGCTGGAGGATGCGATCTTGCATTGACACTGCCCGTTTGGCTCTTTGGTGATTGTTATGAAGAGACGCTGTGTCGTATGATAAACCCTCATAATGGCGAATGTAGCTGTTCAAAGGTTTGCGCAAATGCCCTAAAAAAGACAGTGAAAACATTGAATCAAACACAAACATTGAGATAAAAAGACAACACAGTTCTAAAAAGGGGTATTTGAGATATTCTAATATGTTGTTTTGGGTAAAAACTGGTTGTAAAGATTAATTAATATTTTATGAAGAGTCATTTAACAGTATAAGAACATTAGCATAAATTATTTCAAATACATTATGACATTTTATTCACACATCTTTATCATCCTGTAATTCTAGTTCTTAAAAACAATGTATAGAGACGCTGTTAGTGAATTGCATTGAGCAGAAATGACTCCAGAGTAAATCCTACTACATTGTGCCAGCCCCATTCTCTTTTGTTCACTGAACAAAGAACAAATGTGTCTGAATTAAAACACAAGTTTGGGGCACATGATCCAAATCAGGTGACTGGAGCTCACCCCAACAAAACAGCCCAGTTTAGCCCGAGCTTCAGGGCAGGGGTGTAGCACAAAATTCTAGGCTGCCTCGGGTTAAAAACACAAATGCAGTGTTTGTTTGCTTGAGTATTAACATAAATGCAATAAACACCTAAAAGGTATTTGGTTACATATTTTGACTCATACATTTAGGAGGTGGCTCACCTATAGAGGGTATGCATATAGCAGAAACAAAAGGCTGAGGGTTCTGTTTAGAATGAGAAGAACACATGTACATAACCACTATTGCTAAACTGCTTTAGGTGGGGGTTAAAATCCCACAGTGGGAGGCTGTACCAGGCAAGTAGCAACCTGTCCATGAATGCAGGGAGAAAGATCTAGAAAAGTCTTTGCTCTGAATACAGTTGAAATGAAAGAAAACATAGCAAAGGAAATCACTCCAGACAGATAACTAGCCTTCCAAATGCCAGACTTCTCACAACAAAGTAGTATACAATTGATTCATCACTAATAATGGCTACAGTGCTTACCTACAAAAAGTTTTGTTGGACAAACCAATCACCACAAGGAGCTGACATTATAGTAACATGCAATATTCAAGAATGAGTGAACTCCAATAAAGGCTACAAAGGTTTTCCTTTTCCCCACCCAGCCATCAGAATGCCATGCTCCATATGGTTATATAGTAAATAGGATGCAGACATTCTCATATTGAAGTTTGATCATCATTCATTTCAGCACTTGTTTAAGGCTTGTTGAAATGAAATTATTTGTAGTGTATGTGATCATTGTTCTTCCAGGTCTGTGTACTTGTGGGTAATTGGATTTTCTTTATAAAAATGAATGTTGAAAAATAAATCATAATTAAATTGTGGTTTGAAAAAAATGTTGTTGGTTTTCTGTTTTTGTCACAGTAGTTTGTGCCACAGAGAACCCTTAAAACTTTGAATCTAATTCTACTATGCCTAATAACTAATAGTGTTGCGTGTTCTGCAATGTAGATAATACAGTCCAGACGGGAAAATGAGAGACAAAAGTTTGCTATGGCCTAGTATTTACAAAAGGTGAGATTTCTTTTTATTTACTAATCAAATCGCCATTCACCTTATTCCGGAAGTCCCTGTGGGTGCCGCCATGAATTGATGATTAGCCGGCGCAGTGCTTTTAAATTCTCATTAGAATTTTTTGAAAAGTCAAAGCTAAAAATCAATGGGATTTTTTATGTCCAGACTCAGGCACGTGACCAGAAGTGGGTGGGACTGTTGAGCTCTCTTGAGGTTTTTTTTCTTTTCGGTATCAGTATCAAACTCAAGTTTGAAATTTTAGTATCTAGACACCACTAGTCCAGGAGCGTTGTAGAGGCCGCCGGGATGGAAAGTAAAGGGGCTATGCAACAACCACCCATACAGCCCATGGGTCACTGACAGCAGGTCAAATACGCACCAATATCAACTTCTTTCTTTTTTTCCCCCACACAGAAAATGTTGCATAATGCACCTTTAAATAGTGAACATTTTATCTCAGTGGGACTTTCCTGGATAGATAAAAGTCAAACAAAAAAATAAACACTTCACTCCAAAAAGTCACTCCACTTTATAGCACCTATAACCAGCTTTCCAAATGCCAGACTTCTCACAACAAAGCAGTATACAATTAATTAATCACTATTATTTTAGTGGCTACGGTGCTTACCTAAAATATATATATATATATATATATATATATATATATATATATATATATATATATAAATAAGAAAATTAGCTGGGTGAGGGTTTGTTGATGAGCTACTGCCCTCTTCAATGCTCTTTTAACGCACTACACTATGCATGGCTTACATATCACATAATTCCTTGTACATAAAAAAACAAAGGAAAAAAAGGAAGCAACCAAGCAAAATTGTACACCAATACCATATCAAGGATGGAAATGACAACTGGGAAGTAGCAAGATCACAGATAATAGGTATATTAATGTTATTTTTACACAAAACTAGTGACTTTCGGGAATGTTAACGGTGTTTGGCATTGATAACCATCTGCAACTAAGTAATGGCCTTTTGTCACTTGCTTTGTACCAGACATCGTACATGAAATTAGTGCGTTGTTGTAGTTGTGCTTCGCTTCTGTTTCTGTTTGTTCATTATATAACATCTCAAACAGTGCTTTGTAAGTGTGGTCCGTGTTAAAACAGCCGCTTTGAAGTGTAACAGGTTCTCTTTTGCTAACGAGGCAACTCAAAATTAAAATATGATGTGCTAAATGTATCATTGATAATGTGTAAAGTTAAATCACAAACGGGTAGGTTGTGTGTGTGTGTGTGTGTGTGTGTGTGTGTCGTATTCCTATGCTCTTGTATGTTGTTCTTTGTAATATTTTCCTTTGTACTACGTTAATTTTTATTGTAATGATTTCGGGGGTGGGCACTCATAAGCTTTTGCTTCGGCCCACTCCTGTTGAGCAGAACTTCAACTGCTCAAATAAACAAATAAACTAAACTAAACTAAACTAATTCAATGTTAGTTGTGTACTTGATTAGTTATGTTTATTATACTTGCTACGCAATTATGCCACTGGTAAACACTTGGACATCCTTCATCGGCTTTTCATCCAAGTCCAAAATATAAAGTTACAGGAGTGACATCGTCCAGATTCTAGCTAGTCAATGGCGTTTGGAAAACAATTCACCGGGCGGAATAATTAGCATATACATACACACATACCTACATATATAACTTTGGACATGGCAACTATAACTGCCATGTAGCTGTCATTAGACCGGGACGTAAATATTAGCAAGCTAGCTTGCAAGTTTGATCACCGGAAACCGCTGATCCGATTAGCGACGACCCTGTGGTGATCACTTTCCTCAGATGATCATAGACGAACATACCTGTAATGTCGTGTAGGCAGCAAATCAGCAAAAGGAGTCGAACAACTTTCATATCGGAACGCCGTGTGTCAATTAATAATATCCAGGCGGCACGACCAAGTGCTTCTTGTTTCGCTTTTTTCTTTCACTTAAAGGTATAGTCGCCCTTCCTCGTTCCGCGCTGCCTGACGTCAGGCCTTCGCCTTTTGCTGAGCTCGCTCAGACACACCCATAGCCTACAGGCGGTGGTGGCCGAGTGCGGAGAAAGGCGCCTCTAATCAAGGCAGACACATCTCATATTAAATATTATATATTATTATATTATAATAGATCCATGCTCAGCCCCGAGAACAGAGAGGAGCCACAGATCACGCAGGGTCTCGCGTTTGTTAGCGTGTGAATAAAACTATTTTAAAAGTTTGTGACGCATTTCTGCTTCTCCCACACACGCCCCATCACTAGAGCAAAAATAATAGACTCTTCTCTTACAGTTTTGCATTAGAATAATAAACGTATGCTTAGTTAAATGTAGGTCATAATCTTGAACACACTGGCACTTCCTGTCAAATATGAAGCCTGTGAAGCATTTCTGCAGATTAAAGTAGATCTCGGTGATGAGAAAAGAAGAGGCAGAACACATTTCTGATCTAAACACAACTGAGATCCAATAATCTGTCAATCCGCTGTCAACGCACGTGTTTACAGCACTTCATTTCCCATAATTCCTTTGGCCTTTGTAGTTCAGGCGGCCGAGCGAGGCGGAGAAAAGCAACTTCGCCCAAGGCGCTGCAGCCGCCTCGCTCCCTCGCTCTCACGCATGGACCTATCTCACGAGAATACCGGCACCGTCGCACAGGTTGCGTCAGAGCAAGGCGATGTCATCTTGGACCATGGATCTATTACAATAATCTTTTTTTGTGTGGATCTATTATAATAATCGTCTTGGACACGAATCTGACCGGCATGCACCGCGCCTCTCTCACCCATGGATCTATTATAATAACTCTCACCGGACACCTATTTTTTACTACGAGGCCATTTTAGTGTAGACTATGGGGTTACATGTTTATTTCATAACATTACAACTTCCAGTACAGAACAATAAAAAGAAACATGGGGCAAAAACATTTTCCACCCTCAAAAAGTAATGTTGAGAAATAAAGCCATACATATTTACGCATGTTTGAAATGTATTTTTCTTTCACAAATTTCGTGGTGTTTTTTTTTTTTAGTTACATTACGTCCCAGGGGAGTGTGTGTTGGTGTAAGCGAATATTTGCTGCCACACAGTGGCTGAGACGCACATTTCAATCCAGAACAAAATCCCAGTACCAGCACGTCGACGGTTCACGTACCCTGGCGGCACCTACTCGCGCTCTGCGCGCAATGGAGCAGCGCACGTGGTGACGTCACTCATATAGAGTTGTCATGGCGTCTTCAGGACCGAAGCTTCTGCTGCAATTTAGCTAAAATCTGTCGACAGTCTTGTAGCAAAATGGAGAAAAATATAAACCTGCACCGAGAGACCCAAGGTGGCGTTTTGCGTGCTTCTATTACAGGGGAAATGGGTGACGCTCCAGGTATCGGTGGATTGAAAGGAGCAGATGAGAAATACAAGAATAGTGAGGCTCCTCTGACTAGTTTAGTGAACGATAGTTGCAACAACAGATCCACTAATGCATCTGCTCTTAGCATCGATGCTGTCGTCTCTGGTACGGGTAAAAGTGACGTACCAGATACGATTGGGATCACACCGGTGCTAGAGGATACAAAGACGGGGCACGAGATGAGCGGACCGTTTTCTGGGTCTGGGGATCAGATCAGTAACGGGACAGGACACGACCCGGTGCTCGCTGCAGAAGATACGGAGGGTGGTGCCTCGAAGTTGGTAAATAACAAAACCGGCGAGCAGTTCTCACCTACTTCTACTGAAGGTACGGAGTGCCAGGCTGAACTTGATGTGACTGTTTCTAAAGATGGTGCAGGGACAAAACTTGCCAAACCAACCAATTTGTGTCCGAACAATGCAACTACAGTAAAGTCTGTAGATCACATTTCACCAGAAGCATTACCTAGTGGGAGTGATCCAGATCCTAGTCTCGGTGGAGAGTCCCGGAGCATTGATTCTTTGGAGTCTTTCTCTAATCTAAATTCATGTCCAAGTTCTGACCTGAACAGTGAAGGGCTGGAGGATAGGGGTCTGGCCCTGGCCCTCCAAAGCGAGTTGGGAGCTGAGGGAGCTAAGCCTACGTGCACTAAGGATCGGACCGCCGGACAGTCCATATACCACATAAAATGGATCAAGTGGAGGGAAGAGAATACGCCGATCATCACACAGAATGAGAATGGACCCTGCCCATTACTCGCAATTATGAATGTCCTTCTGCTGGCGTGGAAGGTAGACGCTCAAATCAATTCACTAATAAGTTATCTGACATACAACAGTAGTATGCATCTTTAGCTGCTCTAACAGCCATGATACTGTAAAATTATAGAACACCCTTTATTGAGTTTATTTCTTGTGTGATATGTTTTCAATAAACAATGAATATGTTTTGACTGTTGTGTTGCCTTGTATGTTTTTAAACACCTTGCTTCACATTTTCAGGTTAAGATGCCACCAATGATGGAAATTATAACAGCAGAGCAACTGATGGAGTATTTAGGTGAGCACCGTAACTACACTCTATTTATCTATTGCCTAAATCCTGAAAGTGCTGGCATCTGTCAATAATGTACAGGGATTGAAGACTGATGAAATTCTAGTATAGAACAAGTAACCAGGAAATAATGTGTCAAAGGAAAGAAAGCACCATCTTTGCCTTCCTTCTAGATGTCCTAACCTTACCTCTTAAAAAAATTTGGTAACACTTTAGATTGTAACCCGCGAGTTCCATGTTTAGGTACAGGTAACAGGAAAGTAATTACACATGTAAGTACTGACAATTACAAATGAAAGTGCAAGGGTAATAAAGATGTACAAAGTGTAATATAACAAAAGTGTGATATGTGTAATAAAGGTGTACAAAGTGTTCCATCTTTTTAATCTTTATTCTTCTTTGTTCCCTATTGTTTCTTGTAGTTACAGGAAATAGCGTCTCACTTTAGATTACAGCCCGCTCTCACATGTATGTTTACACATTACATACAGACTTGTGTATTTGCACATTAGTGTAATTTCCACTTATTCCACCTTGTTACTCTTTATTCTGCCCTGTTCCCGCTTGTTTACTTTATATATTTTCACACAGCAATGTACACCTGTGGCTTATAGACAGGTGCAGCCTATATGGACAATTGTTTTATACATAACGGTATTCCTTTATTACATGTTATTTACATTTGCTAATCTTTGCACACCTTTGTTACACTTTGTAATGTATATCTTTATTAAACCTTGCCATTTAAATTGTATTTACATGTACTTTGTACATTACTTTCTTCTTCCCTGTACCTACACATGGGACACACGGGCTGTAATCTAATTTTAAGTCATAAGGGCCCATTACAGTTTTAATATTTTTAGTATCTGCTTGATACTCAGCAGACAAGAATATACATTATTTTTGAACACTTAACCCCCCTTGTCTTCAGTGTTTGTGTATGCTCTAGGCTTTAGTGTGATAATTTCACTTGGTTATCAAACATCCTCAATATAAATTATGTTTCAACTTAGATTGTTGTCTTGATTACTATGATGGTGTTGTAGTGTGCTGTGATATCATACTGAGGTAAAGGAGATCTGCCAGACAAGTAAAGTCTATGGTGTACAACCCCTACCGAAGGGTTTCAAGCTAAAAAGGGACAGTTGATGCACATCTTTTGACCTTTCAGCTGTTATATAGTTTATTACAGCTAGTAAACCTTTCTAAAACTTGGGTATTTTTGTGTGTTTTCCATATTTAAAGGAGACTACATACTCGAAACAAAACCAAAGGAGATCTCTGAAGCTCAGCGACTAAACTATGAACAGGTAAAGCTTACTTATAATTATTATTGTGTGCACACAATGTCGACACACAGTATACCCGTGAAGAGCCACAGATCAGTGGTCAGTGCACGGAAATTTTAACTGGGTGTATTTTGCATTATTTGTTTACCAAAAACATACACAATAGGCCAGGATGAATGAGAGTGTGTTTGAGAGTGCGCGTGTGGGACAACGAATGCAAATTAGCCCATGGCTGCAATCTGGTATGATGTGTTTATTAACATGCAATGTTCCTACCAAGTAAAGCAATGCATAAGTTTATACTTAAACCCTTAATGCAAGCTCTGTCACATAATAAAATGCTACTTTATGTGGTTATCATTGTGTAGAGTCATGAAACTTGCAGTAAACAGGACCATCTCTGGCGATAGTGTGCCTATTTGGCAAGAGGCAAGCAAGGCCCACCAAAAATTGGTCTGAGGGCCGCACTTTGGACACCGTGTTCTATTATACTATTTCTATATATTCATACATTGTTGGTCACCAGATTCTCTGTATAATGGAAAGTGCAGCTTAGTGATGCCTTTTCCCTGTACTCTATTGTTATAAAATACAACTTGTGAAGCTCAAGGAACAACAAGGATCAGGAATGTCAGATTATGATGTTCCATGTGGCTATAAATGCTTAGAGACGCATGGGTGGGTTCCGCTCCAGGCCATTACTTGGCCCTGTATAAGTATATGGCTCACCACGAGAGGCACTGGGAGATAAGCTCAAGCTCTACCTCTCTGTGTTCTCCTATCTTTGACTACTATGTAGTGTGAGTCTTGATTAGCTGCTTGTTGGCAGAGCAAACAATTGTTTCTTTGATTTTTGTGAAAAAAATGTAAAATGCAGTTTTCTCAATAAAGAATACAGTGTGTTAAACTGTCACACTTTGTGGTGGTGGCCTCCTAAATGTAGAATCAAAAAGGAAAGCTTGTCCAGGCCAAAAAACCTATGCAAGGAATTGGCCTTCTAGTTGTGGTTGTCAGACCGCAGCAATTGCTCCTTTACAATTATAAGTAATACATGTTGGAATCACTTCAGTGCATCTTGTAAGGGAGTGGTGTTACCTTTATGTTTCAGATAAACCTCATCTTAATGTTAGACATGTCTCTTTTCTTCACAAAAGAAATCAAACATTGATATAATATAAGAAGAGAAACTTACTTGGGTAGTATATTGGGTTTGAGATCATTTGGATCTATCATACTGTATTCAAAATAACTAATCCTGTTGTTAAGACCTTTATAAATGTGATCTAAATCACAGGTCACATAGTATCAATATCCTCACAAGTGTTAATGCTTCTAATGCTTGTAGTTGCTGTCTTAGGTTGCATTTTCCATTCCATTTCATATGCAGAACATTTATGATTCAAAAAGTTATTTTTTCTTCATACTCTATGTAGTGTGTACATTAAAAGCAGTACATCTACATGTACACGGCCTGTCCACATGTACATGAACACGTGTCTGTTATAAATCATCTGATCTAATAGTCATCATCTACTGCTGCAGCCCTAAAATGAAGTGATATGATCCATTACATGGGGTTACTAATCCTTTCATGAGTGCTGCCCGTAAGCACTGTAATCCACAGTCTCATACGTGCTATGTGAGGGCTTTTCCTCTCAGCTAAGAAGAAGCTGCTGCTGCTCATTGTATTGACAATATTTAGAATATTTGTACATAAAAGGTTAAATTCAGTCAAACTTTGTAATACAGTTGACCAAAGTATTAAGACAATGCATGTATAAGTCAAAATAATATAGAAAAAATAAACATCGTAACGCTAAAATCAATGGAAAAAAGTGAAAATAGGTCTGAATGAGGACAATAACAAAGTGACAGCTGCAGGGGCTGTTGTACATTCCATAGTTTGTTCCATCTGCTTTCAGTTTGTTCTTTTTTGGTAAATGCAATTTTTTCCTATTGAGCAGGTGTAGCTGAAGTAGCTTGGTCAGTTACAGTGTCTTGATTTAGTTTAAGACAAATGAGAGACTGAGCGTATGCTACATAAGCGTATGCTACATAATCATAGCAATTAAGCCTAAAATGGAGAAAAAGCAAGTGAATAGCAGCTAACACAGAAGTTATATGCTGATGCTTTTTTCCCTAGAACATGAGTGATGCAATGGCAGTGTTGCACAAGCTGCAAACCGGCCTCGATGTGAATGTGAAGTTTACAGGAGTGCGGGTTTTTGAGTACACCCCAGAATGCATTGTGTTCGATCTGCTAGACATCCCTCTGTATCATGGCTGGCTGGTCGACCCCCAGGTAAGATAAAGTCCATTTAACGATCCCTTCTCTCTGTATACAAATCTGCTGTTGCTTTCCTCTGCTGTGATTCAAAAACACTATGATATATTATAAACCAATCTTTTTTGCCGCAGTAATGAGTACTAAGAGCACTGCTAATGGACTTTCTAATACTTTGTTTGTTTCTTCAGATACAAGACATTGTCAAGGCAGTGGGCAACTGCAGCTATAACCAACTAGTTGAAAAGATTATTTCATGCAAACAGTCTGATAGTAGTGAACTAGCAGGAGAAGGTGAGACTTGCTTGTATATCTTCAACGCTTGTTGTTGTTTCGTTTTGAACCTCTATTTCATCACGCTAGTTTCATGACACACGCACCCAAATCATAAAATGCTGTCCAGGTAGAACACATTCAGCAAAACCACATTAAGGCTTTAATGCTATCTGACATCTGACCTGACCTCTGTAGCTCATACATTTCTTACCAGCTGTCCATAACTCTAATTTCCCTGCTAAATGTGTAATACTTCCAGAGTTGGTACAAAAGCACAGCCCCATGTGATTTTTTGTCACTCTTGGGTGTAAAATTCATTGTAAATTATGCTAATAATTTACTTTCAATATATAGAATATTTTGATGCATTTTGATCTTGATTTCTGTCTGCAGGCATTGTAGCTGAGCAGTTCCTAAGCAGCACTGCCACACAGCTAACATACCATGGTTTATGTGAGCTCACATCTACTGTGCAAGAAGGGGAACTGTGTGTGTTCTTTAGAAATAATCATTTCAGCACTATGATCAAGTACAAAGTAAGTAACATCTGTCATTTAACTTAGATAGATTAGTTTCATTTTACAGTTTGATTTGTAAAGTTACACGCACATAGTATATCACATTAACAGCTTCCTATGAACTCGTTTTTGCGTTTGTACCACCAGACAGCAACAGGCTTTTCTATCACTGCCCCTGGGACAACAGACCTTTCCTGTTATCCATGGGAGGAAGTAGAGGCTGCATATTGTAGTTTAGTGTACTGTAGTTTCAGTGCAAAGGTGCTGTGGCCAATGTAAACAATGCTGCCAGTGTCACCTATAACCTTTACAGGACTCCGTTAGAAGCACTGTTTACACTATAAGCAGCTTAAGATAATGTGGTGCACATCTCCAGGAGAAATAACTCCTAACAAAACACGTGATATGTTTTTTGTTTTTTCCAGGGCCAGCTTTACCTCCTTGTGACAGATCAAGGTTTTCTGACTGAAGAGAAAGTTGTTTGGGAGAGTTTGCACAATGTTGATGGAGATGGCAACTTCTGTGATTCAGAGTTTCGACTGAGGCCTCCTTCTGATCCAGAGACAGTATATCGTGGACAACAAGATCAGATTGACCAGGTCTGACCAACAGTGCTAGTCAAGATGACATTGGGTATCTATGAAATATTAGAAGAATTAGATTTTATGAAATCTGAATGTGTAAAAATCACAACTACTCACATTTTTCTGTGTTCTGTCATGATTTTTTTTGTTTAGTTCCTTCTAACTTGAGCAAACATAGATCAAATATAGATGTAGATGTGTGAATGAAGCGTATGTTCACACTAATATAATAAGGAAAGAAAAAAAGCATGATAATGTGTACTATTGCATGGCCTGACCGGCCAGCCTACGCTATTTTCCTTTTCTTTCCAAAAACGTGTCCTGCTTTTGAACAGAAACAAAAATCATGAGTGGCTGGCACGGCTAGCAACTGCATGTAAAGGCACAATCAATAAACGTAGATCTGGATTGTTATCACGTTACTTTACTATTATTGGTAATATCAGACATGTTTTATGCAATAATCAACAGCAAAGATTGACTTTAGACAAAGCAATCTAAAAAAAAAGATGGTGGCCAACTAGTTGAAACTAATAAAAACTAACTCTCTAGTCTAACACACATAGTGTGTAAATGCTATTATGTGAACGGTATTTTTATGATATTACCGTACTTTTGAAATTCTCCATTGGTGTATTATTTTTTAATGTAAATACCTAGCATGTTTCGGAACTCTAGTCTTTATTCTTGCTTTTTCATTTGTTAGGACTATTTGATGGCTCTATCGCTACAACAAGAACAACAAAGTCAAGATCTTCAATGGGAACAGCTGCCTGAAGGGATCAGTGATCTGGAGCTGGCTAAAAAGCTCCAGGAGGAAGAGGACAGACGGGCCTCCCAGTACTACCAGGAGCAAGAGCAGGAGCAGGCAGCAGCACAAGCACAGGTGAAAAGCAGTTAAACACATTGTAGACTGTGGCACTGACAGGTGGCGCTCTGAAATCTTCATCTTCAAATTGGATGCAGTAAGCGGGCTGGTCGTGGGCTGGACAGACACCCATAGCCCGTAGGACTTATAAGACCATTAGGGCTGGGCATACAGGGTGTATGCAGGACACAATAATACACTATTCATTCATTCATTTATTAATTCATAGCGAATGGCGAGTGGTTGCTCCCCGGGCTTTTTCCTCCTACAGACCGTACAGCCCCGTGCTCTACCAGCGCCAGAGGAGGTAGACGGTGTTTAACTCAAAGTGGGATAAATGGTTATAGTTTATCTTGGAAGAGCTTAAAAGCCTAAATGCTGAATGAAGTAGGTTACATGAGATGAGAAGATGCTGCAAATGGGAAGCAGTGGATTTTGCGCTCTTGCAGCACACCACGGCTCAGTCGGACTCTTGTTTTCCTACGCAACGCCCACAGGCCACTGGTCGCAAGCACTGACGCAGCAGGTATGTGTGTGCAAGATACCGGGCTCGCCCTCACCAGTGCTGTTGTTGCGCCAGATGGAAGATGGGCCCCAATGATTTTCTTAAACAAAGGCTTACATTGGTGACCTTACCAATAAGAAATAAAAGAATGACTCCTCTCTTTCCATTCTCTAGTTTTACAAAATAAATAAAGCTTATAAAAGTTGTGGTGCAATATATTAAACATTCACCCAAGCGCTTCCCAAAAGCGCTTTATAAATAAAGTTTGATTGATTTATCGAGATCCAATACGTATTGCGAAACAATATATTCCAATGCACGAAGTAACAAACTGAGATACTTTACCCCAAATGTATTTAATGAGAAAGCACAAGATGAGTTTCAAAAACGTATACATCAAGTGTAAATCAGTCTGATACTGATTAAAACATTTTGAAAAGCGCAAGTGGCAGAGGCATTTTAAAAGTCTCAGAAGATTGGAATATTGCATGAAATTAATAAAAAAAATATTTTAAACTGAGAAATGTCGGCCCTCTGAAAACTATAATCATGCATATAGTACTTAGTTTGGGCCCCTTTTACTTGAATGACTGCCTTAATGCACGAGGAATGAATGTTATCAGCCTGTGGCACTGCTGAGCTGTTATAGAAGACCAGGATGCTTCAACCAGAGCAATATGACATTTGAAGCCAATGTCCAGGATCAGTCTGTGTGGTGGCTCTTGATGCACTGACTCCAGCCTCAGTCCACTCCTTGTGAAGGTCCCCCACACCTTTGAATGGCTTTTCCGGTCATCCTGAGATATTTCTGAGATGTTTTATTTCGGTTTTTTACAGCTTTTTTACAAGCTGTGAGCCATAATGATCACAATTATAAAAAATAAAGGTTTGATATATCTTACTTGATGATTTTGGCTTACAGCTTGTAGAAACCTCAAATTCAAAATCTCAGAAAATTAGAATATTGTAAAAAGGGACTATATTGTAAGCTCAAAGTGTCCTCCTTTCATCATCCAAAAGACCTGCAAAGGGTCCCTGAGACTTTAAATGGTCTCTCAGTCTGGTACAATAGTTCAGGGAAGACTGCTGACCTGACAGTTGTGCAGAAAACTATCATTGACACCCTGAATAAAGGGGGAAAGCCTCAAAAGGTAATAGCAAAAGAAGTTGGGTGTTCGAAAAGTGCTGTATCAAAGCAGAAAGTTAAATGGAACTGAAAAGTGTGGAAGAAAAAGGTGCATAAGCCACTGGGATGAGCGCAGTCTGGAGAGGATTGTCAGGAAAAGGCCATTCAAAAGTGTGGAAGACCTTCACAAGGAGTGGACTGAGGCTGGAGTCAATGCATCAAGAGCCACCACACAGACGGATCCTGAACATGGGCTTCAAATGTCATATTCCTCTTGTTGAAGCATCCTGGTCTTCCATAACACCTCAGCAGTGCCACAGGCTGATAGCATCCATGCCACGCGCCTTAAGGAAGCAATTCAAGTAAAAGGCCCAAACCAAGTAGTAAGTACATAGTACATTTTTATTAATTTCATTTAATATTCTAATCTTCTGAGATTTTGGCTTGACATATGTCACTTTGCATGCCATGAGTCTATATCATATATTTGTTTCACATTTTAAATTAAATTACAAAAATAAAACTTTTTCACAATATTCTAATTTTCTGAGTTTCACCTGTATATTGTACACAGTAGTCTGTGTATCCTGTAATGTTTCCTACAGCACCTACAAATATTGCAAGATTATCAGAAATACGTATGTAAAAATTGCTTGTTTTGCTTCTCTTGGTCTTTTGCAGCAAGGCCAGCAGAATCCCGCAGAAGGAGATGAAGCAGACAGAAGTGCAGGGGCAACTGGCACTGCAGCTAATACTGGCACTGGGGCCACAGCTTCGGCTAAAGCCAGCCCTGGAAAACACTCCTCTTCTGGGGACCGCAAATCAAAGAAGGAAGCAAAAGATAAGGACAAATGTGTCATTTTGTAACATAAGACAGTCTCTGTTGGTGTGCAGTTCATTTGCGATTTTTGTTTTCCTAAAGGGGAATGTTTGTATTCCCCCACTGTCTGGACGCAAAAAAACAACCAACTTCCTGATAAAAATGGAAGAGGACAAATAAGGGGAAAGTGACAAGACTAAGAGGATTTGCTGTTTCCCAACCACTGGTGCCTGCAGTCCTCTATCCTGATGAAAACTGAGAGGAAAAGACACTACTACAACAACTACCCCTTAATTTTGTATAGTTGGCCAAAATTGACAGTGCACTACAACTTACAAAGTATTTATAATGACTCAATTTCTTGGGGTCATACTTTTCTTTTTTTAATATAATCATGAAGAACTTACATTTTACTTTTTTTGCCCAAATATTACATTTTTATTTAATCTTGTTCATCAAGCAGTTTATAAGCTAATTTGTATTTATCCTCTTTACACCTCACCAAACCATTTTTAAATTAAAGCAAACTTTAGCTCTAGAAAAATAAAAGTTTTATTCTAAGTTAAAAAGGGATATTTTGAATGACATGAGAATACCACCCAAAACGCAATATTTTACTATTTAATAGATTGTTTGAAGGAGTTTTTATGTTACAGACTTGCCATATACTGTTGGTGTTAAACAATGGTCATCGCAGCTTATGTTCATATTTGCCTTACCAGGGTAGTCTGCTTATTTTTAATGAGAAAGTATGTTTACTTTGTATATTTGCGTGCAGCACAAAACTAGCTGATATTTTATCTGTCAGCCATTAGGTTTGTCATTGCTGATCTAACATGCTAAATACTGTAGTTGAAACAGCCAAATGCAACACATTTAGCATTGCAACCTTAGTGGATAATACCAGAGATGGTGTGCCATTGGAAATGGAAGATCAGACAAAAGAAGAGAAGCGTCTTTCAGTCATTGACATGAGGGAGAAATCTGCACACTGTCCATTAATATCCTATCCTTTAAATATGACTTCAAGTGGCACGTTTTCAACCATCTGCAAATCATGGCCTCCGTTAGGTGAGCCAGCAAGGCAGTGTGAAAAGTAGTATATTTTAGAATTTTTACAACCTATACCAATAGCTTGTGAGAATAATTATCTTTTTTATTTGGACCATGGGTCTACAATGGGATTGCCTCCTTTGAATAATTTGTGTACATTCCATCTGGATGGCTTGACTCAAACTTTTTGGTACAAGTAGACTTTAATCCCTTCCAGTAGTTATGTGGAGATAGCAGCTTGGTCCATTTTTATGGCAGAATCTTCATTTTGATCTGAGGCTTTCTTATGTGCTGTGTAAGGCCAAAGTTCAACACATTTTATAAAACAAGCATACGTTATCAAAGTTGGACAATCCATTTACACCCAGACACATCGATGAATACTCAGGCCTTTTCTGTGCGGAAGTTTCACAGACTTATTTTATTTACAAAGTTATTTTGTGTTAATACTAGACTATGGGCCTGTAGTCACTTTCACAGCTGGGTATGCACATAAATCATTAGTATTTGAACATACTTCCAACCTCATAGCTTAATAAAAGGTTTCCATGTTGCTGGACAGGAACATTGTCGATATCCATTATCCCTCCAGATAATACCACAGTGGATCTTCAGTTTGAAACTTGTAAATTAATATATGTATAGCAAAGCAGTTGTTTATTTTTTCTCACATTACAGGGTTGTTTGAGCAACATGCAAATATTAAGAGCAATTTAATTTGTGTGAAGTGAAGAATGTGCCACTATTTATTACTTTATCAGGAGCTTATCACTTTTTTTTATTCCCCCCCCCCCCCCCTCCAACTATATTATTGATCAGAAGGATATGTTATCCATTTGTCATTGTGGAGTAATATGCTCTTATGTGAGCTGGACGATTGTTGAAGATGGTGATCTTCTGGGTTTTATTGCATTTGCACAGGTATGCAGTAAAATATTATTCAGAACCGTATGAGCTAAAATAGAAGTTGGTACCTTTATAAAAAGCATTAAAGCTGCCAAAATATTCATCAAGACTTGTAGAAGTTGTCACCGTCTGTTTAATATAAAAAGGAAAAGGGCTGTTGTGTGACTTTAACTTATTTTGGTTAGACATTTGTACAACTTGCAACTATGTTTTTAACGTGCAGCAAACATGGAGAAACTAGCATTGGACAGGACAAATTTCTGTCAGCCCTTTTCACTTAACCTGGTGCTTCTGAAACACCCCTTGAGCAATCTCATAAGTTATTACATTATATGGCATTTCAAATGTGCTTATTTCTACCCCCATGGGCAAGCTCCTCACTTAGTGAAGCACTGACATAACCCAAGACAGACTGGCATGATAGTTCTAGATGCTGTAACATCTTTTTATAGTGCATGTACAACACTGACTGAATTGATTTAGAATAAACTATCAATATCCCATTATTTTAAATGCACAACCCATTGTAACATTTTTGCCAATTATTGGTTGTTCTTTTAGATAACTGACCAAATAATGTATGTAGCGTTTCACATGTTACAAAATCCACATGGTGATCTATAACAAAAATGCCTTATACACGAGGGTCATTCAACCTGATTGGATAATAAAAGTATCAAATCTTTGTTCTTTTGTTTTCCCTTGACACCACCAAAAGCAAGATTATGTTAATTAAAAACCGACAGGTGTGTATTTAGAACATAGTAATTTATATACATATATTTAGGCGAGGAAAAAAAAGGAAAAATGCCCAGTAGTGCAATGTGCACCAACAGGTTGTGTTTCACTTAGCTTGTTAAAGTCAATGAAAACAAAAATAGAAATGCAGGCTTTTATCGGGCAGATTCAGTTTGTTGGGTTCCAATATTCTGTACATGCAACGGATCTAACGAGCTTAACTACAGACTGCCATGCTCATTGACCAGGTGAACATGAAATACCAAAATCTATGCATTTCGGAGACAAAAGCAAGCGAGAACTTTAGCTCGCCATAAAAACCATCAACCTAAAAGTTAGGTTGGATAAATGCAAACGGTCCAGATACAAAATAAAGCAAAAAACAAAACAAAACAGGTGACAGTCTGAAAAGATTGAGTTGAAATGACCTACTAAAAATATACATACACAGAGTTGACAATACTCAAAAATCTTAACATTCACAGCTGTACAACATCACAAAAGTTAAAGTTATGCTGAGAGTTGGTTAACATTAACACTGCCCGAAAAACCCTACCACGAGGTAATCAAATTAGCAATGCCAAACGGCCAATGGCAAGAGGAATGCCCCTTAAAACCGTATAAACAGTCTTCCTAATATCAGTCTGGCATTAGTATCGCTGTGTTGTTTTAAATGGTTTGAATCCACCCACGTTGCCACCACTCGAAAGGGAGTTGTTGGTGATCTGTACAATTCGATTCATTCCAGAAGAGTGACTAAAAACAGAAGAAAAAATAAACAGAACAATTCTGGAGAGCACACATTTAAAAACAAATAAGTTTGTCATAACTTAATACCTAGATGGAGGAGCCATCATGCTGCCACGGGTCTCTCCCATTCTCCTGTTGTCGGCAAACCCTGCACCTTGGGAACTTGCTCCGCCATGCCATTCTTTTCTCAGTCCCTGATCTCGGTTTTGACGCTCCACAACTACCTGACGGCCGGAGCTGAAAGGCTGTCAGAAAAACATTTTTATTATTGTAGATAAAAACCATGAGATATTAATATTGGGCAATAAATGTACCGAGATTAATGCTTTAAAAGACATTACCTGCTCGTTAATCACCATTGGTCGCCCACGATCACTGAAGCTTCTCCCATGGGTGCCTGAAGAGCTCCCTCTTATTGCAGGTCCTGGACCATCTCTGACAGGACGATCGTCCCGCATACGCATAGCTCCACTATGAATAAAAACATATTTAAATGGTTCCACCAAGGATAGTCAAACCTACTTAAAAAATATTTTTTACCGCAACTCTCCCTTGTTAGCACTTAAGCCACCATCATTCTTCCATCCGTGCACGCCATCCCTGGGTGAGCGGTTGTGTGACATGCCAGGCATCGGGGCTCGAGCTCCCATTGGACGATCATTCATGGGCACTGGCCGTCTTTCATCTCGATCCCTTCGGTCTTTGTCCCCTATGCGTGAGGGTTCACCTCTACCGACTGAGCCAAAGTCCTTCGGATAACGATCGAACCCAGGGCGATTTTTCTTAACAGGTGGTTCACCATCAAATCGATTTCTCCTTTTTCCAAACAAAGTTCAACATAAAATGGTTGTTGCTTGAGGAGGACAATGATATTTACAAGCACATGAAAAAAAAAAAAACCTTTCAAATGAATGTGGCTGCTCTGAAGCTTCTGGGAAGCGCCCCCTTTCTCTGGGATGAAAGTTGTTAAATCTGTTCTGCTGACGGTTGTAATTAGAAGCTTGGTTTAAACGTCCATCTTCTGATGGGATCTTCTTGTTTCCATTCCAGTACTGATCATCTCTTCGACTGAAATGCAGTTTTCATTTCAGAAGACAAGTATACACCTAACCCCTTACAAAATGGTAAAACATTTACCCATGTTCCACCTCCCGTCCTCTTTTAAGGTTATTTCTCTTTTCTTGTTCGTAGCGAAGTTGCTCCTGCTGCCTGCGTAGTTCTTCACGTTCACGAGCCAAACGCTCTGCTTCTTTTCGACGTTCCTATAAACGAGTTTAAAAATGATATGACGAACAACAAAATATGTTACATTTCTCATGACTTACCTGCTCAATGCGGATTCTCTCCCTTTCAAGTCTCTCCCTTTCGAGACGTTCCCTTTCCAGTTTTTGCCTTTCCATCTCAAGTCGCTCCCGCTCCCGGAGCAGATTCTCTCGTTCCTGCCGTTCCCGTTCTCGCTCTCGTCGTACTTGCTCTGCCATTTGACGCCGCCTAGATTTGTATTATTGCCATTTTAGTAAACAAACTCCTCCCCATAATCATTGCACATTTACCTTCTCAGCTCTTCGGCTCTACGGACACGCTCCACGCGTTCACGCATCCTTTGTTCCTTCATCTTTTCAAATGGGACGATTTCTTGGTCTCTATCTGTAAAATCTGTTGGCTTGTTTATCATTTCAAGCTGAAGTAAAAAGATTAGGAAAATTATTACAGCACAAATTCATGAAAACATTAGATTTGCATTACCTCTTCAGGAGGAATCAACCACTTTGGCCAGCGTTGTATATTCATATTGTTAAACGGCTGAAGAGGATGGATATAACAAAAAGAATAAATAAAGAGTAAAATACAATGAAATCTTGTTATCTAAACAAGCAGTAGTATGAGCTCAGACCTTATCAAAATATCTTCCTTGTCGCATTGGCCTCATTTTGTTGTAATTAAAATCTCCTTTGTGTGCGACACCAGTCATTTTTCCTGGACTTCTACCTCCTTTACAAAAATAAATTATCAGGCAACTTCAAATTAAGTTCATAAAAAAAAAAATACAAATAAAGGATCTTTAAAATTAATTACTGCTGTGTTTTCGATCATCCTTCTTAAGAGACTGCTGATTAGAACCCGAAGCTTCTCCGTCTCCAGATTCTGGTTTCTTAGAAGCATCTTTGTCCTTGTCTTCTTTTTTGTATGACGCTTGTGTTCTGGTAGTAAATTAACAAACTTGCTTTATTGTAACCTCCCATTAAATATTTACGTTTTGCAAGCCCAACACCTACTTGTTAGCAGCTTTGGCACCAGTTGAACTGCGCTTTTCAGCCGACTTGTTGGAACTGGTTTTGTCCTCTTCCTTTTTTGGGGGGTCTTTTTTAAAAGGATCATTTTGTGCCTAAGCCCGAAAAATAATGTTACATTTCATTGCTCGACAGCACGGTTGAGAAGTCAATACTGCAATTCCATCTTACCCGCTCAACATAAATCTGCTGTCCATGGAGTTCTGTGCAATCAAGATGAGCGATGCATCGCGTCACTTCGGTGCTTGATGACATTGTTACCAAGCCATAGCATTTTGATCCTGGACTCCGAGCATTTGTAACCACTTTGGCACTTAAAACCTATGAGGCAAATATCTGCCATGACTTCTTTAATGCAAAATGTATACATTATTAAATTTAACATAAGACAATGTTTACCTTGCCATATTTTCCGAACAAATTTTTCAGATCTGCTGCTTTTGTGTTGGATGACAGACCACTGACCCACAAGTTACGTGTAGAACTGCTGACCACACCTAAATGGCATTGGAATTATTTAATCATTAATCATTTTTTTTTATATTAAAACATTAGGGTTCTTACCCTTTTCATCCTTTGAATTTTTTCCATCACCATCTCTTGAAGAGCTACAAAATGATAGGTTGGGACAAAACCAACAAATTAATAGGAGTACATGAAAATTGTTTTTGCAGACAACTTAAAACAGTACAGAAAACAACCCTTCAAAAGTTGATGGCAGATAACCAATGTCTTGATTTTCCAGTGTTGAGGTGAGTCATGTCAGCCAATTGACCAATGATATCTTCAGAAGTTACGTCAACTCCTCAGTAAAACCGTTTGATAAAAGGCACAAAACAAAAATCATCTCATGGTCTAGAGTTGTCAGCTCCTGGCCACAATTTAACCATGTTCAGTAAAATACACAATGCTGCAAATGGCAGGACTAGGTAGATCAGTGAACATTCCCCTTAAGGAACAAAAAATCTTGAGGCTAACCCACAAAGTTGTGTTCTTAGTGAGGTGGACTTGGTAGTAGAATCAAAGAACTGACATAGAAAGACAAACCTCTTTGCTTGACCTGCCCCAGTAGAAGAGGGGCCTTTCTTCCCAGAATCCTTTTCTTTGTCTCCGGTTTCAGCTTTCTTCGCGGCTTCACCCTTGGATGCGTCATCTTTCTTACCATCTTTCTGGCCTTCCATCTTTTCTTCATTGGCATCATCATCTGGGCCCATCTCAGCCGAAGGCCCAGGCTCATCAGTGCTCTTCTCTGCCTCAGAATCTGGAAGTTTCACATGTTTACCTGTGTCCAGGAGATCATCCCCATCAACATCTAAGGTAATGGCATCTTCATTCTGCATTGAGACGGACAAGTGATCGTCCTCCGCTTCATTGGAGGATGGCACTGTGTCCGCTTCCATCTCAGCCAGATTCATCTCATCTGGCTCTACTTCTCCCTCTGGGTCAGCATCCTCATCTAGCTCATCTGCATCTAGCTCAGGTACTGGCTCGAGCTCAGGCATCGTCTCATCTAGGTCTGGCTGGAGTTCAGCCAAGGCATCACTCTCAGACGTATGGTCATCCTCATGGTTGTCCTCAAGCTCTTCCTCAAGGTCATCCTCGGGAACAGTCACCCCCATGGAGTCAGGATCTCGTTCAGGATTGGATTCGCCCTCCGAATCTGCTATGGACTCTGGCTGGGCCTCATCGTGGACCTCAGCTTCAGGTTGAGTGAAGGCGTCCTCAGAAGGTGCAGGCTTAGAATTGTCACGAGTACCATCATCTGTATCAGTTACATCTGAGGGATTTAATAAGGATAAACATGGCAAAAACAACTTTTAGCATACATGCCATAATTTGACCTAAAAGTAGAATAAAAAAGCACATTTAGAATTAATGGTCATCGAGGGCGTGGACATCATGGACACAAACACACAGTCTTCACTGAATAAGATGCCTTCGTCAGTCCGAAACACTTTTAGCGAATCTTGTCACATTTTATACAAAATGTGCCATTACAGTTGCTTCTTCAAGGGCTTTCCATACAGTCAAGGTCTACTCAGGACATCTTGTGGTGAGCAATCCATGAATGCTTATATTTGAGAGTTTTAGAAGACACTCCATTTCCACAAATTAATTTCTAATGCCATCAGCAATTTAGAAATTGATTGGTCAGCTTTAGAAAACACGAGCAATCTTCATTAGTGCAACGTGTGCAAATATATGGCCATGTGTTGGTTTTCTTGAGGTTCATCTGAAAAAGGATCATCAAGCAACTTGAAGCTTCTTAAAAGGGTATTTGCGAGCGTCCAAGGAGGTCCATTGGGTGGATATAGTCTCATTAGACTAACCCCGAGTTAGGATTCAAAACTTGCGCGTCCATATGAACTTCTCCTGCCCTATGCAGTATTCTGTCCATTTTGACCTCGTCATTCTTACCATAGTTGAAAAAAAAATACACACTTGAGTTGATTAAAATCTTCAAAAAAAATAATGGTTTAAAAAAGGTTGACATGTTGCAGTTGCATTTTTCCTCAAGATATGGTCAATGAAGCGGTGGCTGTTGTGATTACCGACAAAATCTGATAGACTTCATTGTGTCCAGGTTGAAGAAAACTAATTTTGTTGTCAATTGTTAATTGACTTCAGTTAACAAAATATAACCTATAAACAATAAAAGATAGCTTAGGTATACTCAAAGCTATCTGAAAGACTGGAAACTTCAGGAATTAGTGTATTGCACATACACCAATTCCTGGTACAAGCATGCCATTAGCTTACCAATATACATACCTTTTTCTGACCCACACTCCTCTAGTTCCTGAAAAAAAAACCCCCACAAAAAACAAGGTCACCAAAATTATGTCTACACACAACAACAAAAAACACACATCATGTGACACTGATATCAGTCCATCAACACACATGATACCAAGCTGTATCAATCGTGTGTATTGAAGGTATGATGTCGGGGGTCACATGACTTCTCCGCAATGGCGACGTGTTTTCTTTTTGATCAATAATCATTTCTTTATATTTTTAAACGCAGTTTGCATCCTTTCACCTTAAAAGAAGCATCATCTTCATTTGTAACATCAGCATCCGATTCAACCTTTTTGCCTATAAAAGTAACACAGTCTAATTAGAACATAATTGGGCAAATTGTAATATTTGCCCAATTATTGTAAATTGTAAAAAATAGGTAAGAAAACTTACCTTTGGCCTTTCCACTTTTACGAGTCGGTGTGTCAGCAGACAGTTGGATTTCAATGTTGTCTGGGTCGCCGCCTTCATCTTCAATAGCCTTAGAAATATGTTACATTATAAATGGTGCATCCAACATGATGGCATAACAGCAGATTGCAAATCTATGAGTGGGCATCATCGATCAAGTAAAGATGTGGTTAGCTGACCTGACACCGTGCGACTCATTTAACCAAAAGGTGCACCGTATTAGTGTACGACAAAGAACTGCGTTAAAAAAAAACGATCGATATAGTAATATAGTACACACGCGTATACGATCCATTACTTGGCATCACGTTGGACTGGATAGTAAGCTACCTAGCATACTAGTTCGATAGCAAGCTGCATCGCTAGCTAGCATGGCTATTGTGTGCTAGCGTGATTTACAAGCTTACCTCTTTAAGTCGGGCAAGGAGCACGCTCTTAATGCCCGATGTGTCTAAATTCCTTCGCTTTAACTCAGACTTGAGATCAACAACTCTTAAATCAGATATTTTCTTCAATTCTGTGGAAATGGCTCCCGACGCCATTTTACTCACATTTGCGAGCTCAAATATGAACATGCGCACCACGTTCAGGGCTTTCTTCGTTGTATTTATAGACCTTCTTCACGGCAACCGGAAGTAGCGCCAACTAGTGCCCAGTCACTTCCTGTTTTCAGGTGTCTAAAGGAAAACAGCTCTGTTTTTTTCAACAACTTAGCTTAAATTGCCCACTTTTCGTTCGCTCATGCGGAAATAATCGCAGTCACAGTCAGGTGGGCAGGCTGTGAGCATGGGTTAATTATATTAATGTTTTCTACCTGGAAACAACGTAAGGGGCGCTGGTGTTGGACTGGCTAAAGGGACACTACTAGCCTGAACTGCGGCACTGCTCAACACACCCACAGATGTCTTCAAGTAATGGCTCACTCATTGTTGTACCGGTAAGTGTCTGAAAGCTGTTTTGCAGTTGTAGTTCAGATGTTTATTTGATGTTTAGGTCTTGTTTTTAGCCCTTGTTTTGCTCGTGTCAGCAGCTGCTAAGGCTGTTAGCTTCAGGCTACGTGACATCTAATACATACTTTTCCTCAATCTATCACCTCCAAATATTTTTCTCACTGGGCTCATGTAACTATAATTTTTTGAGACCGTATTAAGAGAGAAAAAAAGACGTTAAGCCATAGACCACATGGCTAATGAGTTAATTGTACATTTATCCTAAATAAAGGAATCACAAAGATAACTCCAGTATGTTCTCAACAATGCTTAGAGGTTTTAGTTTTAGCACCTGTATAGATCCAGACTCTCCTTAGCTTTAGCTCGAGCCTCCTCAGCATTTACTAGCCTATTTTATTTTCCTGTTAGAAAACACAGTATTGTAATGAAATAACCATTTGTTTCTTAATCAGTATAAGATGTTGGTTTTTCTTACCACGGTAATAATTATTTGTTATTCTTGCAGGTTAATCAGCGAAGGAAATAGATGCATCATATTCTGATTATGTTCCAACTTTGAGGCCACTTTGAAAGCAGAAGTGGAGATCAACACAATGTTAAACAGAAACTCGTAAGTCTGTCACCACTGGTCACCACATATTGTACCACTCAATAAAAAGGCAACTAAATAGTTCAAGTGGAAAGAGGTAGCAACCCTCTGTAATATAATAAAACGTATGTGTATTATGTTCAGTATGAAGAAAGTTACAGCAGTTCTAGTTCAAAATTGGCATCTATCTTTTGTCCCACCCATTCCATTGACACGAATGGAGATCAGTGTGACCTAAAAAGAGAAATGACCACCAACATTTTAAATATTCAAGATTCCTTATATAAAATTAAAGTAAAGATTGATTTAACATATTTCTATTGGTTGTAAGTGTTAAAACATAATTTTATATTTTACCTCCTTTTAGTTAATTTAAATATTGGAGTTTGGTTTAACTAGGCTATTTTCAGTTGTGTCAGTGGACCGAGTAAACTACACTTCAGTGGTGAAGGCTAATTCAAAGTATGATTTTCATCTGATAACTTAACTGAGCAGTAGTGATGTGAAGTTCGATTCATTTCACTTCGATTCATTTCACTTTAACTCGAGTTAAAATTAATCACTCACCAAAGTGAATCGGTTGTTTTGAGTCGTTTGATTCAGTGAGTCAGTCTAATATAAAACACTGTTTAAACCAATTAAAATATTACAATAGTTGGGAAAATATCAGAGAACAAAAAACTTAACCTCCTCACATAATTAAATCCATTAATAATTGTTGTTTAATAAAAAAAACTAAAAACACATGGTGGTTTTATTGTAATCTGGTGCCATTTTAGACTGTAAAAGTGGGTAAAGTTATATTTTATGTCACCCATGATTATGGGATTAAATGATATTCATCTGTTTTTTCCAATACTCTGCCTGAATTGACCACTCCGCTTTATTTACACTTTAGCACGAGGCTAGCTTAGCTGGGAGTTAGCAATTGAGTCATTTGATTCAGACGTCACTCACTCACACGGAGCCGCATAGGACTTCTGAGTGCAATAACTCTAATTTTGTAGAGAAATATTCAACCTCGTTTACCATCAGTAATTTTCGAGGCGGTATACGTGTTGGTAGGTTGTTTTTTTTTGTCAGAAGAAACGACTTCAACCCAGTTGGCAGCTCCGTGGGAGAGCGAGAGTTACGAGACGAGACAGAATCATAGACTGTGCTGAATGAGATGAACGATTTGTTCATAGCTGAACGACTCGAAGGGGAGCGGGAAGGGGCTGATCCAGAACCACAGGGAGTCGTTCACTGCTTGTACGGCTCGTAGAGCAGGCGCGGGCAGGCAGGAAGGAGGACGTTCGGGGGAAGTTATTAGTTGTGAACAATAAGCTTTTGGTTTCTGTGCTCAAACGAGCTACACGCACATAATATTAGTGTGCCATTCATTGTGACTACAAAATGCAGTCCAGGGATTGCAGTTTAGAAAGCAGTGGGCGGGCGGGTTAGGTAACGGGTTAATGGAGGCGGAGAATCACGACTCCTGAGTCAGTAAAGTGAATCTCGAGTTTTGAACGATTTGTTCACGAATCGCACATCACTACTGAGCAGCATCAAAACTATTAAGGAAACCAATTGTGTACTTCTGTTTTCACTGCCTGACAGTGTTCAGGTTTATTTAGTACATTTAGAAAAAAAACATGTGTTAATTGTCATCTTGTAGGATTTAATTGCATTTTAAATGTTTTGTTGACAGACTTTTAAGATGTTGTTGCAGAGCATGAAGGCGAGGCCACAGCAGAAGGACGAGCGATGAAGAGCTGGGAGAGATGCAAACACCATCAAGAAGACCTACACCAGCAAGTGGTGAAGGCTGTGGACAAGGCGGTTTTGGAGAAAATGGAAGTTGTACTTTTAAATACAGGATGACATTTGTGCAAAAAAGCTTAAAACATATTTGTAAAGAGTCTCATTCATCTATCCATCCATCCATCCATTTTCTTCCGCTTATCCGGGGCCAGGTCGCGGGGGCAGCAGTCTCAGCAGAGATGCCCAGACTTCCCGATCCACGCACACCTCCTCCAGCTGTTCTGGGGGGACCCCGAGGCGACACCAGGCCAGCTCGGAGACATAGTCCCACCAGCGTGTCCTGGGCCTTCCACGAGGCCTCCTCCCAATAGGACATGCCTGGAACACCTCACGAGGGAGGCGACCAGGAGGCATCCGGAACAGATGCCCGAGCCACCTCAGCTGGCTCCTTTCGACGTGGAGGAGTAGCGGCTCGAGTCCGAGCTCCTCCCGGGTAACTGAGCTCCTCACCCGATCTCGGAGGGTGCGCCCAGCCACCCTGCGAAGGAAACTAATTTCGGCCGCTTGTATTCGCGATCTTGTCCTTTCGGTCATTACCCAGATTTCATGACCATAGGTGAGGGTGGGAACGTAGATCGATCGGTAAATCGAGAGCTTTGCCGCTTGGCTCAGCTCCCTCTTCACCACAACAGTCCGATACAGCGACCGCATCACTGCTGACGCCGCACCGATCCGTCTACCGATCTCACGCTCCATCCGTCCCTCACTCGTGAACAGGACCCCGAGATACTTGAACTCCTCCACTTGAGGCAAGGACACCCCACCGACCTGAAGCGGGGAAGCCACCTTTTTCCGGTCGAGAACCATGGCCTCAGATTTGGAGGTGCTGATCCTCATCCCGGCCGCTTCACACTCGGCTGCAAACCGCCCCAGTGCGTGCTGAAGGTCCTGATTTGATGAAGCCAACAGAACAACATCATCTGCAAAAAGCAGAGATGAGATTCTGAGGTTCCCAAACCGGACACCCTCCGGCCCCTGGCTGGATATCTAAATATTTCAAATTAAGTTCTGGATGTAATTTAATGTTAAACGTATACTTGTAGTATTACATATTTAAGTAGAAAGATTCACAGAGAAATTGAACATCTCTAAAACTATGATATATTTTTCATTCTCGACAAACACAGTGTTGTAGCAGCGTTTATGAGCCAGGGTCCTTCCATTTAGCTGGCAGAGTTTTTGATAGAAGTCTTCTCATTGTTGGCTTCAATGGAAATGCTGTTGAAGATTTGTACTCACTCATTTATAGTCAATGTTTGGGTTCAAATTAAACCCAGATAAAAACAATTCTACTGCAGTCTGATGATAGTGTTCATGTTTCAGACACACAGCTTTGGCTTCTACTTTGAAGGAAAGAGCTGAACCATTGGTGCAGGTGTCTCTGGTCACACAATGGACATGTTCAATCCTCGTTTAGTCAGTCTTTGAATGCATAATCTGTACACAAAGGGAATAACAACATGGAATTTAATGTTGGGGAAAAACGCAAATGTAATGTCAACTAATAAGTATAGCTATATTCTTATTCTTCTACTTTGATAGTAAATCTTTTTGGAATTGTCCACATGACTTCAGCTTAAACCATGATTAACTGTAATCGAGTGTTTGTCTTGTGAAATGAGCTAGCCCAGCATTAGCCTAGCCCATAGTAGTGGGTGTATGATCACTGTGAAAAAACTGAGCAATGCAAGGTTTTGTCTAAAATCAATGAACTGTCATGTCTATTTCAATCTAATTACCAATAGTACAATTATAACAAGGTAGTGAGGAACTATTTTCTTTTAAGTAAAGAAATGTCAGTGGATTAATAAAAAATACATAGATTTCATTACTCCTACGGGAAGATCAAAGATGGGGAAAAAAGGCTAGTACTAGCAACTGTAAATCAGCTACAATTGTGCCACTGAGATGGTTGTAATTAAGGCTTTTGGGATAAATTACATGAAATAAGTAACAAGTGTACCTTCATGAGGTACACTTGGAATTGTTGAAAGAGTTGTTGATTTGAGCCGAAGTCTTCCCCTGCGATTAGTGAAGTGCTGGACCCTCTAAACTGCTTCAATCCACTGCCTCCTTTGGTCCGAGTCCGTCTGAAAAGCGTTGTAAGAGAAAGGTATGGTTGTTTTCTTGCCCCACGAGAGCAAACGGGAACAGAACAAAAACAAAGGCACCGAAACTGGGCCATTTTCTTCGCAGTCTAATGCTAAACTATAGCCACCGGATATTGTAGCGCATTACTTCCGGTTTAAAATGCGGAAGTGTGTTGCTCCTGCGCCACCCTATGGATCTAGGCGCTACCCATGGAGCTATGGCGCTACCCACTGATTGCTGGTCAATTCTAGGTCGGCGCCACAGTATTGCACAATGTATGCATAATATGAACTGCAAATAACATAGCTTCTCCAAATCACTGCTTATATTACGTTATACACAAAATTACTCATTGCTCCGTCTGGTACAAGGTAGAGAAAGAAAGTGTATGCTAACTAGCGCCCCGAGTGGCTGTCGTAGGTACCATCAGTGTTGAGCAGTGGTCGGGCTTCTGCTCTGGGTAAACAACAGCGGATACCTCCAGCAGGAATGGGAACTTCGTCGAGGGATAATGGTGAGGCAGTTCATTTTATTCGAGAAAATACAGCAATGATTTAGTGTCACATTGACAATTGGTTAAAGCCACAAAAAGCGGAATTATTTACTGTAATCGAGTGTTTGTCTTGTGAAATGAGCTAGCCCAGCATTAGCCTAGCCCATAGCCCGTACAGGGCCCAGCCACTGCTTAGCTATGCTCTACTCGGGACTGTGTTGTCAGTTTCACAATTTGTCAGTTTCACCAGCCCGAGCCGTCAGCTCTTGCGTCGGATCGTAGTTTCTCTTTGGGCCTTTCCTGTTTAATTTTGTTTGTTAACAGGCTTTCATTTTTGTGTTTAAAACACTTAATGCGGATTCAACGTTGTTTGTTACAGAGAGGACGGTGACATACATTACAAAAAAGACTTAGTCAGGTACGTGCATTCTTTGTTGTCCTCGGCTCGGCTAGTAGGTTTGTTGGGTTAAGCTGTCTGTTTAGTTTGTGCTCGTCATTATAACATAAAGTCCTGAGTCTGACATTGTAAATGGGTGTCAGTTTGTTCTCTGCGATTTTGATTTTCAAAGGCCCGAGCCGCTTCATTGGTCATGGGAAATATTCAAGCCATCGTTGAAGAAGCGAGAGCTCTCGTTTCCTTTGAATTTGCTGCGTATTGTTGGCTGTTGTTGGTAAATTTAAATAAAAAAAAAACACACTCATTTGTAACTGTCGCACTATCTTTAGTTTTTTCACCTTTTGTTTGAAATACTGCTTTGCTGTGCGATCTTCCTCATACTGTACAGTAAGTATATTATGTAGCCTACAATAGGTTTTAGGGGGTGTCATTAAGCACGTTTCTGGTAAAAAGCTTAGCAAGTAGTTAAAAACACGCTGAGGATACTTGTGCATAAGCAATATAACCAGAAGGCAAGCTCTTTTTGAAATTGCTCTAATTACTTAAATTGGCTCTCATATAAAGCACAAAAGAATGAAGGAAACAAAAAAATAAAGATTGCAATATCTTTAACTTCCTGTTTTATTTAACATGATTACAGTTTTTATTTTAACCATTAATGGCTGTTTCCCCCCCTCTAGTTCAAGTAACGGACACTGGAAATTAACGTTAGGTGTTTGGCTCAGACGGAGATACCTGTCACCATGAAGAGTGAGGTGCCATCAGAGGCTCACAGTAGGCAAGAGCAGCTAAAGGAGCCCCTGGTGAACCCAGAACCTATAGAAGCTGCTAAGAACTTTCCTAATAACTTGGAAATGATTGGAAAGACAGCCAGTGAGTACGCAACTCTGTGCTCAGAATCCAAACATAGACCCTTGAGAGAAAGTGGGGCCCACAGGGACTCGGAGCGCCTTCTTGGGCGCAGGAAAAGAAAAGGACAACAACCAGGGCCTTCAGACGGTTCACTCAAGGAATCTAATATTAGTGAGAACTCACTGGCCCCACAGAGGGCCAGGGTTGAACTTTTACCACAGCCCAGTGAAGATGACCATGATCATGAGTCATCTTTCAGTGACTGTGCCTCTTCGCCCTCCTCCAGCCTGAGATTTGGAGACTCAGACACACTCAGCTCTGAAGATGAGGCAGAAGCTAGGGCAACAGGAAGCCAGCAAAAGCCCTTGACATCTGGTGGAGCGTCTGAAGTTGGTCTGCGCCCGATACTTGGTCGAACTCGAGCTAGTCGCTCACATAAATGGGTGCGTCCAGAACCAGAGCCTGTGCTGTTGAAGCGGCAGTGTCTTGGCAACCGGCGACCTATACATAAAAAACGTTATGTCAAAACTATTCTCGGAGGTGCCCCACGAACTCAAAAACAAAAAGAGAGAATGCTACTGCAGAGAAAAAAGCGTGAAGTTATTGCACGCAGGAAGTATGCTCTCCTCCACAGCACTAGCAGCTCCAGCGAAGAGCTAAGCAGTGACTCCTCTTCCCCATCTTCAACTGAAGTAGATGACGAACTATACGTAGATGTGAGCAGCACAAGTAGCCAGCCCAACAATTCTTCTGTAGCTGCAGGTAAGACATACGAATTAGTGTAATAGTATTACAGTGACTGCAATGATACCTGAAACCAATCAATCAACCAACCTGTTACCTTTGTTGTTGGTGTTGCTTGTTGTAAGACACACCGAAGTGCACTGAAGAGCATGCAAACCGTTTCTATTTGATGTATATTCATTGTCGGTGTTTTACAGCTGAAATTTAAGTGTCTGTAGCTGTGGCCTTGAATGTATAAAGTAAAAATATTTTTTTAATTGGTATTTTAGAGGTTTGTTTACATTCCAGACAATTTTACAGATGTTAGAAAAGTCCATGTGATATTTATTTACCATCCCACCAGTCACCATAGTGCTTAAACACAAACTGGCAGTGGGTGCTAGGCAGCCGTTCTCAAGAGAAACATTGAAATAGAAATCACTCTGGGAAATTTAGATTCGCAGTGTTGAGCACAAAGCAGCCTTAGTCCTACCTGAAAAACACCAAACTGTTATCCAACACATCATAGCAGTCTCTAACAGTGTTTTTTCAGAAACATGAACCGTAAAGATATAGTTCTTAGAATCTTGCTATTATGATGATGTTTCTTGATATTATTATAATAATAATATCTGGGGGGAATTGCAGAAGTGGCACATGCACGTTCTCCAACTTAGTTTGTTTGAGCTGAGACAAGACTTTATGATTTTAATGAAAACACTTATTGCTTTGGTTGTTTTGTATGGATTTGTGGGGTGATAAATTGCTTTTGTGTTGAGGTGTCCTTGATGAAGATGTGGTGGTTATCGAGGCTACTCCTGCTCCTACTCCTGCTGTTCCTGCCAGTGAGGAGATCAACGTCACTTCTACAGACAGCGAGGTTGAGATAGTCACGGTTGGAGATGGCTTCAGGTTTGTCTAACAAGGATCATTATCAATGTAGTAAGTTATGGAAATGTTATATCTGCCATATATGTATGGTGTACACGCTGGAGCAATTCTTGACGTTGCAAAACCAGAATGAAAAAAAAAAGTATCAGAATTTTATTTTAGTTGGTGTTGATAATTGGTTACTTTTATCCATATTGAGATTGGAAACGTATTCCTTTTGCATGTGTTATAATTTTTATTTTCTTATTGTTTATATTTCCGCCCCTTAAGATTTTTGCTCTTTACTATTTAACTATTTACACATTTCCTGTCTATTTTGCACACCTTGAGTGATCTTATTGAGAGCCGAATGTAACAAGTGAATTTCTCCATTGTGAGATCAATAAAGGATTATCTTTTCTTATCTTCTCCACAATGATGGACATGGTAATAAACAATTCCTCAGTAAAATTATATTCAGCATTACATTCACATAGTTTGCCTAACAAATGTCTTTTTACCCTTGTAGTACTTTAAGATTTTGTTTAGAATGGAAAGTGTGGCACAAATAAAATCAATTCTTATTATGAATATTATTAAACCTCACGTGTTTGAGCTTAGGGTGGGTGCTTTCAATGCAACAGTGAATTTGCTTTGCTCATGAATTCCACAGCTCTGGTTGCATTGCATAGAGAAAACGTGCTTGCTTCACTGGCGTACCTAAATGTGAAACCACCTATTCCAAACAGTGTCTAGTTGTAGCAAAACACGACCTGCTTTTCTTTAGAAAAGTTGTCCTGCATAATTAGTCTGTCCTTTTAATTTAATTTAATTTATTTTATTTTATTTGTTATTTATTTATTATATTTATTTAAATGTTTACAGTTCACCACTTTGCTTTGGCCACAGTCCTAATTTCTCACAAAGATCCATTTGACGTTGTATAAACTGAGGTAGATTTTGTCAATACACCCACACATTTCACTTATTTTCACTTATTTCACAACCACAGGGGATTATGATGATAAACAGATATTTACAAAATAATACCAGGTCTGTTTAATTAGGATTCCTCCCCTGGTGTATAGCCTTTCTCCAGGGCTCAGCCCACCAGAGCAAGGGAGGGCTGGCCCATTAGATCTCAAAACAACCGCAAATTGTGTACCCTGTCTATCAGCCACCTGTTTGTACTCCTTTGACAGCTTTGAATGTATGCATTTGAAGTACATTATTATTAATGTTTCCTATAGGATACATTGCTTCTATTTCACAACACATTTATCTGTTACCTAGTAATACTGGTTATAATTTGTATGTGTGCTGCTCAAAATAATTACATTTTGTTCCCGTAATTCCTTTTAAAGCAGGAAAATAGATTAAATCCCAAATCAAATACATACTGCTCAAAACATTGCAAACAATGCAAAAGACAAACAAACTACATTGACAAAAAAAGGAAGATAAGATATGCCTTTATTGTTCTCACAATGGAGATTATTCACTTGTTACATTCAGCTCTCAGAAACACTCAGGGTATGCAGGATAGATAGGAAATGTGCAAACAATTAAATAGTAAAAAATAGAGGTATCTTGTATACAATGACTACCAAAAAAACGTTACGGGGAAAAAAGTATAAACAGTAAAAAATAAGATAAACAGACAGACAAAAAAATATATATATAGTCTGGTCAGTATTAACAGTGTAGGTTTACAGTCATAGTGCCAGTGGTTGATAAGTGATGCGGATAAAGTGACGCAGATACAGAGATTATTGAAACAATAGCAGCCAAATAAATATTACGAATTACACATCAAAAACCCTGTAAATCATTTTATAAAGGTGTTGCTGTAACTCATTCTTTGTTGTGTCTCTGGATACAACAGTGAACCCGCTCCCCTGTTCTGCAAAGCTCCATGGTATTCTTGTAGTCATTGGTCCCGTGGGCATCGTCTTGCTTGCCCTGATCACTTACTTTAGCAATGTTGAGGGAAAAGCAACTATTCCCCAACCTCTCACTCCAGAGCAAGGAACGGCGCAAAAGCAGCCTGGAGGTGAAAATTAAAAGGAAAATAAATGCACACAAACAGGCAAAATCCTGCTGTTTGTGTCGTGGTGTAATTGTTCTTCGTTGTGTGGATTTTTACAGGTCACGTTCAGTGGGGGGTTTGAGCAGGATCTGGAGCAGCAGTTGTTCTCAGAGCCGTCTGCAGGAGCCGCGTGGACGACACAGACTTTCCACAGTCATACAACCTCTGCGCCAGAGTCCTGGAGAGGTGGTTGACCTAACTGTTGATGAAGATGGTAAGGGTTGGATTGAAGTTGGTTGTTACTTTTAGACACATCATGAGGGAACAAATACTGGCCCCCCAGCACTCATTCTGTAAATCCTTACGGAAAATATCGTCAATTCCTTTAAATTTTGTTCTGGGAAGCGCCTCAGAGACCACTCTGTCAGATCTCTGTCAGTGGTTCTCAACTGGTAGGAGCATAGAAGGAGTTTGTTCAAATGACCGTTATTGGGTTGGTTTAAAAAAAAAAATACAAATAAAAAATAATAATTGCAGCTTTTTTTGCCTTATTTAATGTTTATTCAACAACATTTTCTGAGGAAAAGAAAATATTTTACATTATATGTTACAAGCCTACATTGTATTTGGGCTGCGGCTTGTCATCCTAGGATGATTGTGGGTCCCGGTGCCATACCAGTTGAGACACACGGATCTATGATGTATTACACACTATTCATAGTTGAGTGGTGCTTGAGTTCGGCTCATCTTTTGACACTGAATCATGGAATATTTTTGATGTACACTTTTAATAAAAATGTATAATTTATCAAGACGGTTGCTAAATAGATACAGATACTTTTTTGATCCTTTACAGGAAATTACACTGTTGCAACTACTCGTATTACGTTCAATAATGAATTAATTAATTATTCACACACATTATAAAAAAATATATACTGTATATTGTGATTTGTGGGCATGTTGCTACTACCATTTGAAGTTGTTTGTATTACAGGTTTAGGGCCCCAAATCTGATATGTAAATGAGAAAATGCGTGATTAAACAATGTGTAAATGACGTGCTACTCGTTTTGCACATGAACAAATGCTTGGTGAACGACCCCCTGGACTGCTTTAGTTTTTGTATACTAACTTGTATAAAGTAACTTGGTCATTATTCATGCATTTGCAGACCTATCTGTTGTGCCTGCCACCTCTGGCAGCGCTCAGCGGTCATCCTCCTCTTCATCATCAAATCTTGCTTCTACCTCGGAGCTCAATGAAGCCCCAGGCCCTTCCACCAGCTGTCCCGGATCAATACTGGACACACAAAGTTCTGGTGGTCCAACACACTTGGCTGCAGAGGGTAAGATCTCTAAGCAGATGCTGTTGGTGCGCCCCCAAACTATTTGCATCTGACGTTGATTGTATTCCCTATCATCCTTAGTTATTCCGAGTTTCTATGATAAAATCTGACACTATCTATATTTTTTACTTAGATGAAAGCAGACCAGGTTTGTCTGGAACAGCTGGACAAAGTGGAGCCACAGCCCTGCCCAGACTACCCTCCTGCTGTCAGCAGCATTCACCCTGTGCAGGGCCCTCTCCTGGTCACCTGTCCCTAAATCACTCCCACTCCAGCTGCTTACAGGCGGCATCTCAGCAGACAAGCAGTAGTCAACATGGGCATGGCAATGCTCACCATTTTCTCCATCATTTGCATCACCCAGCCCCTCAGCACCCCGGCACACTACCTTTCCAAGAGCCCAGCTGTCCCATAGAGCGACCCACTGCCCTGCCTGGCCAATGCGCTGGAGTCAACAGCAGCAACAATGCTAATAGCAGCACATCTCACTATCATGACCAGGTACTAATTTCAACTAATTATTTTCTGTGTCATCATCGTTATCTACTTAGTACTAAGTCTTGAATCTTCACTTATTTCAAAATTCTGCTTTTTCTCCACAGCAAACCCTTCCAGTTGATCTGAGCAACAGCGGTGTTCGGAGTAGTGGTAACAGCGGTGGTAGTTTCCATGGCAGTACATCGGCCTTTGACCCATGTTGCCCAGGCTCCACTTCTCGGCCCCCTGCTTTCGTGTCCCAGGCAACTGCAGGACCCAGTCAGCCTGCTGTGGTAGATTCTTTCAGTTCCCAAATGGTGTCTCAAAGTGGACCCCAGACTCAACCGCAGCAGCCATGCAGGCATTACATGCACGCACCCTGTGAGTCCATTACTGTATGTTTATTATAAAGTCATTTCTGTTCCAAATAACTAGATGCATTACTTTTAAGATTAAAAAAAAAACATACTGAACACTGATTTGACAGCACTGTAAAGCTTAGTGAAAAATGAAGTAAATATGGTTTTCTTTTTGCCTTGTTTAGATGGCTCCCTGGCCCGCTCACTGCACCATCAGTCTTCCGCTACCTGCCCTCATTCCCATGGTAACCCCCAGCTGACACAGGCCCCTCCTCAAGGAGATTATGTAATCCCCCACACCGTCCACACCTTTCACACACCACTGCCATCCCACCCCTCCAGCCACACTGTGCCCCCTGCTCCTCCTCCTCCACTGCCCGGTCACCACCTCCCCTCTTCAAATGCCCCACTGGCTCAACACTTGCCTTCAGAACATCAGCCCCTGCCTCACCACATTCCCCCTCTCGGAGCATCTGTACAGAGGCTGCATGCCCATGAAATGCTACTGGAAGTTCAGAGGCGGCGTATGATGCAGCACCCCACGTAAGTATTAGCCTTCATTATAGCTGACCCTGTGAACAGTTTTGGACATGTGCTTTTGTTTAGGCGTGCGCATGAGCGTCCACCGCCACACCCCCACAGAATGCACCCCAACTATGGCCATGGACATCATATCCATGTCCCACAAACTATGTCTTCCCATCCTCGCCAGCCTGAGCAGAGAACAGCATGGTGAGTGTCCAGAGACGTACATCCGCAGCGCTCGTGAAAGTCTTGAGGAGTCTGTCTTTAATATTGACTTGTTTTTATGCTTCTGTCACCAGGGAGCTCGGCATTGAGGCCGGCGTGACTATGGCACCGTATCCTTCAGGGCACCTGCACCCCCACCTGCCCCACTATCACCATCCCCCCAGACTCCACCACTTCCCTATCCCCTTCATGGTGAGAGAAAGCCCAGGAGTACATGCTCTACCATAAATACCATAAATAATAAAAATGGAGCTAATATGTAGTTTCTAATCTAGAGGAATAGTGCCAGTCCATTATTTATATCTTAATTTCGGGGATGAAAAAGAGGATTGGCTGGTTGTCTTGTCGAAAAAGCTAAACGTTTAATGTATTCGTCTGTCTACATTATAGCACACTGAAGTGACCTACCCACACATTCGGTACATCTCGTCGAGAATGACTAGTTTTGGAAGAACGTATGAGGTAAAGGCTTTACTCTGTCAAATCAAGTTGACTGCACCAGAATATAACCTGTATGCAAGGTGTGTTGTTGTGGTTTATTCAACTACACTTAATGTTTACCTCTTAAAAGGATTTGCTGCATTTAGAGGAAAGACTGGGGACTGTGAACAGAGGGGCGTCTCAGGGGACTATAGAGAGGTGCACATACCCACACAAGTATAAAAAGGTAAGTCTATCACACAGACATCCTTGTGTTTAATGTGCCTGTATTTAAAGTGTATAATTGTGCATGTCTGTTACAGTTTTTCTGGGACAGAGTACATAGTGGTCTTTTGGTATTTGCTTTTTAAACTGTTTAATGCTATTTAGTTTGAATCACTGTAGTGTCTTTTACCAGAGATTGCAGACATTCTTGGGAAACATCTTAGAAATTTCAGTATGTATTCAATTAAGAAATCTAATGCCCTGCCACCCAATACAGAAGGTGTTGGAGAGAGACAGTGACCAACAGTTAACCTCTGAAGCTTGGGCCTCTATTGGGAATAAAAAGCACGCAACCCCAGAATCGGTGAGAAATAAATGAACAAATCAATTTGGCACATGTCTCTGCTCATATTGTACAGTAGATGTTAGTCCTAGTGCTGGGGGTCAGGGAATTTGGCTTTTGAAGTTGTGTTGTAAATCACCACATGGATACATTAAGAACATTTTGTATTCAAGACAAAATGACCATTCTCTCTGTCCCCAAATTAAAGCATAGCTGCCTATAACAGTAGAGTAATTACTTTATCACATTTTTACACCTGTGATGATTAAGATTACAGTAGTTTTGGTATATTTAAAAAAAAAAAAATCCCCAAGTGCCTTGACTATATTTTTGTTAAGCCATTCCGCAATCACGGTTAAATATGGTTCCCAAACTTTTATTTTTCTAAACAGAGAAAGCTGCATGATAAGCAAGAAGAGGATGAGGGCGCAGACGAAGACACGGAAGAAAAGTGCACCATCTGCCTGTCAATTCTGGAGGAGGGGGAGGATGTCAGGTAAATGCAACCCCAAGTGTTTCCCCAAAGTGCCCAATTATAGTTTGTGTTTGTGCCCCTGAGCCCACAAAGGCATACTGGTGGGATGCCACCTGCAGTTGTTATATTTTATATCCCTCCCCAGAGATGTATTTTCTTGGAAAGCCCAGAGGCATTGTAATAGGTTTCAAAGTGGCCTGAAATTACAGTTCACATGGAGTTGGTTTTGGCACCTCCTAATGTGTCTTTAACCTCTTACCCCCTTGGCCTGAACAAGTGCATTTTCTCCAGTTTGACTTTATCCAAATCTAAAAGCTGGAGAGCAACAGTTTAATGCTTAAATTGAGACTTAAGATCGTAACTTTTTTTGTTACAGTTTTGTGTGTTTTCGTCATGTTTTTGTGTCCCTTCTTTCATTGCTTTTTATAGCGCTTTTGTCATTTTTGTTGTTGAGTTTTCATTGTTTTAGTTTTTAGATTTGGGTAAAGCCAAACTGGAGAAAATGTGCTCGGTTCAGGTGGGAGTTAAGAGGTTAAGACTCTCTGCCCTCTATTGGTACATCTGGGAAGGGTATTCTACAACTCTTTTTTTTGTATTTTTTATTTTTTTTGTATATCAAACTGTATTTAAAATTTTGTCTTCTGGGTTGTTTGAGTCGAGGACCTTTCACGTCCGTCTTCAGAAGCTTCTTCTTGTTCTCGTAGTCTCCTCTGTTTAGTGAAGGTGTAGCTTTGCCCTGTTAAAAGCAGATTTTTTTCACATTCATTTTAAAATGAACTTGTTATGCCCCTACTCCGCAGAGTCTCCAGAAAGTCCTAAATACTTTCAAACTGTAGCCCCCAAACTCAAGGCACTACTTAAGAAAGCTTTTTAAATTTTGTATAATTGTTTGTATGATGATATTTATTTTTTTACAATGTTCCTAGAGATTTTTATCTGCGAAAAGCACCATTAAAAGTTCACTTGCTAGTTAATTGTAAGACTTCTGAAAAACATCCTCAGCTCAAACAACCCGGTCCAGTCAATGATATTTAAAGACAAATATACTTAATGACTTCATGTTTGTTTGTCGTCTGCAGGCGTCTACCCTGTATGCACCTGTTCCATCAGCTGTGTGTGGATCAATGGCTCCTCACTAATAAGAAGTGCCCCATCTGCAGAGTGGACATTGAGGCGCAACTGTCAGCTGAAAGTTGATGTTGTTTTTTCTACCAACCCCTTTTGTTGAATTCTATTTTGACATCATGTTAATTTTCTCCTCAGTACTGCAGTCAACCAAAGATGGCATGAGTTACCTGCGCAGCTCTGAGAAAATAAAAAACAAAAACATCTGTTAAAAACATTGAGCCTAGAGTGCCAGCTATAACGTATATATTATGGCTAGACTTCTCCACAAGATTTTATTGTATTTATAAAGCTTTTATGTAGCTTTGATTTTACTCAAGTGTCATTTTTGTTGTTGTTTCTGCATGTCTCCTTGCAATGCATTTCTTTGCACATTTAACATGGGCTGAACTTGGCCTAACAACTTGCAGGCGAGGATAGCTGCTCTAGTAAAGATGCATTTCTCTCAAACTAATGCCATGCTTTACTTGAATAGAATGTCAGCCTACGGTCTAAAATATAAAATTGCAGGAATCCTTTTCTACCAATCATTGTATTGATTAGTTTATGTTTAGAAGGTGTGGATTGTTAGTGATAACGTTTTTAATTCTATCAAGACATTCCTATCACGGGAAATATGTTAAAAACAGTTCAGCTGCTGTATTAGTGCACATTAAACCAGTATTTCTAGAGTGGACATAGACTCCAAGACTCACCTTTCACCCCGCCTTTGCACCACTGTCACCTCCCTCTAGTTCTTCTTCATCTCATGTATTTTAGCAAACAAGAAAAGGAATGTTGCAAACCTCTCTTGACTGTTCTTTATGAAATGAGCAATTATTAAGCTTCTGCTGTGAACATTTGCTTCACATGTGTCAGGGTTTTGTTTCTATAGACAGGGCTTTTTAAGATGGATTAGTGCCGAGATCTCAGGCCAATGTTCAGAGTTGTCACACGATGATCCCGCAAAATCCTGGGTTTCTTTTGACGCTGGCAACGGCTTCATTTCCGGTTGTTGTATGCAGACTGAAACACCCTGCCTTCTGTCTCTGTAGTTGAACAGCAGCGTAAGTTGATGCTGCCAAAAGAAAAACACTAAACTGTTGGACTAACTCATTTGCATAGACTTGCACAACAGAGAAAAGGGTTGGAGAATTGTAGTCACTCAGTGTGCTGAGACCAGGTATTTCCACTCGAATTATGAATATTGAAACAACAAAGAAACTAATGTTATGAATGAGTGTTGAAATGCATTACTTAAAGCAGGTATCCATGCATTCATTGATTTAAAGGAACCAGGAGCATATTCTGTGGGATTTATATTAGTTTTAAAATAATAAACTTGGCTAACTCGTAAACGAGTCAGTGTCCTCTGTTTTTCATTTGTTCAGTTATTTACTAAATTATAATTTACTAGTTAATAAATTAAAGTTTGTTTGAAAGCTTCATGCTTAATCTGTATTTTCTTCTCACATATCTTAAATGACTGATATATCTTAGGTTTATTGATTGACTGCGGAAAGTTCCGCAGTCAATAATTGGTTTTCACGTTATTTATCTGTTCGTATATTTGTTTCAACATTTTCTGCAGCTTTCACATTTGCGATTTCCGTTACAGTGGGGGGGGGGAAGTATTTGGTCAGTTTCCCATAGACTTTCTATTGGATTTTGGCCAAATACTTTTTTTCCCCACTGTATACATCAAAACGTTCTGCATGTTTGGGGGAATGGTGCTATTACTTTTGGGAATTCTGAAATGTCCTGTTTTCCCGCAATCGGCCAAAATTCCGCCGATTTTACCCATTGATTTATAATGGGGCTTCCACAAAAGTATCGTTTTCTGCAACTTTTTCCAAATTTTCTGCAATTTTTGCATGTTCAGCTTCTGCAACTTGTCAGTTTTCAGAAAAAAATCGTCGTCCTGCAGTTTTCCAGTTTTTTTTCTCCGGGCTTGGGAATCCTGCCATTCATTTGTATTGAGAATTCTGCCCATTCATTTTAATAGGATTTTGATACAGTTAAGTCTGTCAGTGATTTAAACAATTTATGCAATGTAGAGTTTCTGCAACAAAATAGGAATTTTTGCAATTACAACATAATTATGCAACTAAATAGGGATTTTCACAATAATAGCACTATAATGCAACTTTATAGGGATTTCCGCATATAAATCAGTATAATGCACCATAATAGGGATTTTCACAATACAAGCAGCATAATACAACTAAATGGGGATTTACACAAAAGCAGCATAATGGGGATTTTCACAATAAAAGCACTAATACAACTAATGGAGGATTTTCACAATAAAAGCAGTATAATACAACTAAATAGGGATTTTTATAACATTGTTCACAATGTTTTGCAATTGTCATTTCTGCAGCAGTAGCCTACTATTCCGAAGTCAAGTTTCTAGTGGATATTTTCTCCTTTTAGGATCATGTTGTAACAAGGACATATGAACGGTACACCCTGGACAATACATTTGAGACGTTAGTTATTCACCATAAGATTTCCCACTATCACTTTAACCTGTTTATCTACCATCTCAGGGTTAGGGTTAGCAATTATCCATATCCAAATCTCAAAGCGTATTGACTGGAGAGTAGGGATATGCGGATCGATACCAAAATATCGATATTTTGATCCAGGCGGTATCGATAAAGTATCGATCCTCGGGTGAAGAGACAGTCAGATGTTCTGTGCATGTAAAGTGTCCAGCTAGATTTATTAACAGATGCGTCTGCTAGCCTAGTTTTTTTTTTTTTTTTGCAGAAGTTTTCATATAAGCACACGTCTAATGTTATAGCAGTCAGATAGGGGACATGGCATGTCATTTGCAACAAGTGAAAATAGACCATTCATCTGTGAAGGTGAGTGTATAATCATGATTATGGGGGGTCATTTACCAAGTGTTTGCTCAAGTGAAAAATAAGTCACACATTTTTTTTGCTATAAAGAACCTGCCTTGTTAAATGGCTCTTTTCGTTGTTCATGTAATACAGAATATAGAAGACTGTTTTGTTCAGCTGTTGATGCAACATAAAATAAACTACTTCCGGTATTACTTGCCACAGGATTACTTGGTATCGGATCGAATTCAGAATGACTGGTATCGCCCATCCCTACAGGAGAGCTTACAGGAGAGGTGAGATACCTCGTTTGAAAGCCCAGACCTAGTTTCTAAACATATGTGTAAGATCTGTGTGAATGAAACAAAACTTACATCACACTTGCCGTCCCTAATCATAACCCCTGACCCTAACCCTAGATCCCTGATCAGGCGGGACGGCAAGTGACAGGTTAACTATGCAGTAGATGCTTTTACAGGATAATTTCCAGACAACTCCAGCTTCTGTCTTTCTTCCAAAGATGTGCATGTACAGGGTGTATCTTGCCTAAGGCCCCAGTTGTTCAAACAGGAAAACGCAAAAAGCAGAACAAGCAAGAGTTAGGACACATTATTTTATGGACATGTGTAAAGACTAGGTCACTCAAATGTGAAACAAGCCATGATTTATTAAACAGACTGTTCTGATGTTTATTATTGCACAATTGAGTTAATTAATCCAAGATCAATGTATGTGGAAAAATCCCAGTATTTAATGATGGGCGTTAAAATGGATAATAAATTATAGAGCTTTTGTAAGAAATTGCATGATTAAAGCTCCAAGCAAAATATTCTTGCAGTCCTTACAAGAGAGAATCTTGGCTCCAACAATTGATAAGAACAAGGGTTTGTTCATCCTTGACCTAAAGGATGAACAAACACAAGGTACAAAAACAAATGGAGAATCCTTCAGAGAACAAGCAAAGTTGTATTATCACATATACAAAATATAACTTTTAAAATGTCTGTTCACAACTCCATGTAAACAAAGTTCCAAGACCAAATGTTAGCTTGGCCATCTTTATAGACCGTCATGATAAAAACACAGACCTGTACCAGTAAAGTGCTAATGATGCCACAGAATGTAGGCCCAGATAACAGGTGACATGACTTTTATATTTTATTAAAAAACAAACAAACAAACCTTGGACTAAATTGCTGAACTATTCCTTGGAAAAACATTACAAAACAATACCTCCTACAGTACTTAAAAACAACACAACAGCAGTCGCCTGTGACTGAAATAGATTTAACCTTCCTTTAAAATGATTGCTTCAAATCAGCTCCAAACGTCAGCAAGAAGAAAACAGCAGTAATAAAAAGACTGATAAGCTATAAATATAATAAATTAATACGAGTTTTGTTCAAAACTTCATCAGAAACTGTCCCAGAGGTCAAACAGTCTATGAGAGAGCTTCAAGTCTGCTGGTCTTTGGTCTGACACATGGCAGTAGTTGGAGAATTTGTTTCTGAATGAAACCAAGCAGTGCTTGTTTTCCTGTAATAATCTTATTCCTGTTGGACCAAGTGAAAACCCCATTTTTACTCAGGAGCTTCTAGATCTTCGTCACATAGTTATTAGGAAAAAGTCCCTGCTTCCCACGAAGTTTTCCAGTCCACCACCCAGAGGCATCTGCAAAACCAGAGCAGTATAATTACAAAGCAAGATAGTGTCCGAATTAAACGCAAAAATGACGTAAAAAATTAAACAATACATGAGATGTTTGAGGTGGCTCACCTTCTTTTATGATTTCAATGATGTCATTGGCGTTGAAGCTCAGCTCGTCTGTGTCCTGAGCATCATAGGCGTACAGGGCTTTACACTGGGGCACCTGAGGTTTGGGTTTGGGTGCAGGCTTCGGTCGTCCTCCTCCTGGTGCAGGTCTGTTTGCGGATGGCCTGTGTGCTCTGAGAAGAACAACATAACATGGCTTTTATTTCTCTAAGTTCAAAGATACGCCACAAGATGGCACTGTAACCCTGCAACATGGAGAGTGTTACATAATGTTTTGACTGAATATTAAAGTATTTCTAGTGTAGTAAAGGTTCGTTATAATTATGTCAAATATGAAACAGTATAAATCTATTACCCCGCAGCTCCTTTCTCAGGCACTCCTAGAAAGCGGTTGTCTGGTGGTTGTCTGTGGCCGCTCGTCTCTCTGCGCGGGTTGTGGTTGGTTGGTAGATGTGGTCGCTCTGTGTTGCTTGAATTCCGCCGCTGGCGACCACTCTGGTGCTCCCCGTTCCTCTGATTGGCCTCATAGTTAGTATTTTTAAGTCTACCATTCTGCTGATCCACTGCAACACACGTTATTACAGGTCAAGTATATTCTCTATTTGAATAATGTGTGTAGTTTGACATGTACCTGGAGGTCCTGGTGCAGTTCTTGAGGGCTGTGTTCTGCTCCCATTGGAGCGACTCTGAGTGAAGCTTTTCTTAGAGGGACCTAAGATGAAACCAAGAAGAAATCAGCAAAAAGCAACAAGTACATCTACAACATCACTTAATTAGTCTCATAGGGGAGCAATTCACTTCTCTTATATTACTGATTTTGTAATTTAGACTTTGATGATCTGTCACATTCTTGAAACTCATACTTACGTGTGTTTTTGGGAAGTCCAGGTCCAATGCTGATCTGTAGAGATTTACTTGAAGGTTTTAAAACAGGGAAATCTCCTTGACCCTGTACAAAAACAACTTGTCTGGAACCGCCTCCGCTCAAAAAGCCCCAGTTTTCCTTTTTTAGCTTTATTTCCAGTCTAAGCAGGAAATACAAAAGTGATTGCAGTACAGTATTTAAATCACGAGTCTTTGTGATATTTTCGTCATTTACTCACGTGTTGCTAAATTTGAGTGGTAGCTTGCGCTGCGTCTTTTCCTCAAAGCGACGAGCCAGTAAGCTAATAAATTCAGTCTTAAACACACAATCGAGTAGACTGTCGTACTCCTGCTCGTGCAGAATAAGAAAATCATCCTGCAGCGTACTGGAAAAAACAAAACAGGGAGAGCCTCACATTAGATTAAACATATTCTCAGTCTTTCTCCTCTTATTTTCTTTCTGTGTTAGACTTAAGGTGGAGCACTGGTGTCCCCTTTCACATTTACATAGAGACACAGAGCAACATAAAGAAGCTTTCATCTGTAGAGAGAAGGTAGCAATTGTCTGTTGTAAGACAAACAAAGATACTTTGTTTTTCCCAAAGAAGCAAGGGTTGTGTGATGACAGTCCACCTGATCCATAGTGTCCCACAAACCTATAAGCTACATTCTACCATTAAGAGCCAACTATATCAAAATAATGTTTTTATAAAATCAAATGTTACGTTCCAAATCAAAGTATTCGAGTTGTGTGCCCTGCCCTCTGACCTATATACGTAGGTTTATACAGAAACTCTTCATGCAATGTTGGCCCTTATGTGTCATTATAAAACATGGCAACAACTCCAAACAGCAGTTTCAAAAAGAAGTCATGACTTTCTTTTAGTGTCTGTAATTAATAACCACATAAAAGGGCCTGTGCCGGACAAACATAATTATTGTTTTGACAACAGCTTAATACTGGTGCCGACCAACCACTGAGCAAATGATGTTTTCCCATTAACAACAATAATGTATACAATACACATAACAAACCAGTATTTAATATGCTTGTAAAATGGCATACCTTAGGGAAACTGCTAATATCTTCTCTAATTCGAGTCGTCTTTTGAGCACTTCGGTCACCTGTCCTTTTTCTGGCCCCTGCTTCACCTTTTCTCTCCCAATCAGGTACACAGACTTTGGGGTTAGGATCAAATCTCTCTTGATTGCCTTCACAAATAAACACAAACATGACCATACATGTGTTAAACATGAGACCACTGAAGAATAGCAGCCAACTCACTTTGAATCGACGGTCGTATTTGGTCACTTTATCCGCAAAGTCTATCTTTTCCCTCTTGCCCAGAAATTGTCGCAGCTCGGGCCTGTCGTCCATGCCCAGGTAGTCGCCAATGAAGTTCCTGTTGAGGCTGTGTCTCCGCCTCTCTTTTCGATTCAACAACAGGTCAGAGGCTTTGAAAATGAAAACACAACAATGAGATACAGTAGATGCAGAATAAAACTTCCCAAAAGACGTACTTCCCACAACTCACCTTCCTCTCTCATTTGGACATACTTCTTACGAGCGACATACTTCCTCCAGGCCTTCTGGATAGTTCTTGCATAGCCATCAAACTTTCGTTCCCTTGTCTCTTCCAGTAAAAAGAGCTGTGAACGCAAACAAAGGCCTGAGCATACCTTGGCAGCGCTTAACCTTAAACAGAGACACGCCTAAATGCAACAAATGAAGGAATGGTGAGCAGCCTGTTTGATCCAGACTGCAAACGCATTCTCTGCATTTCCACCATTGTTTCCACTCGGTGCCACCCTGCCAGGAGCGGCGAGCAATCCCTGATCAAATCTCTACCGTAAAATATGCAAGGAGCACCTAGCTGTAGGATTGCAGGATAATGCATGTTTTAAGTTGATGATGTTTTTTTTTGCCATTTTCGTGCACAGTTCTTGACACAGGGTCAGGCAGACTAAACATCCTGGCCACTACTTCAAGCCATTCACCGAGACAGTGCGACCGCAGGCTGTAGTACGGCCAAACACAACAAAGCCGTAAGTAAAACAACCGTCTTAACTAGGAAGAGGACAAATGAGTCATCAATTAACAAAGCGGTGCGGCATAATCGGCGAGGCCTGTTTGTCCTGGTTTGAACATTACATTTATTGGGTGAAGGATCCTGACACAGACGGCAGCAGCTGGTGTAATTAATCTTTGTCGGCTCTGAAAGTGCACAACTTCAGCATATTTTAATAAATGTGCGAAAGATGACAGAGCCAGAGCTGAAATAAAGAGCCCCCTTTTACAATTACAGTCTCATCTTTCACCATGTTTGGGTCTCGAAACATCTGGTGGCGTCAGAACAACTTACTTCAACGGGTCCATAAAACTAATTAACTCTTGTCAGTTTAGAAGGCTGGCAGTTCATTTTAGTGCAGCGCCCTGTGTGATATGTGCGTCTCAGTCTCATAAACATTTATTGGGGGGGGGGGTGTAGTTGGCACTTGTTCGCTTTGGTGAATAAGGGAAGTCTTTCAGGGTCAGCTGTAAAGACTACATTTAGACTGGGTGCCTGTGCTGTGGGGGAGACAGGAGTGTGTGTGCGTGTGTGCGTGTGTGTGCCGGGACTCTTGTGTACGAATGTTAGGGGGAGTACACTCGCACAAACACTTCTTTTATTAAAAACATGACGAGAAAAAAAAAAAAGTTATGTGGAAAAAGACAACCCTTCAGTCTGCGTCCACAGCCTCCGCCTGTGCTTTAGTGCGAGCGTAATGTTGACTCTGCTGACGTGGTGCATGGGTCGGGTTGAGTCTCCACCCATGCAAGAAGGACTCAGGCGTAATTTAGTACCCTGATGCCCTTATATGGAGCTCGGGGTGAGCATGGCAACGTCTCCATGGAAATGCGACTAATGCGAGCAGGCAAAAGGCAACACATACCGATTCTGGGGCCTTGACGAAGATCTTGGTGCGACCGAGTTGAAACTGATCCTGGTCCATGTTGACGGACCGGAGGAGATGAAGGACTCCCTGTTTATCGTCCCCTCGCCACGTTGGCCATGACTCCTTGGTCAGGATAGCATATCTAAAAGATCAAAGCATCGTCAATAAAATGGAATTAAAGCTTTTGTAAAAATATAACGTGTAAAATAAAGCATCTTAATAGAGTATTAGAAAAACTGGATGGAAATCTTATTTTCTTTTCAATATGGTGGTACCATCAATCCAGTTGCATTGTGTTATTATTAATTAATTTACACATTTGCACTGTTGAAAGCCTGATTACACTCAGCTTGTTGGGTGGGGTCTAAGTGTTTTTGTCATTCGTCTATTCAGGAGTTTAAATATGTGTAAACAAGCACAATAAAAAGAGAGAACGATTTAGAAAATAGTGCATCACATGTAATATTAACCTCGTAACCCCCGCCTGAACCAAGCACATTTTCTCCAGTTCAGCTTTACCCAAAGACTGAAAGCTTCTTGACTGAAGTTTACAGCCTCATCTAAATAGATCTTTTTCCTCACATTGTTGTCACTTTTTTTCCCCATTGTTGTTTCGTTGGGTTTTCATCAAATTACCACATTTTCTGCGCTTTTTGTCACGTTTTTGTTGCATTTTCAACCTTGTTTTTGTCTCATTTTTGTTGCCGTTTTGACACTTTTTTCATGAAGCTTTTAGATTTGGGTAAAGCCAAACTGGAGGAAATGTGCTCGGTTCAGGTTCAGGAGGAACATTTCAGCTTCCCTGTTGCAGTGCAATTAATCAAGCAATGATCGGTGTGTCGTCTTCAAAAAGGGTCTTGTGTGCGTGTGTTACCTGTTGAGGAACTTCTTGAAGACTCTACGGTAGGCGTAGCCAGCGCGCCGAACCCGGATATTTTCTTTAAGACCAAGGTACTCGACTTGATGTTTCACCCTGAAATTATATGAACAAAAATAATTCTTAATTACTCTGTGCAATGCATGGATCTGTGTTTTGGTCATTATTAGCTTTCCCAATTGAAGTAGCAGCACACATAAAACTCACAGCTGACTGAGTGTGGCTGGAAGTTATAATGGCAGGTTATTGTATGCAAAGTAACTATATTTTGTTGACATTTGGTTAAACAAAGGCCTAATGGAGCACTTAGCAGACACGACTTCCTTTGTGAACAGTTATTCCGCTGCTCATTAAAGACACCGCTCACAACAGGATGGTGGGTCACAGCTCAGAACAATATTCTCCATCTGAAACACAAGGGTCCTAGAGTGTGACTCACCTGCTCTCCTCCCAGTCCCGCGGCTTCTTGGTTTCATTTGGTTTGATGCAGCGGATGTAATGGGGAGTACACTTCATTAAGGTGCTCACCAAGTTATTGGCCTGTGTCTATTGATACAAGAACCACAGACTGTGATGAGCGGTTTCTCATCTACATTTAGATTCCAACTGGATTTACCAGTCCAATAAATACAAAAAGATGTTCATTCATACCTTAATTTTGCTTCCTGCTGTGGATGGTCGACCTTTTTTATCGGCATTTAGGTTTTCCGGAAACAGTTTTCTGATGAATCCACTGGTAAGTGAAAAATCAAGGTGAAAATTATTCAATTATTCAAGTGTGCTTTACCTTGGGCACTACACATATTTGTGGTAGTGACGACATGTTTACTTTCCCTGCTAGTTAGAGTTAAGGATTAAAGGCAATAGATAAACACAAGGTCGGCTCATTCGCTGTCACCTACTAAAACAGAACACTGGTGGGAAAACTGTCCCGCATTCAGTAGATAGCTCGGTTGGTGTTTGAGCAGTGTTGGCTGTTTTGGCTTTGTTTGCTCATTTTAAACAATGCCCCTGTAAACAGTGGACACGCACAAGTTCAATGCGAGCTCAATAAAACCATTTGAACTGTTTGTTAATGTCAACTTCCCTTTCTCCCTTGTTTGAAATTCTGGTTGTAGACTATGGACACAGAACAAAGAGGGATCAGCAGGCTGTATGAGACAAGTATGTTCATGCTGCTAAAGTATAATGCTGTGATTCTTTCTTCTCTGTTTAGCTCTAGCTCAAAGGAATAAGGCTCTTCCTTCCTCCTTGCGCTTCCTTCAAGTGTTTTTGTGCCAAACGGTCGTTATGATCTAAAATTACATCATATGCCTGAATTCATATTTTGTGAAAAAACAAAAAAGGAAGCATTCTGAAAGACTAAGACGTGCGCTGATGTCCCTTACAACGTGTACGATCCGACCAGGGAGACCCAAAGCCTCACATTTGGACGGCAGCCAGACGTGCTTCAAGGGCAGAGGTCACGATAAGGCCCTGGCTCCACACTTCTGTTACGTCCCACTCATTTCCAGATGCGTGTTTGATTAAAACCACATGCATCACAATAGAAGTTTAGCTTGAGAGAGAGATTTACTATCGGTTACTCACATTTCACTGCTTTGCATCAGCTCTATGAGGTCAGTAAAAAGCACGTCCCGGTTCCTCTCGCAAAACCCCTCAGCATCATAGGACACCTGCAGCAACACAACCGCTGATCAACAATAATTGAGAGACGAACTAGTGATTTGATACAAAAGTGGGTCTTAAATGTCCATAAGGTCAGTGATCTAAACTTTATGGGGACAGAAAATGACCGGTTACAGACGGCAATTTTACACGTGCTAGGATTAGCTAACCAATAAAGCTACAGTGTTATAGAGCAGGCAAATAAAATAACTTTTCCCCTGCAGCACTATATAGCCTTAAAGGGTAATTTTATTCACAGCTGGTCATGGGAGCCCCTGAAACGTTCTATGGCATCATGGCTAATTTAGTTTGTGGCATTCAGTACCCAGCTTGACGACATACTGTAAAACGACCAGACTAAACCTTTGGTCAGTAAAGTCCTAATGTCTGCTTAAAAAATATGGACATTTGTGACATTATTACACACTGTTATTTAAGTAAAGTAAGGTTAGCCACAGACTCCCTGCCTGGAGTAGAGAAGTTGTGAAATGAGACATAAGAATAACAGATTAACTGGCTGCGCGACAGGTCGCTTTGACCAATGACAGCATAATCAAAATCATAAAGCCATTTTTTAAAGTTTAACCTTATATTACAGCCACTATTCAGAGTGTGTTACCTTTCCAGCATAGTGATGAATAATAAATCCTTGGTTCCAGCTGTTGAAATGTTCATGAGTGTTGATCTGCATTCGGAGCTTCTGCAGCATCGTCTGATCGGCCCCTTCCCCCACAGCGTGCATCGTGGCACAGACATCATCCACGATGCTCATGATGCCGGGTGGATTCTGGGAAAGCCCAATATGGATTGGATTATGAAAAATAGTTTGTATTGAAAACGATCTATTAACCTCTTAAAAACCAAATGCGTTTTCTCCAAATCCATAAGGTCACAGCCTATAGGCCAGAGTAATGCCCCATTTGAAAGCTAAGACCTACATAACTCATCTAAACCGATCTTTTTCCCTGTGCATTTTCCCCCCACACATTTTCATCACTTTTTGTCACATTTCTGTTACTTTTTTGTTGCTTTTTCGTCAAAGAGGTTGTCACTTTTTCATAACTTTTCTATTCCTATTGTTGCTTTTTGGTCACATTTTTGACACTTTTCTCTTACTCTTTTGTTGCATTTTCATCCTCGTTTTTTTTTTTTTTTTTCCAGGAAGCTTTTTAATTTGGGTCAAGCTAAACTGGTGAAAATGTGCTCGTTCAGGTGGGGATTAAGAGGTTAAAGAAGTCTGTCATGTGAAATGTTGTGACTCAACAGAAAAGCGTTAAAGTAAAGTGTGTACGAAAAGGTCCGGACACTCCTTTCACAGGAACAAAGTCAACTCCGTTAATCATATTTGGAAAATTATGATTTGCTGAAGGAATACCTGGATAGAATTCCTTTTTGTTTAGTTTATTATTTTACTCCATCTTTGGAAATGGGCACAAGATGTGACATAATTAGAGAGAAACGTTCCAAAACAGTCACCCTGCAACCATACTGTACTTAAGGGCCATGAGTGAGTCCCATTTCTATATTTGGAATTTGGTATCCCCCCCATTTCCTGTAACTAATGTAAACCTCTCTTCTTCATAAAACCGGCACTTTGCTGGTGAAAAACTATGATTGATGGTTAGGCATTATCCCATCAAACTATGTACAGTACTAAATAGGAAAACAAGAAAACCTGGTCTTCAAAGTTAAAAGCCCCACATTATTATTTAATCACAACATTGTTATACAAATTCAGATTTACAAAGTTGAAACATATCCGCAGAATCATTCTTGTGCTTACTGAATTAGAGCGTGGTAGAAACAACAAGCCTCTGTAGTGAGCACACATGTTGACTTGTTTGTGGATTAACTAAAGCAAGTCTGGTGCAAAGAGCTGGCTTGAGCCTGGTACAGATCCCCCGGGCCCCTCGGAGGAAAACTTGCCCTGAAGCCCTTGTTTTTTGGATTTTATGGATTAGCTTTCTCAGTGGGGAATGTGAATCAAATCAAGAGGCACCTTGGAGAACATTTGACCCATAACCGCTATGACATATTGTTAATTTATGACGAGAATCCTACCTTTATCACTGTTTTATTCAGTATTGAAAAGAGTTTACCTTGCTCTCAATGAGGTCACAGACGATCTTGTTATTGAAGTACTCAATGGGTGTCCACTTGATGCCCTCTTGCACATACTCTTCCTACAACAGAGGTCAGTCAGGGTCCACATAAAACTCATAATTAGATGATGAGTTATTACCTGTTCTGCCTTCAAAGTGAGCTCAATGAATATCTGCTGCAGCTTCTCATTCACAAAGTTGATGCAGAACTGTTCAAATCCATTTTTCTGGAGGAAATAGAGCATGTTAGCTTGAGTCAGTGGGGGCAAGTTTCCTCTGAGGTCATAAGCTTTGTTTTAAGTGTTGGCTCCCCATTATATTGACGGAAGAACATCATTGTGCAATTTGTTACACATACAATAGACCTCTGGCCTGGACCTTGCGTCAGGGTGGTCTGCAACTTCCTGTCTAATGAGCTCTGGTTAGTACAAGGCACCAGCTCCATTTATGAGAAATTAGTTTTAATTTACTTTAATTTAGCCACTTATCATTCATTATTTTTGTAAATAAAAGCCCATTGGACTGGGATATTGCCCCATTTGGGAATGTCTTATTGTCTGGGGCCAATCTGTTTAAATGCTCACCGTTTATCCCATAATCTCATTTATTAGTTAAATCCAAGTACATTTCTACAGACCATATGTCGCAAATAGGCTTACCGGGAAGATTTCAAATCCATAAATGTCTAAGACTCCAACGTTTATCTCCTGGTGATCTTTAACCATGGCCTTGTTGATAGACTGAAATTACAATTAGTATTACAGCAAATGTGCATGAAAAGTCGCATGTTTACAGATAAATAGAATGTACTGTATGAAAAACACAAAAAAAAAAGTATACCTCAACTAAGTAGTCAAACACCCGGGAATGCAGGGCTTTGGACAGGGCATCGCGGGTGTAGCATGCCTGCTCCACGTTCAGCGTCACGTCAATGGTTTCCACTGTATTTCCCCATTTGCTGTCCATCTTTCTGCTGGTGAGTTTCTCCTTCAGTCGATTCTGGTCAATTCCGAGAAGGAACGCTGGGAATGCCAAGACTACAGAACAGTGAGGATACAGTATTAGAATTCAAATTGAAATATATTTGTGTATATTCAGGTATGACATTTGATATTGAACTATTACAAGTAATTTATCTGTTGACTCCACGTGTGCAGCTGTTTACTTGAGCCCCCATGATTAAAGGTAGGAGATGTTTTTAGAGGTTTAAAAAACTCCAACTCTACTACAAGAAACAAGTACAAGTTTGACTAAAGGTGAACATACTATTCCACAGTTCAGTCCCTGAGCTCTAACTCCTGGAGGCCAGTACCCGTACTAATTGGGACTCGATTTGCTGGGATTGTTGACAAAGGAGAGAGTTCCTTCATGTTAATTTCCAAGTTTAAGTCAATAGGACCTGGTAACACTTAGCAGATTTTATCACATTTTTGTAACTGCTACAAATGAAGCCAATAATTGATATCAACATGATTTCCTCACGAGACTAATAAAGGTTGATCAAACACAAAGGTCTGACATAACCTTTAAGCAGTAATGCTAAATGAAAAATATATATTTTCGATACATATTGAATGAACAGTCTTGACAAAGAATCGGTATGACTAAACGTCATTGTAAATAATGATGATTAGGTCCACTATGCAACTTTTTATATTAAAAAAAGTTTATTTTTGTGCATAGGGTGGTGATGCTCCATGATCAATTGTTTTTAGGATTTTTTGGTAGGTTTTCACTGCTCATTGAACCGTATCCATGGTTACGCATACATTTAATTCCGAAAACCGACCAGAAATCCTAAAAAACTTGAGACGAAATTGATCCTGAAGCATCATAGGAGCCACAGGGGTGGAAAGTCAAGGCGCTATGCTAAGGGTTTTAAACATAAAAAGTTGCACCTTTAAGAATTTAATTACATTTTTTAAAAGGGACTATACGGAGTAAAACATTTTTAAAATCAAGTTTTTTCCTCCCCCACATGTTCCAGCAATGTAGAATGAGCCCAGACCTGTTCACCACAACTGCCTCTAAAATCCTGCACTGTCGCTCAAAAAGGTGTTAATTCGGGTCCGAAGTGCTATCATACACGAGCTTAATATAGAGACTGCAGTTACGCGTAAGACCTGAGGCGGCAGTAGTGAGCATAAAAAATACCAACCTCCATCTTGTCCCTTTAACCTGGATGTTTGGTAAACAGACTCTTTGTAAACGAACAATTCACGTCTTGTGATTTTTTACTAAATGAGTGTTATCAAGAAATCCTATGTCATGTATTGTGTTACTTTACAGATACTAGACGATGAGCAACTGCCTTCATGCACTTAAGTAAAGAAGTGAATGAATCTGAATGAATGGCTGCACGACGCAGACCTGGACCTGCAGTTGATATTATCCCTTGAGAGCCCCTCCCAGCCTTATTACAGTGAGTCACTTCCCCTAAAAGGAAATGGTTCTCGGGGCACTGCCGACTTGCTATGTCTGGAGCTGCCTCTGAGAGCTGCAGTAGCCCTCATCTGGGACTCTGGCGTAACGGGCCATGACCCCGTTTAGATCGTGACTCATTCTTTACGTAAGGAAAGTAAAGACTAATAACGGTGTGCTTCACTCACGGCGATCCTACAGGTTAATTTGTTAATCAAAAGAGCAAAATAACAACAAAGAAAGGGATTGTGCAACACGGCCTCTTACTGGAAGAGTCTTAGTTTCTATAGTGCTGTATATAACGTATCCAGGTTGGAACTGGCCCAAGCTGTCCACTATGACATGATTCATGCCATTCAAAAATGAGAACTATAAATAGATTATTGCAAAATTAGCCAAGGGTCAGTAAAGCAAAAGGCTGCAGTTGAATTTCACAGGAAGTGGAGCTGGAAAGGGGACAGAGAAAGCAGAGGCTATGACGACCTGCTATTGCCTTGTTGCAGAAAAGAGTAGAGCTTTGTGCACTGGCCCCTTGTCTCATTCATGTGGGCCACATTATTTTGGGACAACATAAAAGGGTAAGAAGAAACAAACCTTTAGTGGGGTAGAACCCACTAAAGGGGGTCCCCACAGCTTTGACGGGTCATAAAAATATAATATGCAAAATTATATAGTGATGTCATTGTAAAATGATGTGCAAATAATATATTATTATTATTATTATTTATCAAAAATAAATGTTTGATGTGAAATATGTTCGTTTTGATGAATTTGGGGGCACATGGGGGTGAACAACCACAGCCATAGAGGGAATAAATGAGAATGGGATGAATTCTCTAAAACATGGGTCGCATTATAGCACTGTACCCCCATTGTGCTGCACTTAATAGAGGCACTTACACTCCTCGCTCTCCACAGCAGCGTAGTTCCCAGACTCCCTGAAGTTGATGTTTCCCAGGTGCAGGACTCCAGCCACTATCTGCAGCACCATGGAGCGGTCCTCTGCGCCAATGCCGATCACATCCATGGCATGCTGAGAAAAAGGCAAAGCAAAACGACTGCTAAAGCAGGGATGTGGATTGTTGCCAATGAGGTCTAATTAGTCCTGTTGCGGTTCAATGAGTAAACAAAACAAGAGAACAGTGGAAAGGAAAACAATAGGAGGCTCAGCTGAGACGGGCAGAAATGTCATCAAGAGACACTTACAATTTGACATAAACAACACAAAGGACATAACAGACCAAATGTAGTACTGAATGTCTTTGGGAATTTTACCATTGTCTCCTTAAACTCAGCCTTGTCATCAATGTCGTCCACTTTGTAGGAACCAGACTGATTGAGGTAACTATAGTAGTCCAGGCTGGTGATTCCCAAGCTGCTCTTCTGTTCTCCACTGGCTCCTTCTATCAGCTGTGAACGACAGCGCATTTATTGCATTGTGGCAAGACTTTTCAAAGATTAATCAATTTCCTTTGTTTGACCTCATAAAAGGTCATTACTCATTTCATATGTCCTAAATCATACTACATATGCCTTTGAAAGTCAAATATATCCAGTCTACTCTTCTCTGGAAGAAAAACATCAGTGAAGCCTCACCTGGTAGAATATGTGGAAACTTCTCTCTCCAGGATTTCGCATCACGACGCGTGACTTCTCCAAAAGGAAGTTGGAGATTTTTCCTCCATCTGGTTCTCCGCCGGAGCTGAACTGGATCTCAAAGTACTTTCCCTGATGGATTAAAGCATGGATTTTATTATTTAACGGGATATTCTGGGAAGCCTGACACATAAGATCTTAAAGGCTGGCACCTGCTCATACTGCAGTGTGTCTAATAACAGTAAAACCTGACCCAGGTTTTTGTTTGACTTTCTCTACTAGACAAAGCTGTAATGCAATATTTGTCACAGCCCAAGTCCAACACATAACTGAACCTTATACTAAAACTGGGGTGGTTTGGACCCTTAGAGCAGAAGCCTGGATTTTTGTTTTATTATAACCATTTAAACATTAAAGAGCAAATGTCTTCTGTGCTGATTTTCCTCCTTTAAATGCAGGGAACACTCTGTAATATTTGACGCCATACTTTTTAAAGCTACAACTGTCTCCACATTGAAATTGAAAACTTACAAATCTGCTAGAGTTGTTGTTCCTCAGAGTTTTGGCATTTCCAAATGCTTCAAGCAGCGGGTTGGATTGCAGGATGATGTCTTTGACGTGCTGCAGAGAGAAACAATGAGCTGTGAGCAGCGTCACACATGGACCATATGAACAGTAGCTCCAGTGCCAGCTTACAGCGTCTGTGGAACTTTCCACTCAGACACAAATACACTGTCTGGAGGACATTATCTGCCCTGTGAGCCATCTGAAAGTCAGCTACACATGATTTCTGAAATATTTTCCCTTCCACTATAAACAGAAGTTCTTTATGGAAAGTGGGAACTTGCCTCCAATATACAGAATAATTATACTTTAATAATAATACTTTATGGCAGAACAAAATACATGTTCTTGATGCTTGAGCTAAATAACAAACACAGATGCAAATATCAATTATATAATACATTACACAACAGTTATATGGAACAATTCATCCCCACCTGTCATGCACACTCCACTCACCTGCACTTTGTCTCCGCCTCCTGACACTCTGGAGATGTAGCTCATGATGTACTTGGCTGCCACAGTCTTCCCAGCCCCACTCTCTCCACTGAGGAAAACAAAAATACGTAATCTGTACTCTTCAAAGCCATGGATAAAGCAAGAGTTTCTGCTACAAAGAGGTCAATTTCAAATATTTAATTTTTTTATCATTACTTTTAAAGACCTTTTTCACTTTAAATCAGGCCTCTCTCTGCTCTTTGCTATTCACTTCACCAGGGCCATACTTATTTTGACACATGTGGTTTGGCAGTGGATAACAGTGAGGCCAGTTTTTTTCTTCAGAAGCTTTGAGTAGAGTCAGGTTAGTAATGCCTTTGTGAGAAATACAGCTGCACACTGTTAAAGCTGCCAGTACAGTCATGGGAGCTGCTTGAAAACACATCCATGTTTATATGCTGCTGCTTTTTAAACATGTGTTCTTTATGCTACATGACAGTTTCCCTGAATTGTTTTGGACACTGAAAGAAAGTGAAACAAGTTTTTAATTTAAATTCACAGGGCTACGGTGTTTGGGTCCGGTGTTCAGGACATTAGTGGCACAATGTGCTATTCTCAGTTACACTCCCATTTTAGGCGGGCCTTGTTCCTTTTGTTTGAATGACTAAGAAATGCCCAAATAAGGATATTCGTTCAAGAATACATTGCAGAAAACACTCGATATAAAAAGAACATGAAACTCTGCTAAGACATCTTTGACCAAAACATTTTTTTTTGGTAGAAAACATTTTGAGAAACTTAAAACGTAACATTGTTGGAAGCACAATCTTATAGGCAAAGGAAAGCAGATAAAGTAATAAGTAATGTATCTAAATAGGTCTCTTTGAAGAAGAGCATTTATAACAAAACATTACTTTTAAAGAAACTGTACTCATTCATGTCACTGCGCAATCACTGCCTTTCACCCACGCCCATAAAACCGACTTTTGCAATGAAAGGATGAGACGTAAACTCCTAAATCCTAATTAAAGTTTCTTTTTAGAAACTGCCAATCCGTTGATGACGATGAGTAGAATATCAAGACAGACATGTTGAAACTAAGACAAGAGGTTGCTACCCTTGGGCTTAACTCTGAGTAAATGCAAAGCACAAGAACTTTGTGCCTGTATTTCCAAAAGTCTACATTAATTGGCAGCTTGGGCAAAAGCATAAATGTTGGAATCAACACATACATCATACATGTACACTAAACATACACGAGTCTGATGATCTGTAAAATCTACATATTATAATATACTGTTAAAACTGGAATCCTGTTCCGTATCTGATAGGGGGGGAAAAGATCAGGATAGGTTTCAGTATAAATATTTAGTCAGACTATAGCTTTAGTCAGATGCTTAGCAGATGAACCATAAAACACAGCTTTACTGGGGTCATAGGGAAAGTCCAAAGTCAAGGTTTGGTAATAGTCTCAAACTACATGTTGCTGAATACACTGAATTTGCTGCTTGATCATGTAAACCACTTCCACCTGTTGGTTTGCTGATGTAGTTGATGACCAAACCCAACTCAGCACCTTTACTGTTAAACAAACTGTTGAACGCCTATTGGACAAACAGCAGTCTGAAGTGCTGAGTTGCTTCATCATGACATAAGCACTAAAACAACCACAATGTTCAGGTTACTGCAACACAAACTATGACTTAGCACTTCTTGTCATTTTCACCTGCAAAAACTCTGCTCGCCAAACAATCTCGGAAATAGACACAGATATTTTACTGATTCATACAGCCATTTAGCCATTGTCTAAAACCAGGAAGTAGCAACATCATGAGGCAACCAGCTGCTAATATTATATCAAGAATTCGGGTTGTTTGTATTTTGAAAACCATTAACACATGTCAATAGTAATTTTAGTTTGATGATTGACTCGGCTGACCCAGAGTATGCTGTTAAACAGGTTAGGTGTGTCTCTGTGTTTGACTTTCTGTAATATCACCATTGACATGCGTCCGTCTGTACTCAAAATGTGGCCTGGAACAAGGAATACTTGATCATACCGTACCTAATAATGACACACTGGTTTTCTCGTTCGATCATCATATTTCTGTACATGTTATCAGCCAATGCATAGATGTGAGGCGGGTTTTCATATTGAGCCTGAAAGATAATAGGAAGACAGTTAACCTATGTATTAACAAAGTGTAATTGATTCAGTTTAAATGTAATATTGAACAATTAATCCCAATTGAAACGAGTAACATTTTTAATGGTTTTAATGATCAAATATCACAGACAGCAATTATTTCTTGGCAGAAGGTGATTTGGCCACACACAAGTTATGCTACGAGGCAAAGTCCAAGCAACACATCCACTTAGTTATATGGAAAATGACTGTACTTACTGCTCCCTGATACATTTCTACTTCCTTTTCACCGAAATATGGCATCTGTTTGAAAGGGTTTACGGAGATAAGCACAGGACCAATATAGGTCTGAGGAGATGGTTAAGGCAATAAGCGTCCTTTTAAATAAAAAAAAAAGAGTAATGACCAAACAGTGTTGAAAATACAGTTATTGCATCAGTGAAAAGCTAAGGGATAATATCGAACCTATTGCATGGAAAATATGCAAATGTGATAGTCCAGTAATATTTTAGTTTAATGTAAAGTAAATATTTTTTGGAGCAATACATTCACCTAAACTAAGGCGCTTACATAGACATTTTAGGATATTTCGGATGGTTTGCATAAAATTGTTTGATAGTAATATGTTCTATGGTTTTGCTGTATAGGGAGGAATTATGGCGTGAGGCCAAAACGAAGCTCAAGGCAAATAAAGCAGCTATTGTGGGTGGCCTACAGTGACCTACACAGCGCTGACCAGGCCACCTCACAGCAGCAGCTCTGTACTAACTGAAATCAAAGGCCTCGCTCCAGAGATGTCAAACCCAGTTAGATTAAACTTACTCACCCTGTGCAGTAACAACAGAGGAAGTAAGTTACAACAGTATTTTTTAACAGCTACATCATTCATTCTTTTATCATGGTTTCAAATTTGTTTAATACATACAATACTTACAGTGCCTCATATAACTTGTTCCCTTGCACAATTTTGGGTATTTGACACTACTGTGTGAGCAAATATGAGTCATGCCGTGGCCAAGTTTGCAGTGTGGGCCGTGTGAGAGCTTAGTCCACGGTTTGGGGGACAGGCGGTACCTGATTTTCATGTGACCTATTACTCACCCCACCATAGAGACTGTATGAAAGGGATTCTGAGAAAAGTGCAGATGAAACAGCACTCTGAGATTCCCCATATTTCCCCATACACAGAAAATTCATTCATTTCATACAGGCTTGTCACACACAAAAAACGCACGATTTTGAGGCAGGAAGATATGATAAACGATCATATTGCAGGACATTTGTCACTGAAACTGTAAATCAATCTCACGAAAATCACAGTACCACTTCGCCTAAATGTACTGAACCAATTCATATTTTAAATTAACATTTGAGCTGAAATAAATGGCACTATTTATGTAAAAACATGTATTACCTTTTTTTTATATATATATATATATATATATATTGAGCCACAAACAACTCAATTATTGGATGATGAGATGATATAGTAATTATCGTGCGATGGACTTTATCATTTTTGTTCAGGAGTCCACGTTGCCACATTAAGGTTGTTCAAGTAATTTTTTCCGATAATCACGGTTTTGAAATTGATTAACCTCTTACCCCCCACTTTAACCATGCGCATTAGGCTTTACCCAAATCTAAAAGCTTCTCGACTGGAGAGCATGGCCAGTGTAATGACTCATTTAAAAAGCTAACCCTTCAAAACTAATTTTTTCTCGCGTTTGTCTCTTTTTTTTAATCACTTTTTTGTTGTGATGTCGTCGTTTTTTTATAATTTTTTTTTCACTTTTTTGTTTCATTTTCATCATGTTTTTTGGCACTTTTTTGTCTCTCTTTTGTGACTCTTATGTCGCTTTTGCATCAAGTGTTTTTTGCTCTTTTTCCGCTTTTTTTGTCACTTTTTTGTTGCGTGTTTTCATCCTTGTTATCATCGCTATTATGACGCTTTTTTGCAAGAAGCTTTTAGATTTAGGCAAAGCCGAACGGGAGAAAATGTGCCTGGTTCAGGTGGGGGTTAAGAGGTTAATACAATTTAATAGTGTAGTCAAAAAATATTCATTAATACTCGCTTTTATTTCATGTGGTAATGCCCAGTTACGTCATAGATATAAACTTTAACCAGGTAAACCAGAATGTTACACTGTCGAGCAGATGCGACCTATTGGGGTGTGACTTTGTGCGGAAAGGATACAAAGATATAGTCGTCCATGTATCTTTTCTTGAGATTGTCCACGATGGCGTCTTCATTGATTTTACTGAGCAGAACCATGTCGTCCACTCCGCTGTGCTTGACATTGTGGCTCTGCCAGTGGTACCGGTAGTGGCCCCGGCTCCCCTGCAACAAAAAGTACCATTGTAATTTCACTGCATCACACACTCTATCACACAATGGAAATAATCGAGAATCGCACATCTACAGTTACATGGACTGCATGTTTCGTGGGTGACTAAGCACAATGAGGTCATGTGGGTTTATCATAGTGCTGAGATAATAACCCAAAATAAAAAGTCAAGCAGAAACATCAACCAAAACCCCATCTATTTTATATTCGCATCATTTACTTTGGAACAAAGTGTTAACAAATGTCTGCTATCCTCATCCTGACATAGGGTTCCTGCTCCTCGTCTGTTTTTGTTGCGGCACTAGTGTCTCAGAGGAGCGCATGTCATTCATCATGCGCTGTGAGTCAGTGCAGTCTGGCTACTGTGCTGTTAGAAGAAACTGTCCTTAAGCCTGATTCACACAATCCACAGAGGCTAAAAACATTAGATCAAGCTTCCACAAATTACAAGTTAGCAGTTGAAGATACAAGATTTCACGTTTTTCAAATGATTAATTCTCTTCATATGTCACATCTCATTTGCTAATTTTCATCCGTCGTCTCCCATGAGCACTTTCAAACACACTCTCATTTATCCAGGCCTAATGTGCATGTTTTTAGTGGTAGTACCCGGAGGAAACCTACGCAGACACAGGGAGCTGTGAAGCACAAGCGCTAACCGCTGTACTACCGTACCACCACGGTAGTAAACTCAAAATCACAAACTCCAAATTACTACTAAACTTACAGAGCCAGCAGGTTTTTAGTATCCTCCTGGTGAGTGTAGTCTTTAAAGCTACAAAATAAAAACAGTTTAAAGACTGGTAGTGTGAAGTGAGTGAAAAATAGGAGATGTCATTGAGAATGTTTGTTCATTTTTACAAAGTTGTATCTCTGCCATAAGTCAACATGGCATAGATATTAAATTAATTCAAATTACCTCCAGTGCTTGTTGAGAAAAGGTCAATGAGCATTCCTTAAGATTTCAAGTTTGCTTCAACCACGGAGAAAACAATTTAACATGCTATATTTAACCTAAGTACGTGCTATGTGTGGAATGAAGAGTGTAGCCAAATGGAAAGACAAACATTTCATGTGTTTTGTCTAGAGCCAAGTTAATGAGGCAAACCTCATGTATTCTTGAGAGGCCTTAAAAGAGTTTGACAACAGCTACCCTGAATCATTACTTAAACATCTAATCAAAAACACCGTAGGTCCATAGAGTGGTTAGTACTCCCGCACCACAACAAGAGGGTCCTGTGTTCAATCCCGGACTAAGTGGGGCCTAGAGCGGTGTAGAGTTGATGTTTTCTCTGTGTCTGGGTGCTCCATTTTTCTTCACCCTCCTACAACATGTTTATCCATTTCTCTAGCAACGTACTCATAGTTAAACCTAGCACATGATCTGGAGATGGGTTCCTGTGCAGAACAGTTACTGCTCCTGATAAGTGACCAAAGTACTATTGAAGAATAGGCCCATCGGATAAATCTGTCAGCAAAGGGTACAATAAAGACTTGATTTTAGACAACTAGTGTTTCATGGCCCTCTAATGTTGCGAGGGATTGTCTGATGAGCCTGGGAAAAAACAAACAAAAATAACTTGGCAGTGGCACAGACACAGGATATTTTTCTATATGGTGTCATTTGGTGATGTTTCGCAACATCTTTTCTTCAAAAAAGTGTGTCTTAATCAAAAGAGGTAGCAAATGCGGCAATAATGTAAACCTTTAGCTTTGAAATAAACTGCTTATGCCTGTATTACTCTGTTGGTAGCAATCAGACTTAACACAGACTCCAGGGGCTTTGCTAACAACTTGACTCGACCACAGTGGCCATGACAACACCCTCACCACAGGCACAAGCTAAGCCCCATCCCTTAAACAGGTTAGATTTTAACACGGTAGCAAATTGATCATAAAGTTATTGAAATAATGAGAGAAAATACTGCATCAATATCACCATTTATACATGATTGCGTCGTTTGGAATATTTTTCAAACAGCTTCCTATTTTCTGTGACCTGAATGGCTTATATCTTGAAAACAAAAAGCAGTGCCACAAATCTTTTTCTAGACTTTAATCTTCAACAAAAGTCTGAATCCTGTAGCCCATGCTTATAATAATAATAATAATAATAATACATCAAACTTGTATAGCGCTTTTTTGGACACTCAAAGACGGACTTATGGACTTGTAAATATATAAATAAATACTATTACCATATATAGAGAGCGCTGAGTGCAGGAAATGGCTGGATTCAGGCTCATAAGCAGAACTTTCTTACTTAATTTTTCAGTTTCCCCCTTTCCCGTCTTGAGCTACAGACAGTGCTCCAAGGAAATATTTTCATTTCAGCGGTGGACAGAAACGAACACACACTGATTAACAAAATTGATGATTACTACTAAAAAAGGGCTTAGGGGGCACATACTTTGCTTTAATACAGGATTTAAATAGTCAAATGCTAAATAAATATGCCACAACAGGCTATGGGGTAAACAAAGTCCAAACGTTTTCCGTGACCCACAGATTAGTTCCGTTTTATAGCACCTAGGTTATTATATAGCTCAGAATTGCTCTCTTCATGGCAGTGGTGGTGTACTATATTTACTTTATTGTCCTCTTAGGGAAATGTGTCCTCTGCATTTGACCCATCCTTCGATGCTGCTAGGGCAACCCGTAAGGAGCAGTGGGCGACTGCAGTGCATCTCTAGATATGCAGCCAGGCTAATAATCAGAATCACCTGGCTGGAAGATTGACATTTTGGGCAATGGGCATGTTTTTGGGGTGATGGGGGAAACTGGAGCCCCCAGACCTAGACACGGGGAGACAGAACGGCACAGAAAGGCCCGCACAGTCCTGGAATCAAACCTTCTTACTGCGAGGCAAGACACTCAGTCACCGTGGCTAACAATATGACATGTTGTGGTGGTTTTACTTTCCAGGCAGCATGTCCACCCACAGTCTCTTTGCTTAGATTTGCAGTTTGCCGATGCTCGCTCACTGTGCTATAAGCGCTGACTGAGACATTTATCCCATCCAGGGAAAAAGAGGGAAAAACAAACAATGATGTGATACAAATCTTCAAATAACAGAGGCATCAGTCTTAAAACCTCCACAAAGTCTTTACCTCAGTGAAATGGGTGCGAGGACTTACTGTAAGTTCACGATAACGATATATTTGATGATATACTTGACAACAGACAAATTACTTAAACAATTCCAGCCATACGCCTATTGGAAAGCGTAATGCAAAGATATTTCATTCTTTTTTTTGCGGGGAATACTAATTTCCTCACAAATATGATCTACTCAAGCAGTTTACATCCTTAATTTCATTAGACTTTTTAAGCACCTGTCCCCGTGTTCTACAGTCAGTGTTTATGCTGCTCTGATGGAGCTGAGCGTAACATAAATTATGTTGTGTAATAAAAAATGACAACGATATCAACCCCAACCCTAATTCTGAATCTCTGATCAATTATTTTGTTGCCATTTTCTTATTGATTTGACAGTACAGGTAGCGTGTCTGCAATGTGCAAACAGTCAGGTCCATAAATATTGGGACATCGACTCAATTCTTATGTTTTTGGCTCTATAAACCACCACAATCGATTTCAAATCAAACGACCAAGATATGCTTAAACTGCAGACTTTCAGCTTTAATTTTAGAGCATTTGACGTCTATTCCTTCTAGACTTCAGGCTGTAATTAACTGCAAAGGATTTGCAACCAAATATTAAAAAGGAGAAAGTTATGAATTATAACTGTTACTTTGTCTCATTCAGCCATTGGGAAGCTGAACTCCCTTCTATAGAATGACTAGTGTTTTTTAACCAAAGTGTGAATTTTCATATTTATTATTATTCTTAGATTTCTGTAGGTTTTTGTTGTACATACAGTGCCTTGCGAAAGTACTAATACACCTTGAACTTGCACATTTAGTCATGTTTACAACCCTAAACGTAAAGATTTGATTTGGAATGTTTACTGAAAGTTCACACACAAGTAACAGACAACTGTGAAGTGAAATCAAAATGATACATGATTCTGTTATTTTTCAAAAAATAGAAAAGTGAAAAGTTGGGCGTGCACAAGTATTCATACAGCATGAAATAATACTTTGTGGAACCCCCTTTTGCTACAATAACAGCAGCAAGTCTTCTGGGGTTTGACTCTACAAGATTGCACATCTAGATACTGACATTTTAGCCCATTCCTCTTTACAAAACAACTCAAGCTCGGTCAAATTAGAAGGAGAGTGTTTGTGAACAGCAGTTTTCAGGTCTTTCCACAGATTTTCAATAGGATTTAGGTCAGGACTTTGACTGGGCCATTCCAACACAATATGTTATTATTTTATATATTTTTTTTTAAACCATTCCAGTGTAGATTTAGCTTTGTGTTTAGGGTCATTGTCCTGCTGGAAGGTGAATCTCCGTCCCAGCCTCAATTCTCTTGCTGACTCCAGCAGGTTTTCCTCCAAAATGTCTCTGTATTTGGCTCCATCCATCCCAACTATTCTTACAATCTTCCCAGTCCCTGCTGAGAAAAAGCAGCCCCATAGCATGATGCTCCCCCACCATATTTGACACTGGGGATGGTGCACTCAGGACGATGAGCAGTGTTAGGTTTGTCCCAAACATAACGTTTTGCATTTGGGTCAAAAAGTTAATTTCAATTTTTGTCTCATCTGACCAAAGCACCTTCTTCCACATGGTAGCTGTGTCCTCCATATAACTTCTAGCAAACTTCAAACGGGATTTCTTATGGCCTCCTTTCAATAATGGCTTTCTTCTTGCCACTCGTCCATGAAGGCCAGATTTGTGTAGAGTACGACTTATAGTTGTCCCATGTACAGATTCCCCCAGCTCAGCGGCAGTACGTTGCAGCTCCTCCAGAGTTATCTTGGGGCACTTGGTTGCATTTCTGGCCAGTGCTCTCCTTGTATAACTTAACGCTGCTTTAGACTTCTCTACAGAAGTAGAGACCTTCGTGCTTCACAGCTAGAAGGTCCAGGTTCGATTCCCACCATGGCCGGAGCCTTTCTGTGTGGAGTTTGCATGTTCTCCCCGTGTCTGCATAGGTTTCCTCCGGGTATTCCGGTTTCAACTACCACTAAAAACACGCACCATAGGCCAGGATGAATGAGAGTGTGTTTGAAAGTACTCATGGGGGACGAAAGATGAAAATTAGCCCACGGCTACAATCCGGTGTGGCTTGTTCATTAACATGCACTAAACCAATAAATACATGATGTGACACATACGACCACACTCCTGCTTGATTCCGTTTATGTTTCGTTTATATTTATCTTCTTGATGTGTTGGATTATGCTAAATTAATCTATGATTTAGTGTAAATAATTCTATATAGAATGACAGTACAAATATAGAGGGGAATCATTCTGGTCTCACCAGGCTAGACTGAAACCCCACGCCACTTAGTAGTAGCCTAGTAGTGGTAGTAGCAGTCATAGTAGCAGTAGCAGTAGCTGCAGTTGTTGTGTTTTATGCCATCGTTTTGTCTCATGTTAAAAGCAGCAGAAGTTGACGTTCCCGGGCTCTATATTCTGATTGGTCCATTTGTTACTGCAGCAACAGTGGTCCCACTTCAGCCCCTCCCCCTGTTCTGGCTCAAGGAATGTCTCAAAAGTGTTGAATGCTAATTTATATAGTTGTAAATTACAGATTTGAATAGATGTAAAAACAAAGTTGTACTTAAAAATAATGGTAGCTTTTTCACGAACAAATACTATTTTTTATCTATATATGTTAAAATCTCTATTTTCAACTTCAAACATTTTGAAACTTTTTACCTTCATATTAGGTCAAGGTCACCCTTATATTAAACATCCAGGACCTTTGGTACTACCTAAAACACATTTTCATAGTCAGCACTTGTGTCCCCAAGATTCAACTGTAAGAATCAAATAGACTGAAGAGAATGACAAATGTACAAATGTGATCCCTTTCACATGAAAGCAGTGAAAATGAACAATATCCAGCAACTAAAGGCAACGAACCAAATGTTACTGACCTATGATGGAAAGTTGTATGAACAATATTTTGTGAATGATTCACTAATGGCAGATTAGACCAAGTCAGCAGTTAACTCCAAAGGGGAAACCTCCAAACATGAGAAAAGGAAAGAGGTATATTGCATTGACAATAGAAATATTTATTCTATGTGTATGTACTTTTAATCCCTTGTAACAATTTAAAAACTTTAATAAAAAAAAATATAATATAATACAATAAAAAAAAATATGAATAGTACTTCTCTTCTTGATCATGTTACACCAAATCAGTGACATTCTTGTGTGACAATCTGGTTATATGAGAATGTGACCGTGATCATGTTGTTGCCATAAGGCAGGGCTGAGCACCATCCCTCCCATTTAAAAAGCACATAATAATCTCATGAAAACCATCAGGTCACTACAACAAAACACTCTTAATGAGAATAACTGTGATACATCGCATCCTCCCATAGCTCTAATTTAAGGAACACAGCCAAATCTACAAAACAGAAGTCTCAGTTTCAGTATGTAGTGTAGGTGAAATAACAAAGAGATGTCATACAATGTAACAGCGAGCCTCAGGGCTGTAGTCTTGTGTCTTGGATTTCACCTAGCGTAATATAAACCAGCAGCTGGGACAGATATATTTTGGAATCTTGTTTTTAAGGATTGATGCGTTTCAACATCAGTGTGCTAGAATCATAGATGGTAGAAAATGGCAAAAAAAAGATGAGTAGAATATTCACAGGCATTAATTTGCTTTCATTATTTTCTTCAATAAAGATTGCCAACAAATACACAATATGTTGACTAATTTTTGTTGAAGTTACTTTACAAACAATTTGTATTTAATTCATCCTGGGTGCTGTGTTTCTACAGACTAAAATTACAAATGAATAAACCAAAGTTTAGCTTCTAGGAATAGGAGCATAGGAGTATAATTTTTTGGGTCTCTAGAGCAATGTTTCCCAACCAAGGGTACAGGGACCCGGGATTAAAAAAAAGTAAAACTGAGTAGTATTTCATTTATTTTAAAAGGAAACACCATTTTAGCTTTATTGTGAATATAACCCTACTAAATACTGGATAATGTGAGCACAACTGTATATGCTCACCAATTTTTATTGCTCACAATGGCAGATGTGAAATTTTTGGGTAATTTTAGCCCTTTAAACAGAAGGGCTAAGACCCTGTATTGTTTGGATCCAGCACACTGGTTGAGAACTGTGGATGTGCGCGTCTTCACTCCAAAACTGTTAAATCATTTCATTCTCATATAATTAATTCAAACAAATAATCCCCAAATCTACTCCTGTTAGTATAATGTGACACTTTTTGTGTAAATGTGTCCTGAGAAAGATTAAATTGTGCACTCTGTAAACATAGGTCCTCATTAATGTGAGAAAACAATGTACAGGAAGGAAAGGTGGTTTACATACACTACTTTTAAAAAGACAAGAAAGAAGGAATATAAAACCGTGCCGAAAATTCTCTCTCTCATTGTTCTGGCATTTAGCAAATACAAATATTTTTGAAAATTCTTATTGACCTAAAAGAAAAAATGTAATTCTGGTTTCATGTCAGACAATAAGAAACAAAAATGCATATGTGTCTTTTAAAATAGTGTATGTAAATATCTGGTTCCCACTGTATAACCAACTATTCACATTATTACTAATGCATCACAAAAGCATCCTGCATCACTAAGGAAAGAGGTCAATGCTACGTTAACAACTCTGTGCCACTTCCTTGTATAGATCGTCAAGTTTCACCTTTACCAACATCCCAGAGGCTGTGAGGTCAGAACAAGTAATTAATGCCATGCCTTTTACAAAAAATGAACAATAAAGTCTTCAATATTAATCAGCATGTTGAAAAAACAAATAAAACACAACCTTTATACAATGCTACAAAACAACAATAGCCTACATACTGTTGCCTCGGACAAAATCATAATTTACAAAACTTGGATGAAGCTCACCGCCATAATGGCTTCATAATTTGTAATTATTGTCTCTGTACTGCAATATCTTTGTGTCAGTGGATTCTTTGTATTACTTTTAAATATAGACTAAACACACTACTATTTGAATTAAAAACTCAGGACATATTCCCAACAACAACACTGTGAGAAGAGTGACCCAGTGACAAGCCTAACGAGTTCCCCAGGTCTGCACAGTGATTTCTGGTCTCCTGTTAAAAAGAGACGACTTGAATTCCTGAGCACAATTCTGCAGCAGTGATAGGTCTGAAGTGAGGGAGAGAAGGGGGTTACTCAGTACGCACCTCCCAAACAGGAGAAGCCCTAATGCAAACCATCTGCTGTCATACACAGCATCTGGCAGAGAGGAAACCACTCTCTGGTGCCGGCGTCTGGTCTAACACTCCAGACAATGACAATATCAGAGGTTTCTATCGAATGGCAATAATAACGGACTTTTTTTTTTTACCCCTCCTGGGACCGCCACCTTAACGTGGTGGAGGGGTTTGAGCACCCGAATGATCCTGGGAGCTCTGTTGTCGGGGCTTCATGCCCCTGGTAGGGTCTCCCGTGGCAAACAGGTCCTGGGTGACGGGTCAGACAAAGAGCGGTTCAGAACCTCCTTATGAGAGACCAAGAGGCCCGGTTAGAACCATGACCATGAGGCCGTCCTTCTGTGGACCCACCACCTGCAGGAGGAGCCATAGGGGCTGGTGCAATGTGTTTTGGGCCACTCCACCAACAGCTGCCCCCACGACCCGGCAACGGACAAGTGAAAGAAAATGGATGGATGGACTTTTTTTTTTAACCAATTGTGAGTTTAGTACAACTACTGTACTTTGATCTCAATGTTCTCTTTTGTTCTGTTTACCTTTTGTGGCATTCCCATTACAATTGCACATGTAGTATTATAATAAAGTTATTTTAGAGACACTACCTTGCCTGTGTGCCGATTACAACTCATTTTTTATTGTGCAACCTTTGACCATCAATTTCAGTACATGCAGCTGGTCAACAATAGGCCAGTAGAGATAAGCTCCAAACCCCAACTACACTCTAAGAAGTGGTAGACAGTGAATCAGGGACCTGTTGCTGCCAAAAAACAATTTTGACTATACAAGTTAATACTTTGTAACATAGGTCTAGGTGTGTCTGCTCCTGCTGGAGGGTGTCATTCTGCCTGCAACCAGGAAAAACCTGTCTCTGAGACACAAATCAACACAACTGACACATGCTCCCTGCCATGTCCCTAGACAAACCGGTTTTAACACAGGCCTTTGAAATAATAGAGCATCCAACTTTACAGTAGGCTACAGCTGGGAGGTACGCATTTAAATACAAGACTTGGGTGCAATGGCTGCTTTTATGATTGTAGATTTGAATGAAATGGATTCGTGATATGACTGTCATTTGGACAAATAGAGCAGCCTTGTACTGTTCGGATAATGATTAGTTTATCTGAACAATATAAGAGGCTAATTATCAAACATCTGTTGGCAATGGTGGTGGGGGTTCTCACATCTAATTGACTAAACAACACTCAAAAGTCCCAAACTGAGTGATACTTACCATCCTCTCCCTTGTTCCCTGTGTTGACCGTAGTCCAGTATTAACCCAAACTTCAATTCAAACTCGGTGGTGGAAGATGTGCTCGTACAACAAGCCCACTGGTTTTAATCCGCGTGTCCAAAATATATCCACAGTTTCAGAGTAGTCTTGCGTCCATCCCGCAGACACAACTCCACTGACAGCCCCACGGCAGTAAGTGGCGTGAAGACTGGCTACTGTCTCTGCTCCGTCCCCGGCTCAAAAACATTACACAGGAAACTGCGCCAGAGAGTCCAATCAAAATCCTGCAAGTCCAAAGGAAATTTAAATATTCATTAGTTAGCCTACAGTACTGGGACTGCATGAGCATGCGCAGTTACTGACCCTCCAACCTTTTACTTGGCTCAAGTTTAACTTATTACTTAAATCTATGGACCGGAAAAAAACGTATCTTATCTTAAAAGAGTATTGAGGCAGGCCTATATTTAATTCACTCCTGTCCTAGCCGATGCAATAGATTCAAGGGGTAACCTTGCTCTCTAATGAATGATGCATGCTGAGCGGAGCCTGTTTCACAGGTTTCCCTCTTTATTGTCTGATGTATATTATGGCTTAATGGGTTATATTTCAAAGTGATTCATCGTAGCATATAGGCTATACATGGAACAAGTGCCAATTCTACCAGTTGGAATTTAGTGTTTTAGATGTGCAAATTGGTTATTTGGTTATCATTACACCTTAAAGCCGGTCTTTGACTATTGGTTGACAATTCTAACCAAGCCCTTTGCTGCACCGTTAGTTGTATTTTGTCGCCATCTAGTGGACATCCTTGGCCACAAGTTATATATATTTTATTGGTTTTATATTTCATAAACCGGATTCAAACTTTGTTTTTTACCCAAATCAATTCACTAACAGTTTTTGTGTGCGTGTGTCTGAATAGTTTTTCTGTTGATCAAATAACTTTATTGAGAGGTAGTCCATCACCATCACCATGAATCAAGTGTGAGGGGATGTTTTGGAAATGCATTGTCTTAGATTATATTGAAATACACGTTGTTTAGTGTACGGTAGGTAGGGCCCCTTTGGTGCCAGAGGACAGGATAGGGACAGTGCATTGGGACAGTGACACAGGGGTGCAAGAGCAACAGTTGAGCCCGGAAGAAGGGCGGGACCTCGGTTCTGTATAAACATGGCGTTAAATCCTTTACTGCGTCAAGTACTGCGTTTGGCTGAAGAAGAGGAACTATAAGGAAGTAACTTTGCATAACTTCTCAGTTACCTAACAGGTGGAATGAAGATTACGACAAGACACAGACCGACTCCAAAGTTAATTGTTTTTTGTAACTGAGTGGCAGGCTTTTATAAATCCCTAGCTTGTTAGCTAACAGGCTAACGCTGACGTCGTTTCGTGAACTTTTGACAACTTTTCTGCAAAATTTACCAGTTGATTACTCAATGAAATGAAGGAGTACCGACACCCAATCAACCGCTCCAGATGAGGACCACTGTGGGCATACTGCAGTTTCAAAGCGGAGGACTGGCAAACTTTACTGGAGCAATTTTATGGTTTCCTCTGGCAGCAGTGAAGTACCCGTTTAGTATCAACACCAAGAGGGCGGAAATAAACAATGTTTTCTACAAAACCCACAAAACCTACTTTCAAGTCCTATCTCCCTCCAGTGCAGGTATGCTCCACTGAATGTTATTTTTTATGCTATGTACTCGGACAGATTCATGTCAACTACACTTACACTGAGTGTTATTGAAGAGCTGATGATTCTGTTATTAGATAATTTGTTACTGATGTCACGAGTCTCAAGTTTATCAGCGGAGTTGTGTGATTCATTAACAAGTTGAGCTCCACTGTAGCTCTACACGCTAGTAAATAAATAACATGTATTGTTTTTAATAAAGAGAGACCTTTGTCTATTCAATTTCTTTCCAGACAGAGAAGCCCATTGACCTGCCCATTAAAAAGGTAGAGCCCAAGTTACTTTTGGGTAAGTGTCCCGCGTTTGACACACCAGCAGCTAGAGCACTGTGTTTGTGTGACAGGTCGAACAAGCTTTACCAGAGCGGTCCTGACAGCTCGTCGTTGTTTTTTTGTTTTTTACCTCCAGTGAATGTTGCATAGGCTATCAATTTTCAATAGGCAACCATTTCGATATACATATTTCCAGTTCAATTCTGGATTTGAAAATGTCCTTGTTTTGATAATAGTTAAATACTAATCCATTTTGGTAAGAGCCAAAAATACTGTACTTGTGCTGATGTCCATTTAGAAGAAGAGCCTTCTGTGTTTATGTAAATATATTATATGTTTATATTAGAACATCCATTAAAGTGCTCATTGAATTGGTGAGCTTAATCACATCACATTTAAACATTGCAGGACACTAATAAAAAGCTTTGAAGAAGTTTTGACTGAGGACAGTTCTTTCCTTCCTAGAGCAGGTGTCCAAAAGTTTTTCATCAAGGACCACATTTAGAAGTGTGTGCCGTGTGGAAGGCCAAAGAGGTCTAAACCGTGCCCCACACCGTTATTTATTCTTGGATGGAACCATAATGAGATTTTGATTGTGTGGAATAATGAAATTCGCAGTACAGAATACCATCTCTGGAGATGTGTGCCAATTCAACAAGAAGCCTGAGGGCCACCAAAAATGTGTCTGAGGGCCGCATTTGACCCCTGGGCCGCACTTTGGGCACCCATAGTGTCTGTCATTGGCTGTGCTGTATTGACTTTGAAGTGAGGGCATGAGAGACTCCACCCAAACCACCCCACCAGCTCTCTGGGAAAGCTTTTACAGCTGTGCCTTTACCGTCTTGTTAGGAGCAAAGATCGCTTAAGTTGGCTAACGCTAAATCCGTGCCATCAGTGCAACTGCTGTTGTGTCAACCCAATATTTCCTATTTATCTTGAACATAAATCTTATTATATTTTTGTGATTGCTAATAAATAATGTAAAGTATGTTTTTTATTGTATGCAACATGTTTTGTTTCCAGGGGAGATAGTTGTTAATGAAGTGAACTTTGTGAGAAAGTGCATCAACATTGAAAATGGGCATGATGATCTTTGGGGGAAGTTGATATGCACCAACTTTAAGGTGTCATTTATTCCTCAGGAAGACCCACCAAAACAGGTATTTTTCTCACAGATTTCTATGAACTTTGTGTGAAGTGATTTTGTCAGATGGAGTCCTGTTACAGTACATGCCAACCTTTTGTATGGGACTTTTGAATAAATCTATTAATAAGGAACAAAAGCATAAAGCAAAGTGCTGTGAGGCCTGTAAAGTGTATAGAGCATCTGTTGCAGAGGAAGGAAAATTGAACTTCCTTGTGCTACATTGTCAGAGATACCACAGAAAATGCGTCATTTCCCTCCATGCAAGACAGATGCCAGGAGAATAAAGAGCACTTGATTATCATGAGTTGAGGAATGAGATGCAAGCTACTAATCACACCAATATTTAAAATGTTGTATTGAAGTGAAGTTGAACATGGCCATCCAGAAACCTTGTGCCGCTTTTGTCATCACAGAATGCTCATCTCTCTCAACTTTTGCTTGCGGAGCATGACGTCCCACTGACTTGTTTGGTTCAAGTTGTAACAGGTACATTTTAGATTATTATTTTTCATCTACATTTGTAACATTTTATGCTGCTATGCAAGAAGTGCTCATAAAGAGAATTTGGTTGTAGTTAATTTTGCAATGACAATAAAGACCATTCACATCTATATTCTCATGCAACACAGTCTATAGGCGCATTGAGTTGCCTTGTGTACGAAATGCGCGGTATAAATAAAGTTGCCTTGCCTTGCCTTGCCTATATGCATTTATTGTAGTGATATATTTTGCTCATGCTCAGCTTCAAAGCTCTTTAATCAGTCATAGCCCTGCAATGTCATAGCATCACACTTTTGTTAAGATGGACTACTTAATTCAAGTGTATACTTCTGTCTTATGAGAAAAAGTGAGCTACTGTAATGAACTGTAATGAACTACACGCAGGGGCAGGCAACATCAGGCCCGGGGCCAAATCCGGCCCTTCAGCATAGAACTTCTGGCCCCAAAATTATTTTGAAAAATATTCTAACAATGCGGGAAATATTCCGTATTTTTTACATTTCCCGACAGAAACCCCAGTATGTAGTACAGTGGTTCCCAACCCTTTTCCTTGAAAAATGTAGTACATTGAGAAACGAGTACAGCTCCTCTTAAATGGAGAGAATATGATAAAGACACAACAAATGGTCAATCGACAATGTGCTGCCTTATTACTTAACAAATAGGCAGACGGTCGTGATTACAATAATAACACATCTCATTCCAGTTTCTGTCTTTGCACTATTCAGTGTTATTTGATAGTTTCTAAGACTGCTATCCATAACCAGTTAGGAATATACCATGAGCTTCATATTTGGTTGGTTTTTTTCTGGTCTGTCTTGTATTTGTCACAGATTTTGGTGTGTAATCTGTTGAATTCTTGCAGTGAATGACGCAAAGGGGAAAAAGAAAGTGTTGGGGTCAAACCAAAAGCTGAAGTTTAATCCCACTGAGCTCATCTTGTATTGCAAAGACCTGAGGATAATAAGGTTTTGTTTTGACGAGGCTGGTCCAGAAAGTGCCAAAAAGGTGCGTGCATTTGTACATGGTCTTTGGTTTTATTTTTTAACCAGGAAAAAAGAACAACTGATGCTCCCTCTCGTCTCTAGACTAAAGTGAGCTATTTATTTTATTGTTCATGTAAAACAATTGGTTTCTTTAGCAGTTCTCACTTAGCCCTTTTCAAGCTGGTGCTGGTTCTGGGCCGGTTCCAGTTTCAGAAACGGTTCTTTCGTTTACAACTGACTTTCCAACGCATTTCTATGGCAATGGGGGGGGGGGGGGGGGGGGGGGGTGTAAACATGTAGCACTACACTAGAGAGAGTGAATACATTTGTACAACTGTATTTTCCTACTAACAAAGATGCCCTAAAAATAGAACTGTGGTTGGGATTGTAAAGGCACATTGCTCGTAATTACAAACTCAACAACTCAAACCTTTCCCTTTAGTAACATATAGAATGAGACTGCCCAGAATAAAATTACAGAGTAGGGAGCAGTCTTTCCTCAACACACACACACACACACACACATTTGACCCACTGTTTGTCTGTTCTGTCTTCGTCAGTTTTACTGAATGGACACTGGCTACGTTAACGTAGTCAGAAAAATCAGGTAACCCAATAATCTGATCTGATGCGTTTATATTCACCTCAGAAATCTGACCCCTTTCCAATTTGCTCGAGTCGGATTGGACTTTGAGTCAAAGGACTCCATGTGATATTAATCTCCATGACGCTTGGTCTACTGGACACGGCACAGATTTAGAATATCAAATACCTTGGTGTTCACCCAGCTAAATCTAGAAAAACTTTATTTACATGGAGCCTTTCACAGACAGTCACAAAGCGCTTTACATGAGACAAGTACATTCACTCCACACTCTGGTGTTCAGTTTCCCCTGGGGGAGACTGACAGACGCTGTCGCGACTGCACATCTCAGTCCCCCTGACCACCACCATGCATTCGCACACACACGTTGTACAAAAGACCCTGGTTAAAAGTTCAGTTAAAGCTCCCAACTGTAGGTTCCATGTCGCCACGGCAACCAGTAAACAACGCTTAACTGGCTTGGAGGTGTCTTCAGCTGTCTGTATCCATTGTATGCCCTAAATAAGTGTGATTGATGGAAAAGTGTGCGTCTATGACCTCGTAAGTTTTGTTTCTTTGTTTTCTAGTTGTGGTGCCTCCTTTGTTTGGTGTAATTTGCTAGTGCTTTGGTTACTTACCGAGTTAATGACAAGAAGCTAACTGCCACTGCAGGCCTTTCTAGTGACTGTTAACTACATGTTCTCCCTGCTCAAGTAAGACCATAATGTTAGGGAGAAAAACTCTGACTTTAGGTTTGCCTTGACTGTAAGGCACTAGTTGTGTTTATCCCCGCCTTCAACCTGGAGTGTCGGCCAGAACACCTCTTTAAAGCCAGGACAACTTGTGTGGTGGTGTGATAAGCATGGAGCAGGAGACAGTGTAGCTTTGATTGATTTATATCTTGTGAAAGTGTGGTTTTCTGTAACACAGTCAAATACAACAGCACATATTACAATTCATGTCATCACAAACTTACAATCTGATACACAGTATTACTTAACTTAAATAACTCAAAGAATAGGAGAACATATAGTTAACAGTCACTAGAAAGGCCTGCAGTGGCAGTTAGCTTCTTGTCATTAACTCGGTAAGTAACCAAAGCACTAGCAAATTACACCAAACAAAGGAGGCACCACAACTAGAAAACAAAGAAACAAAACTTACGTGGTCATAGACGCACACTTTTCCATCAATCACACTTATTTAGGGCATACAATGGATACAGACAGCTGAAGACACCTCCAAGCCAGTTAAGCGTTGTTTACTGGTTGCCGTGGCGACATGGAACCTACAGTTGGGAGCTTTAACTGAACTTTTAACCAGGGTCTTTTGTACACACGTCATTCATCCTGGCCTGTTGTAAAAAAAAAATTTAGTGGTAGGGGAAACCAGAGGAAACCTACGCAGACACGGGGAGATCATGCAAACTCCCATCTGGGTGGGAATCGAACCCGGACCCTCTAGCTGTGAAGCACAAGCGAGAACTGCTGTGCTACCGTCCCGCAGTATACATTATATTCTTTAGTAAATGTAGTCATGTCGGTAAAATAAAACTGCTGTTTGTGCTGGGACTCGAACTCCCAACACTGACGACGTAATAATGTTCTATATGTGCAGCAGCCTTTAGTTGACTGTTTTATTCTTACTATATTACTAATATATAAATATTCTTATTTATTACGAATTTGGGATTTGTTTTTTTATATAGTTCCCATTGGCTGAGAGCAATAAACTGTTGACTAGTTTACCCGGGAATCATTTCATGGATAATTTAAGTGATTTTATTTTTTTAATTATTTTTAAATGATAAAAAAGGCGTTGTCTTTTTATCATGTCTTTGTGACATTAGTTTGGCTATTTTGCCTTACTTTCCTGGTCAATTTATGCACATGTGAAAGATTGAAAATAAATCATCAGATTATGCAGAAATCAGATTTATGGTCGTAAACGTAGCCAATCTGTTTTCTGTTATTTTTGGCCACATTTCACTCATGAAGCCCATTCAGTTTCATAATGGAGTTTTATTCATACTGTGCTTATGTTCAGATTAACATGAAACGTGTGTTAATACCAAAGACTACAATGTAAACACAATAACATTGTATCAATTCTTGTTTTACCAGGTTTGCCTTGCCATTGCCCACTATGCACACCCGGCCGATCTTCACCTGTTATTTGGCTTTGAATATCTAGGCAGACTATATCATGAACGTAAAGGTTTGGCTGAAATTTTGAAAAGTATTATCTTTTTTTTTGGAGAGAGAGACCATAGTAAAATACAAATGAAAAAAAATATATAATTATAACTGCACAACTTGAGAACTTCCCAAATCTTTTTTTATTGCTGGCACTATGAAGTACCGTTTCGGGTTAGCCTTTCATCAGACATGATGAAAGCCTCTCATCCAAAAGGCTTCGTCAGCGCAATAAAGTTCCAGCTCAACCCGCAGACCAGAAATAGACCACAGGGAGGAGTTTAGCTTGGCTGAGTCCCTCCTCTCGGTTAACAGCTGCTCTCACCTGTAGGTAAACATCTTTGTAGGAATGCAAAGAACTTTACATTGGATCTGCATCTGTCGTGCTAATGAGGCTGAGACTCAGCCCAGGACAGATCAATATGCAGGTAATTAGCAGTGATCAACTGAGAGTAGGCCCGTTCAGACTGCAAAGTTAGGTCGTTAGGAGTAGAACTACAAAGATGTTTACCTATAGGCGAGAGTAGCTGCTAACAGAGGGGAGAGACTGAGCCAAGCGAAACTGCTTCCTGTGGTCTATATCTGGTCTGCGGGCTGAACTGAAACTTTAGTTTCAGCCGAAACCTTTTGGATGAGAGGCGTTTGACACTTCAACTACAGAGTACAGAAGATTACTCAAGAACCTTCATTGAAGATTTACTAATATGCGTTTGTTATTCTGTATCATAGAATTGCGTGCGTGTGTGTGTGCGTGCATTTATTGTGTCAAAAAAAAAACTTCTGTCATGTGATGACCTAATCAATCATGGTACGTACAGGTGTGTAGCCACTTGTTTCATGTCTGAAGGGCTAACACGCCCAAAACGTTACTTCGTGGTGCCAGCAATAAAATCATTTTTGGGAGCTCCCAAGCTGGGCAGACTTACTATTACTCTTTAATTTGTAACTTCTAGTTCTTGCCTGCTACTTAGTGATTTTGGATGGGCTCATACTCATAGTAAGATACAGTAATATAATTTCTATTGACAACAGCCGCAGCTGAAATCAATGGATCGATGCCACGAATGAGTCCACAGACTCCTGTTTATGACTGTCCCTCTGACTGGGACCGAGAAATCAAGAGAACAGGAGCGACTGAATGGAGAGTGTGCTCAATCAACGAACAATACAGTGTCTCTCAAAGGTTTGTACCAGGAATGTGGCCAGACAAATAGTACTTAGAATTCATTATACATTGTAACCAAATAAATTTAAAAAACATTTTAGAGAATTACCATTAATAATCTTGAATGTATTTCTGGTGTTTTTCATGTAGTCTTCCTGAGCACATTGTGGTACCAGCTTCTCTTGCTGATCAGGATCTCAGACAGTTGGCAATTTTTTACTCTGACAACCGAATCCCAGTAAGTACAAAAGTCTTAAATATTTTAATAAAGAGGAAAACATTTTAATCCCAGAGGAATTAAATAACTTTCATTACTGCCTTTACTTTTTAGCTCTGGTGTTGGAATCATCCCAATGGTAGTGCTCTTGTCCGCATGTCCAATGTTGCTGATCCAATACAACAGAAGAAGTCTGAGCAACGGTGAGTGAAATGAGAGCAAGCATGTAAATTAAAAATGGGAAAATCTTGTATATTGCTTGCTTGCTGCTACAGTCGACATGGTCTGTTTTGTGTCTTTCATGAAAGGATTTTTAATGCCATCACAAAAAGCCACCCCCAGTGCAGTGAGGTCATAAGATTAGATCTGGAAAAGAGCCTGCCAAACATCCTAGATATTCAGAGTGCCTTCTGTAAACTCCGGCAGGCCTGTGTTATTGGTAAGTGTGATGTCAACTTTCTTTAATATTTACCATAGTTATAATACTTTAGAAAGTGTGGTTTCTTAGATATCCTGTACATGTGAATTACAAAAAGTAACTACTTGCAGATCCATTTGAAGAGTCAGAGGAGAGATGGTTTTCATGCATTGAGAATTCTCGATGGCTTGAGTATGTGAGGTAGGTCCATAACCTCTTCACAAAACTTTTTTCCTAGTATACAAATGTGTAATAGTAAATTTACATTTGAATTTTAAACAAGGGCCTTCCTAAAGCAGTCTGCTGAGATTGTGTTTCTCATGGAAGGAAAGAGTACTTCAGTCGTAATCACAGGTACATTTTACTTTGTCTCAACATGGCTTTACTTTATCCTCACTGATTATTTCAAAGTGAACCATGACAAAGTTTTTGTTGTTTGTTTTATTCTCAATTTTATTTTCATAGAGGAAGAAGACAGAGACTTGAATTGTGCTGTGTCCTCTCTGGTGCAGCTAATGCTGGACCCTCATTATCGCAGCCTTTCAGGCTTTCAAAGCTTGGTGCAAAAAGAATGGGTGATGGCTGGCCATCGGTTTTTGGACCGATGCAACCACTTAAAGAGGAATGACAAGGAAGAGGTATACTTGAAATATAAATATTTTGGCCTATATTGGTTTTGTTCATGTGACATCACAACATTCTAAAGAATTGAGTGGTAACTATGGTAACTGTCAAAGATTTGCAGCAGATTTTTTTAATCTTAGTTTTTGGCTAATATCTCTGAGACAATCCAGATAAAACAAGAATGGTCTCAAAGTAAAGTGTCTTTGTCTGCATTGTGACAAAGAAGCAATGTGAGGTCAAATTATTTTCTTTGGAAGATGTCCAAAAGTGGTGGCAATATTCAAAAACATGTGCGTGATGAGGTCAGTAGAAAGGACTTTCTTGACATAAAAATAATAAGACGTTTGTGAATCCAATCACTACCAAATAATAATCCTGAGTTACATTTTCTTTAAAAAAAACGTATTGGATACCATCAAATTCTAGCACATGAACTTACTCAATGTCAAATGTAAGTCTTATGTTCTCTGTTCTCTCTTTCAAGTGCCCACTGTTCCTGCTTTTCTTGGACTGCGTATGGCAAATGATTAACCAATATCCAGCTGCATTTGAGTTTACAGAGACCTACCTGACTGTGTTAAGTGATAGCATGTGGATTTCAGTCCACAGTACATTTCTCTTTAACTCATGTTTGCAGCGTAGTCAGCACTTAACGGTAAGGATAATAATTAGTGGATTCAACATTAAGTGCTACAATTGTTAAATGTTGTCAAATTTTTCTAGGAATTTGCCAAGACCAAGGCCATCCCTCCAGGGGAAGAACAGAGTGTTTATTTCCCACCAGTTTGGGAATGGTCACAACAATTCTCTGCCAAAGAACAAACCCTTTTTAACAACCCCATGTATGTAGGCAAAAGCGTTGCTCGTGTTCAGAATGGGGAGGTTAAAACTTTCAGACGCACAAAGGTTTGTAAAGTATTGTTGGGATTCTTTCATTTTAGAAAGTGATGCTTCAACCATAGGCGCCGATTTATGTTTTCCCCCGTGGGTGCTCAGTCAGCCGGTACTGTCATGTGACGCACACCGCCTCACATTTACCTAAACAGAAATGCAAGCTACTTGGCAATGTCTACTATCATCTTATACACTGAGGCTATTTTTTGAGAAAGCAATAAACATGCATTGGTGCGCTGCGCGCAACTCACCATTGTTGGCACTAGAAGTAGTTGTAGAGGCCGTCTCATAATGAATGGAGACAGTCTCCTCGCTGGTGGAATCTTTTGATAAATGCAATTTCTTTCTAATTATAAATCTGTCCATTGTTATCTTAGTGCGTTTTATTAGCTTCTTGGTCATTAGCCCATTGGCGGCAAACGAGCTTTGTTTTTGGCCGAAGTTACGTACACGGCGTCGGAGCATCATGTTGATAATGAGATCAAGGATTTGATTGACAGTGAGGATTTTTACCTAGCAACACACTGCCCGCGTGCCCAAATTATATTTTCCCTAGACGTATGAATTGGAATTATAGAAAAACAATATGCCCGATTGAATTCTATTTCTATAAAGTATTGGCAATATAATTTGTAAGAAAGTAAAATTGTCACAGGGGTGTCTCGATCCAGGGACCTTTGGCATGAAAGTCAGGCGAGGTTACCGTTCGACCACGCTACACATACTTAGTGCTTAGTGTCACATTCACATTTGTATATGATGGTAGGACCCGCGCCTGACTGTTGCGAGAGAGAAGTACAGTTTTAATTATTCGCTTGTTTTATTCAATTGGACATTTTGTGAATTCAAGGTAAATTCGCCTGGGTGCTCAAAGATTTGGCTGGGTGCTCGAGCACCGGAGCACCCACGGGATCGGCGCCTATGGCTTCAACTGTAGTTCCTTTTTATTTATTTATTTTTTTACTCTTTGACAACTATTAAGAAAGCAATATGCCAATGTGTCAGGAATAAATTTATTTTTGTATTATTATTATTATGACAATACTGTATGCAGATGATGATTAGAATAAGGTTGTTTTCTTTTGTCTTATTTTGTTCTTCTTTCTGCAGAAAGCTTACAGTGCCTCTGTAAAAGGAAGTCCAGCTTCAGTGGTCAATGGACTCAGAGATGGGGAGGGAACACTGATTCGCCGTGTGTCTTTTATGTCTGAACTGAAGTCTGACTTCTCATCAGTAAAAGATGTCGTTGAAAGCCCTTCAGAGCGATTTTTCAGAGACTGGTTTTCTCGACCTTTTGACCAGCAGGGTCTGTTACTTCCCTTGTTTTTGCCTTCACATATTGCCCTCTGGAAGCTCTTTTTTTTACGATGGGTTCCTGAAGCCTGCATTCCAAAAGGGGGCACTGTAACAGCATACCACAAGCTCTGTCAATTGGTTGATGAGATTGAAATGCTACAGTGTCACCTTAAGCACTATAAGGGACCAAGTCTTGGTATCACACCAGAGCCTAGTCCCTGTAAGCCACATTCAGTGCAAAGGCGCATGTATTTTAATGCACGTTCTGCAGATGAGTCCCCTTCGCTCCCAGATTTCCTCACCTCATCTTTTCCCTTTACCCCAGTGGGTAATTTGTGCCGCCGCAGCACTCTCGGGACTCCCATTACAAAGTTTCTGAATGGAGCAAAGATATGGCTCTCCACAGAAACACTTAATGATACAGTCTAATAATATAACCGTTGCTTTTATGGCCCCTCTTCCTTAATCATACATAACCTAATATAATCTTTTGAGGAAGTGTATTGACAAAAGGTTCTTTATTGGTGACTTATTCATATATTTAATTGCAAGAATCGTATGTGATCCACAAAATTCTAAATTGCAATTGGCTGAGATTGCAATGGGTTAAATGTTTTGATGGGTCTATTTCCACCCCTAGAATTGTAATACAAATAGGAAGTGTTGAAAAACTTTTCTTCTGAGAGGGTTCAGTAAAGGCCTTCTGAGAAGGCACTAATGAATCCTTGGAGATCTGGACTAAAAACGTCTTCAAAGCAAACACTTTGACAGATCATGTCAGCAGGGCTTGACATTAACTCTTTTGCTCACTGGTTAGTTAAGTTTCTTTTATTTTTATGTTTTACTTGTACTACTTACTAATTTAAGATTATTTTTAAGTACCTTAATGTCAGTTATTACAAATTAATAAACAGGAAAATTTGTATTGCATTTATTACAACATCAAGTCTTGAAATGCTCCAATTCCTGTCGTTCATTCATTATTGATAACTTAAAATTGAATTTGACCAAATATTACAAGGTACTAATCACTGCTCTCTTTCTCATTATTTGCAGTGTTGTCATCAACGGTGATTGTTTGTTCACATGATTTGTATTTATTCCGTTTTATGCGTTGTTTTAGTTTCAATTGTACAGTTCAAGTGCCTTTTGGGAAGATGCACCTTTTTATCTATATTTTTTTCATACTAGAGTTTTTGAACTAATGAATTTAAGGTAGTGCACTGATTATGCTGACTGCTGAAAACAGATTAATGACAATAAATGTTCAAATAACCAGAGTCATTTATTATTTAGCATTTTGTGTTTTTGAATGTATATTTGCACAACCGAGACGAGGCCCTTAAAGTGCATAACATAGACACTATTTTTGCTAAAACATAGGTAACACAATTTTATTTAAGATTTTGCTAAAGTATTTACCCAGGTATAAAATAGAAGTGATAACTGGTCCTCCTTTCAGACCCATTCATATTAATGATCCCAAGTGGTCTGTGAACTAAACATGGCTGCTTAATCTCCTACAAAGCCTGTTCTTTAAAAGGATAAAAAGGTGGGAAGCCCTGCCCACCATTTCCATACTGGACACTGACAGTAAGTGACATAGATATCATCCTTGGCCATCACCGACTTAATCTTAAACACACCTATTTTAAACTGTTGCCATGCAACCATGTTATGTCAATGGAAAATTAGTGAGTCAAACCATAGTCAAACTGCTGTGGAACTTTACCTCTATCTATGTCACTTCCTGTCAGTAGCCTAAAACATAAAATTAAAATAATTCTGGCCAACATTTCTTCATTTATATGCTGCTTCACGGAAATAAAATAATTATTACTTACACAGATGTTATCCGCCTAAATAAGTCATAGTTTTTCAAAAGCATTAAATTAAAACCTGTCATAAACACTTTAAAGCATATTCTATTTGATATTTCACATAGAGATTCCAATACAGTTCACTAGATGTATCTTTGCAATTTTTATTTGTTTAATTATTTATTGACCCATTTAGAATCTCGTTCACACACACACTCAGCAGGACAAAGGCGTTGGTTATATTTACTTCAATGGTGACGTATGGAGTGAAAACAGGAAATTGAATAAGGGTGTGACGTCATCGAAGGGCGCCTCTCTCGGCCTCCCAAATGGGCTCGAATTCTTAGCCTTGATTTGTTCATTTGCTCTGCAGCAGATTGACACATATTTACTCCAAAGCCATTCGCGATGACATTTAGAGGTATGTACCCGGGGAAAATTACGCATGCGGATATTGTACTTGTGATATCACCTTGTGATTACATTTTAGCCTTAGTATCCTTTGCCGAGAAGGAGTTGCAGCGACTCTGGCTAAAGTAGCTAACTAGCACTGAGCTCTGGTAGCTGGCATAAAATGTATATAAAACAGTAGAGGAAAGGGTGTAATTCTACTCCTGGGAAAATAACATATTCTTCTGCTTTATTGTGCGTACGTGTCACACTGTGGTCCCTTTGATCTAATTTAATCAGAAGTATAATACCAAGTTGGCCAAAAGCTAAGGACAGACACGCTGAAAGTTAATTCTGGAATAAATAATTGTCTTTTGCCTATTATAAACGATGTGTTTACGTGTAAGCGAGTAAAAGTGCGACATTTTTGTGTGTTCTTAGGTAATTTGGCAGCCGACAACCAGGAGATATTGCAGAATATCTCTGTGCAAGCTCACTGGCTTGCACGTGTCTGCTTTTCAGCTGTACAATAACTCAGTTTTTACTCGCAACTCGTTTGTGGAGGAGCGCAATGAAACCAGCTCAGGAGCGCAACCAGGAGTGCCTGCCTCCAAAGAAGAGAGATCTGCTCGTTACCAACAGCGGGGCAGGAGTGACTGGTGGAGGGGCAAGTGGAAGTGCTGTTGGAGAGGATGAAGTTGTTTCATTTCAGAATTCAGCGGCAAACACTGAAGCTCAGGGAGGAGCAAAATCTGGAGAATGGTTGCGAGCTCAGCCAGCTTTACATTTCAGTGCAGAAAGCTCCGATAGTATACCAGCAGTGCCCATTGACCAGTATAGTATGCTCTACAAAGTAGCGCTTCCATCTGTTACATACTCGCAGTCCAGTCTTCATCCTGTGTTAAGCCACATTTCTCCAACTTATACTGTACACTCACCTCTCCTGCAACATCCTGGTCTCCCCTATCCCCATTCCCTTGGCTATGCCCAAATTCCTCATTCCTCGCTTCAGTTTGTTACTTCCCCATACGCTTTACCATACGCTTTACCTCCTGGTTTTCTTCCAGGCTCATTGGTGTCTCCCCCAGGCTCTCTTCCTCAGCCTCATGCTGTGTCCCATTTGGTACCGTACCCTTCAGTTGTGCAGGAAGGTGTTGTTTCTCCCCCTCCTCAGCCACAGGTAGCTGCTCATACTTTTGCTAAAGTTCCAGCATCTGGTGTTTCGCTTATGCTCCCCTCAGAGCAAGCTCCTCAGCAACATCTTGGCTCCATTTTGCCTGGAGCAGAGCTTGGATCTCGGGGAGCTCCAGTCTTTTATCATCCTCAGGATGTGCGGGCTTCTACTGTCTCTGGTGTCCATCAGACGACAGAACGAGAAATTAATGGAGGGGATAAAGGTCACAGATCCAGGGAAGTACATCTCCAACAGTTAACATTCAGCTCCTCGGCACAAGAGCACAGCCAGATAAAACCACTCCATTCGTGTCGGCCTGGAGACTGGGGATCACAGAGCCAGCGGAGCACTCCAGACAGTGACTTGGAGGTTAGAATATTTTTTCATGGAACGTTTACCTGTGCTTATAACTGTAAATATTTAAATATTCTGCCGATTTGATCCTAATGTAAACAAAATATTTGGAAACTGTTTTAATTTTAATTGTGAATAATCAAATCCATTTGTATCGACTTTTCAGGTGCAACAAGTGGTCAGCCGTTTTGTGTCTAATGTTGGTCGGAAGGAGGTCTCATTTGCTCCTTTGAATCTCTCTCAGAGCACACCAAGAAGTAAAGATGTCCATGTAGAGAGCACAGAAGGTGGACGTGGACTCCATCCAGCGCAATCTGTGAGTGACTCAAGAATGTGCAGTGTCCAACAGCAGCCTGTGCCTTCGGGACATGCAGTTGTGATAGCCAATGGTCAGCCAGTGCTTGTTCCTCTTGAGTACACTGCTCAACATCCATCAAACACACTTCAACAGCATTACCCAGCACAAGTGAATAATGACATGCCCAACCACTGCTTTAAAGCCTCAGATTCTTCTGCCAAAGTGTGCCTCCCTGAAAGATCTGCAGGGGAATCTACCACAGCCCATAAGCCCCCTGCCCAACCCATTGCTCATGTGAATAAAGCTCCCGTCACATCCTCCACTCCGTCACACTTTATGAAGGGGGCTATTATACAGCTAGCTACAGGGGAACTTAAACGAGTAGAGGACCTACAGACACAGGATTTTGTACGAAGTGCAGAGCTGAGCGGAGGCTTAAAGATCGACTCCAGCATGGTGGTGAACATCCATGCAAGTCAGCAGAGACCAGGTCTCGTTTCACTTCACTTTACGGTCGGAGAACAGCAAAGCAAAGTGACCATAGATGTCCCTCCTGAGCACCCTTTCTTTGTTTTCGGCCAGGGCTGGTCTTCATGTAGCCCTGAACGCACAGCTCAGCTGTATGGTTTACCCAGCCATCATCTACAAGTAGGAGATGTCTGTGTGTCCATCACTCTTCAGCAGCAGGAACAGCAGAAAAAACTGCAACAACTTCATCCTCAACAACATGTCACTACTCTGAGTAAAAATCAAGCAACACCTGGACCTACTCATCAGCTCATGGGACCTCCAGCTGTTCAACAAGCCCGACCCCATTCTCATTTTAGGTTAGATCGTATCCACAGAGATGGTCCGAAAGAGGGAGATAAAGATGCGCTTGACAAAGAGGATGCTGTACAGTTTGTTGGGAACATTGAACCATCCGTTAGAGCATGCAAAGTTTCTGCTGAGCATTCAAGGAGCCACAGCAGCTATTACTTGCACACAGAGGGGACCGCAGCGGGCCAGACGGGAGCAAGTCTGAGACGCTGGTCCTCTCCCAGTCTCCAAAGATTCAGTGTGAAGGGAGATGATAACCCACAACCTCCAATGAACACTGCGCGGCCCTCTTTCATCCCTCAGGAGGTCAAACTGTCTATTGAGGGGCGCTCTAATGCAGGGAAGTAGCATCTATCACCAGAAAGGTGTATGTGACGAGGAGCAAAAGGAAAAAGAGAGCAGATGTAGCCTCAGAATGTTTGATGTTTTGCACGACTATAAAACAAAATGTTTTATGTTTCCCTGGTGGTAGGATTTGATGGAAACCTGTGGATTACCATCCACCTAAGGTTTCACATATTAGTATGTAGCCATTATAGTGCTTGACATGGCATTAATCTTTTGTCCTCTTTCTTGACACCACTGCTTTACATATTACAATATTGCATTAACTTTAAGGTAAATCAGTTTTTGGAACACGGTTATGGACCGAACAGTGATTTTATTTTTTTATTTTAAATGCTGAAATTTTGATTTGGATATCACCAATATATTTTCCTGTGCAGCAATGTTGCCAATTTTGAGTCTTTGTGTTTGACATTCTGGCGTCAGCAGAAATGCTATAATACTGTTTAACCATTTTAAATAGTAATTATTGTCTTCTCTTTGTTCTACAATCAATGATTTAGTTAAAAAAAAAAGAAGCCACTCAGTACCTGCTGATAAAGTCCTATTCACAGTCTACATTCCATTGAATGTTTTGATTTTGGCACTTATGGATCCATCCATTTTCTTCCGCTTTATCCGGGGCTGGGTCGTGGAGGCAGCTGTTTGAGCAGAGATGCCCAAACTTCCCGGGTGCAGAGAGGACTGAGTGGTGGCACTTACGGTTGAGTGTTTGTCAATTGGGTTTATGTAAGTCAATGAGATTAGTTATAAAACAGTGGCTTCTTTACCAAATGCTACATGTATAAACTGGCCATAGAAGTGTCAAAGCAGGGACGTTGCATTCACTCTGGGATTGAGGTGGGTGTTGCTGTTGCCAAAGGGTTTCAGAGAGCAAAGGAATGCCCGGGAGGGACACTTATAGCAATAGACCACAGTAGTCTTTGTCTTAGTTTATTATACTTTACATATTACCTTCTGGGACCAGGCAGATTAGGATCATTTAACAACCATTATGTCGACTCTAGTTATTTTTGAACATCTTTCCTAATTCCAAATTTGTTAGATGTTGTTGAATAACATCTACTTTTAAATGTGATCCTTACTCCTACAAAATAATAATTAACTGGAGGCACTAATTGTTTTATTTTGCATGTAGATAATGTTGCTCATTAATTTCACACTGACCTTGTAAATCACACTTGTGTGGTGAGAGAAACCCTACTTGCTTAAAAACTGTTTACTATTTGCAAAGCAGACTGCTGCATTTTTTTGCAGCTTGACACAGTTGTGTCATAAAAATCCCAAAAAAGATAAGTGCAATTAGATCATTTAAATCAGACTGCATTCCACATGCAAACATTCCCATTTCATTCATTTTTGCAATATTAATGTACTGTGGTCGCATGTGTAAAGGTGCCAGATATGCTCGATGCTTGTGTGATGACTGCCTGTTTTAACTCCGGTCACTCACTGCTACATGCGTACTCGTGTAAACCGTTGGCCATTTTCAGCGCCTGTTCACCGCAATATCATAAAGGTTCTACTTCCATAATTCACTCAAACTGCCCATTTTACAAAATACGAATTTCACTCTTTCAGGAAACACACTTGGAAGTTTGCCATAAGTCGTAATGCTGTAAGCAATGCACAGATGGAAAAAAAACAGAACTATCTGCTATTTCTATGCAGTAAACTCAGTATTGATCTCTTCAATATCTGAAGAAAAGACTGCTATATGCAGTCTTGCTAACACTGATGTCTGGTAATAGGATTCTTAGCTTTTTTATTGAAATGCAAATGTTTTTGTTTTGAAGGTGGTGTAATATTCATGGCTTGGTATTTACTGGTAAAGCAGTTGGAACCAAATGTAATTCTTTGAGCCGCTTCAGTGGTGTTTTGTCGGTCAATATGCATTTTTAGGGATAGAATTGGTGCAGGAAGTGCCACTAGTGACTATACCTCTTAATACGTCTGAAACAAACACATTTGCTAAGACTAGCCTTTTCAATTGTTCATTTGTCACAGATCTTAAAATGAGTTCTATTTTAAACACTGACAGTATCCTACTGTAATAATTGCACTAATGGCCCCTTTTTAGTGTCGGTAAATTGAAGTCTCAATGTAAAGCACACAAAGAAAATCACGTGTGTGTGTAGATACATGTATTTTTTTGTATAGTTGTAGTTGGCTTTGCTAATGCTGTTGATAATGCCTTAAATTTCTGCTTTGTACAATGTGTGATGGTGGAAAAATGTGTTCCCTTTTTCAGAAGAGCCAGATCGCTCACTGCGTTTTTCTTACCAATTTCAGGTGCACCAACAGAAGCCAGTTCCCAAATGCATACTCAGTAGTTTTCTTGCACAATATGCAGTTTGCCATAAACCTAATGCTTTCATGGCCATTATACATTTTTTAAACAGATGGGGCTTAAGTAGAAAGTTCTCTGTTGGTGGTTATGTAGTTGTGATGTTGTTTTGGGAGTTATTCTGGCCTGCAGAGGTAAATCTAGTACTCATTTTGACCTAAATCAGGCAATTGGTAATGTTTTAATGAAATCTGTCATTTCAGATTGAACAGTTTTTGGCACAAGGCGACACTGCTTTTTGGTGATGTGACTATCAATAAAGAATAATAATAAAAAAAGCCTAAAATATTTATGCAAAGAAATACATGTAACGGTCAATCCTGAAGTATAACCCAGGTTGTATGAATTTTGTATGTGACTTTATTGTACTGTTGTACCAATAGGTATTGTTCTTAATCTCAAGCCTTAGAGTTGTCTACCCAAAGTGCTCCCTTAGCAAATCCCACATCTTTTAACAAAGCATTAATATCTCTATTTTTGTTTTTTTATTTGTACCCTTTTAAATAGATTTGTACTGTATATTTGTACCTCTGTGAACTACTTAGGGTGGTTTTGTTTTGCCGTTTTAATTCTATGTACTTTAAGGACACAAAGATATTGTATTTTTATTGTTACTGCTAACTTGGAGACATTACATTTATCATGTTTAAGTAAACACAACATAATATATATACATATAAATATATACAAAATAAATATAAACCATTTCACGCGAGTCGTCATTCATGTAATGTGTGGTGTAAGCACAATGACTGTTTTAGGGAAATGAGACAGAATCGATATTTATTTCCACATTCACCAGGTTTTGTCAAGGACAGAACAAACCTCTATCTCAAAACATTGTCTCATCTTAATATAATCGAGCTTTAATCTTGTAGCTTTAAAACAATAAAACTGGACTTACGAGTTTGAAGTTTTATTGAACTTCAAATGAACACGTTCATTTGGCCTTAGACAGGATTTTTCTGTAAACATGAACATTTAAAAACTCCTGAATTTTTAAGGCCAGTGTTGAAACATTTTTTATTATAAAAGTAGACAGGCATATAAACAGTAAAACATACCCAGACTGAGCCTTTGAGAAAAGTAGTTTTACATCATGCAGCACTTACCTATAGTTTGTTACAGCTTTAAACAAAAAAAAGCTAGAACCTTTTTTTATATTTTTTAACCCCAAAGCTTCATGTTCCCTAATTTTCATAAAGAGCAAAAAGGTAATTCTCTCATGTCTCGGGCTAAAAATAAAAAGGTTAGGGACCCAAAAATTGACCAAAACGTGTCACTGCAACCATGAAATAAAATCAAGCTTAAAGAATACCCAGTATTCGTAGTGTGGACAAATGCCATGCTGTTGAATGCTGCCTTGAGTTTAGTATGTTATGAAGAGATTGGCAGTGAGACCCTGTGTATTTATATTAAATAAGGATTAAATATATACCCTACCGCCCTTATCTGTCCATAGCATGAGGAAAACTGATTTGGTTCTATGGACCAAAATGTCAAAAGTTCATAGCCTTCTTAATTGAGGTACATTGCCTGAGAAATTCTTTTGACAATATTTCATAAATTTGTATCCTGCATAGTTTTCTGGTGGAACTATTTGATAATTAATAATTTATATCTTGTATGTTGCATAGTGGCTGACACTAACGAAAAGCATGCGAGTGGATTTGCAAACAACTGGATCATCAACAAATGAGTGACTTAAAAACCAGTGCTTGGCTGTGTATCGAGTTCGAGAAGAAAAGATGAGGTAACGAGAACCACAATGGTAATTTAAAACATGGCCTTTTAATAGGAAAAAGGCCAAGCAAAACTAGAGAGACGTATCAGTATAACAAAACAATGTCATCACATTGCATAAATATGTGCTGCAATAAGACAAATGAGACGGACTAAAATGCCCTCATGTTTATGTGCTGCTTGTTACACAACTATGGTCCCAGAGGTAAACAATGTACGTACATGAGGAAATGTAAGGCCCTCATACAACAAACCTTTCCTGGTTGAATACAGAAGATCTGTAGAACATGAGAATGCTACAAAATTGCATACAATAAACATAACAATATGATATTTCCATGTGGAGGAAAAAAAGGTTTTCACAACTACACCTGTTTTCAAATATTTGTGCCCCGTGAACACACTGGGAAACTCTTTATTTCACACTCCCCTTGATACACTTCACTGTACTAAATTTGGCAGGTACAGTGTAACAATCTGTAATAACTTGTACCTATGTAGTACATACACAATGGAATAATGTGTATTAGTACTTTGGTGGTACATTATGTAATAAGACATAAGACTCTAACCCTAAGGGTCTTATGCCTTATTTCATTATGTACCTCCAAAGTACTAATACACATTACTCCATTGTGTACGTACTACATAGGTACAAGTTATTACCGATTGTTACAAAGCAGATTATATTGAACTAAATTTAGTTTGGTACAATGTATCAAGGTAGTGTAAAATAAAGTGTGACCCCATACTGTTCCAAAGATATGAGGTAATAGACAGATTGTTCAGTAAAACAACAGTTAAAGCAGCACGTACTGAGTTTTCATGAATGCTCCAATGAAAGCTCTGTAAAACAACTTAAATAGAAAATTGGCAATTGCTCAGATAACAGTGTAACTAAAAATAACTCGGATTTAAATCCTATTTTTTAACAATGACAGTGCATGTGATAGATCATAAATAAACCTGGATACTGGATTTTTGATAAAAGAACACCTTTGTACAAAAAAGTGCCTTGGTAACAAATGTATAACAACCTGCATCATAGTACAATTGTACAGTACTGAAAGAAGCCTGGAGTAACAGTAAGCCACAGGACTGAGGGCACTCTCATGGTGCCAGCTGAGGTAGGTAGTCTTTCATGTTGAATCCACGTTGGCAGCTTAAAAAGACCAAAACCATTGGGCAAACTGAGCTAACCAGAATAAGAAGACCGTCTCCAGTCCCATCATGGATGTGCAAAATATTTGTTTCCCCAAAAGACCAATAGTGGGTCTGCAAATACCTGTCTTCTTTTTCTTGCTCAGTGGAAAAATCTCTTTACAACATGCTAATATGCCATTCAACATGAAACATTCAACATAGTGCCCTAGGTTTTAACTGTAATAAATAATTAGAAAGTCATTTGCTCTGAAGAACAAAGCAGTTTGTGCATCCAGCAGGGAATGGTTTAGTGATCATGAGGGCAGAGGTTAACTTTTAGTCATGATGAAATGGTCTGATCACGGCAACTTCATGAACAAACCATTATCCATAGATGGAACGGGCATGGTGCAGGGAAACTGGAAGAGACTCATGTCTGCTGTGAGGGCAGCCATAGCCGCTGGATCATGCTCTATCTGTGTTCTCAGAGCTGGGTCAATCTTCTCCAGTCGGCGTTTCACTCTCTTCGCCTCTCGCTCACGGATCAATCGAGCCTGTCTTTTTTCAGGAGTCTCATTTGCTCTCTTGGTCCTCATGGCCTCCCTGTCTCGCTGCAGTCTCCGTGCACGCTGCTCCTCTGTCTCTTGCATTCGTTGCATGCGTTTAGCTTCACGATCCCTAAGCCTCCGTATCTCCCTCTCCTCCTCTGACTCACACGCACGTTTGTTCTTCTTGGCTGTCCTTTCTCGCTCTAGGCGCTGCATTCGAGCTTCCACAGGTTCATTCTTTCTTCGTAACGCCCACTTTCTCATTGGCGACTGAGATTCTACCAACTGTTGATAGGCCACGCAGCTATTGCACACCAGCAGCACTCCTGCAGGATAAACAGGCATTGGACTGAGAATGTCAGGGATAGGAGGGAGGCCAGAGGAAGAGGAGTTTAGAACTTCTGGGATCGATGCCAGCGATGACCCTTCAGAGAGCAGACTGTCGGACAGTGAGGGGTAGGGCTGGTCCGAGCCTGAACATGACCTGGGATCTTGGCACTGGCTGGACATGTGGCCTGAACCCTGACACAGACTGGGGTCCTGATCCCGGGAAGCCTGAGGAAGTGGACATGAAGCAGGACTCAGGCCGTGACAGGATCTTCCTACCGGGCTGGGGCTGGCCAGGGGACTGCCGCAGAGAGATAGAGAGCACACTCCACTCACTTCCAGCCTGCTTGTGTCAAGAACATCTCTCAGCTTCTCCCTGTAAAAACAGGATTGTAAAAGATGAGGTTGTCAAACAGAAACCTCTCAAGTTATACTGTATATCCATATACATGTACATCTAACATGTTTTCTGGGTGCCTTTGAATATTTGCAGATACAACTAGGCCTTTTTAGGTCTGTATTTAAGTAAATCATTTATTCAATTAATTCCAATAATTGTGTTTTTGTTACAATGCTCCACAACTTTCCTAATCCCCGACTAAGCACACCATATTTGTCAAAATGAATGTCAAACATTCTGGAGGGGGTGGGGTGGGGGGTTGTGGTGCCACACCTGTTGAAGTTGTTGGTGTCAGTGAAGCGGGCACCGCAGACGGCACAGTTGGACAGCCGATCCTCTGAGTGGATGAGAAGGTGCCTTCCCAAAGAGCCAGGCGAACTCAGGGCCCGCCCACACACGGGACAAACATAACTCTTATTGTTGCTCATCATACTTGTGTGCTGTTTGAGATAAACCAGATAAAAAGATGACATAACAAAAGCACACCTGCGCATGAAGCTCAGAGGCTTTCAATAACTGCAGTTTAGGTCATGCTCGCACACCGCTGGTCTCACCTGGTAGACATGAGAGATGAGTTTTTCGGGACTGTTGAAGTCCAGTGAGCAGAGTGGACAGGTAAAGTTGCCTTGGTCTCCCCCTTCCTCGTTCTCCTGACAAACAAAAAAGCACATTATATTTTTGTGGGTGAGTCAAAGTCCAACAAAACATCCACCTTCTACAGCGGGATTAACAGACCACCACAAAAAGAAAAAAACATTTACAACTGATTTACAATTTAGTTTGACCTCTTTGTTAAATGGATAATGCTCATAATTTACACAGACAGCGTATTAGCCTTTGTCGGCTCAATCTTGCCCCAAAATGAATGCATACAGTGTAGGCGGTCTGACCTCTTTGACTCCTGCTCCTTGCAGACGGCACTGGGTTCTCTGGGTCATAGAGTCGTCAGCCGAGGTGTTGGAGGACAAATCTTCCCCGTGGTTGTCTGGCTCACTATCACTGTCTTCTATGGAGGCAAACACAGACCTATCAATACAGACACACAACAGAGCACAGAGCAGGGCTTATTCTCACTAACGCCCCTCAGTCCCAGGATGCCCGTGAGTCTGTACAACGGATGGGTTCAGTACCTGAGAGGCTGTCCTGACCCTGGAGCTCCTGGGAGTTGGTGCTGCAGCTTTCACTCTCTTCAGTGAAGTCCTCCCTGCTGTCCATGCTGATGCTGTGGTGGAGTCCCGTCATGCCTGTTGGGTGAAATGGCCCTAGAGTCAAGCACACAGAGCATTAATTAAACTTTTTGAAAAACGTTTGGGCCCTTAACATTGGCCTTTTATGTTTAATAGCTTAACCCATTTAAGCCCAATTTTTTTTTTATATGAAAATATCCAAATCATGTGTCATTGAGAACCCTTTGACATAATCAATAACTGTCTTGTTTTTTTAATATTGGAAAGTAGGTGAAAATGTCTGTTTTATGACCGGTCACAATAGTGACCGGTGGGATAATGTGTTGTATGCTCAATCGAAGGTGCTGAAAGTGCAAGAGTGAGTGATATGTCTCTGTATTCAAACAGCAATGACTGATCAGGAATTTGGGCCTTACAAGACTGATATGAAGACTAAGACCAACATACCAAATATGTTCACATTGTTTCTTTATTCAAATGTAACTTGCAACAGCATTACTTTAGTGATATAGCTGGCCTCTTTGATCGTTTGAAGACTGTCTTTATTTTTGACCATCTCTAGTTGTGCCTTTGGCCCTTCTGACATGTCCTTATGGCTTTTCAAGGACATTGTAGGTTCCTCAGACTGGCCCCTCCGGCGGCTAGAGGACCTCAGAGGTTCTTTAGACTTGTTCTTCTGGTGGCTGGAAAACCTTGATTCTTCAGCAGTCGAGGGTGTTGGAGAAGGGGTGGTGGGAAGAGTTTGGCCATCAGCACTGGTGTTGTCTAGATCTTTATGTTTGATGATCTCTAGTTGTGCCCTTTGCTCTTCTGACATGTACCTCTGGCTGCTAAAGGACCTTTGATTTGTAGCCTTGCCTGTCCGGCAGCTAGAGGACCTTGGAGGTTCCTCTGACTGGCCCCTCTAGCGGCTAGAGGACCTCAGAGGTTCTTTAGACTTGTTCCTGGAGCACCTTAGCCCTTCAGCAGTTGAGGGTGGAAGAGAAGGCAAGTCAAGGCAAGTTTATTTGTAGAGCACAATCCTTAAAACATCAACATAAAAATTAATCAATGACAGTAAAAGGCAAGAGTGCAGATAAAGTACTTTCAGTTTCCATCTGCTCGGGTAAAAAGAGCGGTTTTCAGCCTGGATTTGAACATTGTCAGAGTTGAGGCCTGTCTCACATCCTCATGAAGACTGTTCCAGATTTTAGCTGCATGAAACTGAAACGCAGCCTCAGCGTGTTTAGTCCTGACTCTGGGAACCACCAGGAGACCCCTCCCTGAAGTTCTCAGGGCCCGAGATGGTTCATACGGCTCTAACATGTCAGAGATGTACTTTGGTGCTAAACCATGAAAAGACTTGTACACAAGCAGAGCTGTTTTAAATTCTATTCTCTGAGTGACAGGAAGCCAGTGCAGGGACCGGAGCACTGGACTAATATGGTCATATCTCCTGGTTCTTGTCAGTACTCGAGCAGCAGCGTTCTGGATGTACTGCAGCTGTCAGAAGGGGTAGCGGGGAGTTAGGCCATTAGTACTGATGTTGTTGTTTTTGTCTTGAGCTTTCTTTTTGATCATCTGTATTTTTGCCATTGGTCCCCGTCCACTCCGCACTCAACAGTGCCAGGTGGTAAGGGAGGGCTAGTGCAGGGGGGGAAGGGGAGGCCATCAATGTTGTTCTTGTCATCATCTGTTCTCGTAAATTCAGCATATGCATTTAACATCCAGGTTGGCAAATGACCTATCTCGCCTTCATAGTCCATATCTGATCCATCACTATCACAATCACTGAAGATGGCATCTTTCTCATTTTGAGGTATAACTGCAATGTTGCATGCCTTGTCCGGACCATCACCTAGATCCAACATATCCAGACCTTCACTTAAAGTTAATCTAAAAGAAAGAAACAAGTAAAAGTTAGATACAACAAGAAGAGTATGTATAGAGGTATGTGTGTACATGTTTTCCCATCGGTCACTATTGTGACCGTTAACACATTTACTCATTCTGTGAACACACCAAACCAATTTGAGTAATTGTAAATGCAAAAGTCATTACTAGACACCCTAAACATCATGTGTACAAAAAAGCTTTGTCCTATATTTATTTTAACATACTTTACTAACCTTTTGTTTGGAAGCTTTCTGGAAGCAATCTTCCTCTCGAGGTGCAAACAGGAAGTAAACAGCTCTGGTCATGTGACAATATTGACAAAAAAATGTAACACTGCACACATTTCATCCAAACATTCTATTATTTCAATATTCAGGGAAAATACTTTGAGAAATTACTCAATAAATTTTTTAGAGCCTTATAATTAGAAAAAAAAATTACGGTCACTATTGTGACCGATGGGATTAAATGGGTTAACCCCAGCTGGCAGCTATAAACAAGAGACAATTATTTATAATAAGACAATCAGTGATATGGTGCTTTGTAATACACAATCCTGTGTCAGCAACAGTTTTTAAGAAGAGTTTGAACTTTAAATGCTACTGAAGTGGAAAGCATTTGTAAGATTTTTTATTTAACTAAGGTTTATTTTGAAACACCTACTTCAGGACACGCAGCAGTAAAATAAATACTTATTTTAAATGTTATAAATAAACTCTCAAGTCAAATTGAAACAGATCCCTATGAGTAATAAAAATTGATCTTTGCCAAATTGCCCAGCCATACAAAAGATGCTGCTAAAGGGAAGCGCTAAAATGATTAGGTGTATGTGTTTGGACTTAAACAATATGCACCGCCTCAGCTGGTGAAACAGCATTGAGAGAGATTTCTCAAACATGCACAAAACAAAACACAACCTCTGATAATAACATGCTTAAAAGGTCGCGTGTTGATTCAGCATTATAGATGCTGAATGGTTAAGACTCCCATGTGAGAGAAAGAAATGATATATAATATCAGAGTAACACGAGTAATATTTTTTCTCCTTCATTCTCTTTTCCATACATATAGGTGAAACTCTGAAAATAAGAATATTGTGAAAAAGTTAATTTCTGTAATTCAACTTCAAATGTGAAACTAATATATGATATAGACTCATAACGTGCAAAACATTATGTCTAGCCTGTTGTTTTAATTTGGATGATTTGAAGATTACAGCTCGTAAAAACCCCAACATCAAAAATCAATCAAAATCAAAATATATGAAACCATTTAAAAAAAATGATTTCAAACAGAAATGTCAGTCCTCTGAAAACTATATTCATGCATATGTACTTAATACTTGGTTTGGGCCTTTTACTTGAATGACTACCTTAATGCTATCAGCCTGTGGCACTGCTGAGGTGTTATGGAAGACCAGGATGCTTCAACCAGAGCAATATGACATTTGAAGCCCATGTCCAGGATCCGTCTGTGTGGTGGCTCTTGATGCACTGACTCCAGCCTCAGTCCAGTCCTTGAGAAGGTCTCCCACACTTTTGAATGGCTTTTTCCTGACAATCCTCTTCAGACTGCGGTCATCCTGAGATGTTTCTGAGATGTTTTATTTGGGGTTTTTTACAAGCTGTGCGCCATATTTATCAAAATTATAACAAATAAAGGCTTGATATATCTCACTTTGCATCATGATTTTGGCTCACAGCTTGTAAAAAACACAAATTCAAAATCTCAGAAAATAAGAATATTGTGAAAAGGGCCTATATTGTAAAGTGTCTCCTTTCATCAGCCAATTAATCCAAAACACCTGCAAAAGGTCCCTGAGACTTTAAATGGTCTCTCAGTGGTTCAGTAGAATTCACCATCATGGGGAAGACTGCTGACCTGACAGTTGTGCAGAAAACCATATTGACAAAAGCCTCGAAGGGTAATAGCAAAAGAAGTTGGATGTTCTCAAAGTGCTGCATCAAAGCAGAAAGTTAAGTGGAAGGGAGAAGTGTGGAAGAAAAAGGTGCACAAGCCGCAGGGATGAGCGCAGTCTGGAGAAGATTGTCAGGAAAAGTCCATTCGAAAGTGAGGAGGACCTTCACAAGGAGTGGACTGAGGCTGGAGTCAGTGCATCAAGAGCCACCACACAGACGATCCTGAACATGGGCTTCCAATTCTTCATATTCCTCTGGTTGAAGCATCCTGGTCTTCCATAACACCTCAGCAGTGCCACAGGCTGATAGCATCCATGCCACGCAACCGCATTAAGGCATCCATTCAAGTAAAAGGCCCAAACCAAGTATTAAGTACATATGCATGATTATAGTTTTCAGAAGGTCGACATTTCTCTGTTTAAAATCTTTTTTTTAAAATTGATTTCATGTAATATTCTAATTTTCTGAAAATTAGATTTAAACTGTAAGCCATAATTTTCCAAATTAAAACAAATAAAGGCTTGCCATATGTCACTTTGCATGTCATGAGTCTATATCATATTACTTTGAAATTTTAAACCGAATTACAGAAAGAAATTAACTTTTTCACCTGTATATCCTTTTTGGTCTTAGTCAAGACATTTCTCCTTAATTTGTAAAATATAAACACTATCCCTCCTCCTCTAACACGTCCAAACCAAAATTTAAAATTTAGTCACAAAAACAGCCAACACATGCTGTCCTGTCCTACACCGATCCATCCTTGTCACTACCCAAAGAGCGTCAGACACCTTATCTCTGATGCTACTAAATATTCCCACTATTCAAGCACTTTGCCTCCTTTATAATAGACAATATTTTCTGCATTAAGAGAAAAGTGGATGGTAATCTTCATGATCCCAGCCCCTTCTGCTCCCATACATGTGTTTGACAGCCATACTGCAGTCCCACATGAGAAGCCTGCACTTTTTATACACAGGCAAACTGCCTCTCTCCTCACTCTCTCTCAGAACCACCCACACAGAGAAACAGCCTGGCTCACCCTCTGTCCTCCCTGCTCAAACACAGAACTGATACTCCCATATCATACCCCCATCTCTGGGGAGGAGGATAAAGCTTTGCACAATGACTGCCCATATGTGGCTCATTTACCTCTGTAGGATTATTATAACATTTAATCCAGTCTAAGAAGGACATTCAAAGGCTTTCAAGGAACGCGTTATTATTGTTAATCGTGCAATTTGTTTAGGAATATGTTCACACTTTGTGTTGTGTTATAAGGACCAATATAAGTAATTTCATATACTGTACAAATACACTTGACATAATAGTGACAAATTACTCAAATACAGAATTCATAAAGTCATTCATAAATGACATGTGTTCATGACCGTTTAATGGCAGAAAAGGTCACCTTTCTAAACAATGTAGTAGACCGTTTATTTTATTCATGAAATAAATATTCATTTTAAATCTGTAGAAGCCTAAACAAAATTTGCAGTGTGACTTTTCTTGTGTGAAATTCAAGACAAAAAAATATATACAATGAATTATGAGGAGAGACATGAAGTAATGCTGTTAAGGACAACTAAATCAGTAAGCTCACTGCTTCAATACTTTCCATGCATTTCAACAGCAGAATAGTGTATCTGAACAGCTGGACTGACATATTCATGATTCTTTTTTCGTTGCTCTATTTTGCCAGGAAAGTCCCACTGAGATTTCCAGAATCTGTTTTTCAGGGGACTCCTGAAAACTGTCATTTGTCAATGTGCAGTTTTTAGTGCACAGGAGTTTGTGTGTGAATGCAGTGCGTTTCTCACTCACTTGTTCACATTGGGAGAGCCACAACTATGAACTAGCCCAACATGGCTACACGATGCACGGCCAATGACTGATGTGAGCGCTCCCCATCCCCCCAGTAAGTGTCTGTACATCTGTCCCCCCTCGCTCCTCCCCAGTCTCTGCCACTGTGATGTTATCTGTCTGTGGTCTGAGTGAGAGTCTGTAGGCAGGAGGTGACGCAGTGTCTGACTGGATCTAAACAAAGAAAGAAACTCATCAGCCACAAGAAGGAGTGGGGAGGGAACATATAAGGGGGGCACAATACAAAACACACAAAAGATAGACTGCACAAACTCGGCTCAAACATCACGCAATGGGGGTCCCTCCTCTTGCTTACAGCCACCATCCCTTTCAAAAACACACACGCAGCAGACAGACAGACAGACATTTCAACAGCAGGATTCAGACAACAGCGTCTGAATCTGCAGGAAGCACTGGGGCCCCTCCATCAACACAGCAACAGGCCAGACATCAGATCAATCTTACTTGGATTAACTGGGCATCCAACAATGCTAAATGAGCTGGAGCAGTGGTTCACTAACATATGCCACAGATGGATGGTACTCAAGTGTCTTCAGATGGTACTCAAGGTTACCTGCAATTTTAGACTGTAATTAGAGATTATTGAATTTTGTGTTTAAGTTAGGCATTTTTCTTGTTAAAACAAGTTTTACACCCAGTTCAGATATAATTTAGTCCAAGTCAGATACCTGACCTGATTTAATCTTGATCTAGGCATGGTGGTACTTCAAATGTCAAGTATTTTATGTGATGGTACTTGGTATGAAAAGTTTGAGAATTTCACCTGTCTCACCTACAGTGCCTCTTGAAAGTACTAATACACCTTGAACTTTTGCACATTTGGTCATGTTTACAACCATAAACATAAAGATTTTATTTAGAATTGTTTACTGAAAGTTCACACACAAATAACAGACAACTGTGAAGTGAAAGCAAAATGATACATGATTCTGTTATTTTTCCAAAAATAGAAAAGTGAAAAGTGGGCGTGCACAAGTATTCATACAGCATTTTTCTGAGTGCATTAAATTGCCTTTACAACATTCCTAATGACTGCAGAATGTTCACACCTTGCCTTAACCATTAAATAGAGGCCACCTATGCGTAATCTACTCTCAGTATAATTCCAGCTGTTCTGTGAGGGCCTCAGAGCTATGGTCAGAGTGTATTGGTCACTAAGCAACATCATTAAGGCCAAGGAGCACCAGAGAGGTCAGGGATAAAGTTGTGGAGAAGTTTAAAGCCGCGTTAAGTTATACAAAGATTTCCCAAGATTTAAACATCTCACGGAGCACTGTTCAATCCATCATTCGGAAATAGAAAGACTGCAAACTTACCAAGACACGGCCGTCCACCTAAACTAACAGACCGAACAAGGAGAGCACTGGTAAGAAATGCAACCAAGTGCCCCAAGATAACTCTGGAGGAGCTGCGACGTACTGCCGCTGAGCTGGGGGAATCTGTACATGGGACAACTATAAGTCATACTCTACACAAATCTGGCCTTCATGGACGAGTGGCAAGAAGAAAGCCATTATTGAAAGGAGGCCATAAGAAATCCCGTTTGAAGTTTGCTAGAAGTCATATGGAGGACACAGCTACCATGTGGAAGAAGGTGCTTTGGTCAGATGAGACAAAAATAGAACTTTGTGGCCCAAACGTTATGTATGGCACAAACCTAACACTTCTCATTGTCCTGAGTGCACCATCCCCAGTGTCAAATATGGTGGGGGGAGCATCATGCTATGGCGGGGACTGGGAAGATTGTAAGAATAGTTGGGAAGATGGATGGAGCCAAATAGAGACATTTTGGAGGAAAACCTGCTGGAGTCAGCAAGAGAATTGAGGCTGGGGCGGAGATTCACCTTCCAACAGGACAATGACCTAAACACAAAGCTAAATCTACAATGGAATGGTTTAAAAAAAAAAAAAAGATATCGATTCGATAACGATACACGTTTCAGCCCTAATCGACATGTCTTTCATTTCTACTAGATATTAAAACCAAGTTGATGTCTTGGAAAGCTGATTTTGCTTGTGACAGAACTTGAATACAGATGATTAATATGAGCAATGGCTAAAGAAGAAATGTTTATTTAAATCAATAAAGGTTTGGATTCATATTTTGAAGATTTGAGTGCAGCAGAGTGTGCTGCAGATACCTGCACTGTGTTTGCAATAGAGTTTATGTGTGTGATGTCATAACATAGCGACAGCATGGCAGTTAGCATTCCATCACGGCAACAGCAGCAAAATGAGTGGCAAGTCCACACAATTTGCTGCTGTTGTTCTGTGTAGATTTAAAATGAGCATACCCTCTATGAGTAAACTCTAGGACTTCAATACATTTCAGCACAAAGCCATCCAAGCAAATTACTGAAAATATCCCTTCAGTTCTAATAAATTGTACTCTATGTAAATGTATTGTGCAGACCAACTAGTCAGTATTTGTTTTTTTGATCAATCAAGTGATTTGTTTTTATTTATTATAAAAGAGATGTAGGCAATATTTTAACAAGATAATAAATAATAATGCATCGGTTTTATATAGCGCTTTTCTGGACACTCAAAGACGCTTTACATTGCACTATTCATTCACTCCATACTTGGTGGTGATAAGCTACTATTGTAGCAACAGCTGCCCTGGGGTAGACTGACGGAAGCGAGGCAACCAGTCTGCGCCATCGGCCCCTCCGACCACCACCAACCACTCACTCACACACTACATCCGCTAGGACGATCAAGGTTATCAAATAAGTAAAGCAAATTTACAGATAGGTCGCATGACTCTATTTGTTTATTTGGTCGGCACATGTTAATGAACACACATAGAACACATGCATGTAAACAAGCCACAGCGGATTGTAGCCATGGGCTAATTTCCATCCGTCGTCCCCCAAACGTACTCTCAGACGCAATCATCCTTCCCTATTGTACACATTTTTAGTGGATACCTACGCAGACATGGGGAGAACATGCAAACTTGACAAAGAAAGGCCCGTCCAGGGATCAAACCCGGGACTCTCTAGCTGTGAAGCTCAATCCTTGTTTGTCATATTGTGTTAGAGCTTGTATAGTCCAGATGAAGATTATTACACAACTAATTTATCTAATTTAGAAATTAGGTAAATTCAATAATAATGAAACTGTAGCAGCCCTAAACTATTATGCCACTGACAATAATCAGTTGTACGGTAGATATGGTGTGTACACCCCAAAGTTAATATAAGTATTAGTAAAAGTATTTCTTCTTATGTAATGTTTAAAAGATTTTTCCTCATTTCCCCCAGTCCAACTACTACAAGCGTGTTAAGTTTCTGGTGCGTTTTACAATTAGGCAGACAGTGCTGTTGTGGCACTGTCTGGAATGCCTTGGGAGTTTTTTTGTGTGAGTGTCAAGCCTGTCTGGACTGTCCCGCTGTCTGTCTGGTTTGACCCCAACTGAGAGAGCAGGAAGGGAACAGACAACACAAACATAGCACCTTATCCTTAAATTAGTGCATCTCAAAGAATAATATCTCAAGTTGTAAAATGCATAAAGACTGGCTGCCAACACTACTTTGTGGGACGTCCTGTGGATTTTCCCTTCACTTTGAGTAATCTAGTGTGAAGCAGAGTTGTATATGAGCTCATTAGCCTGTGGGGATTACCACGTTTGTAAGACCAAGATGTATATCCACACCATTTAAAACTAACTATGTTTAGAATACAGAGTCCCAGCAAAAGATATTTTAGGGTAGATTACACAGGACAATTCCTTTCAGAGTGGTCAGTGCCATAGGGCTCAGAAGTGCACTTACACTCAGGGGGAAAGTCAGAGGTCTCAAGCACTGCCCAGGGCAACAGCTACACCACAGTGGGAAACATCTCCATAGAGAAAATAAACTGTGATGATTGACATTGTATTGGCTTCATGTAAAACTGGCCCGTTTCTGTATAGCTATGTGGGGAATTTACCAAAACTCAGATTTAGGTCCCTCTGTGGGCAACTATATAATAGCTAATAATTACAGGCATTGCTTGACTAGACTATAACAAACATTGAACAATACAATTGAAATACCTACAGTTTACTTTGAATGGGTTGGTTTGTTTTCGTCTGGACATAGTACTGTCCACTGCCGGTAAAAAGTGAAAACACCCACACAATCTGTTCGTTCTGAGTCCAGTCCAGATGTATTCCGAACGAAGAGATGGAGCACAATAACAATGCGGCACACCATCAACAACACAATAAAAGAGCCCGGAGGTCCGCCTGGACCTCGATGGACTCAAATAAAAAGAAACTGCACAAAAACAGGCGTTCACATGGTTGCAAGATTGAACATCCTCGTTCAGCAGCCGACCATGCCGCGAACCCAAAAGCAGCCGTGGCGCTCCGTGCGCGCGCTGAGGCGCACGAGCTCAGCTGATATCTAGAGGGAGCGACGAACTGGATTGTGGGAAACAGACGGGCTGATCTTTAACGAGAACATGGGGCCAAGTAGCCTGTCTTTTATCATAATATAAAGGAAATTATTTGAATCAAATATCTAGATGAATTAAGGTAAAGTCGGACATCAGGAGAAATGGGACGAATGCAGTTAACTTACGTAATTTGTTTAAATGTACAATTAAACGGCCATTCTTTAAATATGATCTTGTAGCTTCAGACAATGTGCATACTAAACAATATTTTCTTCTATTGGTCTCAAAGTTTCGGAAAGTCAAGCACTCAAAATGAGCAACAATATTTTTCTGAGATTGGGTGAATGAAGTGAACTGTCAAATGTGTTGTTTAAAATTGCCATTATATTATATTACATTACTCTGTCAATAGCCAAACTGCTGATGGAGAAAGTAGTTGACCAGTGCTCTCTAGTGGGCAAAGTCCGACATTAAATTACCATCTCTTTCTTACAGACATATCATATCTAATATGCCTATTATTGTGCTATCTTCAAACATTTGAGCAGCCCAACTAGCTAAACAGATAACGTGCTCACTGTCTCAGACTATGAGGTGCTGGAGGTTCCGTCATGGGTGGACAAGCCCCTACATGGGGTATACCACCGAAACAAAACTGAAGTGGCAGATGTCAAGAAATCCTAGCAATGGCTAGACAGAGCTGGACAGAAGGACAGAGGCACTCATCATGGCTGCACAGGAGCAGGCCTTGAGCACCAGAGCAGTAAAGGCCCAGATCCACCACACCAGACAAGGTGTGCAAAGAGGCCCCTGAGACAATCCAGTACATAACTGCAAGGTATAAGATGCTGGCAGGGAAAGCTCACATGGAGCGCCATAACCAAGTGGCTGGCATAGTGTACAGGAACATCTGTGCAGTGTATGGGCTGGAAACCCCAAGGTCAAAGAGGGAAACACCTCCAAAGCTGGTAGAGAATGACCAAGCCACGATCCTGTGGGACTTTCAGATACAGACGGACAGACTGGTAATGGCGAACAAACCGGACATTGTGGTGGTGGACAAGGAGCGGAGGAAAGCCGTTGTGGTCGACATAGTAATACCAAGCGACTTCAACATCAGGAAAAAGGAACACGAGAAACTAGAGAAGAGCTGGAGAAGGCTTAGAGGGTGAAGGGATCAATGGTGCCCGTGGTCGTTGGGGCACTCGGGCAGTAACTTAAATTGGAGGAGTTGCTACAGAAGATCCCAGGAAATACATCAGACATCCCAGTCCAGAAAAGTGCAGTTCTAGGAACTGCAAAGATACTGCGCAGAACCCTCAAGCTCCCAAGCCTCTGGTAAAGGACCAGAGCTTGGAGGAAAAAGAGACCGCCCGCGGAATATATACGACTGTTGAGAGCAAATATCTGATAAGAACAGACGAGAACTATGTCCATACACAAAAGGGTGTGGAACAGGCAAATATATTATAGATTTATTTATTAATATATATTTTTTTTTTAAGATTTTAAAATGCAGGAAATGAAATCTGAAGAATATTGGGCACAGAAATAAAATATAATTTATTAAAAAATAATACAAATAGAACAAATTACTATTATTAATAATAACATAATTATTATTATTATTATTATTATTATTATTATTATCATCATATGAATATATATATATATATATAAAAAACGGGGAATTTACCAAAACTGAGATTTAAGTCCCTCTGTGGGCAACTATATAATAGCTAATAATTACAGGCATTGCTTGACTAGACTATAACAAACATTAAATCAATACAATTGAAATACCTACAGTTTACTTTGAATGGGTTGGTTTGTTTTCGTCTGGACATAGTACTGTCCACTGCCGGTAAAAAGTGAAAACACCCACACAATCTGTTCGTTCTGAGTCCAGTCCAGATGTATGCAGAAAAAACGAATGTAAACTTTTTCAAAATTATCTTAAGAAAACATGTTACATTTTGTTAACATTTCAAAGTCACATTCTGACAGTCGCCTGTAGGTGACGCTCTAATCTATCTAAAGTAATTTCTTTGGATTCGTCATCACTGCCACGAGTAAACCGGACCGCATCACGACTAGGTAAAACATATTCATCCGCAGGGTTAAGAGAAAATATACCGCCTTAACATTGCGCTTATGGTGACATATGTCATGTCCTGACTGGACAGACCGTTATCGGGTAATATGCACCAAATAGATTCTGGACGGGTTTTTTCGGAGCAATAAATTCGATGAAAGACTGTCAAAGGAATTCACCAGCTATCCGTATCACATCGTTTGGTTCCACTGAAAAAACCCTCCGTTAGCCCAAGCCTAGACATATAACCACATGATTAGCCTGGCGTCGCAATCAGATGTACACACAAACATAAAATGATTAAGTTCTTACCCATTTTGTCCAGGGTGCACCGATGCCAACCTGTCCAGTCACCGGGAAAGGTTTTGCACACCGAAGGATGCCAATAACAGGCTGGTTACTGTACATCGATGACAAACTTCAGCTCCGCAGCAGCGAGTCCGCACAAACCTCTGGGATCTGTCAGTGTAACCTTCCGCCTGCGGTAGATGTGCTGAGGCTGGAGTAGCCACCATTTTGCATGTCTAGTGTGTCCCTCCTTCCCTTGCTAAAAGAGACGATTCCTGGTATTATCGGGCATCATTCCGGCTTGTAAGTAGTCTGAGTACTAACATGTTGTCGGAATTACCCTGTTATTTAAATAACGTACGATAGGCAGTGTATTGGGCGCATATTTACGCTGACAACACAGACTAGGGCGCTGCATAGGAAGTCGCAGTTCTGAGTGAACCGGGGTTGTGGCTGACAGCGGCTAACTTAGCGTAGCTTAGCATTACAGCTGTAGTCTTGCGGCTAAGTACCTGCTGTGCTAGGGACGTGAAGCCTTGTGGAGACATCCCTGTAGAGTATCCTTAAACACTTTGACAACATCAAGTTTAGAGCATATATATCATTTAACTTTACTATGTTATCACACTTACTCGTAATGCGGCGATAGATCGGCGTTTATCCAACTAAAATCACAGGTTAGCATTGGGAAACGCTAGCTTGTAATCCTAATGCTGAAAGGAGGCCGAAACGGCATCATGTCTTGAGCAGGTTTAGGTGTCATGTCCACTCTGCAAGTGTGTGTTGTTTAATTTCGATTTCAGCGTTAAAATCAATACTTACTGGCGATGGTGAGTAATTATTGGGCCGAGTTTTACCTGCTGCTATGACATTTACTTGTACTGGTGTTTTTTTGTACGAACACATTTCGCTCATTGAACTTTAATGTTTTGTTTAACCTTTGGCTGTAATGTAGGGCCTCTCTGTTATTTTGTTGTTTACAAGACGTAAAAGCAACACCGCTACTGTAACTCTGCAGACATATGACAGTTTGCAGCCGTACGTCAGCATTTAAACACTTGAAGCTAACTCTAGCTAGCTCTGAGCCTGGACATCGACTCCTTTCTCATTACATTTCCATAATTGTTTTCTAATTTTTTATTATCATGTGTTTTTGCGATGTTGTGTTGATGTCAGTACGGGCACAACACTCACCTGGGCCTTTTGACGCCATTAAAAGTAAGCAATTCTCCTAGAAATAAGGTGTAACAGGTTAAGGAAGTCAGCTGATATTCAGAAGAAGGGAGTCAATGTTTGACCGCTGTTGGAGCAGGTCTCTGACAACTTCACAGTCGTTTGTTGATGGTTTGGAAGCGTATTAGTTCCTATTTGCAAACATTGTTGATGCCCCAAAACACACTCTTAGCTCTTGCCTTTTACTTTCCCAATCCCCATTCCTGATTTATAATAATTGGTTGAAAGGACTTGAGTCAGTCTTCAACTTAATCCATCTTGTATGTGCTCTTCAAAACACGAGTCCATACATTATGCTTTGAATTTAGATAAAACATCTTCACTCGCACATTAATTTTGACCACATTAGCGCCAACAACCTGCACTTGGTTAGCCGACTGTGTCATTTTACATTATCTAAAGTGGCTAAGTTGTACCTACTGTGTAAGAAACACAATATTTATGGACTGACTCGAGGCAATTACTGTGGGAAATGTCCAATTTGTTTGAATACTCCCTGTGGTACAAAGGTGTGGTTTGCCGCTGGTTGTCAAGCCTAACTAAATGTAAGGTGGCTGCCCAAACCTCGAGAGACAATGCTTATAATGAATATAAAGGAATATGCTCATGAGCTATGGGTACATTGGTAATGAACCTTTAAAGATTGCTCCCATTACATTAAGTCCTTGAGTTGCCAAACGCTATGTCACATTCATATATCTAAAATTCAATTCCATGTTCATTTACGCCACATGCATATGTGTTTAGTGACTAAGTTACAGACATGTTCCAGACTTTGAAGGCTTGTGCTGCTGTCAGTAATGTTAATACCAGCTGATTGATGGTATACAAAAGGGAAAAAGTTTGGAATGTTTTAGCACTTAGTTAGTTTGTGACTTTTGAAAACGTGTGCTTTCTCTTTAAATTCATATGGGGTAAAGTATAGCAGTTTCTTTATAATATTGAACCATACTGTACCAAATTGCTATATGAGTTTTAGTATCGCAATCAGTGGCGGCGGGTAGTGCTCGGTTACATTACTCATTTACATGTATCATCTAAGTAACTTTTTTAAGCAACTTGGAGGGGTTTGATGATGATCATATGGTACTTTTCTATGCTGTCAATAGAGTGATTCAAATCTAGGTTTGTTCATTACTTTTAACATCAAACACACCAATGGGCTGGGCTATAATGCTGCTGGCAATATTAGACAATTGATTAGATTGGAAGACGGTGTAGAACTTTTAATGAAGCTGCACAAAGCAACACCTATTGTTACAGATATAAAATGATGCTTAAAGGCCCTATACCAGCGCCACTTTCACAAAATACTAGAAAGCTCCTGCAAGTTCATGAATTTGATGCAAATGCTTTTTTAACTGGACCCAAAGTATTATATCCACAAATGTATGAGCTTACTACATATTAAAGGAGGATATAACAAATCTCATTTCACATCTAGAAAAAAAAGAGGTATAGGGCCTTTTAATGCAGGACTTCTACGCAACAAAAACAACATTTTTGTGTATTTTAATTAAGCCACCTCCCACAACTGAATCTGCAAAAGCTGCGTTTTTAATTAGAATTCACATTATTTATCAGTCCTTTACTGAGATTCCCGGGCATTATTATTTTCAGAGAATGCCAGCGCCGATCAGACTGCGGGAGCTGATCCGGACGATCCGGACGGCAAGGACCCAGGCAGAGGAGCGGGAGATGATCCAAAAAGAGTGTGCTGCTATCCGCTCATCTTTCCGAGAGGAAGATAATACCTATCGTTGCAGAAATGTGGCAAAGCTCCTGTATATGCACATGTTGGGCTATCCAGCACATTTTGGACAGGTGTGTGTGCACGAATGCACTGTTTGCTATCTATCCTTAACCTGTATAAACTGACATGATGTCTCTTCTTTTAGCTGGAGTGCCTGAAGCTGATTGCGTCCCAAAAGTTCACAGATAAACGAATAGGTTATTTAGGAGCTATGCTGCTGTTGGACGAGAGACAGGATGTCCATCTACTAATGACGAATTGCATAAAAAAGTGGGTGTATCAGAACATTCATAGATAGATTTTTTTTTTACTATATATTCTACTTATTATCTCTTTTCTCCTCAGTGACTTAAATCACAGCACACAGTACGTCCAGGGCCTGGCCTTGTGTACATTGGGCTGTATGGGTTCATCAGAGATGTGTCGTGACTTGGCTGGTGAAGTGGAGAAGCTGCTAAAAACATCTAACTCATACTTGAGAAAAAAGGTAGGCGTCACCGCTGTCACAACCACAACATGATTTTTACTGCTTTTTGTACCTGACATTTATTTGTTTGCTTGCAGGCGGCATTGTGTGCAGTTCACGTTATAAGAAAAGTTCCAGAACTTATGGAAATGTTCCTTCCAGCTACAAAAAACCTGCTCAGCGAGAAGAACCATGGTAAGAGCAAATGTTTTGTCAGGAGATACCCCCTGGCTCATAAAACGGACATTTTCACTGCTTGTCACCTCTCAGACTAGCTGGGAAGTTCAGGTCTGTTTGCAATGTCCTTTGCATAGAACACCTTAGGTTATCATTAACTTATGCTGTTTTGTGCCTAATATCTCTCTGTCCAGTGAAACATGTGCACTCCATAAGTGCAGATTTTCCTGGTGGTTGTGTTGGCACTGCAATTGGGATAACTGATTATATTTTTATACTCATTGAGTAATGCTACAGTAAACTAGCCTGCCCGTCCCGACCACGCGTTTTTGAATATGTAGTCTGCCATCCTCAGTTATTTCCGATGGGCATGACTGACAGGCGTTTTAACCAATCAGAGAAATGCATAGTCATTGAAACTAATATGCTGACTTCTGAGAGTTGGAGAAAATGAAGAAATAACTAATCCAAATCAGATGGAACACTGAGAAACAGCTCCATCTTCTGCATAATCAATCGGTGAAGCAGTGTTTTCTGTAATAGGCGTGTGGTTAAAGTGGACATATCATTCAAAATCTACTTTTTTGAACCATTTTGTAACGTGAAAGACATACCTGGAATAGTATTTCACTACATTCACACAGTTTTGAGTCATTCTCGGGAAAACTGTTAAATTTAGCCGTTTCTTCTTCTACGCTGTCAGCGCTTTGTTCTGTACTTCCTGGATACAGTGTGTCATTGTTAAAACACAAAAAACTGTCCCTTTTTTAAAGCTCATAATTCAATATTATATTGGTTCTGAGCCGTTTTATGCTCAAAGTGTGTTTATCGCGCTGTAGTAGCTAGCCAAGTCCAAACTGGAAGTTTTTTGTTATTCCTACAGCTGCCAGCAGGAGGAGCACCAGTCAAGATCTTCATCAGCCCTTTTGTATTTAATGGTTACTATTTACATTTTACAGAGACACACTTTCAAATGATAAAACATAAATGATCAATGCTGAGGCACCCAACGTAAGGTTTTTAAGTCTATTTTTATGCATGATATGTCCACTTTAACGCTATACATATAAGGCATATGTTATGTATTTGAACAATGAATTGAGTGTTGCTTTCGCAGAGAACTTTAATAAAATCTTTGGAGTAAATTAGTAAATCTGAATCAGTATTTTATGTAATTGATTTATTATCTCTCTTGCTTAGGTGTTCTTCATACGTCAGTTGTTCTTCTTACTGAGATGTGTGAAAGAAGTCCTGACATGCTGGCCCACTTCAGAAAGGTACAGCGATGTTTTCTGAGAGGAAAAAAGTACTGCTTTTGTCTGACGCCCACACATTACATCTCATTTCCCTTTGCACATTCTACATTATCTTATCGCTAATTAAACACACAGCTCTACATGCTGCACTAAACTGTCTACTTTCTGTATACTGCTTTGGCTGTTCTGCTGCTACCTTTTCTTCTTAGGTGTAACAGAGCACTCAGGAGTGCCACTCTCATGGTCATGATCTGAACATGTTTAAGCTTTCTGAAAGTGAATGACTTCCCCTCCTTAACATCTCCCTCATATTTTTTCTGTCATTTGTCTTTGTTACAATTCCTGCATTGTGTTAGAATGAGAAGGTAAGAGTACATTCTGATCTCATAGCTGGTGCATGCTGTAAATAGTAAATCCTCACAGTCACCTCATGTTTGTCATAATGTTCTACTTTATTTTTAATCTTCAGTGATCATCACTGTCCGTGCAGTCAATTGTCAGACACATTACCCACACTTGTTTTCTGTGCTCATTTATTCACAGTTTTTTTTTGGAGCAGATGGGCGTGTCTATGTTCACTAAAGATGTTGGTACCAATAAGTCTTTCAGCATAATAAGTCTAGCATTGCTTCAGAATTTAGAACTCACATCTAGAAATCATTTGTCACTTTTCACTTTTGTTTTCTTGTATACACTGCCTCAGCACTTGCTTTGAGCTATTTTAACAACACAGTTAAAACGGTGTGAGTAATATGCAGATTCTGAATTAGATTCCAAGTGGTTGGGCTCAGTGACATGACAAAAAAATCACACTATTTTTTTTCTCAATCTATCACGATTTTGATTCAAATTCTTTTCTGAGCTTTTATTTAGATGCATTAACATTGACCAGATCGATCTTTCACGTTGACTTCAGCTTTTCTCTCCTGTACAATTTTCAGCTAAAAAAAAAACTCCCGTTGCACTCCTTCAAACTCCTAACATACAGAGTTTGAAGGAGTTGGGACATCACGAGAATATTAATTATTGCGTTATTTTGTAATGCTTTGCGGTAAAACGAAATAATGCAATCGTATTTCGTAGACTCTACGCTATCATCATCCACACACAATGGAGCATGAATGGGGGAATTTAATTGTCCTATAAATTGTAAATGAAAGACGTCTGAAGAGAATTTTGCGGCAAAGGGGCGCTCAAGGCACAAGGAATACTCCGACCCGGCGGTTGTGCTTGAATTCATAAGCACACAGCTAAACGGTTCTGGACAGCTTCACGGATGCAGGTGGATGTACGCCAAGAAATGGTTTGCGCATGAGAAATGATGATGTGCTCATTCTCCTCGGGGAATTGGATCCGAACGGCATCCAAACGTCCAGAAGGCAAGCCAGGAGACTTCAGAGAAGAAACTACTTTTCCAGAGGACCTAACTTTATCTGGCATATTGACTCTTACAACAAGTTGAAGAATTCAAAAGTTCCGCATTTACTATAGATTCGAGCTCTGGTAATCGCCGAGCCAAAAGAGCGCACAATGATCCAGGGGCAAAGGTGGTGCAGGGAGTTGGGAGATGGTCGTTTTCGTACTCTTGACAGGTCAAACTTTCAATTCAAGAGTAGCCAACGCTTCTTGACGAGCTGGGTGGAAGCGCTGGAGTGTTTCGGGACGAACCTTGTGCCTGCCTGCGTGCTTGTGCCTCTGACACTTGGCGCTGCTGCTGCAGTGGGTAAGATGCGTAAAGGCGGTGCACGCAGCTGTTGGGGACAAGTGACAAAATTCACCCCGGGGTTGGTGGATGGTTGATCTTAAATTCAGGTCAGTTTTGTGCAGAGACAGAAAGTTGCAGGTTCTGAATCTGTATTATGTATGAAATCCATGGGACGTGGGCTATGCAACGCAGCAATCTGGGACTGACGCCACAGCTAGACAGCGGTAGGGGAGTGGGCCTCTCTCCTGGAGCAGTGCTCTGATCTTGGGGCCTGGCTGTGCTAAGCTGAAATCCTCTAACAACATACCTCTATCCCAAGAGTGCCTCTGACCCCATGACTCTGAGACACCCTCCAAGACCTTGTATAGCTTCCATGAAATATGTAATAAGATTAATAACATTTCTGTTGGCTAGCACTAATCTTAATTTTATGTATTATAATTCAATTAAAAAGGTCAATTAAATTCCCCCATTCATGCTCCATTGTGTGTGGATGATGATCGTGTAGAGTCATTGTGCTGTAGATGGCCTCATTTTCTCCTTGCGCTACCCAAAATATGATGCGTTATTTCACAATAATGTTCAAAATAATATTTGTTATTTTTTGTGCGTTATTTGCATTGGGAAATAACGCAATCATTCCTATTCTTGTGATGTCCCCGGCGGGCTCCGTACTTACCAGGTTTTACTGCGGAATAATCAAAACGACTGACGTACACCAAAGTTGTGATATGCATTTTAAATTTAAATGAATTGCCCAGCCCTACCAAACAATTTATGCAATTTTAGTTTCTTTGTTCTTCCTGGTATGCATGTCCTGCACCTGGGGATGGGTATCATTTTGCCTGGCCTGCCAGACACTACTCCTTTCTGTTCAAAAGAAGAACAGTCTGGGCGGCTGCTCGCAGCCAAACATTTCACGATTTTACTCACATCGGTCCAATCACGCACCAAGAGCCGTCACCACCACGCACTCTTCCAAAACATTAAAGACGGCGGCCGATACACAAGTCTTCTGTTCTTTTGTCTGTTTTAAATCATTAGGAAAATATGAAATCCATAAAACCGGCGCAAGAAACGGCGTTTGAAGCGTTCCTCGTAAAAAAGGACGTTTTTGGAAAGGCTTTCTGCCGCTTGTTACTGCAACATATCTAGCGTTGCTTTAATTGGTTGATGCCGTCTGTCAATCACGCCCACCGGGAAATCGTTGAGATCATGCTCGCTCCCAGACTGTCTTTGGAATATCTATGAACAAGCATGTAGTTTGGCAGGCCAGGCAAGGCATCGTTAAGGTGTTATTAATATTAGTACTCTTTTTTTTTATTGATATAATTCTAAGATAACAAAACAATGTTATCAGAAGAGAGAGGGAGAGAGTGGAAAAAAACGCAATCTCATATCAAAGTTCAATTGAGAGGTTTTAGTTCGAAGATCAGCATATTAACTAATCATAGGCGTGGGCAGTAGGGTGCTGTGTTATCAATCAAACTTACTGTATGTTCAGTGCAGACCATGAGCCACGGGGTCGCTCCTATCAGCTCCTTGCCTCTCCACATCATGCTGTGATCTGGCCCTGAAAAACCCAGGGTCATTGCTAGAATTTTATTAAAAGCTTGTGGTATGGCCCCACCACAATGGTTCAGTTCAGAGGGGACCGTTCCTGTAACCCTCTGCCCATTTTTAGTCACAGGAATCCCTCTCTGCTCGTCTGTGTGTGGCAGGACAGGGTGTCAATGGTGCTAGTGCTGTGCGGGCCTGTGTGCGCACTAACTTGACTGTCGGCAAAACAAACTTTGTAGCAAGTTGTCTGAAGGCATTCAGTTTGCGCTTTTCACCGCAGTAAATTCACAATTAGGCTAGAGAGGGAATAAAAAGGATGTGGACCGTGTACACCGACCAATTCTGATATTAAATGTGGTTTAGGCCTAAACACGGAGAATCTGAAGCTATCGTTTTAGGATCTGAAATGCCAAACAAACGGCATAAAACATATTTTGTATATGAGCACAGATGTGTTGCATTAAGTGTCTTTTATTTCAAGTCAGTGCTCTTAAAAGCATGGAACCTCCGCCAGAGCTCTCTGGCTGCACGCATGATCACAGCACCTGTGAATTACACCTGTACTTTATGCATAAATCTGGCCTGTGACGTCCGCACGACTCCTTAATACCAAGAAGAGCTCTGTTTGGACTGCCGTCTCATTTGTCCACCCATCCCCACACGGCCCCATAGCCCCAACTGATTATTGATTTTTCACAATTGTCTGTGCTTTTAATTTAGAAACTGAATTATAAATTTTTATATTTATGTTGTATGCAAAAGTCAAGAGTATTCTTAAATAAAAACCGAGCTTGTACATGTGTAGCTGTAGCATATTCTAATGTTTGTGAGAGTTTGTGTCACATCCATAAAACTACCAATGCTGCATATAACACTCACAGAAACAGATCAACACTTCTGACAGTGGTTTATCACTCTCTTGTGTTATATTGTTATCAGCTGGTTCCACAGTTGGTGAGGATCCTGAAGAACCTGATCATGTCCGGGTACTCTCCTGAACATGATGTGTCTGGGATTAGTGACCCTTTTCTTCAGGTAAAGCTCTGCTGATGTTCAAACTCAAGCATCTGCCACAGTTGAATGTGGCATGAGAGACCAGATGTGCCCCTACTGAGTGTTTTGAATCTCTATGCATAGGTGCGGATATTGAGACTTTTGCGAATTTTGGGGAAAAGCGATGATGACTCTAGTGAAGCAATGAATGACATTCTTGCACAGGTAAGGTTTGAAAAGAAAAGTGTTAACTATGTGCTTTCATTTCAAATTGTGTGTTTTCTTACAGGTCGCAACAAACACAGAGACAAGTAAAAATGTAGGCAACGCTATACTGTATGAGACGGTACTGACCATAATGGACATCAAGTCTGAAAGTGGACTACGAGTGAGTTTATTTTAAACCTAGCTCTACATCGTATCTGTGCTGTGATTTTAATGTAATGCGTTTACAGGTCTTGGCCATTAACATTTTAGGTCGTTTCCTGTTAAACAATGACAAAAATATAAGGTCAGACATTACAATTGAAAACTAAATGCATTTACATTTTCTCCAAAAGACCTGTTAAAATTGACTCAAATATCTTTAGATATGTGGCGCTGACGTCGCTTCTTAAGACAGTGCAGACAGACCATAATGCAGTGCAGAGACATCGGAGCACCATTGTGGATTGTTTGAAAGACCTAGATGTTTCAATTAAGAGGTAAATTGCTAGTTGGTCAGAATTGAAATGTGTATTGCATGCATTTGTACGGTCCTCATTCTATTATTATTTATTAGACGTGCAATGGAACTGAGCTTTGCTCTAGTCAATGGTAACAACATCCGAGGAATGATGAAGGAACTACTGTACTTCCTGGACTCCTGTGACCCAGAATTCAAAGCTGACTGTGCATCAGGAGTCTTTCTAGCAGCAGAGAAGTACGACTCCTACTCCCCCTATAGCAACTAAGTCATTCTGTACTTAAATAATTTAGCTAATTTATATTTTATTTATACAATCTTGCAAACAAATGCTGTATGATGAAAAAAAGAGTGATCCATCGTCTTAGATACAGTGCTGACTCTAAAATTGTCTGACAGCATTTTTAGCAAAGAAAACCCTGATTAAATGTATCTAATCATATTTCTAAAGTTTTATGTTTGTTATTTTTGTTTCAGATATGCTCCCTCCAAAAGATGGCACATAGACACAATTATGAGGGTTCTGACCACAGTAAGTGCTTCACAATGTAGTGTATGGGCTATGGATATAAAAATGGATCCGGTCCCCAGAGGTTCTTACATTTTACTGTGAATTTAGGCAGGGAGCTACGTCCGTGACGACTCTGTTCCCAACCTCATCCAGCTGATTACAAACAGTGTGGAGATTCATGCCTACACAGTACAGAGACTCTATAAGGCCCTGTTGGATGACATTTCACAGGTGATGAGTCAAATTGTTGCTGGGATATATTTAGAACAGTCACATATTATACAACCATATGTCGGAGTACTTTAGACGTCAACTGTACTATTTTGTGTCCTGCAGCAACCTCTAGTGCAGGTGGCATCTTGGTGCATCGGTGAATATGGTGACCTGCTCGTATCTGGACAATGTGAAGAAGAGGAACCTATAGAGGTATTGGTGTATTTTCATTTGGAGCAACAACTGGTCACCTGGAGAACACTGCCCTTTACTTTTCTTTCTCTGTGTGATTGTCCGTTTGAGGTTTGTATAAACTGTAAGTGGATAATCCATCCATTAAAATGATCGCATTAAAAAAATAATAAAACGAACAATTCCGAAATCCTTTTATTAGTGTAAACATTCATCCTTAATCAAAACGGAGACCGATTTAGTAAATTTTTGTTTGTTCAAGCATCATTGTCGGCCTAACATTTCAATAGTATATCGTCTTACCTCATTTATGTATCTGAGTAAATGATTCATCATTGGAAGGTTAAATTTTGCATTTGAATGAAGGTGACTGAAGATGAAGTCCTGGATGTGCTGGAAGGACTTCTTGTGTCTAATCTGTCAACTCCTGTAACTCGGGGCTACGCTCTTACGGCCATCATGAAGCTGTCTACACGCTTCAGCAGTGTAAAGTAGGTAGACATTTTCCAAACATTTTGCTTTCTTACACTAAACCCTTTTAATGTGTTCTTTCAGCCGAATCAAGAAGGTGGTTTCAATATATGGAAGTAGCATTGATGTGGAGCTACAGCAGCGAGCAGTGGAATACAACGCACTTTTCAAAAAATATGACCACATGAGGTAAATGACCTTTTATTGTCAGTCTGTAAATTCTTTAGCCACACAATCTCTGGGTTTCATATCAATTTCATCTTCTCGTAAAGGCCAGCTTTATTGGAGCGAATGCCCATTATGGAGAAAACGTCCACAAATGGCCCAACAGAGATTGTTCAAACTAATGGAGAGACAGAGCCCTCTGTTGTAGAGACCAAACATCTACCCCCAGTCACCCAGTCGACCAACCAGGTAGATCAAACCGCGTTGAAAAATGTTAAAGAAAAACTTTTGTAAATAGTGTATAACAGAAAATGTGTCTCCCATTTAAGGCCAATGATTTATTAGATTTGCTTGGTGGTAATGATGTCCCAGTTATTCAAACAACGCTACCCACTAAACCAGCTTCAGCAGGTGGAGAGCTTCTTGATCTTCTGGGTGATCTCTCGCTAAGTGGTAAGTTAGAGGGAGACTTTTACTCTGCACACAGATATATTCAGTGACTTTTGTGACCATATTGTTGTTTTTCTTTACATTTTCTGACTCCAAACTGTAAAATTGAAAGCCAGTTCGATTGAAGCATGTTAGTTTTTTTACTCTGAACATTATTAAAACATTTAAAAAGCACGTCAGGTACATACTTGAAGGTACAAGGGGTTCAGTGCTCCAAACCATTGCCAGTATTTGAAAGGCTGAACAGCCGTCCACCAATAAACGCTACACAAGCATAGACTGGGCCAAAAAATATCTCCAAGATAGATTGAACAAAATGTTTTATGGGTTGATGAAATGACTATGACTCTGGAAGGACCAGGAGGAGGGATCTGTGGCTGGGTCACTAAAGCTCCTCTCCAACTCAGACTGCACCAAGGTGCAGGTGAGGTACAGGTGTGAGCTGGTGTTATTAAAGAGGGGATAGTGGGACCATTTCGGTTTGAAGATGGACTCAAAGTCAACTTCCAAACCTACAGCCAGGAAGACACTCTTCGGGCAGTGGTAATTGATACAAGTCTGCATCTTTCAAGAAACCCACTTTCATGCAAGACGATGCTCCATCTTCTACAACAAAGAACGATGCAGTAAAGCCAGACAGTCAAAGCCTTGAAGATGTAATAATAATGACCCGACCTAAACCCAAGATCTGCTGGGCTCTGGTCAAGTTGGTAGACTTGTAGTGCAGCAAAACAAATTATCTGTATTGAAAAGTGTCTGGTAGCAGAAACATAAACTTGATTCCATGGATTGAAAGGCTTGAAACTCTTTTCAAAAAGAAGAGTGGGTGAATTAGTCAATCAAATTTTTTTTTTATAACCAGGAAAGTGTACATATTTTTTTTGAGTTCGAAAGTTGGGGAAAAAACAGGTGTGTGTGTGTATATATATTTTGTACATTTTATTTTTGAATTTTTTACTGAAAGTTCCCACACAAGTAACAGACAAGTGTGAAGTGAAAGCAAAATGATACATGATTCTGTTTTCAAAAAACAGAAAAGTGGGGCGTGCATAAGTATTCATACAGCATTAAATTTCCTTTATAACATTCCTAATGACTGCAGAATGTTCACACCTTGCCCTAACCATTAAATAGAGGCCACGTGTGCGTAATCTACTCTCAGTATAATTCCAGCTGTTCTGTGAGGGCCTCAGAGCTATGGTCAGAGTGTATTGTTCACTAAACAACATCATGAAGGCCAAGGAGCTCACCAGAGAGGTCAGGGATAAAGTTGTGGAGAAGTTTAAAGCAGCGTTAAGTTATACAAAGATTTCCCAAGATTTTAACATCTCACGGAGCACTGTTCAATCCATCATTCAGAAAAGAGTATAGCACCACTGCAAACTTACCAAGACACGGCCGTCCACCTAAACTAACAGACCGAACAAGGAGAGCACTGGTCAGAAATGCAACCAAGTGCCCCAAGATAACTCTGGAGGAGCTGCGACGTACTGCCGCTGAGCTGGGGGAATCTGTACATGGGACAACTATAAGTCGTACTCTACACATGCTATGGGGCTGCTTTTCCTCAGCGGGGACTGGGAAGATTGTAAGAATAGTTGGGAAGATGGATGGAGAAGATGGATGGAGAATTGAGGCTGGCGCGGAGATTCACCTTCCAGCAGGACAATGACCCTAAACACAAAGCTTAATCTACAATGGAATGGTTTAAAAACAAACATATTAATGTGTTAGAATGGCCCAGTAAAGTCCTGACCTAAATCCTATTGAAAATCTGTGGAAAGACCTGAAAACTGCTGTTCACAAACGCTCTCCTTCTAATTTGACAGAGCTTGAGTGGTTTTGTAAAGAGGAATGGGCTAAAATGTCAGTCTCTAGATGTGCAAATCTTGTAGAGTCGTACCCCAGAAGACTTGCTGCTGTTATTGTAGCAAAAGGCGGTTCCACAAAGTATTGAGTCATGCTGTATGAATACTTATGCAAGCCCCACTTTTCTATTTAAAAAAAAATAACAGATCATGTACCATTTTGCTTTCACTTCACAGTTGTCTGTTACTTGTGTGTGAACTTTCAGTAAAAAATGCTAAATAAAATGTGTGCGTGTAAATATATTGCAAAAAAATAGACGGGCGAGATGGGTTCTTTTCGTTGCACTGTAGTTTTGCACATCATTTATTGCATTATAATTGTCATACACAAGTATTTTCCTACTAAAGCTATATTTAGGTTTGAGGATTTTTGATATTTTGCATTGACAAAGTTCACCGTAGTTAAAAAACAATTTGAATCCTTAAAAAATTATCACTTCCTAATATTTGCCACTTGCCTAATAAAAGTGGATTTTCCGTGCCCTAAACCCTTGTTTTTGTCCTTTTTACTAGGCAATCCAGCTCCGCCTCCCACTGTTCCTGTTTCCCAGTCCCCTTTCCTCCTCGATGGCCTTTCCTCACCACCCATTTTTAATGATATTGCCTCTGCCGGTGAGGGTTTAAATTTGCTTGTGGTAAATCTATAAACTCAACCTTCTTTGACGTACTCACAATTATAATGTTGTAAAAGGTATCCCTCCTATGACGGCGTACAACAAGAATGGTTTGAAGATAGACTTCACATTTGAGAGGGCTAACCCCAATCCAAACGTCGCTGTCATCACCATTCATGCTTCCAACTTGACAGGAGCAGATATGACAGACTTTGTTTTTCAGGCTGCAGTACCAAAGGTAAGCTGTGGTCTAATATATACACATTTTAATTGTCTTCATGTACTAAAATGGGCCTTGTCCACACAAAATGGTCCATCTAATGAGAGCGTTCTGCTTGTTTTTGTCAGACGTTCCAGCTGCAGCTCTTGTCTCCTAGTAGTAATGTTGTTCCGGCACTAAACCAGGGGACAGTTACGCAGGTCATCAGAGTCCTCAATCCACAGAAGGTGCGTGTTATCCCTCTTTTAAAGTGGTTGGTTAGAGTAATTTTGGTTCCACTTTCTAAACACGATCATCCTCACCACATTTCAGCAACAACTACGAATGAGGATCAAGTTGACCTACACCCTTAAAGGCTCACCTGTGCAAGACCTGGCTGAGGTGAACAACTTCCCACCTCAGTCGTGGCAGTGATTACTTGCCCCCGTGGCTCTTAAAAGCCCCGTAAAGGGAACTTTGAACACAGTTCTTTTCACCTCCCTCCTTCTTCCAACGGATCCCCCTGTGACACACGCAGACAGCTGCCCTCAAGTTGCATGGGAAGCAGCAGAGCACCTAGCACAGGAGAAAAATGTGGATGTTACAAAGACCTTATTGAGGATAATTTGGAAAACATATCAATGTACTATTCTTGTGTTGTTTTTCTTTATGTATTTCACCCTATACCTTCACATCAATGATCACGGATCATATTTGCACCTATCTCACTTTTAAAGAAAAAGTTATCCAATATTATCAGTTCAGTGAATTTTATTATTGATTCTATTGAATATACTACACTGTCAACGAATATGAATATTTATGTTTCCAATCAGATTTTGACCTGAAGACACAAGTCTCTGGCGGCTAAACCTCCACATGATGTCATAAAACTGTAGGTTTTAGCCTCTTGGTAATCTGTGATTATATTGATTTTATTATACATAAGTGGCAGTTTCAAAACTCATAACCCGTGTCCCGATTGTTACAGATTTGTTCTGATGGTTGGTTTGTGCTTGGATCTCACACAGCTATCTTTAGCTGTGGGGTTCTGTATAAACTTTAAAGTTGCAAATATCTCAATTAGGTCCTCGCATCCACAGCTTGCAATTTAGATTACAAATAGTTTAACTTTGTTCATCTTGGTCACCATGCACATACATGGTAGTGTTGAATGTAGTTACCATGCACTGAATGCTTTTCTTCTGTTATATTTTCCTAAAAGTCTCTCTTGGGGACTCTCACCTATTGGCACTATTATTGTGACTTTCGTTGACTTGACTTAATTATTTATGCCTGATATCAAAGTGATGTGCCTTTCTGACTTGGGTGGATAAAATCTTTTGAGTATAAGCGCTTTGTTTGTACGTCTCCTTGAATGCTGTTGTTCAAACCTGAGATTTGTTGTGCAAGGTTATCCTTTCTTTTTGAATTGCGTGTATTGACGCTTTGACCATTGTCACCTAAAACTTTCATTTTCTAGAGGCCAAAAAATGCATTGGTAATTGAATACAAATTTAGGAGTAAAATCCTGAGGAAATCAAATTGTCTGGATGAAGTAACAAGAATTATGGCAGCTAATGCATGTAATAATCGGTAATACACCCCCCTCTGTCTCCGAGTCTGGACTTTGAAACATTAACTTAGGTCATGGTACTGGCTGAGGTGTGCATTATGAAGACCTCAGATTATAACTGGCCCTGCTGTCTGGGACAGTAGACTTAATACCTCTGTATGTTGTGCTATGGAAATGGAATGAGCTTTGACATTGAGACGGGAGCATTCGCATGAAAGAATTAATGAGGTATTGTACTCATCACTTGACCCGCTTAGCAGTGCTATGATGGTGACTGGGGATCTACAGATGTTTAATTGGGGTTTTTACTTTTCACTATGCTTAACTTAATCTAACTTGTGACCAAATCATGAAGACTTTTTAGTTTTGGAAACATTTTGAGCTATATGTATATGGAGTAATTCACTTTTTTGTTGCTGAATAATACTTTGGCTTTTCTGTACATACTCAGATCTTTTACAATTTTGTCTCTTGTACTATCTTCCATCTTTTTTTTAGATGCTAATTTCTAAAGAATGAAATTATTCACATTGTATTATATTGCTAAATAAGCGTTGGTCTGCAAAGACTTCCGTGTCTCATCACTCATTGTAAAAGATATGATCTGCTGCCTGTATATTGTATATAGTTACAAACAAAAGCTGATCAAATGAATGAAACATTAAAGTTTAGGAAAGGAATATAACTGTATGCATTTATGTACAAATTTTAATCTTAATAGGATACAATTAACTATTCTCCACTCATGACTGGATGTGTCAACTTTATTTCTTTTACAGAGATGGTTGTCAGTTGGCTTTGAATGGGGCTTTTAGGTGTTGAAATAGAAAAATCTGTCAACAGAGGATGTCTGAATAATGCTCTATACTACTGAGAAACTCAAGCACAGAGCTGCACAGCTGCGGAAGTGGCACTTGGTGTCTGTCCATGTTTTTCTTTGCCTGTGTTATCTTTAAGAAAACCTTTTTTTTGCGTTGTATTTACCATCTCCCCACTTTTAATTTAATGCTATACTAAGCTGTTTAATATTAATGTAACATTACTGAGTTTTATAACTTGCTGCTGAGGCCTTTTCAGAGAACGCTTTAGTCATAAAGTCTCTTGGTTGAACCTTGCTGTTTCTACTTGTACTGTTGTGGAGCTTTGCCGTGGCAGCATTTTAGGAGTGCGTACCAGGATTATTTTCTGTTAATGTTAGGAGCTTCATAGTGTTGAAGGGCTACATCACCAGCAACAAGTGTACCCAGGAAGATGCCTGTGCTACTCGCTGTAAACCACAAGGGGGAGCTGTGCAAAAGTCCCTGATAGGATGGAGGAGAAAGATGTTTTTATTTTAATGTTTTTGTTGACTTTGCTTGTTTTGTCTTGGTCAAATTATGTGTTTATCATCACTGATCAGACTAGCATACATAATGTATAATCATTTCAGACATAAAAGCATTGGACATTGTAATAACTTAAATGAAACCAATTGCTGTGGTGTGCACAGAGTTGAAGTGTACCGTCTGTGTGTGTGTGCGTGTGTGTGTGCTGGACAAGGACACTGAGGACAGGAATATTGTGGGACATGTCTTTATAGGATATTACCGCAATTAAAATTTTCAGCTTCTGAGCTGCATGTGAAATCCAGTGTAAATACTCATTTCTACTCAGACTTTTTGAAGTGCAAGAAAAGTTCGGAAACGCCTTCATGGGACTAACTTACTTGGTCAGTTAGTGCTCAGTGTCATGTTTGTAAGAAAGTCCACCAGTCAATCAAGATGAATTGGGTGTTTTTATATAATTGCAGTAAATTCCACATGCAATCAAAGGGCTTGTAAAAGCATCAACATTATGACCTGGGTCCCAGTTAAAAATGCATCCATTGAATTTTAAAATCTATCCTCTTTGTAACTCCCCAGCCCTTCCTGACTGTACAATATTTGGTTTCTAATTGTTTAATTTGTGGAAGGTTAACCCAGGTTGAACTTTCCAGTCAGCGTCTCGGTTCCATGACGTTCAACGTGAGCGTGAATGTCAAGACTGAATATTATGATCTCAGAAGAAAAGCTGTATACTATTAAAGGGGATATTTTCGATTCATGCTGTGTATTGTCTTTTGGGGTGGAGAAAATTAAGCAAAAACTGAAATAAAAATCTATCAAATAAAACTCTTCGTTTTCTTTGAGTTGTTGGATGATACATACAGTTCCTCAGCTCACAGCCTGTCAGGCTGAGGAGAAACGTGAATAATGTCTCCAATCAGGGCCGGACCAGACCCTCATGAGAGCCTAAGCATAATTTGACTTGGGGCCCCTGAAAAACCTTTGCTGATCGGGCTCAATATTGATGATTCTTCTCTTCTAGCATGTGGTCCCGTGCACAAGTTACAACTTCTCTCACTTCTTGAAGGGAAGGATCCTTTAAGACGACATTAACAACTAAGCCCATTTCCCAAACATAAAAAAAATAAATGAAGGCAATGCAAATTTAGCTAGGCTTGGCTAAATAAATATTATTTTGTTAACTATATGCAGCATTGTACTGCAGTTTTCAATACATTATTTTGAATATTTTCTACAATAAAAATGTGGGCACTCTTCAGGGCCCCTGGTTGCTTTGGGGGGCCCTAAGCAGTTGCTTCTTCTGTCTCCAATGCTGATATTTTTTATAAACTGTTATTGTTTACTTTGTAGTCGTAAGATACCTCTATTTACTATTTAATTGTTTGCACATTTCCTGTCTATTTTTCACACCTATTTTGAGTGTTTTCTTGAGAGCTGAATGTAACAAGTGAATTTCTCCATTGTAAGATCAATAAAGGCTTAAGAAGCACGCTCTACCTCGTAATACTAGACCTCTGAAAATATATGTTACCTATTAACCTGCACCAGTTCAATTAGCCGTTTACCAAAACATAGCCTCTGTAACGTAGGCAACAAGCGGGAAACGTTGTCCCAGTTTGCTATGGGAATAATCAATGGGAATAAGAGGCTACATGGTGCTGTTTTATGACGTCAGCGATTAACCTTCGCTTCCGTCAAAGAAAAAGGGGGCGTTGTCCGCGGAATAAAACGCCTCCACCACCATGCTCCACCCGCCCATGTGATGTTTATTGATCAGCTCCTCGCGCAGGCCTACCTCCTCTGACAGCGCCGCGCACGGCAGACTCTGGATTCTGGACATGGCGTCGTCGCACCGACACATGATGCGTGTTTGCCTCCGTGGGAATTTAGTTGTGGCTGGACGATGCTTCCCCCTGTCCTCTGTGGCTGTTAATAGGAAATGGACACCGACATGGCGATGAAGGACGAGGACAACAATTCAGAGGCGGCTGTGGCATCGATTAACCAAGTGGGCACCGAGAGCGTAGGTGATGTCGGAGATAGCGGGGCTTGCGTTGACAGGCAGCCGAATAAGGTGGTCCGTCAAATCGGGCTCGGTCAGACGGTGGGTCGTGGCAGCCGCAGTGGACCGGGCACTCGCAATGCCTCTGGAATACGAGTGCTAAAGGCAGGTCATGATCATTACTGTAGTTTTGATGTTGCATTGGCCGACGCAGCAAGGGCAAAGTGTTTAAACTGTAGCCTGTAGTCTTATAAACAAACCATGTTTGATATTGTTTATCATGTAGAAATAGCCTATGAGAATTGAAGTGTGGGCCTAGTTTATTATGTAACAGCTGCTAAGATATGGCCTACTGTGATTTACGTGCTCTTGATTATTGATCTGTTGGGGTGGTTTAAATTCAGCAATAAATGTGTGCTATAGGCCTAGATAATACTTCTCAGATACAATCAAATAGCTTGTAGTATTACCATTAAATACATAGCCTAATAAGCCTACATGATTTTCTTGGACCTATAATAAATATACATCTGATTTTCCCTTTGCCTCACGTCTATAGTATAGGCTACGTATCACATTTCAACATACCATTTAGTGAGTGACAGTGAAACTTTATCTAACAGCCTTGTCTCTTTATTGAAGGCTGGAAATCATAGAGACAGAACAGCTATTTTCCTTTGTAGATTTGCAGAATCTTTACTTAGATAAGTGTAATGGTGCAGCCAGTCAGTATTTGTGTTCCCAAGCTGATCGCACTTGCATTCATGTGCTGATGGGAGTGAGGGAAAGCTTGCTCTGAAAACTGAGAATACTGACTTTGTTACTGGGTTTTTCACCCAGATAAAACTGCCACTCAGTTTCAGCCCGTTATTGGGCAATAGGCATAAGGACGTCGACGATATGTTTCACCTTATATAGGGGATGTGATATTCTTAGGTTGCTCTGTATTTGGTTGTACACAGTGCATTTTTGATTGATTTACCCTATAATATCACATCTTTATGACCTGATTAAGCCATCTCAGTGTTCAGAATTCCAGTCCAGATGGATATAAAAAAAAAAGATTTATATAGGCCTACTGATAAGTCATTAAGTATTTGTGAAGCAGTTGTAGGACCATATCCCACAGTTAACACGTGTAATATTTATACACTGACTTGTGGTTTGCAGCCCAATGTGATAAGAAATGGGAGTCGTAGCTGTGTAACAAAAAAGAGCAGGTTTGGATCTCGTGAGCGGGAGTGGCTCAAAGGGGACACACAGCGGGGCTGTGTGTGTTTGTATGGAGGATCAGTGGACACACAGCCATCTGCCTCCGGAGCACAGAGCTCATCCACACCTCAAAACGACCTGCAGTTGGTGCTCTGTACCACCAACACCACTGTCCAGGAGCTGTGCGCACAGCGCGGAGGAAAGGCACTTTATGTCCAGCTACATGGAGATTTAGTCAGGTAAGAGCAGCTTTTATTACTATTACTATTACAATTATTCTTTGATCATAGGTGAAAAATAAAGTGTTTTCAGTGGTCTGTGAATACTGATTATTCTGTACTCTTATCAAAAAGACAAGCATGAGAGCCCAGGTTTGAGTAGGGCGAACTTTTTCTCTCTCTCTGTCAGGAATGTATAGACTGAGTAATCTGTATGGTGTTAGTCGAGTCTTATTCTCTGTTGCTAAGTCAATTCATGGTTTGTGAAGCATGCAACTGCTGTGATGGTTTCATCTTGTTGTACTGTATGGGCAACTTAAAAAAAAAATGTGAATAGCCAATATTATTTACATTTTAATACTGTGTTTCTTCAACCCTGCACCCTTAAAAGTGTTTAAAATCTATGTTGTGTAGAAATGTTTCAACTTGTGTAATTATTGGTATCTAATTTGTGACCAGGAGGCTGGACTCCTCCGAACGGCCTCTCCAGATGGTTTATGAATACTTGACAGCTATGGGATACTCAGACCCGGCGCGGATACAACAGGAAGCTGCCAACTCAGATCTCAGCTGTTTGATTCGTTTTTACAGTGGTGAGTCCTGTTCACAGCTTTCCTTTCCATTACATCCATCACCTTGTCTTGGGTCACCTTGATGGGTTTTGATTTTTTTATCATTTGCAATTATTGTTACTGTACTAGTTTATGATGTTAATCACAAAACATTTGTGAGTTTGAATAAGCCACTGTAAAACCTGGAATTTTGACTTTCCATAAAGCATACATAGTTTCTGTCTTTATGCCCCGAGGGCAGATTCTGTGTGTCAGTATGCCGTCCGAAGATATGGAATAATTTGAAAGAGGGGGTGGCACTCAGCCCCGTCCACTCACTTTGTTTCGGAGGTAAAAATCCTGTTCATTTTTGTCATAATTATTTCCAAAGTAATAATAAGAGTTTAAAGGCATGGCAGAGGCTAAACAGCTATGTGATAACTACTGACAAAACACACAATTTTAAGTACAAGATTTACGTTAAATGTATAAATCAAAAAGTTATAAAAAAACATATCACGAAGTATAGTATATCCATGTCCAGGTCAGTAGTTAGCACATAGCTGATTAAAATCCCACTGGGAAAGAATTATGGGGAATTTATTTCAGGAACCCTCCGGGACCGTTGATCTCCATATCAGTCAGTTCAAGTATGGATTCAAGGTATTCAGCCAAAGAAAAAAAGAGGACTTCGTGTGCTTCAGCTTGCAATGTGATACTGTAATTAGTTTGATTAAAAAAATGCAGGTTAGTTTGGTTTGGAGGCAGTTGTGTACAGTTGTGTATGGTGTACTTTTGTGCACTTGTGTTTAGAGCACAGTAATTGAATGAATACATTTTACGAGTCGTAACGAGGTGCTGTGGGCTCACACTTCGTTTTGGGGGAGACAACTGGCTACTTTTACAAGTACTTAAAGCTACCCTCAGCTATACTTCTGGAATTTATTTTTGTCAGTAGGTGTCAGTAGTGAACCTCGCTTTGTGATTACATGGTGCGGGGGCAGGTGAGGGCTGTGTTGGGGGTTGCGCTGTGAGGCGAGGTCCGGCGCTCGTCTGGACAAAGTTTGTTTGCTTTTTCGGTGGTGGCACATCTAGCGATGCAATGTGGGAATGCAACCATTCCAGTCCGGCAAAATGGAATAGCTGAGGGAAGCTTTAAGATCAGTTCTGTTTATTGTCACAAATGTTTTTGTTTTATTTTGTATGGTTTGTATTGTGCATGCCGCATGCGATGTGTATTTTTTACATTGCATTGTAGCTTTACTGACCACTGTCTTTGTGCCATTGTGTTAGGTCTCTTGGGCAGTTTTATGGCCTTATTCCTTTTGTAGCCACTAAACTGTTTCAAAGTGCAATGCAGTAGGTGATTTATTAAACTCCACCACAGGCTTATTTGTTCTGTAAACTCATCTCCAACTTTCATTACCCACCAGCCCACACACGCACTCCCTTTTGCTGACAGCAAAGAGTAATACAAGGGGTAGACATCTCAAATACTGATGCCAGTAATATTCTGTATTTCTTGGTAAGTTGTACTAAAGAGACAGGAGTTCACCGTTTATGTGAAGGTAGGCCTACCTAAGGAAAACCTCAACTACTACGGTCACTTTTTACTATGGTATTGAAATTGTTACCATTGAGTTTTTATTTTATTTGGAGTATTAGTATCAACAGTTGCTACTTTGAAACATTCACTGGGAAGCCCCACACTGCCCAGGAATTGAACCCATGACCATTTTGTAGTGAGTTAAGTGCACATACCAGTGGTGCCGAGCCATTGCATCGCCAAAATGACGATTGTAAAAACTGTTTGCTGAGGCATAGTGTTTGCGTGGTACATTTTAATGCAGCTGTAAAGTTTCAAAATCTATCACTAAACTCATGACAGATATATTATATAGCGCCATGAACGATCTGAGTCTGAACTGGGCTCTGCCTGCTCTGGTGTTCTCGCACAACGAATATTGTTTTACAAACTGTTCTCTTACAAATGAAACCATTAAGGGAATTCATAAAATTGAAATCCTCTAATGGAAGAGCCCCTCGGTCTACAGTTAGAGGAGACTGTGAAGTGTCCTTTGGCCAGACTGTTTTTTCAGTCAGGGGCGGTTTCATCTGGAAAAGCATCCCTCTCACTATAAGAGAATACCCCACGTTTAACACATTCAGGACGGGTTGAAATCCAATCAACGATGTGCTCATTAGACCCTCCTGGTGCATGACTGAGTCAAGTGTCAGGATCTTCTGCACAGGTGTTGCTTTGTAAATAATAACTATATTTATTCTCATAATGTCCTCTGTTTGAACTGTATGACCTGCCCTTGCACCTAAATCTCCATTCTACTGTGCAAGTCACAGAACGAACATTCAGATGTTATTAATGTATGAATTGTATCAACATTTGTTATGTAAATATGTTGCCTCAACTTTTAAATTGTTATATGTTTTGTAATAGGTAGCGTTCACGTGACATCACAACATTCTAAAGAGCCCATAGTTTAACATTGAGGTGGAGGGCAACTGAAAATTCCACGGCCATAACCATAGCAACGCTCAAAATGCAGATTTATAGTCTTAAATCATTGCTAATATATCTGTAATTACTGGGCCAATTCACATGAAACAAAAACTGACACAAAGTTCAAAGTCATATCTTTCAGCAGATATGAACTATGGTCTAATTATTTCTTCACAAAGGCGTCCAAAGGTGGAGACAATATTCAAAAACATGTGCTTGATGTTGGCCAGTAGAAAGGACTTTCAGCCATAAAATTCACATGTCAGGTTTGTGAATCCAATCACTATCACATGATGATCAGAGAAAACATTTGGACATTTTCTTTTTGGAAATTTCTTTCAGAAACTGTTTCTCTCCCATAGAGTTGTATTGACACCTGCCCTCCAACTGAAATGGAATTCTAAATCGTGAACGCTACCTATTGTTGTTGGCATTATACACCTTGCCCAGGAACAACAGTTGAAAACTAGCATTGCAGCTAATACTGTCACATTTACAGAAATGTTCATTAATGTGTACTGTCCCTGTCAAATAAACTAATAAATACAATGAAATAAATACAATTCTGCAACTTTGTAAATTTTACAGGGGAATTAATAGGAATCAACAGGGAATCAACACAGCTTCTTTACTTAGTTATACACTGGAATGCCCATCGCCCTGTCCAAAACCAGGGTTTTAAGAGGACAGTGTTTTAGGTTGTGGCTGACACAAAAAAAGAGCTTGTGAAAATTGAATTCTATGTTTGTATCCATCTTGCATATATTCATCAACTGTGTGCAGTATTTTATCATCTCTGCTTTTACTTTAGGCCTTCATACAACCCTGATGTATGATATCAAGAAATAGTCAATCAATCAATTGTTTTCTATAGCCCAATATCACAACAGGAGTTGCCTCACAAGGCTGCACCAAGCATCAATACAATGAACCAAAACAACAAACAAAACAATGTAATGTTCAGGCAAATGTAGTGTCACAGCAAATATAATAACCAACAGAGGTTATGTCCGAATAAGTGTCAGCAGCAGATGGTGATGAGCCTCAGGGACATCCCCCATCTCCTACACAGCAAAGACGAACTCAAAACCCCAGTGAGAGAAAAGAGAAACCTCAGAAAGAACAACAGAAGAATAGATCCACTCCCATGGACAGACAGGCTATAGATAGACCCAGGGCTGATGAGAGTCCCTCTGCAGACTGGACCCAGACAGTGGAAGAAGATCCAGCCCCTGTTGGAGCTTCAGTTCTTGTTGTCCAGTCCCTGTTGGAGAGGGGTTGGAATAACATCTGAGGTGACACAGGTTCTGCACAAGGACAAGGACGACTACAGGCTCTGTCGGCGGGGGCGAGAGAAGGTCTGGGGATGTAACACGAGATGGTCTTCAGGAAAGAAGAGAGAGGACAGGAGTGGAGAGAGGGGGGAACAGAGAGAGAGAGAAGACAGAAGTGGAGAGAAGAAAAGACCAAGAGATGGGGGGGAAGAGAGAAAAAGAAGAGAGACAGGGGAGAAAAGAAAGAGAAAAGGGAGACGGTAGAAAGGGTGAGAGAAAAAAGAAATCGTAAATGGTCACATTGATGTAGCGCTTTTCTACCTGCTTTATGCATGCAAAACACTTTTCATCAAGGAACCACTCACCCATTCAGTCTTGCTGCTGCCCAAGGTGCTTCCTCCTCTTCTCTCTCTGCTCCTCACTGCCCTCCGAACACTGTAGAGTTTTGGAGACAAACCGAAGGATTCTCTCTTCTTATCTAAGCTGGAAACGAAACCTGGTCCAGAGCAGGTTATGCGCTAAGGGCATGTGGAGATCTATCCTGCTAGAAAGTTATCCAGCTTTGTAGTGTGGCAAAACCGCGGTTAACGCTAAATTTACCCTGTAATCCAGCTTTGTAGTATACTCCTCATATCTCGAAACAGCAGTTTAAGTAGTTCAAATTCTGCAGTTATATTCATTAATTGCAGACACATGCAATGGCCTCAGGCATTGCTGAATTTCTCTCTTTTTTTTTTTTCCTGCTTGTTTGATGGTAGAAATGCACGGGTGGAAAGGAGCAAGGAAAAATAAATAAATGAGTATGTTATTTATTGGTTTATTTGGTCAGGACAGTGTGGAAACATGCATGCATGTAAACACGCCACATCCGATTGCAACCATGGGCTAATTTCCATCCGTTGTCCCCCACTCCCACTCTCAAACACATTCTCATTCATCCTGGCATATTGTACATGTTTTTAGTGGTAGTGCAGACACAGGGAGAACACGCAAACTCCACACAGAAAGGCCCCGTCCAGGTGGGAATCAAACCCGGGACCTCCTAGCTGTGAAGCACGAGCACTAACTTCTGGAGCACCGTGCTGTGGCTTTAAAAGTAAATTATAAAATAAAACATTAGTATGTATGATGTATGTCTTTGAATCATATTATGTACTGTATATACTGTATTTCTGTTGCCATTATTATTTAAGTTTGGTTGTGATTTGTTGTTAATTATTACATACATTACATATGTTTGTGGTAATTTTGATATGATTAATAGGGTTATTTTGTGCTACAGTGACTTTTCTTGAAGTTATTTAATTGAGTAATCTACATCGTTAGTAGAATTTGGTATTCTTTTAATTTTTTTGTTATGTTTTATTTCCATCGTCTTAAGCTCTTAATTTTGGTGTTGCCTGGTGGTGCTCCTATGACTATAGGAGCACGGTCACAGAATGGAGCCAGTTGTTTGGCCTCTGTAACCCTGTCTGTATTTTGTCCACGTCATATACTCACTAAAGAGTTTTTTACTGCACTTTGGTCTCCATGGATTGGATATTAATGATGTGGAGTTCGGACAATGAATTCTTTGAGCACATGTTAAGGTGGGTCAGGCTGGATTTATCTACCTTTAGAACCTACAGTGCTCTATGTATTTGTTATTATGTGAGTTCTTACCAACTGTCCTGTAGTTGCAAGTTAATAATTTTAGTTGAAATATACATACTTCATTGTTACTAAGATCATCGGTGAGTGGTGAGCCAAAGTGCTGTTTTAAGATCAGTTCCTGGAAAAGCGTTCATCTCTGTTCTTAGTTCTGGAAAGTTGTCTAAAAATCTTCTATTCTGTTTTTCCTTAGAGCGTCCACTGAATGCAGACCAACAAGAGCGCTCGCTGCTCAAAGGTGTGTTCAGTGTGAGGAAGGGAAAGACGCAGTTGCACAAATGGACAGAGAGACAAGTCATTCTGTGTGGCACGTGTTTGATTGTGGCCTCAGTGAAGGACAGTCTGACAGGGAAGATGCACATTATGCCTCTGATTGGGGGAAAGGTGAGAGAATTAGAACTGTACAAAAATGATACATTAATAGTTAAAACATTGTATTATTCTCTATGCTATCAACGCTCTCTGTGAACTACGCAGCTGCAGATCTCTTTTTGCATAAACATATCTTACATATGAGCTGCTGACCATTAAGATGTGTTGAAATTAGTATCTTTACTTTATCCATCCATCCATCCATTTTCTTCCGCTTTATCCGGGGCCGGGTCGCGGGGGCAGCAGTCTCAGCAGAGATGCCCAGACTTCCCGATCCACGCACACCTCCTCCAGCTGTTCTGGGGGGACCCCGAGGCGACACCAGGCCAGCTCGGAGACATAGTCCCACCAGCGTGTCCTGGGCCTTCCACGAGGCCTCCTCCCAATAGGACATGCCTGGAACACCTCACGAGGGAGGCGACCAGGAGGCATCCGGAACAGATGCCCTAGCCACCTCAGCTGGCTCCTTTCGACGTGGAGGAGTAGCGGCTCGAGTCCGAGCTCCTCCCGGGTAACTGAGCTCCTCACCCGATCTCGGAGGGTGCGCCCAGCCACCCTGCGAAGGAAACTCATTTCGGCCGCTTGTATTCGCGATCTTGTCCTTTCGGTCATTACCCAGATCTCATGACCATAGGTGAGGGTGGGAACGTAGATCGATCGGTAAATCGAGAGCTTTGCCGCTTGGCTCAGCTCCCTCTTCACCACAACAGTCCGATACAGCGACCGCATCACTGCTGACGCCGCACCGATCCGTCTACCGATCTCACGCTCCATCCGTCCCTCACTCGTGAACAGGACCCCGAGATACTTGAACTCCTCCACTTGAGGCAAGGACACCCCACCGACCTGAAGCGGGGAAGCCACCTTTTTCCGGTCGAGAACCATGGCCTCAGATTTGGAGGTGCTGATCCTCATCCCGGCCGCTTCACACTCGGCTGCAAACCGCCCCAGTGCGTGCTGAAGGTCCTGATTTGATGAAGCCAACAGAACAACATCATCTGCAAAAAGCAGAGATGAGATTCTGAGGTTCCCAAACCGGACACCCTCCGGCCCCTGGCTGCGCCTAGAAATTCTGTCCATAAAAGTAATGAACAGAACCGGTGACAAAGGGCAGCCCTGGCGGAGCCCAACACGCACCGGGAACAGGTCTGACTTACTGCCGGCAATGCGAACCAAGCTCCTGCTACGGTCATACAGGGAACGGACAGCCCTTAGTAGAGGGCCCCGGACCCCATACTCCCGGAGCACCCCCCACAGGGCACCACGAGGGACACGGTCGAACGCTTTCTCCAGGTCCACAAAGCACATGTGGACTGGTTGGGCGAACTCCCACAAACCCTCGAGCACCCGATGAAGGGTATAGAGCTGGTCCAGTGTTCCACGACCAGGACGAAAACCGCATTGTTCCTCCTGAATCCGAGGTTCGACAATTGGCCGGATCCTCCTCTCCAGCACCCTGGAATAGACCTTACCAGGGAGGCTGAGAAGTGTGATCCCTCTGTAATTGGAGCACACTCTCCGATCCCCCTTCTTGAAGAGGGGGACCACCACCCCGGTCTGCCAATCCAGAGGCACTGTCCCCAACCGCCACGCGATGTTGCAGAGACGTGTCAGCCAAGACAGCCCTACAACATCCAGAGACTTAAGGTACTCGGGACGAATCTCATCCACCCCCGGGGCCCTGCCACCGAGGAGCTTTCTAACCACCTCGGTGACTTCAGCCTGGGTGATGGATGAGCCCCCCGCCGAGTCCCCAGCCTCTGCCTCCTCATCGGAAGACGTGACAGTGGGATTGAGGAGATCCTCGAAGTACTCCTTCCACCGCCCGACCACATCCCCAGTCGAGGTCAGCAGCTCCCCACCCGCACTGTAAACTGCTTCCCCCTCCTGAGGCGCCGGATGGTTTGCCAGAATCTCTTCGAGGCCGACCGATAGTCCTCCTCCATGGCTTCTCCGAACTCCTCCCAGACCTGAGTTTTTGCCTCTTTGACCACACGAGCTGCAGCACGCTTGGCCTGCCGGTACCTCTCAGCTGCCTCCGGAGTCCCACAAGCCAACAAGGCCAGATAGGACTCCTTCTTCAGCTTGACGGCATCCCTTACTTCCGGGCGCCACCACCGGGTTCGGGGGTTGCCGCCGCGACAGGCACCAGAGACCTTACGGCCACAACTACGAGCAGCCGCATCGACAATGGAGGAGGAGAACATGGTCCACTCGGACTCCATGTCCCCTACCTCCCTCGGAATCTGGATGAAGCTCTTCCGGAGGTGGGAGTTAAAGACCCTACTGACAGAGGGATCCACCAGACGCTCCCAACAGACCCTCACAACACGTTTGGGCCTGCCAGGTCTGACCGGCTTCTTCCCCTGCCAGCGGATCCAGCTCACCACCAGGTGGTGATCGGTTGACAGTTCAGCCCCTCTCTTCACCCGAGTGTCCGAGACACGCGGCCGGAGATCAGATGACACAACTACAAAGTCGATCATCGACCTCCTGCCCAGGGTGTCCTGGTGCCACGTGCACTTATGGACATCCTTGTGCTCGAACATGGTGTTCGTTATGGACAAACCGTAACTAGCACAGAAGTCCAATAACAGAACACCACTCGGGTTCTGATCGGGGAGACCGTTCTTCCCCATCACCCCCACCCAGGTCTCACTGTCGTTACCCACGTGGGCGTTGAAGTCCCCCAGTAGAACAATGGAGTCCCCGGCCGGAGCACCATCTAGTACCCCTCCCAGGGACTCCAAGAAGGCCGGGTACTCTGCACCGATGTTGGGCCCGTAGGCCGAGACAACGGTGAGAGACCTGTCCCCGACCCGAAGGCGTAGGGACGCGACCCTCTCGTTCACCGGGGTGAACTCCAACACGTGACGGCTGAGCTGGGGTGCTATGAGCAAACCCACCCCAGCCCGCCGCCGCTCCCCGCGGGCAACTCCAGAAAAATGGAGCGTCCAGCCCCTCTCCAGGAGTTGGGATCCAGAACCCAGGCTGTGCGTGGAGGTGAGCCCGACTATATCTAGCCGGTATCTCTCTACCTCCCGCACGAGCTCAGGCTCCTTCCCCCCCAGCGAGGTGACGTTCCATGTCCCGAACGCCAGAAGCTGCGCACGCGGACCAGGTCGTCGAGGCACCTGCCTTCGACTGCCACCCAGTCCTCTCTGCACCCGACCCCTACGGATCCCTCTGCGGGTGGTGAGTCCACAGGAGGGCGGGCCCACGTCGTCCGTTCGGGCTGTGCCCGGCCGAGCCCCGTGGGCAGAGGCCCGACCACCAGACGCTCGCATTCGAGCCCCAACCCCAGGCCTGGCTCCAGGGTGGGGCCCCGGCTGCGCCATACCGGGCGACGTCACGGTCCTTGTTGTAATATTCTTTACTTTAGTTTTGAAAAATGTGTCTGCAAGAACTCTGTCCAGTTGTATTTTTACCAATGTATATGCCTAGAGAACTTAATAAGGTTAACCACAGAAATAATGAAGTGCTTTGGAATGTGTTTGTTTATAGGTGGAGGAGGTGAAGAGAAGGCCACATTGTCTGATGTTTAGCTCTGCTGGCTCACAGGCACAAACATACTATGTTAACTTTGACACATTGCCAGACTACCAGCGCTGGCATCGAAAGGCATCAAAGGTGAGTAAATGCGGTAATTTGAGTTCCTGTATTGCATATACAGCGGGAACCATATGTTTACTTACACTTTATAAGGAGAGACATTTGCATTTTTTTCTCAGTGTCTGACATGACACCAGAATTAATCAATTATAATTTTAAACATTATTTCTATTTGTCAAATTCCAGAAGAATGAGAGATAGAAATGTTTTTGTTACTTTTTACAAAACCAAAAGTGTATATACATTTCATTAATATTTGGTAGCATTGCCTTTAAACTGTTGGGTCAAACATTTTGGACATCCTTCTTCAAGCTTCTAAGAAAAGTTGGGAGGAATTTTGGTCCATTTCTCCAAACAGAACTGGTGTAACTGAGCCAAATTGCATGTGTTAAAAAATATAATTGTGAGTTCATAGACACAAATCCTATGTCCATGTTCCTCAAACCTGTGGAGGAAAGGTTAGGTTAGGTTACTTTACTTTACTTTATTTATATCTGTAGGTAAATTTGTCTTGCAATTCTGAGAACTAGTCAACATTAAAACACATTATACAAAGATAAAACAGCACATACATGTTTAAATATAAAACGTGTAAGTGCTCCAGATACTAACAGGATGTGCCTAAAGATACAACAGAAATTGAAGCCACTGGACAGTAACAAAGATAAGAAACCGTGTCAGGGGGGATTAGATCCCTACTTGTTCATCAAGGAAAGGGCAGCGGGAACGAAGCTTTTACTAAAACGATTCGTATGGCTCATTGGCATTAAAAACCTACGCCCAGATGGATAGCAATCGAAACTCTGAATGCAAAGGATGCGCAGTATCTTTTAGGATGCTTCGCGCCATCCTCTCTAGCTGTCTATCATACAAAATACAAACTGGTCTGAAGCTGGCCGATGACTTTACTTGACCACTTGACCAGCTGATTCAGGGCGTTTTTTTTTCTAAGAGAGGAGTTCCCATACCAGGCGACCAAGCAGAAAGTTAGGGTTGTTTTGATGAATGCCCGATAAAAAAGTGTCATCACAGTTTTATCTACATGAAAGAAGGACAGTTTCCGAAGACAATACAGTCGTTGGTGACCCTTTTTACAAACAACCGCACAGTTTTCATTAAAATTCAGTTTACAACCTATAATTGTTTCAAGATACTTGTAGGACTTCACACACTCCACTGGTTGTCCCTTTATATATGTTACGTCATGTGGGAGAGCGCTCTTCCTGAAGTCGATGATCATATCCTTTTTTTTTTGCACCGTTTAAGAGATGATATGACTCATCACACTATTTGACAAAGTCCCCAACAACTGGACCATGCTGACTTTCTTTTTTGTGAAGTAGGCTTACAATAACTGAGTCATCTGCGTATTTGAAGATGATTCTGTTTTCATGGTCACTCTGACACATGCTAGTGTACAATATAAACAACAAGGGTGAGGGAACGGAACCTTGGGGTGAGCCTGTCAAAACAGTGCACAGAGAGTTCACCATTAACTCTCACTCTTCGATTTCTGTTAGTTAAAAAGTCAAGAACCCAGCCTACAATGTTTAAATCAAGATTGAAATGTTCTTTAAGCCGTTTGGAAAGCAGATATGGTTGCATTGTATTGAAAGCTGACGTGAAGTCAATAAAAAGAAGGCGTGTTTAAAGAGCAGATGAAGCAAAGTTATAATGGAATCCTCAACGCCTCTTTTCGGCCTGTAAGCGAACTGCATGGGGTCAAGTGCATGCTCAGTTTTACGAAGAATTTCGGATTTGATTAGCTTTTCAAAATTTTTCATAACAATGGATGTTAGTGCTACAGGCCGAAAGTCCTCCAATCTTTTGGGTCTATTCGATTTAGGGACTGGGACAATCACTGAATCTTTCCAGATTTGCGGTACCTGTTGCTTTCCCAGCGACAAATTTATAAATGTGCAAGAAAATTTAACTCAGTTCTTTAGCACAATTGTGTGGCCGCAGATGTTATCAGGACCCCAACTCTTGTTAACTTAAAGGAGATACTGGACATTGTTGGAGGGTGTAAAAAGAAAACCTCGACTTTAAAAACATACAGCTGTAACTTATCGTTGCAAACTGGACAATTTTCTGGTAGTATGAAAGTTGCAAAAGTCATTACTCTGTTCAAGGCAGAGATAAACATCTCTTTACAAACTACAGGACTGTATACAGCACATGAGTTTACATGATCAGAAACGGCAGATGTATATAATCTTTATTTTTACTTTTTTTTTCTGTTTCATTGTTTTTTTCCTTTATTTGTTCTACTATATTCCTTGTGAAATGAGAAATGTTTGTTGTATTGATTTTGGGGATAGGCGCTTATAAGCTCTTGCTTCAGCCCACTCCTTTTGAGCAGAATGTTTACTGTTCAAATAAACGAATACAAAAAATATATATATAATTTGTAGGCCACCTTGCGTACACATGCTTTTCAGCTTTGTTATCCTTAAGCCACTTTGTAACCAATTTGGCAGTTTGCTTTGGGAATTGTCCATTTGGACGACCCATCTGCACCCAAGCTTTAACTTATTGGCTGATGTCTTAAGATGTTGCTCTGTTCTATTTACACATAGTGTTCTTTGTTCATGATGTCATCTATTTTGGGAAGTGCACCAGTCCTTCCCGCAGCAAAACAACCCCACAGCATGATGATGCTACCTCCGTATTTCAAAGTTGGGATGGTTTTCTCAGGCTTGCAAGATTCCCCCTTTTTCCTCCAAATCATTATGGGCAATTTTTAATTTATTTTTTCCATTAGGCCAAGGGAGAGTCTTTATCCTTTTTTTATTTGCTAACTCCAAACTGGCTTTTTTGTGTTTCTGTTGGAGTAAGGGCATAATTCCCGGCAGAGTACTCTCTCAACCCATGTCAGTAAAGTATTTATTTCACTCTGGATGATGACAAACTCTTACCAGTTTCAGCATCTTCACCAAGTGTTTTGCATTTGAACTTGGGTTGATATTGACATTTCAGACCATAGCACGTTTATCTCTGGGACACAGAAGTCGCCTTCTTTCTGATCTGTATGATGACTGGTCATTTCCATCATTGTTTTAACCAATGAACGTGGCACCTTCAAGTGTCTTGAAATTGCACCAAAGGATGAACCAGACTTGTGCTTCCAAGGTCATGGCTTTGTCATCTGGGCTTCCTAAATTGTTTAAAGGTATAGTAATCTCAGTGTATGTAAACGTCTGACTTTGTAAAAAGTAATACAAATTGTGTAGAAAATTCTATTGCTCATTCTTCTGGAATTTGACAAATAGAAATTTGTAAAATTCTAATTGACCTAAGAAAAATAAAAGTGAGAAAAAAAATGCAATGTGTCTTTTTATGAAGTGTATGTAAACATATGGTTCCCGCTGTATAATTGTATTTGTTGCACACACAATACACACAATACATTTTATAACAGTAATTAACAATAACAAAGTGTTCTTGCAATTTTTTTTTCCTTTACCGTGTTGGTAACGCTTTATAATAAGGGTACATGTATTAATGCATAATTCATGATAAATTCATAAAAATACTCATGAACTTTTTGACAACCCTTGGGTATGTCTCCTGAAATGTATGACTTGACTACCGCAGATGGTAGAGCCGGTCATCTCATGATTGGAAGGTCGTGGGTTGGAATCCCTCCTCTTGAAGGTGCAACACTGTTGTTGTGTCTTTGGGCAAGACACTTCACCCTCATTGCCTCCAGTGTCTGCATACATTGGTGTGTGAATTGGTGTGGGAATGGGTGCCTGGTTCCCTGCTGTAAAGGACTTTGAGTGCCTAATGTAGGTGGAAAAACGCTATATAAATTGAGACATTTAACATTATCAGAGTTAATATTCAGTTTCATTCTGTTGCACCAGGAGTGAACAATATTGAACATTTTCTAAAGGTCTGATTCATTTTCAGTCAATAATGTCATCCGCATACTGCAGAATACATGCAGGTAGTTTCAAACCACCTACATGAATGAAATTATGCTAATATGATGCTTTAAAAGTGGGGTAACTAACTATGCAGCATACTTTATTTTACTGAACATCTTAAATGTGGCATGTGAGAATACTCCTTAAACATATTATTCTGTATTATTCGGCCTTTCTAAACTTCTTTGAACACTTAAACTGCGGCATATACAAGGCCAAACAAATTAAATATACAGATATTTAGAAAACTTCTAGTACTGAGTTGAGTGTAGTCATACGAAAACGCCAACAAAGAAATAACTGAATAAAAAATAAAGTCTCTCTAGTTTATTACTGGGGTGGGATTAAATAATCTACTCCCTTTCAGACAGAATTGGATCGTCAAATACTGTATATTCCTTTTTGCACTACATGACTTTAACTATATTTTGTCTACCTTGTACTTTTCTGTGCCGTTGCCTAAAATAAAATGAAATGATGATGATTATTGATATGTTTGAAATAGGTCTCTCTTGCAAATGAGACAGAGTCACAAGGGACAAACCTGTGCAGGATACATTTAATAAATGTTACGATGAACTAATGATGAATTTGATTTTGCAGGTTTATACAAAGCTTGGCCCTTGTCCCTCTGTTTGTTCTGCTCACAGAATTCATCATGATCATGATTAATTACTCATGATCATTAATGAGTTAATTATCTTAATTAAGTTTGTTAATTCATGAGTATTCATGAAAACTCATGTTAGTACATGATGAAGTACCGCATGAAGTCATGATTAATTAATCTCATTAATTCAAGCACCAGGTACATTGTACCCTTATTGTAAAGCGTTACCATTGTTTTTAATAAAGATTATTTGAAAAACAGAGCTTCTTAAGAACATTGGTAGATTAGAAATTAGATGATGTCAATCCTTTGTCAATCACACTTGCTGAATGTGCATGTCTGTTTTAATGTTAAGGTGGTCTCCCAGACAGTGAGTCTGGTGGACCTATCATGCTACAGCCTGGAGACGGTGTCTGAATACCTCTTTTACAGCCAGGACATTACCCACCTTAACCTCCGACACAACTTTATGAGCCTCGAGGGGCCTGGCAGCCTGATTAATCTTCCCAGGTAATTCTACTCCACCTCATACGCTCATACTGTATCTATGCCAACTAATAGCATAACAAATAATGTATTTATTTCATTTATGCTAATATTTCTATATATGTATTTCCATCTACATTTGGAGTGGTGTTTGAACTATTGTTAATATAAGATTTCTCTATCTTTAGATTTTCACAGCTGAAAACTTTGAACTTGTCTCATAACCGTCTCGGAGTGTTTCCTGAATGTGTGTGTGACGTCCTCACTCTAAACGAGCTCAACCTCTCCTGCAACAATCTTCAAATTATTCCTTCACAGATTGGCAATCTCTCAAGGTGTGATCAACTGACATTCACTAAACCTGTCACATACAAGAAAACATCTAGCAATGGTTAAAAGAGTTTATACGGCACGATGGTGCAGTAGTTAGCACTCTTGTCTCACATTAAGAAGGGCCTGGATCAAGTGTGAGTTTTCACGCTCTTCCTGTGTATTTCCCCTGGGTGCTTTGGTTTCCCCTGCCACTAAAAACGTACAATAGATTCCCCTTTGGGGACAGATATTCTGAAATCTCAGTGATAAACTTTCTGTTGAGTAATATTTATATCTAAAATGTACTACACAACCTTTAAAACATGTATATCACTGAGCACATCGAAAGGCAGTATTCTCAATATATTGGATTTGTATTTTTGCAAATTGTACCACTTAAGTCTTTGTTATTGGACAGCCTACAGACGCTGCTTTTGGATGGGAATCATCTGGACTCTCTACCTGAGGAGATGGGTGGCCTATCCCAGCTCAACTGCCTGGGGCTCTCCTTTAATAGTTTTTCTCAAATCCCTGCTGTATTGGAAAGACTGAGTGGTGTTGACAAACTGGCCATGGCTGGTAACAGAGTGGAGAGTCTGGAACTGTGTACATTGATCAGAATAAATCATCTGAAAAACATAGACCTCCGGTAAGAGGACCGCAGGTGCCATTACAAAAAGTATAGTTTGTTAATATATCTTTCTCAAAGTATCGAAGCAGCAAGTTAAATGTATTATGCATGATAAATCGCATCATCCTAAACGGATGTTATAGATGGCACATTAGCTGAGCAGTGTTATTAAAGCCAAACCACTGTTGTCATAGTAGATATTATGTCAAATGGAGGCCTGTTCCTTGAGCACTGTTTCTTCTTTGATACAGTTTGAATGGATTACGCTGTGTGAAAAGTGATAACCTCGAGGCTGTGAGCCAAGTAACTCAGTTAGACTTCAGGGACAATCTTTTGACCTCATTAGACCTGAGTTCTGTGTCCAACCTGGAGATCTTGCACTGCCAGCGCAATCAGCTGGGGATGCTCACCCTCAGTGGGTTTACATTGCGAACGCTAAATGCTAACAGCAACCGTAAGTCAATTAGTGTAAATATTATTAGTGTACAAGTGGAAGATGTTTTTTATCACTGTTATTTATTGGCAGGCCTTACATCAGTAAGCATTTACCCTGTCCCTAATCTGCTAACACACTTGGACCTATCACAGTGAGTTCCAGTGTAGAAATAATTATCTAAATATTAAATTGGGTTATGATTATATGATTGTTTCTGTCTCTGTGTTGAGGAACCTCTTGGAGTACCTTCCTGACTGGGTGTGTGACTGTAGGAAAATTGAAATGGTGGATGTAGCGGATAACCTCCTGTCTGCGCTTCCAACTAGGTAACTAGGTAACCTTTGTCAGTCTATAATGGATTTACAGTGCCTCTCGAAAGTACTAATACACTTTGAACTTTTGCACATTTTGTCATGTTTACAACCCTAAACGTAAAGATTTTATTTTGAATTTTTTACTGAAAGTTCACACACAAGTAACAGACAACTGTGAAGTGAAAGCCAATTGATACTTGATTGACTGTTATTTTCAAAAAATTGAAAAGTGAAAAGTGGGGCGTGCATAAGTATTCATACAGCATAAACTAACAGACCGAAGAAGGAGAGCACTGGTCAGAAATGCCAATTGTCCCAAAGATAACTCTGGAGGAGCTGCAACGTACTGCCACTGAGCTGGGGGAATCTGTACATGGGACAACTAAGTCGTACTCTACACAAATCTGGACTTCATGGATGAGTGGCAAGAAGAAAGCCATTATTGAAAGGAGAAAAAGAAAAAGATCCGCACAACTGAGGTAAGCTCACCAATTTATTGTTCACCGAAGGTGGTAATGACGTTTCGGGTCTAGCCCTTCAACAGACATGGCACACTGGTTTAGAGCGTCGGATGTGCGTGTCTCTCCTCTTCCATTATTGAAAGGAGGCCATAAGAAATCCCATTTGAAGTTTGCTAGAAGTCATATGGACGACACAGCTACCATGTGGAAGAAGGTGCTTTGGTCAGATGAGAAAAATGTTGGCCCAAATGCAAAACGTTATGTATGGCACAAACCTAACACTGCTCATCGTCCTGAGTGCACCATCCCCAGTGTCAAATATGGTGGGGGGGAGCATCATGCTATGGGGCTGCTTTTCCTCAGCGGGGACTGGGAAGATTGTAAGAATAGTTGGGAAGATGGATGGAGCCAAATACAGGGACATTTTGGAGGAAAACCTGCTGGAGTCAGCAAGAGAATTGGGGCTGGGGCAGAGATTCACCTTCCAGCAGGACAATGACCCTAAACACAAAGCTAAATCTACAATGGACTGGTTTAAAAACAAACATATTAATGTGTTAGAATGGCCCAGTCAAAGTCCTGACCTAAATCCTATTGAAAATCTGTGGAAAGACCTGAAAACTGCTGTTCACAAATGCTCTCCTTCTAATTTGACATAGCTTGAGTTGTTTTGTAAAAAGGAATGGGCTAAAATGTCAGTCTCTAGATGTGCAAACCTTATAGTCAAACCCCAGAAGACTTGCTGCTGTTATTGCAGCAAAAGGGGGTTCCACAAAGTATTAATTCATGCTGTATGAATACTTATGCAAGCCCCACTTTTCACTTTTCTATTTTTTGAAAAATAACAGAATCATGTATCATTTGGCTTTCACTTCACAGTTGTCTGTTACTTGTGTGGGAACTTTCAGTAAAAAATTCAAAATAAAATCTTTACGTTTAGGGTTGTAAACATGACAAAATGTGCAAAGGTTCACTGTATATGAAGAATTCAGGACTGTGCCAGACATTCACTACTCTTACTGCCCATGTAATCATCTTTTACAATAATGGAGTGCTTTGTTTTTTTTATTTTTTATATTTGTTCTGTCTTTATGATTTATTTTATGTCTTTGTCTCCAACAGGCTGCTGAGCAGTTTAAGTTTGAGGAAATTGCTGGTAGGAAATAATCACTTGCAGAGAGTGCCTGACCTACTAGATCACATCCCTCTGGAAGCTCTGGATCTTCAGCACAACAAGCTCAGCATGCTCCCAGAGACTCTCTTCTGTAAAGCCTTAAAGTAAGCATATTTCATCCGCATCAAGACCAAGTTTTATTCATGTAAACTGCTGTGTAAATGCTCAGCTAAGAAACAGACGGTTCTATTGTCTCAGTCACTGGATGGTTCGGAGCTGTAACTGGAGCTGGAGCTGCTTCCTATTTTTCTGTGGTATATCACTTAACACCCATTAGTGTTTCAAGCACTCTAATGGACATTACTGTCTGTAATGTTGGGTCGAAGCAGTGGTTTTTGCTTTTCTAGAATTAATGATTTAACAGTATCTTAATTGTTAAAGAATTGTCCAAGTCATTGAGCTAGGTTATCCAATGCATTAACACAGCTTTTCTAGTCAGATATCAGTGCCTACAACATTAATCACGCTGACTTTAATATATTCTATCTTTCTTGAAAGTCTCAAATACCTGAATCTATCAGCCAATGCCTTGGAAAGTCTTCCTCCCTGTAGCCAATCAGAAGAGAGCCTCAGCACGCTCCAGGAGTTGTACCTAACAGGGAACAATCTGAACGAGGACTGTGGTGCCGCGTTAGTGGGACACCAGAACCTGCGGGTGCTTCATATCGCTTACAATCAGCTCTTGTCCTTCCCAGCCAGGTTTGTAGTTGATAGTGGGGATGTGTGAGTGCACAGTAAATACAGTATTGCATTGTTTTTTGTTTTTTTCAATGTAGTAAATTAAGCAAGCTGGAGTTGTTGGAGGAGCTAAACCTAAGTGGCAACAAACTGAAGATGATTCCATCTACTGTATCCAGTTCTAAGAAACTGCATACCCTTATAGCACACTCCAACCATATTAATGTCTTCCCAGAAATACTCAGCCTACCAGAGATCAAGGTTAGACTGATGAAATGCAATGATCTAATTGAACATATGACTGGGTTGTATGACCCTACATGTTTTGCGCTCATACAGCTTGTTGACTTGAGTTGTAATGAACTGACTGAGATTCAGCTGCCCGAGTCCTTGCCTCCCACACTACAAGAGCTCGACCTAACGGGTAACAGCAGCCTGACGCTTGAGCACAAAACCCTCAACCTCTTCAGGTCAGCGTTTGTATATTTAATTAATGTGACTTATTCATAGTCAACACATTTTCTTGCAACTAACAATGTCTTCCCTTTTAGCCATATCACAACTCTAAAAATAGACCATAAGAGTACCACAACAGGAGAACCACAGAGCACCACTACCCTGTGGAATCATGGATTTTCAGAAACTTGTGGGCAAAGGAACAAGTAAGCATTGCATGGTATTAAATAATTTAAATACATTATTTGGCCACTACATGTTTATAAAGATTGTAGCGTCAATAATGAGACCAGGGAGCATCATCTTCAAACTAACTGAGCAGTTACATGAACTATTGTGACAGAAAGCAATGTTGTTTTTTCTTTCACAGGTTGTGCGTGTCTGTCCTGGCATTAGATCAACTTGGAGACAGTGTAGATGCATGCTATGGTGTTTTTGATGGAGATCGAAATGAGGAAGTGCCTCGCTTGCTGCAGTGCACTATGGGAGATGTACTCTGTGAAGAACTGCAACACTCAAATGTTGACACGGTGTATATGTCTAACACATTTGTTACATCTCACAGGTAAAAATAAACATCACAAAACGTTGCATTATTAACTTTCTGCTTCTTATTTAAACAATTGGTTTGTGTTGTACGAGACAGAAAACTTGGCATGGCTGGTCAGAAGCTTGGTGCCTCTGCCTTGTTATGTTACATCCACCATGAGCCTGCCGATCCAGGGGGCTACTTCAGCCTCACTGTGGCCAATGTTGGGACCTGCCAGGCTGTACTGTGCCGCAATGGCCGACCTGTAATACTATCCAAGGTGTACAGCTTGGAGAACTGCACTGAGGAAATGGAGAGAATTAAAAACAGTAAAGCCATTATTACGGAGGTAATGGACATGTAAAGTTTATTTCTTGAATACACAAACAACTTGCTACAATGGTACCGTAATTAATTGATGTACCTTTTCTGTCTTTCTGCAGGACAACAAAGTAAGCGGTGTGACATGCTGCTCTCGCTTGCTTGGCTGTTCGTATTTGTCTCCTTGGGTTCTCCCTAAACCCTATGTGCACACAGTACCACTTTGTTCCCAGGATGAGTTTTTGATCCTGGGGAATCGCGCTCTCTTCGAACGGGTCTCTTACAAGGAGGCTGTCTGTACTGTGCAGGCTGTGAGAGATCCATGTGCTGCTGCTAAGAAACTTTGCTCCCTCGCTCAGAGTTATGGTTGCAAGGATAATATTGGTGCTTTGGTGGTATCTCTACAAATCACTGAGGACAGCTGTACGTGTGATCCCCCCGTCTCCATTACTGAACCACAGCATGGACCTCCGCCAAAGTCCCCACCTGTGCCTGTACCGCCAGGCCCCTCAGAGCCTCCCATTTTGTGCAGCAGTGTTGTGTCAGAGTCAAACTGTGAGATGTCATTTTCAGAGGTGGGCAGTGAGGCAGGGCCCGCTACATCTGATGAGCATGCGTCCTTGTCAGCCCTACGCTCCGAGAGGAGGTGCAGTATTCACCCTGCCACTGTTCTGTGTGGAATTATGGTGCCAGGATCAACTAACCAGCTCCCTGCTATCTTGCAGAGGCAGCCATCATGCACTGCTTTCTCTAATCATCAGTCAGTCAACAACTTAGATAGTGATGATGAGACTCCAGTCCAGGGTGTAATCTCAAACGGCAGCAAATTGGAAGTTGAAGTAGACATTCACTGTTGTGCTTTCCAGTTACGTTCTGGTGCTCCAGACAGCTTTGAGCATTTAGAGAAGAATGATACAATGTGTAACCAGAACAGTGTTGTAGTATCAGCAACAAACGGGTGCCTAATGGCTGTTTGTGGGAGAGAAATTGCAGACCTGAAAAGCTCCCCTTCCACATCCTGCTTTTTTGGAAAGAAACTGTGTAATGGTTCCGTTGTTGCACCCGAGGATAGTCATAACATAATTGAAGTGGCACTGGAGGCCCCCAAGAAGAAGTTTGGTTACTTTACAGCCCCGGCACAGCAAGACCCAGAGGACCAGCTTATAGTACCACCTTGTCTGGAACAGGAGGTCCGAGAGCAGCTAAAAGGACAGACCTCTGTAGTGTCATGCCTTTCAACGGCATCTATAACCACTTCACTTAACAACTCTGTGTGGCACCAGCCGCACGCCTCTGCATTCATACCACCCCTGGTTCCGGCTCCTGGCCCCACCCCTTTAATACAGCAGGAAGTGTTTGACACGGCCCTGTAGTAAGCCATTCAAGGGCCGAGCGCTGCACCTGACTGAACTGTTTTGAATCATTTTTTTATTCAAGCAGGTATTGTGCCAATGAAATGAAAACTGCTACTGCTCATCCAAAATGTAGGATTTTACAATTACTTACAAAGCTGCTTTGCGAAACCAACGGAGGGACGTCTTCAAGAATTTGAAGCAGAGAAATGCAAGTAGGAAGAACTGAGTTTTAATTTAATAGCATACAGTACTATAGGAAAATGGTCTTGTAGTCAGACTTGGACAGGCCTTGAAATTTAGAAGTTGTACATGTTTAGTGTCTGCACTGATTCCCTTTAAGACCCTCACACAATTTCAAAGCTTCTGTAAGAGATTTCTTCCTAATGGACCCAGGTCCCGAAGAGTAGCACTTTATCTAAGTCACACTGAAAAGTGCCTATGATTTAAAACCCCATCTAAGGGATATAATTGGGTGAGTGTATTATGGGTGAAGTTGAAAGGTAAAGACAACATTACTTCTTCTGTGAAAATAAAGACGTTATTGTCTTTACAATTTACGTTTACTTTTTTTTTTTTTCAACACAGGCCTAGTTTCTTAAATTATCTTTCCTATATTGCCAAAACTACATTTGAAATTGTAGAAAGTTAACTGAAAGGGGTTGTTTTATTTATTGTACAATGTTCACTTGATCTCCTCCACTGTAATCTCATAATTTGCATATTTCAATATTATTTTAATTATTTAATATTTTAATTCATCTATTGATTCCTTGTTTTATCTTTTCCTCAAACCCTTGCATTGTGCCAAAAGATAGACAACCTCTTACAGTGAAGTCAGTGATGATTATTATAAACACTAGTTGAGCATAAACGTATGGTGAATGGAGTTCTGTTCAGCCTTAATACTTTACATTTAGTTCCGCTTACTTGTGACTCGATCAAGTCCAGTACAGAATTGCTTGTCCTTATCAGTCCTCCACACTAACGTGTGGTAATCCAGAGTGATGTAAAGTGTGTGTGTCTCAATGAGTTTCTGCATTATATATATTAGAAAAGGTGTGTATTTAAAATGTAGTAAGAGAGGGTGAATAGACCACTAGCCTCCGATGCTCTAACACAATGGTTCCCAAAGTGGGGGCCTCAGAGGCAACACAGGGGGGCCCCCAAAGCTTTTCTGCAAAACAAGTACAATGAAAACAGTTCATTTTGAAAGGAAAAATACATTTATCTGGATTAATGCACCATTTTAAACCAGTATTTGGCCTACTGTCAATGCTAGATGTTTTATGCTAGATGGATGTTAGACTTTTATGTCATTTTAGCTGTAAAATTATAACACATTCCTTTAAATGGAGTAAATTATTATGATTTGGGGGGCCCTGAGAGATTTTCTAATAAGGGGGCCGCAATGTCCCGGACTTTGGGAATGGCTGCTCTAACATAATCACCTATTGCCTATGAATACCAAGCCAATAGAACGAGAGATATGATTAAACTGTCAAAACCTTTTTCATACATAAATCTATTTAGATGAAAAGCTTCACATCGTCTTTTCCATGTTACATTTTACACAGACGGTAAATTTGAAAATTGTTAAATGTCATTTTTATTCACTTCAGCATTATATTAAAAAAATCTTCAGACATTGTGTAAAGAAGTGTTCAATTTAAGTGTCTAGATAAGAAAAAGCAATACATTTATTGATTTCATAAAAAAATTGCAAATGTTTTGCCTTTATAAAGGCACGATGACATATTTCTACAAGTATGCAAATTGACAACCATATTATTTGTGTGTAAGCAATTGAATAACAAAATTGTGTTTGCAAGATTTGCCATTTTACTTTGAGACGGAGTAAATTACTGTCTTGCCTTATTGATCTTCATAAAGTGATACTATGCAGTCACTTGGTTTTGAAAATGTATTATTGTCCATAGACAGCATATTTCCATAGCCGGATACATGTCGTTTGAGCAGTGTCTATCCTACTACCTATGTAGATCACCTTCCTTTTGGGTTGCAGGTCAACAAAGGAAAAGTGCAATACTCTGATAACAAGTTGCCATTAATTATCAAGTGGAGTTGGTTTCACGGGTTATCTGTGCCATATGAGGCATGTGCATTAGAATACACCATGTACTGCGCTTTTATAAGAGCTCAAAATAGTCAATCGCTGTTATGTGTATGCACGCTCTGGAGTAATGGACTGAGTGTAATCCTGTGAGAATTTGAATGGCTCATTGATAATGCTTCACGTGACCACTAGTTGTTGATGACACCGATCCTTTTTTGCACCATTTTGTAGAAATGCTTGTTTCTTTAGTTGACAATAAACCGTTTATTTTTTGTACTTCATGATAATTTCTATTTCCCTCTTTTCTCTAGTTAATTAGTTTATTACTCCTAGAACTTTTTGAAGTACAAATGCATTAAACAGTAAAACATACCCATCATTGTGTATTACTGACATTTTAGAGGGTATATAGGCAGGCATTACTTACATTTTTTGTTTTAGGATACACATTTTTTAACTATAACAGCAGCAATTACATACTTCTAGTTTAAAGTATTAGAAATCGGTATGTTTTAAAACAAAGCCCAGTAGCAATAAAAAACATTTTACAGTTAATCTTTTTCTTACATTCAGTTCCTTTAATGTGGTAGGGTTCAGTTATATAATACAAACATTACAATTATATAAAATACATCTACAGTATTACAGAACCCATGCCAGTTCAAATGTAGACTAAATGTAAATGCATGATCTGCAAAATCATAACAAAAGATATACATGTGTAAACGATAATTAAAAAAATCACAATATGAAAGGATATTAAAAGTAAATAATCACAAAGCACAAGTTTTATATTTAGCGCTTTTCCAGACGCTCAAAGTTCCGTTACAATTTTGTACATTATTTATTGACTCTGTGGAGAGCTACGTGTCTGCGCCATCGGTCCTTCCAACCACCATCAACCACTCACCCACTCACTCACTCACTCACAAACACACACTACAGCCCAAGCTTCCTGGTGTTCCCTAGCGGTCTCCTATTCAAGTACCAACCAGGCCCTACCCTGCATTGCTTCAGAGTTCTGACGGGAAATTGTTCTCATTTTTTTGTTGGCTCTTTCGCTCCCTCACTATCCTAAAAGCTCTGAAAGCCAGCACAGCACCAAAGATGAAGACAAAAACCCCAACCACCCCGAAGAGACCTCCTGCAATATCTGTACCATGAAATTGGCATTCAAATCCTTTGTGACCTTTATTGTTGTACATTTGTTCTCTCTCTTTGCAAACTGAATTATTGTAAGTCTCCTGCAGTTTAATAAAATAAAAGGCCAGAGCTGGGATATAACCTAAACCAATGAGAAAGTTGAGTAAAGCCTCAACAAGCAGCACAGGAGGCAAGCGGTACGGCACTCTGAAAACTCCCAAACAAAGCATCACAGAGGCATACACCATCACGCATCCTGCATAGGCCATAGTGAAGATGTATGGAGGCCTTTTCAGCTGATGAAACAACCGGTCCAGCTCTTTCACCCTGTCGGCATCTGCTCCAGTGAATGCATTAGCTCCACCAAAGTGATAGGCGTAGACCCCTCCCAGACTGGCCAGATCACGGTAGCCACCATTGTTGCTATATGGTACACCAGCACAGATAATTATGAGGAGATTGACAAAAACTTCCATGAGTTGGCACAACCCTGGAAAGTTAAGATTGAAATACACACTAAGTTAGTATAGTAAAACAAACTAAATTTGAGTAGCATACTACAGCAGTGGTTCTCAAATGTGGGCTTCTTCAAGTGGTAGACATTATTTTTGACATGATAATTTAGTCCTATTTAGGTTTTTACACACCCTGTTCAATCCGGAATTGGTCTTAATGTTGACCCGGTGGTACTCGGAAAGTAAAATATTTTATGAGGAGATACTTGACACTGCAGGTAAAATATTTTACACCTACATGGTGTGAAATGTTTGAGAACCACTGGCTTACTGTTAAATATATACGCATATCCTTAATGGAGGTGAATTTGAATCTAGGTTATTGCATTAATCAACTTACCTCGAGACGTTGGGATGTACCTGAGATTGAAGAGGGCTTGTCTGTGATTCGTTTCATAATAAACCTCTCCAGACTGATTCACTGACATTTCTCTGGGTCTAAAAACATAAACGTGGTCAAGAAAACACACAAGGACCATTACAAAAGTAAATAAATACAATATATATTATATAATTTATATAATATATAATTATTATTTTTCTTCACTTCCAACAAGAGACAAATGTGAAGAATTGCTTCCATAAAATGATGTAGGCTCTTACAGTGCTGTGGGGGCTTGATGGTGCTCCTTGTATCTGTCAGGTTTGGGGCGCCTGTCACCAGCAGAACCGTTACCTCTTTCCTCATGACTTCTGCCTGTGCTTCTGGACCTCTCATAATGGTCTCTAGTATTGTATCGGTCTCTGTAGTTGTCCTCAGCATACAGAGCATCGTCCCCATGGTGTTGCCTTCCTCTTTCTGGCATCTTAGTCGCTGTCTAAAGAATAAAAAAAAGACTAGGCTTGAATACAAAGCGCAGGTCTATACCTTAACAACACTAGCATGCACACGGTGGTGGGTTTTAACGCAAAAATACCGACCGTGGTTTGCTTCCTGCTTTGAAACAACCTGTGGGGAAAAAAACAAAACAAAACAAAAATCACCTGTGGGGCCACGCCCACAGGCTACTGGCAAGTGTCGTGGGGATGGCGGCTGGGCTGGCACTGAGAACATTCTTCCTGTACTTTCCGGCAGGGCACTGGGAACCACAAACCCATTAAAGTTTTATTTTTAACATAACATATAGACAACAATGATCTACAATCAAATTGCTGTTAATAGTTTGACAAATTAGTTCATGTAAAGCGGAAATGTTAAGGCGACACAAATTAATTACGTTTTTCTTTTACTTTGAAAACCCACTAGATACAATCGTTTTCAGGCATAAATGGATTATAAACAATTTGGAAATTCACACAGCTAAGTACCACGCACGTTACGTTAATATACTATAAGCTAATGGCTCTGAGCCTGCAACCTGCTGCTCTTTGAGAAAAGAGCTTTTACTGTGAAACTACTTTCAGTTCTCTCGGAAGTGTAGCTACCTCGTTCCGAGCTCACGCTGCTCTCCAGCCGACCGCGCTGCTTGTAGCAGGCGAGGGAAATGCCAGACAGAAATGGCGCTGATGGGATTGCGTGCAGCATGAAATGCTGATGCATTGCATGGCTCATCGTCTGCAACTGCCAGGACATCATTGGGAAATGACAATGGCTTCGAAATAGACCTCCTGTATTTAACAACACAGACCCACAGCTTCCTCCCGGGAGAGTTTTCGTCTTGTCGGTGGAGAAGAGAAAATCACACCGGGAGCATGGCTTCTCACAGCAACCAGGTAGCTATGCTAACTGGCTAATATTAGCTTGCAAAACAAGAGCCGTGTTCTGCCTTGTAACGTTAATGGTAAGCCCTAGACACCATTTACGCCTTGCAACATCACGTCATTTGATGATACAAGACAACATTACTAATGTAGCTCCAATCGGTGCGTGTTTGGAAACACCAGGTTAGTCGTGTCATTGAAATGTTAAGTACAGAAAAGTGCTGGCTAATGCCCCCCTAAGCTTAAGTGCACCAAGCAGTGTGGAGCTAACAGGCCCCACGTCCCTTCATTCAAATCGGTTTGATGCACTATTTGGGATTGTTCAGAAATGTATGACAGTTACGTTCAGCGAAATGAATCAAAGTACCACGACACTCGAGTGTAAAATCTTACGACTGGCGAGAGTTTTTTCCTCCGATGTATTAGCGTTAAGTGACACTGAAAACTGCTGCGTGTGTGCATGGCCCACCTCCTCGGGCCCTGGCCCAGCGCATATGTCACAAATGCCACTGTCCATATTACAAGGAACTATAATAAGAGTAAGTGTTGTAATACAGCGTTATGGTAATTGCTACCATTTAATAGACTAACACAAACACTTATTTTGGTCGTGGCCGGGCTAGTCGTTGCATACAGGTGTGTGGTTATACTTTAGTCATCCTGCTAGCGAGTTGGCTAAATATTAAATGCGACATTGTGGGTCTTCAGTAACTCAAAACGATATCAATCATACCCTTATAAGTGTTTAAATGTTAGACTCGTTCTGGTAAATGGCATTCTTCTGCAGCATCTGTTTGCCTTGTGACTTAAGCGGCTAATTTGCTGTAATTTCACAGTACGTTAGGTGTCATGTGGGATGGCTCATCTCTGAAATTAACTATTCAGAAGGAGTCTATAAAGTTGACCAAAAGTGTTATGATGCAGCACGTTTTATTTATTCAGGTAATTTGAATGAACGGCTTCAGAAAAGGAAACCTCACTCGCCCACATGCTTTCACACACTGATGACTTTCTATTGGCTCACTCTCCAAAGACAGAGGACAGCCTACACACGCCCCAACGGACGTAACGGCTTGTAATGCTAACATATTAATAATAGGTTGCACAAATAATAATAAAACAATCGTACCATCAGCTAGATTTGTAAATGGGCAACACGGTGTTGAGCGGTTAGCACTTGCGTTACAGCAAGAAGGTTCCGGGCTCTGTCCTGGGTGGGGCCTTTCTGTTTTAAAGTTCACCCCTTGTCTGTGTAGGTTTGCTACAGGTGTTCCAGTTTCCCCGACAACTAAACATGTGCCATAGCTTAAACCGCCAGTCAGCCGATGACCACCTTTAGCCTGGCTCGACATCCTGGGCGCTGCACTGCGGTCACCCAACACTTAAATCACAGAATAAATGCACTTACGAGGACAAAAAAATCCTTACATTTTTAACCATAACTTGTGTTACAATATAACAGAAAATATCACAGCACGAATAAGAATAACAATGTGAACTCTAAATTACGAGTGTCATATTTTGCAGAAGATAGTTTTTATTCCGAAATCGATACTCTTGATGACGTGCATATTAATGAGGTAGCAGTGCTCCACAATTTTCAGTCGAATGGAGGCCAACGATGATCAAGAATTCAGAAGTGCTGCCAATATAGGGCATTACAATTTTAAGCACTTGGACCAAACACTGTCACACAAATATGAATTTTTATGATAGTTTTTGTAGTTATAAATTGTATTATTTGGGGTTGCTTTATTCCTTTTTAAATAAGAGAATGGTTTCTTCTTTATTTAAATGTAAATGAAGTTACTGACAGATAGGGATGGGTACCGTTCGTTTTTTTTTGATACCACTACTTTAACGGTACCTGCTTTTCGGTGCCGGTTCCTTAACGGTACTTTTTTCGGTACCTATGTCATTTTAATTCAATTAAAATAACGTGTATAAAAGGAAAAAGTCCTAAAACCGCAAAACAGAAGCTCCACAGGTCGCAGCAGCGTCACCTGTAACTTCATGTTTTGAGCACAATTTCCACTTAAGCAGCGATAAAAAGAAATAAAGGACGTTATTACCTCCTGAGCTGCAGAGACAGATCCACATCAGGACACGGGTTTCTTTCGGATAAACTTTTCTAAACACACTGCGCTTTGACGAAGCACTTTCCCGCCAAAGATCCTTACATGGTGTGAGCGCTCACTCTGCCACTAATAATGTACAACAACTGTACAAAAAATGTCTAATACAGAGTGAGCGCTCACTTTTCCACAAACAATCTTTGATATTCCTCTCGCTGCAGCTGCTTGTAAAGTTGTAAACAACAGCCCGTAAACTCAGCCTCCGGGTCTGTCTAAAGGTAAAGACGTCTTTCTTGTTGTCACTGCTCTGTTTTGTTTTTCAATTTGCCTAAAAACTCAAATTTCTTATTCAGTCCTGGTTTATAATAACTGGTTTAGTTTGACTCTGGGTTTTACAACCGGTGTAAGTCCTGGACCTGGTTTAGTCCTGGCGCAGACCGCGGCTGAGCCGTCTCTATTACAAATGTTTAGTACGTTATAGCTTTGCTTCTCTTTAAGTTATAGTTTTAAGTTATAGTTTTGCTTCGCTCCATTTGCGCTGAAGCGGCTCATTATCTGCGCACACGTTCATGTTTTTTTTAGACTCGCTGCGGGTCATATATTGACTTCTGGAGAGAAAAAGAACCGAAAGTTGGCACCGAAAGAATTTTAGTTTTTCGATACCACCCCCGACCGGAGCTTTTCGGTCGATTCCAAGTAGGCACCGTTTAACGGTACCCATCCCTACTGACAGATCTATAGATACAATTGTCAATTGGGGATAATTTATTTAAAACAGGGGTACAAAGCACATGGAAACAATTGCATATATAATAATATGTAGTATGTTAGAGCAGTACTAAGTAACTTGTTTACCATAATAAATCCTTTTCGTAGTCCCTCTGGGGGCAATAGTGTTAATGGGATGATTGGAGGGTTTTTCATCTCCCCCTGGTGTCTCTGGCCAGAAAACCCCAATTGGAACTTGACTGCCACTGGACCGGAGCCACCAATACACACTAATATCACGAAAAAGAAGCTAACGGGCAAAGCGAGGTCACACATGGGCCACATGCTCGGTGAAATAACCTGGAATAGGATGTGTGTCTAACCTTTCTCGGGGCACTACCTGAAGGATGGTTCAAAAGTTATTTGGGTCTTGGGATCAGGAAGTCTTCAATAAGTACAAGTAGTCATCACTCTCATCACCGCCGTTTATTTGGAAGAGTTGCCAGATGGAAGCCCCTACTCAACCAAATTCATACTGAAGTGTCTGCTCAAAAATGATAGAAAGTAGATGCGTGTTGTGGTGTCTGTCGAGCGGTGTGTATTTCGCCTGCCTTGCATCGTCAATGCAAGAGGTAAAAAGTCAATGTTTTTTAACATTTTTTAAGAAGTTGGTTAAGGCGGCAGCCCGGTGTTTTTAAGCGGCCGCCTAAACAGGAAAGCGCTGCGGGAAACCCTGTTCGCCTTAAATATTGCGGTTTTATTTTTTGGACTGTTCTTTCTACGGCCCTGCACGTAGGTGACACCCTCATATTGTAGGATTTTATTATATGATTTAAACATTTTATTGCACTATTACTACATCACACATCTTTGCGCAGGCATGCCTTTTCATTCATTCATTCATTCTAGTCTGACCTTATTTATAGTGATAGATAAATGGAATTATTATTTTTTTTACCTCTGCCATAGCTCATGTTGCCCATTTTGAACCCTGTGTTCCGATTTAGTCAACGGGCACAATTGTGCTGGCCTTATCCTAAGTTTTATTTTATTATATTTTTTCGGCATTTTCAGCACCACACCAACTTAAATTAAAGTATGGTGCATGTGGCATAGCTGCAGAAAAAAGCCAAATGGACATTCTTTCTGTTGTGATTGTATTAGCCATCCTGTGGTCATTGGATTAGAGCTGGCTGTTTGTCGCCTTTAGTGCTGCTTCAGCATTGTGGACCTTCATGAGGCCTTGTTTGCAAAGAGTTACATATGCTTGAGTTGCACTTTCCTTTTTTACCTTTCACGTTTCAACGTTGATTTTACAGGGATTAAGAAAGTGCCCATTGAGCCCAGTTCTAATTTTCTTTTGTCTTTTTAATGTTGTCACTCCTTAGGTGGTTGGTCTTTATTGTGTTAAATAAACCCCAAAACCAAATGTGTTTTCTGCCCAACACAAAACTTGGCTGTGCTCAGTTGGGATGGATGCTTGGTATGGATACTTAATAAGTGTTCTCTTTCTTGCAGTACATCTTTGGGGAGTTCAGCCCAGATGAAATAAACCAATTTTTTGTTTCTCCACGATGCTTTGTAGAGGTAAGATATCTGTCATATGTATACAATTCTTACTTAGGAGGAGCGGTGTGTCTCTTGGCCCCAGCCAAAAGCGTTTTTCTTTGTCTCCACAGCTTCCTCCATTCAATGACAAAGTCTCCTGTGTTAGTCAGTCTTCAGGTATGTACATTGCACATAAAATGTAACAATATGTTGTGTTTGACTGCTTCATCATAGTTCAAGCTCCGTTTCAAAAAGCCAGCTATTTTGTGGGATTCATTGCTAGAACATTTCCTTAAATCATTTGAAAGCCACCAAATTTGTTTTTAACACGTATTAACCACAGTAGGGCTTTCTGTAATTGTAATTTTATGAAGTGCACACAATTAACGAATTGCAAAAACTTTTATAATCTATGTGATCTGTCTTTTACAGAGAACAAAATATTCAAACTCTTATGTTAAATAATCTGTTCTAACCAGTAGTTTAGATCTCTACAATCATGCTCTGAATACATGAGATTCTTGTTAATGTTATTGTGTAGTTAGTTAGTTTATAGTTCTTGTTTTTAGTTAGTGTAAAATGTGCACTGTGTTCTGAAAATAGCTCAAAATGTAAATCACACATCTATTGTCATACCAATACGTATATTTTTCTAAAATCATTTAGCCCAATTTTACACGCATGGGTATATTGCAGAGCACATTCATGTGCCGTTAATACTTTAACATGGTTTGTATTGATTATTTAGGAAGTTACTGCACTCCTGCTGTGCCTTTTATTATGGAGTCAATGGGACTGCAGGTTTGTGGTGAGTTGAGGAGTTCAACATGCTGTGGCTTGACAACCTGTTTGCTATAATCTAAAATTTCAGATTTCAAAAACTGGTGGCTTTCTAAACCTTGCTATATTTTCTAGCTTTTTGTTTAGATCTGTAGCTTTGCATGCTATTATTAGGTTCTTCTTTGTATACAGTACTTTACAAATTTTAGAAAATACAATAATATTCAATATTTGTCTTGTAGACATGATAGTTAACCAGATCGGTAACTTTTAAAATCTATCGGTACATTTCCAAATAAAGTGTGTTTTAAGTGAAATGAGGCTGATGGCCATAACACTAACTATCTAATCGCTGGAGATGTTGACTGTGCTGTCTATTTCTTGAACCTTGCTGCCCATCAGGGTTTTCTAGTGGCTTTACCAATCGGCTCGATCCTCTATAAAGTCACTTGATTTTGTTGTTTTGCACTACTAATGTCTTGTTTTTCTTGTTTTTCCACATTCTCAAATTGCACCTCATTGCAAAATAACATTGTGCTTTAACAACTGAATCAAAAGTTCAATGACTGTCCGTGGTTTCTTCTGTGACATTGATTTACATTTACTTTGAAATGATGAGAACCCAAGACTAAGAGTCTTGTACTTAACACAAGCCCGGAAGGGATAATAACTTCCATCTCCTTGAACAAACATGGCATGGTTTAGAGTTGTATTTAGAGCCTATTGAAGCATATAATCTGTGTCTAATTGTTCATAATGTTGTTTGCAGCAGAGGACTATCAGCACATTGAGTTTGGTGTTGATGAGGTAATTGATTCCAAGCCGCTCGGGATCAATGATCCTTTGTACAAGGTGTCCAGCAACCTCAACCCTCAGGCTCCAGAGTTCATCCTGGGCTCTCAATCCACCCCAAAGCTTCCCCTGACTGCTCCCCACACAGCCGATGTCCCAGATGGAGGACACTTCAACTCGCTCGATGGTCAGGATTCTGACATCTCGAGCCTTGGTAATCACCAAGTCTGCCAAGACATGGACGGTGTCTCTGGTGCCCTTGGACAGCGAGAGAGAAAGAAAAAGAAAAAGCGTCCGCCTGGATACTACAACTATTTGGAGTCCTCCAGTAGTAGTGGACCAGATGGAGCCCCTATGTCAGTAATGGTGAATGGACATGCACTTGGCCTCCTGCATGACAGTGCTGAGGACATGGACAGTAAAGCACTGTCAGGAGAAGAACTGTCTGGTCCTGATGCTGTGTCCACTGAATCTTCAGTGACTGCAGTAGCCCCAGAATCAACTTCCTGTCAGAGGACTTGTGATAGCCCTGATGACTCTTCTTTGGACTTAGCAGGCTCTTCATCAGAGTCTAATGTTGCAACTTCTTCCTCTTCGTCATCCTCTCAAAGCAGAGGGACAATAGAGGCACAAAGGACTGTTGATCCACAGCAGGACTATTTGGATCCACAGGGCTCAGAACTTGCAGATGGACAAAAAACCCCCCACTCCAAATCACAACTTTCTTCATTGGCTACACAGCCCAGTCCTCCCTCTTTTAACCCTTCTGCCACTACTGAACAGGAGGAGCACAGACTTGTGAACAGTGGCATGGCCAACGGGCTCCCAGGGCCCGATACCCCTGTGGGAACAGAGGGACAGAAACTGGACTGTGAGAATGGTGAGGAGGTGCGGCCTGCTGCGTTAGACTCTGCTCTACCCACAGTGACTGATCAGAGCCATGTGGCCGCGGCTCCTACTGCACCTACTACCAGTCGCCCAAAATCCTGGGCAAGCCTCTTCCACAACTCCAAACCTCTGCCTGGTGGACCTCAGGCTTTTGTGGAGGTTAAAAATGTGATGGAGGTGGTTGTCCCTTCTTCTCCCACTGCACCAGAGCAGCAAGAGAAAGTAGGGGAAGTCAAGGAAACTCCTGTTCATGTATCTGAAGATCCAATGGCCCCCAAACTTGCAGGTATATACGGAAGAGATGTGGTTTAATGCTTAATCTCTTAACCCCCGCCATAACTAAGCACATTTTCTCCAGTTTTGCTTTACACAAATCTGAAAGCTTCTCAACAGGAGATTACAAGCCTATAGGCCAGAGTAACGCCTCATTTGAAGCCTCAGACATACAAAACTGATCCAAGATTCTTTCTCACGTAGTCACTTTTTAAGATTTTTGTCAAGTTTTAGTTTTTTTTTTTTTTTTTTTTTTGTCACCTTATATTATGTTATACCTTTTTTTTTATTGCCTGTTTTGCATTTTTGTTGCACTTTTGAGGCGTTTTTGGCTGCATTTTCATCATTTGCATCTTGTTTTTGTCATTTTGGCGCTTATTTCAAGAAGCTTTTCGATTTGGGTACGGTCGAACTGGAGAAACCGTGCTTGGTTCAGGTGGAGGTTAAGAGATTAATGTCATGGCTTTATAATGCACTTGCTTTGTTTTACCACGTAATGATTGAGACTTGGCTCAAGTATTGTACAAGAGAACGCTAAATTTACTGGCAAAATACAAATAAGATCACAAATCTGATTTTGAATTTGCGCCTGTGTTAAAGAATGCAGTCACTAGGTGGCAGTGCTGCATCTGAAATGCTTTTACAGAACTAGTAAAAACCTCCACTAGATTACTGTTAGAAACTAATGCATTTTTCCCACGTCAACTATTTTTAATTTTATTAGCTCTTTATTTACAAAGGAGATTCAGAATATTTTTTTTTACTGGGGAGTGCTGGGGTTCAAATGTGGGCTCTTGTGTATATTTCTTTTACCACACACAGTTCTATTGTTTTATGTTAAATCTTAAATCCACGTTACCATGGGAACTGTTATTCAATGACAGGCTCCCTTCCTAGGCGTGGTAAATAAACTTCCTCTTTTATTCAGATAGTCACATATGCTCTTCTCTTGAGTGGCTAAATGGAAGAAGAAACAGGACTGTAAAACATATTTTACAAGTTTTATTGTTTAAGGATTTAAGAATACTAATGTAAAGGTTAAACTCATTTCTGCACCTGTACTGTATCTTAATGTCTGTTTGAGATTATTTGTTTTGAATCCTCAGAACTTATTGAGAATGTGAAGTTGATACATAAACCAGTATCTTTGCAGCCAAGAGGACTGATCAACAAGGGAAACTGGTGCTACATCAATGCTGTATCCTTAAACAAAAATCTACACTGTGATTTAATTGATGTTTGTATAAGTGAAAAACATTGTTATGGTGGTGTTCCTGACTCCGAATGCACAGACTCTGCAGGCCCTAATCGCATGCCCACCCATGTACCACCTTATGAAGTCCATTCCTTTGCATAATGAAATACAGAGACCATGTACCTCCACACCCATGATGGACAACTTGTAAGTTCACTTACTGTATATTCGTATGTTTGTGAAAATCTTTCAGTATTGACAGACTTTCACGTTTCTCTTGTAGTGTAAGGCTTGTGAACGAGTTCAACAACATGCCTGTGCCATCTAAGACCAAGCAACAAGGTAAGCAACTAAAACTACATAATTAACCTTGAGAATTAGATCTGATCTGATCGATGTTTCGTGTATTTATGGGACAGCTGGTGACAAAGTTGTGAAAGACATCCGCCCCGGTGCACCCTTTGAGCCTACATACATTTACAGACTTCTTACACTCATCAAGTCAAGTCTTTCTGAGAAGGTAATTTAGCAATTATTTTCTTTTTTTTCTTTTTACTAAAAGTAAATGGTAACTGCTGTATTTGGAACATGTGGTTCTGTAATCCTGCCCTCAGCTGTACTTTCTCTTTTACGATGGTAGGAGTAGTGAACCCTGCTCCTCTCCCCTCACCTGGCTTTCTGATCTCACCCACGCCCCTCACTCTTCCTAAACACACTGCCCTTGTGATGAATGGAAGTATCAATAATCTTGTGTGCAACACACATTATCAGCAGAATTAAATATGTAGCAAAGTAACCATTTTTACACTATATTTATCTGCTAACGGCAACTTTCATGTAAGACTGTGTTTTTTGGCATTTAGAACATTAATGATTCATTTAGAACTAAATTTACAGTGATTTATTTTTTTTCCCGCTACCCTTGTACGCCTCATACTCTTCCCATGGCGTTTTTTATAAAAATTTGGAAATGCAGATATTCCGGTCCGGCAAAATGTAATAGCTGAGGGCAGCTTTAAGACTTGAATAAGTGTCTTTGATATCAGGCCTGTATCTACTGTTCTCTCAGTAGTACACTGTTTGGCACAAAGAGTAGACATTCTTAAATTCTTTACAGGGACGTCAAGAAGATGCAGAGGAGTATCTTGGGTTCACTCTCAATGGTCTACATGAAGAGATGCTGGCTCTGAAAAAGCTCATCTCACCTCAGGAAAACGGTAAGCTGTCAACTTTAGAAAATATATTGTATATAACTTATGTCATCAAAATGTTGGTAAATAACAAAACTCAAATGCAACATCCTTTGGTGGCTGAAATTTTGTTTTTGCCCAGCAGAAGATCCTGCGCCCAATGGGCCAGACACTCAAACAGGTGTAGAAGAAAATGATATCAATAAGGAGGACGATGGGAGTGAAGATGAGTGGGAACAGGTTGGGCCTAGAAACAAGACTTCAATCACTCGACAAGCTGACTTTGTCCGCACACCGATCACTAACATATTTGGTGGACACATCAGGTATGTTTTTGTTGGTGCTTAAGCTTGTTTTAATTTAAACCTCTAATCTTGCTCAATGATGAGGATAAGGCTGGTGATGGTGGTTATCATGGTGATGATGATCGTGGTGGTGATGATGATTGTGCTGATTATGGTTGTGATTGTGATGATTGTGGTGGTGATGAATATGATGTGATGGTGATGATGATGATGTGATATTGGTGGTGGTGGTGATCTACTCCTTTTTAAAAGGAACAAAGGTGGAAAGGATCGGCTACGAGCCTCAACAGTACTCCAAAGCCTGTCAATCCTCGATTTAGGCTTCCACTTTTTAATTCTAATATACAAAAGACAGTTAAAAATATGATGCATAGCTTTTAAGCAGTGTAAACAAGGCCCCAAGCTACATAGAATCCTAAATGCTAGGCATTCAAATTAGGTGACCAACACTGATCCCCAGGTTTGAGTTTGCATGTTTTCCCCGTGCCTGTGTAGGTTACCTCCGGGTACCCCTGGGTCGCCTACTACTAAAACACATACAATAGGCCAGGATGAATGAGAATGCAGCACAATGGCCCTCATTTATCAAACTTTCGTGCGGTGAAATCAGAGCGTATGTGGGGTATACGAAAAATCACTGCCTGTTTTGGCATTTCATTTTTTTCATTTATTTATTTATTTGAACAGGGACAGTGTACAATATACATTAGCCTCAGAAAGAGATGCATTGTACCAGGTTATAGCACTTGTGCTAATTTCCACCTGCAGTCCCTGGGCCTATTGTACATGTTTTTAGTGGTAGGGGAAACCGGAGTACCTGGAGGAAACCTACGCAGACACGGGAAGAACATGCAAACGCCACACAGAAAGGCCCCGTCCAGGTGGGAATCGAACCGGGACCTTCTAGCTGTGAAGCACGAGCGCTAACCGCTGTGCTACCGTGCCGCGGTATCACCGTACACCTGGCGTACGGTGCGCTCAGATCCTACACCAAGTCAGGAGGTGGTGTATATGATGCACCAATTTGAACTAAACACTAAACAGCGCAGGAAAACAGTTTTTAAAAGCATGAATTGCATTGCCACATCGCATATTATCCTCATTAGTGATTTAAACATGAAACAAGGCGACAGCGTTAATGTTTATGGACTTGGAGTTGCACCGACACGGGTCCGAGCCCAGAGGCTCAGTCCGGACCAGAGACACTAGAACCTGGATTGCAGCCACAGAGACGCTGGTGTTTTTTATATTTATGTTTCGTTTTTTGTTTTTAACAAAATACCGCTGCTGCACAAACTTTGTGTGGATTCCCCGCCTCACATCCGCGGCCATGTACCGGGACTCACCTGGGGCTGCACGAGGCCATGCTCCGTGTTCTGGTTGTTTTGAGCGCTAAGTCTGTGGACCGTATTACGTGCTCGCGAGTATCCCGGCGTGAAACAAATCCTTCGACAGCTCCACAGCTGTCTTCGATCCGGACGGGTTCGTTAGGCTGTCAGCTCTCCGCGTACCTGTTTCCTCCTGGAGGAAAGCTCTGCTCAGGCCGAAAGACGCGTAGTTCTTCCCCCGGCTCTAGCGCTGAGTCCGCGGAGCTGACGGCTGCTTTTCGCTGGTTCAGATCATGGTCCAGAGTCTGCTCTGACTGCAGCGTTATATCCACGCTTTTTTTTTTTATGTGGTCCAATTTTATACCCTTTTTTATATAGGCTATTTAGGCCTACAGCTTATCTAATAAAGGTCACTTTTTATAATTAGCGTATTTCTTTTTTCCCCTCTTTTTTTATTAGTAAATGTGATCTTGGATTGGCTATAAGGTTAACGTTGGTTACTGACAGATTTTTAAAATCTTTTTCATGCGCAAAAATTAATATGGTTATGTTAAAAACAACTAGCCAACCAATTTCCTGGTTGGAGAAAGGTTCTTTTTTGCCGTGTTTTGTGTGTGTCGTAAAATCCATGGGTGAGGCCTCCTCATACGTGAATATTTTTGGGCGTTTCATTCAAATGACGCTAGGATTTCTCCGTGACATTTACCATCAGCTGCGCTTGCGTACGATAAGATCTGAGCGGAAAGCACAGGTTCATAAATGTCACGCACCCTCTGGCGTATATCGGAAATACACCTACGCATACACAATTTTTTTTACGCAATGTTGATAAATGAGGGCCATTGGATGGAAATTAGCCCATGGCAACAATCCGGTGTGGCTTGTTTACATGCACGAGTCCCATGTATGTTCATTAACGTAATGCATATACATTTTATTTAGAAAACCATAATTTGGTTAACCTCGATCAAGTTGAAATAGATCTGTGTGTCAACAGATTTCCCACAAAAAATTACTGGAAGTAATTTCATTTTTTACATCTATATTTTGATTACATGTTTGTCATTTTTTACATTTTTTTTTTAGGTCGGTTGTTTATCAACAAAACTCAAAGGAGTCGGCCACACTTCAGCCTTTCTTTACTCTGCAGTTAGACATTCAGTCAGAAAAGATACGCACTGTCCAGGAGGCTTTGGAAACATTGGTGGCCCGAGAATCTGTCCAAGGATACACTTCAAAAACAAAGCAAGAGGTATTACATTGTGTTTTCTAATTCACTCGAGAATATGCCAATGCTCAGTGTTGTACCATTGTTTTGTTTTGCACCATTAGATCACATACCAGTGTTTCCCACACATAGACTATTCTGTGGCGCACCGCTCGCTACATATTGCGTTTTGTATTTTGATTAAAAAAATTCCTTTTATTTATTTAATTTTTCAACACTATTTAAAACGGGCATCGTATAGTACCGCTGCAGCGGTCAATTTGACCGCGGGTAGGGGGCATTTAAAATGCGGCGGCCCTATAAGCTATTCTGCCGTAACACTCACTCGCGTGTCTCTCCCAAATGGCCGACACACTTCGTGCACACCGCGTGTCTCCATCAGCGAGGTGCAGAGAAGACAGTTGGTGAAATTCACTAAAGGCCTCCCAACCGCGACAACCCCCATACCCCTTCCCCCGAATGAGCGCCACACATTGCTTTCAAACCTGTGGGAAATGTTGCATACTGATTGTGAGCATGTCATGAGGTACGTTTTGTTTCTTTAGATCGAGATCAGCCGGAGGGTAACATTGGAGGAGCTGCCCCCTGTCTTGGTGCTCCACCTTAAAAGATTTGTCTTTGAAAAGACTGGAGGTTGTCAGAAACTAACAAAGATTATCGATTACCCTGTCGACCTGGAAATTAGTAAAGGTAATTGTATTATTATAATAATAAATATATATTCTATAATGTAATAATGTTTGAAAATTATTATTCCAGATTTGTTGTCTTCTGGAGTGCGCAGTAAAGTTTTGAAAGGCCAAAGAACTTACAGGCTCTTTGCTGGTGGGTATAAGAACTACTGTAATTTCTGGACTATAAGTCGCTGCTAGTCAGTTTGACTGAACACATGCGGTTTTAAAGAATAATTTAATCAAATTTATAACATTAAGTTTCTATACAAGTAAATTTACCTGTAGCTCAAAATTGGACTGGGCACGGTGAGAAAGTCCTGTATTTTTAGTGCGCTGATTACGTGTTACAACATGGACACGTGCAGCTTGTAGACTAGTGTGGCCCATAATGTTAAATTTTAGTTTTATTACATTTAGTTGGTGCGGCTTGTATTCAGGCGTGCTCAATAGTCCAAACATTACGGTATACCAAAAAATGCCAGTTGGGATACTGGAAATTGCAATTTTATTTCTGTTTTTACTAGTGGTTTATCACCACGGAAACAGTGCAACGGGCGGTCACTACACCACGGACGTCTTCCACATTGGTCTTAATGGCTGGCTGCGCATTGATGACCAGGCAGTGAAGGTCATCAGCCAGTATCAGGTGGTGAAGCAGACTACAGAGCGCACTGCCTACCTGCTGTACTACCGCCGCGTCGACCTGCTGTAAACACTTAAACACCTGCAAGAAACAGTACGCAAGAATACGCCAATATAATGCACACCACACGCAATCAAAATGCAGAAGATCTACATAACACACACCAATCTAATGAACAGGAACACTGCCCTACTTGTTTTCATGTATTTTTCCTCCTTCCCGCCTGCTTTTTTAACAACCAGGTTTTGCAACACTTTTTTTGTTGAAGAGAATCGAGCTGCATTCACACCAAGCCCCTGGTGACTGCTTTTCTCACTGTACTCCACTGCTGTTTTCCTTTTTTCAGTTTGATTCATTACAGCGTGAAAGGACCGTTGACCAGAGCGAGGTGAGGTTACAGTTTTATGTTCGCACCTGAGACTTTATTCTGACCAAGCACAGAGCTTGGGCAGTGGACTTGTATACATGAAGATCTATCTACCACAGGCTGCCAATAAACAGTTGGAGAGAACCTTTTTTTTTTCTTTTTTTTTTTAAAGGATGTGAGGTATCAATGTTTGCCTTTACGCAAGGAAACTGTTGTCTTGATGAATTTGCTGCAGTTTTAAAGCCTGTTAGTTTTGAAATGGCCCAGCACCAGCATTATCATGAGTCACTTCTTCAAAAGGCCAGATTGTGTGTTCTACCATCCCCCACTTCTCCATCTCAATTTTCTGATTTAGGTACAACTTGAGCCATTGGAAGCAGGGAGCAAGATGGGGTGGGGGGGAATAAAACTGAGCAGCTTTCTTGTTTGAGAGATTTGTGTATGCTTCCTGGTTTAGATTTAGAAAGACCATCTTTAAAAAGCGCTTTAGATGTCAGGTAATAATTAAAACTTTTCTGCAAGTGTACATTTGAAGATGTGACTGTCAAATGCATATTTTGCAAATGGGTAGAAGTATATCAAATGAGGATGAAAATATAAAATTCCAGTTGACTAAAAGCGTATTTGTGTCCTAAGGACTGCGTAAGGTTTGAGACTCAGTTCTTGCACTGGAGAGAAGGCGATGGATTAGAACTCCCAAGTCAACTGCAAACCTGATCTCGTTTACTATGTACATTTTCCATTGTGTTTTTCACTTAGGGTTCTTCTGTGTGGACGTGGCCTGTCAGTTTAGTCCTCAGCCATGCCACTTTTCCACTCAGTGGTGAGGGCTAGAGGAAACTCGAGGAGAATGTACCTGAAATTACATTACTGCATTTATTCTTGACTCGTGGTTTTCTCTCAAAAGTAACTAAAAGTTGGACTACAAACTGTGGTATTCTCTGTATAAGATCTGGGACATGCGCACAAGAGGACATAGTGTTTGCTTTTGTTTAATATATTCATTTATTTTCCATGGATTGTGATTATTTTTTGTTTGAATTACTAAAACAATTTTCATTTTTTCATTGATGTTACCATGCTCTTTATTCAATCACAAATATGCTTGCATTTGAATTAGTATCGGAAAGAAGTGACATTGGCTAAAGCACAACACTCAATAAAATTAGTTTTTTTTGCTTGAAATTTATTTTTCTTTGTTTTACGTTTACATTGCTTCAATCCTAATTCCATCCAGTGTCTAGAGATCAGTATTAACACGAAGATGTCAAATTAAGTATTTGTAACTAAGGTTGTTACAACTATATCTCAAACTTCAATTGAAAGTTATTAAAGGTTGGTTCCTGTAAATGTGGAGTTTCTTTAAATATAATCAAGTTTCAATTTCCCGATGCATGGGAATCATTGTTATATTGCACTAAATTATTAGCATTTGTTTGGGTAGTAGTTCTTCTTTGACTTCTTCAGGAAAACCAAAGGAAACAATTTGAGCCTGTCCACCTTTCACTACATTAAACATTAATTCATGATCTTGTCATTATTCCATCACACTCCCTATAGCCAGCAATTGCATGCCATTTAAACATCTACCTTTATTGAAAATACAGTTGGCTTTGTCACTTCTGCACAAATTGTGACATTGACCATTTGCATTTTATGCTCAGCTTTTCAAAAAGAAACTGCAAGTAAGAATTTAACAATGGAATTCTGTTGTGCACTTGATCTCAATCTTTTATGGCTGGTTGGGTAAATTACTGGTGAAGTGCTTCAATAATGTCATTTCAGTATGCGCTAACAATTGTCTGCGGGGATTTGTTAACATCTGAAGAATATATACTGTCTTTAATTTTCAGCCTCAAGCATTCTATTTTGTTTATTGTTCAAAATAAAAGATTGTGCAAAAAACATTTTGCCAATGAGGAGTGGTGAGAACACTGTTTCTCTGCTTATTTAAACTCAAGAATTAAAAAAAAAGCATACGTTTTTTTTTATGCTAGAGCTAGTCCTCACAATATGCACAATAAACCCAAACTACAAAAGACTACACAACCTCTTGGTCTCAAGCTGTTATCAATTATTCTGTCACAATACTGAACTCCTCATGTGTATTAGGGGAAAAGATGGGCAAAATGTGTGTGTGTATATGCACTGTGTGTGTACACGTACACACATTTTCATTCATTCATGTTCTTCCACTTGTCTGTTGCCGGTTGTGGGGGCAGCTGTTGAGATGCCCAAGTCACATTGCACCAGCCCCTATGGCTCCTCCTGCAGGTGGTGGGTCCACAGAAGGACGGCCTCATGGTTCTAACCGGGCCTGTTGGTCTCTCATAAGGGGCTTCTGAACTGCTCTTTGTCTGACCCCTCACCTAGGACCTGTTTACCATGGGAGACCCTACCAGGGGCACGAAGCCCCCGACAACAGCCCCCAGGATCATTGGGGCGCTCAAACCCCTCCACTACGTAAAGGTGGCGGTTCCATGAGGGGCTAAACACACACAGACAGACACACACGCACAGAGAGAGGTGGATTTTTTGGGCCATTTCTCAAAGAAAGACAAAACACCTAAACCTTTTTCACTCATGGTCAGTGATGTTCATTATTAAAGAAAAGTGCACCATACCTACTGTGAAATATGGTGGTGGGTCGCTGATGCCACTGGCTCCAGCAGAATAAAGTGATGTTCCCGATAGTGGCCATCACAGTCTCCTGACCTCTATCGTTGAACCACTGTGGGAAGAGCTCAAATGTGTAGTTAATGCCAAACAGCCCAAGAACTGGAGGCTTTTTGCCATGAAGAATGGGCTGCTTTACAATTAGACTATATACAGAACCTTCTCCACAACTACCACTAAAAACTCAAAGCTGGCATTGATGCTAAAGGGGGCAGTACACGGTATGAGGAACTGGGGTGTGTAAACTTTGCAACAGGGTTATTTTGGTATTTTTATTTTGTTATGGTCATTTGAAATTAGTTCACCCATTTTTTTCCCCATTATAAATGGCTTCACATCATCACTGACCAGTTTTTGTGTTTTCATTCATATTGAGAAAAAAAAGTCTTTGCGTACTGTGTGTGTGTGTGTGTGTGTGTGTGTGTGTGTGTGTGTGTGTGTGTGTGTGTGTGTGTGTGTGTGTGTGTGTGTGTGTGTATGCGTGCGTGCATACATCTTTGTATATACAGTCAGGCCATAAATATTGGGACATCGACTCAATTCTTATGTTTTCGGCTCTATGAACCACCACAATAGATTGGAAATGAAACAAAGATTTGCTTAAACTGCAGACCTTCAGCTTTAATTTGAGGCTATTTACATCCAAATCGGATGAACGGTGTAGGGATTATGGACCTGGGTGTGCGTGTGTGTGAGAACCAGATGTTTACATACACTATATAACAAGACACATATTTTTTTTCTCAGTGACATGAAACCAGAATTAATTTCTACTCTTTTAGGTCAATTTGAATTTTCAAAATGATTTCTATTTGCTAAATGCCAGAAGAAGAAAAAATGGGTAGAACTTTTTTTTGTTACTTTCTACAAAATCAGAAGTTTACATACAAAAACAATTATACGTAATAAAAAAGATGGATATGTCCAGCTATTATACAGTTTAGAAAAAAGCCAGGTTCTGCTTCCCAGAGATAAACGTGCTGTAAAAAAAAAGAATTGCCATAATGACCATTGTCACGTTTAGAGGAAAAAGGAGGATTAAAAAAAATATATATATATATCACTTTTATTTAACCAGAAAAGTCTCGCTGAATCTCTTTTTCAGGGGAGTTCTGGCCCCAGAGGGGAACCTACTGCACATGTTTTTTTAATGGTTAGGGGAAACTGGAGTACCCGGAGGAAACCACACAGACACGGTGAGAACATGCAAACTCCACACAGAAAGGCCCCGTCCTGGTGAGAGTCGAACCCTGGACCTTCGAGCTGTGAAGCACGAGCGCTAAGCGCTGGGCTAAGGCCGTAACTCATTTATAGAGGTATTGATACTATTAACCCATTTAAGCCCATTTTTTTTTTTATATGAAAATATCCAAATCATGTGTCATTGAGAACCCTTTGACATAATCAATAACTGTCTTGTTTTTTTAATATTGGAAAGTAGGTGAAAATGTCTGTTTTATGACCGGTCACAATAGTGACCGGTGGGATAATGTGTTGTATGCTCAATCGAAGGTGCTGAAAGTGCAAGAGTGAGTGATATGTCTCTGTATTCAAACAGCAATGACTGATCAGGAATTTGGGCCTTACAAGACTGATATGAAGACTAAGACCAACATACCAAATATGTTCACATTGTTTCTTTATTCAAATGTAACTTGCAACAGCATTACTTTAGTGATATAGCTGGCCTCTTTGATCGTTTGAAGACTGTCTTTATTTTTGACCATCACTAGTTGTGCCATTGGCCCTTCTGACATGTCCTTATGGCTTTTCAAGGACATTGTAGGTTCCTCAGACTGGCCCCTCCGGCGGCTAGAGGACCTCAGAGGTTCTTTAGACTTGTTCTTCTGGTGGCTGGAAAACCTTGATTCTTCAGCAGTCGAGGGTGTTGGAGAAGGGGTGGTGGGAAGAGTTTGGCCATCAGCACTGGTGTTGTCTAGATCTTTATGTTTGATGATCTCTAGTTGTGCCCTTTGCTCTTCTGACATGTACCTCTGGCTGCTAAAGGACCTTTGATTTGTAGCCTTGCCTGTCCGGCAGCTAGAGGACCTTGGAGGTTCCTCTGACTGGCCCCTCTAGCGGCTAGAGGACCTCAGAGGTTCTTTAGACTTGTTCCTGGAGCACCTTAGCCCTTCAGCAGTTGAGGGTGGAAGAGAAGGCAAGTCAAGGCAAGTTTATTTGTAGAGCACAATCATTAAAACATCAACATAAAAATGTATCAATTACAGTAAAAGGCCAGAGTGCAGATAAAGTACTTTCAGTTTCCATCTGCTCGGGTAAAAAGAGCTGTTTTCAGCCTGGATTTGAACATTGTCAGAGTTGAGGCCTGTCTCACATCCTCATGAAGACTGTTCCAGATTTTAGCTGCATGAAACTGAAACGCAGCCTCAGCGTGTTTAGTCCTGACTCTGGGAACCACCAGGAGACCCCTCCCTGAAGTTCTCAGGGCCCGAGATGGTTCATACGGCTCTAACATGTCAGAGATGTACTTTGGTGCTAAACCATGAAAAGACTTGTACACAAGCAGAGCTGTTTTAAATTCTATTCTCTGAGTGACAGGAAGCCAGTGCAGGGACCGGAGCACTGGACAAATATGGTCATATCTCCTGGTTCTTGTCAGGACTCGAGCAGCAGCGTTCTGGATGTACTGCAGCTGTCAGAAGGGGTAGCGGGGAGTTAGGCCATTAGTACTGATGTTGTTGTTTTTGTCTTGAGCTTTCTTTTTGATCATCTGTATTTTTGCCATTGGTCCCCGTCCACTCCGCACTCAACAGTGCCAGGTGGTAAGGGAGGGCTAGTGCAGGGGGGGAAGGGGAGGCCATCAATGTTGTTCTTGTCATCATCTGTTCTCGTAAATTCAGCATATGCATTTAACATCTGGGTAGGCAAATGACCTATCTCGCCTTCATAGTCCATATCTGATCCATCACTATCACAATCACTGAAGATGGCATCTTTCTCATTTTGAGGTATAACTGCAATGTTGCATGCCTTGTCCGGACCATCACCTAGATCCAACATATCCAGACCTTCACTTAAAGTTAATCTAAAAGAAAGAAACAAGTAAAAGTTAGACACAACAAGAAGAGTATGTATAGAGGTATGTGTGTACATGTTTTCCCATCGGTCACTATTGTGACCGTTAACACATTTACTCATTCTGTGAACACACCAAACCAATTTGAGTAATTGTAAATGCAAAAGTCATTACTAGACACCCTAAACATCATGTGTACAAAAAAGCTTTGTCCTATATTTATTTTAACATACTTTACTAACCTTTTGTTTGGAAGCTTTCTGGAAGCAATCTTCCTCTCGAGGTGCAAACAGGAAGTAAACAGCTCTGGTCATGTGACAATATTGACAAAAAAATGTAACACTGCACACATTTCATCCAAACATTATATTATTTCAATATTCAGGGAAAATACTTTGGGAAATTACTCAATAAATTTTTTAGAGCCTTATAATTAGAAAAAAAAAATGGGTTAACAGCGCACAATACCACAATATTTCCGTCCGTCAGTGAGTTCGCCTCCTGCCTTGGGCAAACTCTTTTCTTTGCAAATAAACAGCTTCATAAGGACTGGGACTAGTGGGTGATGATGCGTCATGGCCAGTGGGGAGAATGTATTTTGTAACGTGTTGCACTAATTTGTCCAATACAACTGTATTCTGAATACTTTCACGTTGATTTGCAATATATAGGCTGTGTATAATTACAAAACTGTCTACACATGTTACCATTAATCTGTTTACGTAAAAAACGTTTGTGCATATTTGACCTTTCAGTAACCCAGCGGCGGTATGGGTGGTTAGCTTGGCGCCTTTGCTTTCCATCCCGGTGATGCCATGTTGCTTCAGGATCCGTTTTATTTAGGGTTTCTTATGATTTCTGGTAGGTTATCATAACCATGTACTCAGCAGTGAAAACCTAAAAAACTATTGATCCTGGGGTGTCCTACAGCTAAGAAAAGGCTTAATTGTGTGCGTGTTTGAGCATTTGCACACTGGGGGGAGGTTATAAAGGCGGGGCTCACACACAGTAGTGAGCAGGTACAAGAGCACACAGGTTTTCAACCGCTTGTGTGTGTGCGCAATGTTTTATGATTTTAGACACTTCATAAATATGAACTTGATTTTAACAAGCACTGTTACCTGCGTACCAATATAATGTTTTTAAACTTAACTCCGCTCTCCTGGATTGTATGGAAGGCATGCATGCAGCGCGTCTGGAACCTCAACAATACTCACCTGCTCCCAGTAGCGTTATGGCCGCTACATTAGTTGAAAACCTCGCTCCATGAGAAGGATTGCCTATGAAAGAGGACAGCGCTACAATCGACGTTTGCTGATTGTCCAAGTCATGCTGATCTGCAAACACGGAAAACACCAGGCCCCCTGCTGACGTCACGGTCCACGGTAGGAGACGCATGAATGAAACTCCGCACAGCGAAACCACAAGGTCTCTAGGAACTACTGTTGAACACAGATCAGCATTTGCAACATAAAAATGAGCCAAGTGGGAAGTAAAAGTGAACCAGGAGCTGCAAGTAAACGGCCAGTTAAAGTGACAATGAAAGCAAATGAGTTAGAAGCCAAACAGAATGGTAATGATGCGGAAAATGGTACCAATCATTCTGCGTTAAAGCAAACTGTGGAAAATTGCGATCTTGAGCCAAGTGATAGCATTTCTAACTGTGGTGGTAGTTTGTGTGTATCAAGACACAGCCACAGATCAAGGTCCTCCATAACCTCAGCTTGTTTGGAAGCAGAAGCCGAATTGGCTGCAGCGATGGCCAGAGCAGAGGCCCTGAAGGAAAGACATTAACTAGAAGCGCAGGAGGCAGCTATCAAACGTAAGAAGGAGCTCCTCGATTTACAAGGTGAAATGGCTGCTCATACTGCAAGGTTAAAAGTCTATAAATGTCTCCGATGTACAAAGTTCTGTAGCTCATGCTAATGGTGTAGAATGCAAAGGCACCTCTTCACAAAGAGCAAACGCTGTTGAAGTTGTTCCAAAGGTTTCTACAAACTATTATCAGAACTTACCACCAGATGGCAGTGTTTCCGCATTACCATCAGGGACGTTGATAAATTCATTAGATAACATAAAGATCTATTCCTTGGGAGCAAGGCCAAAGGAGAAGGGTCGTCAGTTTCATCAAGGTGACAATAATGTTCAACAGTACGTTACAGATTAGCTCAAATCACAGTTTCCAATAATAAACTCTCCTGGAATTGTGCCTCAGATATCCAAAGTGTCTCAATTCCTTTCCAACACTCAAACGGCCTCTTAGCCTACAGCTTCAAATCAAAGTTTCCTCACAGTCCTGCAAAGACGGAATGAAATAACAGAATTGTTAGTAAAGCCGCAGTTGTATCTTTCCTTGCCATCTAGACAGATACCAACGTTCGATGGGGACCCACTACAATATGGAACCTTCATGAGAGCCTTTGTGCAGGGTGTGGAGGAGAAAGCTGTTGCCACTGCTGATTGCTTATATTATTTGGTGCAGTTCACCAGAGGGCAACCTCGAGAGCTGGTTATAAGTTGCCAGCATATGCCATCTGACCAAGGTTACCTCAAGGCACATGCACTGCTCAAGGAGCATTTTGGTAATGAGCATAGAATTGCTACAGCTTATGTGGAAAAGGTCCTTTGTTGGTCACCAGTGAAGTCTGAAGATGTTAAGTCCCTACAAGCATTTGTCTTATTTCTACGTGTTTGCTATAATGCTATGCAGGACATAAGTTACATGGATGAACTTAAAATGAAGTCAAATATGTGCAGTATAATCCTCTGCCGTACAAATAAGGGAGAAGTGGAGGACTACTGCGTTTGAACTGCAAGAAAGGCATAAACAGCCACTACGTTTTTAAGATATTGTGAACTTTGTATGGTGCACCTTTAAGGGAGATATGGATGACCTAGATGCGGCTGCAGGCGCACTTCATCTTAAAAACACAGAAGCTCATCAATACGTTTCCATGGATCTATGTTGATTGTACACACTTGGATTCAAGGCTATGAATCGGTGCTTAAGTTTTATCCCCCGCTTTCAGTTTTTCAGGGTAAAGGATCCGGGAAATATTTAAGAGGATCAGGCAAAGATTTGATGTGATATAATGGTGTTTAATGAGAGTGTGCGGAAGGAGACTGGCTTCCTTGATTTAGATGTGTTGTGGATCGTAAAGTAGAGCCCACCGCGGGTGCCGTTGTGCTCGACAAGGTGGTGAGGGATGTACCAGCTGCTTGAGGTGTTCTCTGTGCCATGGGGTACTTTTGCCACATAGCCAGCCTGTTCGAATCTCTTGATCTCTGCATTGTCTCTGGGGTCTTCGCCAGCCGCCTTTCCGTATTCCGGAGTTGAGGAAGTACTGCCTCCTTCGGTGCGCAGAGCTGGGGAAAGTTCTTCACGCGGAGGAGAGGAGCGGCATAGCGATGGATACCATCAACGTCTACTCGCAAAGTCTGTTTATCCAAGCATTCAAGGGCCGCCTTGTCCTGCTGGGACCTCATACTAGCCTTTTCACTGCGCCATGGGAGGACGTCCAGCTGCCACAGTCTCTCGACGTGCTGGTAGATGTCGGCTGGAGGTGCCCCGAAGGTGGTGAAGAGACAGCGTTGTTCGATAAGGTACTGCTTTAGGTTGTTGGTCGGACCTTGCAGCGTCTATCCGAGACGGGTACGGACAGCAACTGGTGCACCAGGGGGACCAAAGATGACTGGCTCAACTGGAGTCACCAAGTGCGGGTGGTCTGAGCCAATGAGCAGTAGCGGGACAATATCCTTGAATGAAGGGATAGAAAGCTTCTTCAGATGTCTGTATTTGCTCTGCAGTGCTTTGAAGGGATAGGAATGCTGGCCTAGCCCGAGCTTGGGTGAGGTGAAGGCTCCCTGGATGTCGTATACCATTGCTGGGGAACATGCTGGAGAGATGGTAAAAGAGACAGCCGCCCCGTGAAGCGTCTGCAGCTCCTGTCTGACTGTACGCAGCGGCAAATCCTCGGGATTACCTTGAAGTCCCAGTTGTTGGACCGCAGGTTGGAGGAGCAGGGTGCGTTCGGAGCCGTCGTCTAGCACCGCGTATGTTTCTAGAGTCTGGTCACCATGGCGGAGGATAACTTTACTGACCCAAGCACACGGTGGCCCTGCGGTGGCTTGCCAATGTATAGCACATGGTCTGCACTTGGTGCGGGCAAAGATTTGCTCTCACTGAATTTCACGTGGTCAGGCCTTCTCTCTGCTTTATCAGTCTTGGGTTGGCTTCTCTCGCTGACATCATGCAGTGCGAGCAGGTGTCTGCTATTGCATGTTTTACAGCACATCTTCAGGTTAGAGCCCTGCACGGGCCTGATTTCTGGGCCCGAGCCCGGCCCGGGCCCGTGAGGTTCGGGCCCGAGCCCGGCCCGGCCCGACAGACTTTCAGAATTATCAGGCCCGAGCCCGGCCCGCGGCCCGGCTCTTCCCTCTCACTCTCTCTCTTGCTCCCTTTCCAATATTTTCCAAATGCGTGATTAAACAGCGCTGCAACAGTTGACCTGTATTGAATGAATAAACCCTTCTATCTAAACGTAACATAAAGCACAGTGTTTATTTTTTATTGTTGGGAGGAACACGCATGCATTTGTTTCCTGGAAACACTGCGAACACATACCGTCGATAGAAGCACTCCGCACGCGAACCGCTCCGTCCTCTCTCTCCATACTGCTTTGCAGAGGTTTGCCCACGCGGGGAAACCCCCCACGCCACAGCCCACATGGACGGCAGGTACATGTTTGTGGCAAGAGGTGGCGGGTCAAGACCATGGATGTTTTATAATTAACGACGGGGCGAGAGGACATACGCACATCCGCACGCGGACCGCCCGGTCCTTTCTCTCAATACGACCGCTTTGCAGAGCTGTACGGACGGCGAGGAAAACTCCCACGCCACGGTCCACGGGGAAGGCAGGTACATGTTTGTGTTGAGTCAAGACAAGACGAGGTGTGAGAGAGCAGGTGGGCAGGGAGAGAGGAGAGCGGGTGCTGCATTTAATGTCGCCATTTAAGTTGGTTAAAAAATAGCAGCACAACGCATTGGCAGGGGGGGAAAAAACAAGCCCGAGCCCGGCCCGTGTCCGACGCAATGATGCGGTAATGGGCCCGAAGCCCGGCCCGCGGGCCTTCGGGCCGTCGGGCCCCTCGGGCCTCGGGCTCAAATGCAGGGCTCTACTTCAGGTCATATTCGGCAGATCTGTGTTCTCTGCCGCACCGCCAACATCTGTTGTTCTCCTGAATCCAGTTGCGTTTCTGGGTGGCGCTGAGCAGTTTGAAATTTGTGCAATTATTCAGAGTGTGCTTGTAGTTGTCACAGAATGGGCAGAATTTCTTTGATTCTAGACTGGTTGGAGGAGTAGATTTGTCTGGCTCCCTAACCGGTTTGGGTTCGGCCCCCAGCATGAGGACTGAGGCTTTGGGTGCCAACTTGACAGTACTCTTGGGCTTAGCTCCAATGTCCCTTTTCGAGTGATATTGTGCTATATCCTCCTGGATATGGATCTCGTATTCCAACCAATCTGCTAGGTCCAGAAGAGTGGGGATAGGAATGCGGAGCGGGTGGATGTAGCGCCGGAAACTGGATCTCAGGTCGTGCGGCAGCTTTCCCAGTAGACGGGTGACATGAGAACCACAGTCCAGTTCAACCTGCCCCTTTAAACCGAGCTGCTCCAACATGCTCACCAGGGATCTGACGTTCAGGGCGAACAACCTGAATGACTTGATGTCACCACTCTGGATGTTGGGGCCGTCCATCAGTTCAGCAATCCGCTGAAGGGCGAGTTGGTGTGGTTGCCCGTACTGCTGGTTTAAAGCGGTCATAGTGTCAGTGAAGGGGTAATTAGAATTACTGTAAGAATCTGCCACCAGTAATGCTTCCTCCAGCTTCAGATGATCCACTAATATCTGGAACTTGAAACGTTCAGTGGCATCCCTAGGAAGGAGATTATCCAGGGCGATGCGGAGTCTCGCAAAGTCTCTTGGGTTAGGCCGGTTAAAATCCGGGATTTTAGGAGTAGGCCCTCTGTACGTTTTCTCCTGTCCACCGGGGGGAGTCACTGGGCGTCGACGTCTGGGCTCGCGCCGAGGCGAAGGAGTACTATATCTTTCGCTTCGGTCTGGAGAGTAGCTGCGGCGGCGTGCAGGAGAATAGACACCTCTGCGTGATGGTTCTCTGTATTCTCTGGAGGAATAATGAGAGTCTCTGTGGCTGACATGGCGCTCGGGTGAACGACGATGGCTGGACTGCTCGTATTTATAATGAGAACTATTGCGCCCATCTCTGGACTCATAACTTCGTCGCGGGGATTGGTGCTTGGTGGTTGCTGGCTCAGGAGAGCGCTTAGGTGAGGGAGAGTCATACCTGGATTGCCTGTAGCCCTTTGTCTCTCTGCTGTAGTCATTACGCCTGTCAGAGTACGGTCGTGGTGGCGTCTCCCTTCTAGATACCTTCTCCCTGTCCCGGAAGTGGACTGATGATTTGTACCGGGATGAAGCACCTCCATAATCCAGCCCTTCTCGGTAAAGTCTATCTCTGGCAGTTACAGTACGTGGCTCTGGACGGGAACTGCTGGGCTCCACTTTGGCTCTGAGCTGCTCGTTCTGTATTTTCAGTTTCTCCAATGATGCTAGGAGATCTTCCCTTTCACGCTCTAGAATGCGGCGCTCCTTTCTCCACTCATCTGCAGAAGATTCCCGGGTGTCAGTGACTGACCATTGCGTTAGGCTGTGGTGCAGCTGACCGTCTGGGGATGCAGGGCGTGAATAAGGTTTGCTGTGGTCCTCTTCGTTTAGTCGCTCTTTGGACGGTGACTCGGAAGACTTCTCGGTTTGAGATCTGGTCGGGAGATCAAATCAAATCAAATCAAACTTTATTTATAGAGCGCTTTTCATACAAAATGTAACACAAAGTGCTTTACAGTGCTTAAAAATCATTAAAAATAATAAAAATCGTCCCCACCAGTAAATATACATAAATAACTACAACCCCACCACCCACCACCCGCACACACAGACACACAGACGTACAGACAGCCCAGCAGTTAAAAGTCTTAAATAAAAATGGACATAGAGTTGAGTACGTAAGGCTGGGTACAGATGGACCGAAAGAGGAAACATCATCCAAGGAGCCGTCTGCACCAGGAGCAGCCCATCGCCCACAGCCACAGAGCGCCAACCCAGGGGGCCCGGAGTAGGTGTAGGAGAGACGTCCTACCTCCATCCAGGCACCCCCAGGAGAGCGCCCGCACGGCCACAGCCAACCAGCACTCCCGGGGCAGAGGGCTCCCTCAGAGGAACCACTAGGAGAACATAAAAAATAAATGAATAAAATAAATAAAAATAAATAAATAAATATTTAATAAGAGATACATTAAAAACAGCTAAAACTGTGCGTGAAATAGCACAGGATAAAAGAGGGAAAATAAAGAAATAATAGAACTAAAACCGGTAAATAAGGTTAATATAAGTAAATATTAATTAAAAGCTAAACTAAAAAGGTGGGTCTTGAGCCTGCTCTTAAAAACATGAACGTTCTCTGCGGTCCTGAGCTCCTCTGGCAGGTCGTTCCAGAGGCGAGGGCCATAGTATTGGAAAGACGCCTCGCCGTGAGTCTTTCTGTTGACTTTAGGAATAACTAGGAGACCCCTGCCAGAGGAGCGAAGGGACCGCGAAGGCTCATATGGTAAAATCAATTCTGAAAGATAAGAAGGACCAAGACCATTAAGACATTTAAAAACCATTAAAAGAACTTTAAAATGGATCCTGAAACACACGGGGAGCCAATGCAGTGACTCTAAAACCGGTGTAATGTGGTCCCGCCTCCTGGTCTTCGTCAGGACACGAGCTGCTGAATTTTGTAAAAGTTGTAAACCTGAGAAACTCTTTTTGGGAAGACCAGAAAGCAGGGCATTACAGTAGTCGATACGACTGGTGATAAAAGCATGCATTAGCGTCTCCGTGTTGGCCCGAGAGAGAATGGGGCGGACTCTGGCTATGTTCTTTAGATGGTAAAAACCTATCTTTGTGATATTCTTAATGTGTGGAATTAAAGTCAGCTCAGAGTCAAAAATCACACCCAGGTTCTTCACCTGTGAGGAAGGATTAAAAGACAATGACTGTAGTTTGGGTAAAAGTTTCTCTCTCTGGGCCTGAGGACCGATGACTAAAACTTCAGTTTTGTCCTGGTTAAGCTGGAGAAAGTTTTCTGCCATCCAGGATTTGATATCTAAAATGCAGTTAAAAAGTGCATCCATTGGCCTGGTGTCCTCAGGAGACATGGAGATGTACAACTGTGTATCGTCAGCGTAACTATGAAAGTTGACTCCATGTCTCCTGATGACATCACCAAGAGGGAGCATATACAGGTTAAAAAGCACTGGGCCTAAAATCGAACCTTGAGGCACACCACATGTAATATTATGGACCTTGGAGGAGCAGGTATCCACACTCACCATGAATGTCCTGTCTGTGAGGTAGGATGTAAACCATTTGTGGACAGCACCAGAGAGGCCGATGTGTTTTAAACGAGTTAAAAGAATAGTATGGTCGACTGTATCAAAGGCAGCGCTCAGATCCAGTAGAACCAACACTGTCAACCTTTTGGAATCATAATTTAATCTAAAATCGTTTAAAATCTTTAAAAGGGCTGTCTCGGTGCTGTGGTTTACCCTAAAGCCAGACTGAAATTTCTCAAGGACGTCATGTGCATTTATAAAGTCGCTAAGTTGGGTAAAAACAAGTTTTTCTAAGATTTTGCTTAAAAATGGTAAGTTGGATACCGGTCTAAAGTTGTTAAAATCATTACGGTCCAAATTGCTCTTCTTCAGCAGAGGCCTCACCACCGCCCCCTTAAAGGCAGCAGGGAAGACCCCCGTCTGAAGGGAGCAATTCATCATGTGTAAAAGCTCGTCTCTAAGAGATCCATAGAAAGTTTTAAAAAACGGGGTTGGGACCGGGTCTAAAGGACATGTGGTGGGCCTCACTGAGGAGAAAACTTTATCAAGCATCTCAGCATTAACCTGGACAAAACTGTGCAGTGTTTCCTCTGGAACAAGTAGACAACCAGATGTATTTAAAACCGTGTTACTTTGAGTAGATAAAATATTACATCTGATAGTGTCTATCTTTCCCCTGAAGTGGTCTGCAAACGCCTCGCAAAGGGAGTCACTTGGAGTAAAATTGGTCTTGTTAAAATCAGGATTGATTAGATGTTCTATTGTAGAGAAGAGTACCTTGGGATTGTTTTTATTATTGTTGATAATTTTTGAGAAGTAGTTGTTTCTTGTGTTTCTTACTGTGTTATTGTAGGTTGATTGTTGTTCACGGAAGATTTGGTAGTTTATGGTAATTTTGTTTTTTCTCCATTTTCTCTCTGCCACCCTGCATTGTCTTTTGAGTTGTTTAATTTCCTCATTCCTCCATGGAGTAATTGGTATTGTAGGGAGTTTCTTGGATTTTAAAGGAGCGATAGAATCAAGCGCTGACTTGAGTTTGCTATTAAAATTTTCAAAAATAAAATCACAGGGGGCAGGTAGAACAATAGGAGAATATTTCTCTAAAACATCAATAAAATTTGCAGCCACTTCAGGGGTGAGATGACGTTTCCTCACAGCTCTTACCGAGGTCTCCCGCTGGGTAAAACTGGTGATATTAAAAAACACACAGTAATGGTCAGAAACAGCCAAGTCAATGACAGAAGACACAGCTGTGGACAGGCCATACGTGATGACCAGGTCCAGACTGTGTCCTCTGTCGTGAGTTGGCTGTGTGACGTGTTGGGTAAAATCCATATAATTAAGAACATTTAAAAAATCCCTAGCAACAGGGTCTAAAAGATTATCTATGTGTAGATTAAAATCACCAGTTAAAAGAATCATATTAAAAGAGCTATGTAAAAGTGATAAAAACTCAGAAAATTCCTTAACAAAAAGAGGGCATTTTTTGGGGGGTCTGTAAATAGTGACACATAAAATGGGGGGATTGCTAAAAACAACTGCATGGTGCTCAAAAGTGGGGAATGGATCAAATAAAATAGGTTTGGTGGCAATAGTGTTTGTACATATGGAAGCAGTGCCACCTCCCCTTTTCCCATTCCTTATTGAAAAGGTGCTGCTAAAATTAGGTGGGGAGGCCTCAGCAAGAACCGCGGTCGCATCTGTACCCAGCCAGGTTTCAGTTAAAAACAAACAATCAAGATTATTATCTAAAATCAGGTCATTCACAATAAAAGACTTCTTCTGCAGAGAGCGGACATTTAAAAGAGCCATGTTTATTGTGGTTTGAGATGGATTAGCTGTGGACTGTGGGGGGGCTTTGGGGAGGGGTTTTAAAACGTTAATATGGACAGGATAATTCCTGTCCGACAAGTCGTAATCTTGCAAGTAGGCGGGGAGGGACTGCTGCCTCCTGGATCGTGCATTGGACTCTTTATCCATAGTGGTAAATATCTTGCTCCGCTGCAAGCTCTGGATCCGGCTTGAAGGACCACTTTGTGCGGAAGGAGACTGGCTTCCTTGATTTAGATGTGTTGTGGATCGTAAAGTAGAGTGATCGGTCAGAATCACACAAAATATTCACTTTAGATGGTGTTTATTGAAGTTACAACTGTAGGTGTGTGTATGTGTGTGTGTGTGGTTCTGAAACAGATAAACAGAAATAAAGACAGAATTAGTTGAATGCATATGGATTACAATGCAACACACATCTTTCCGTATTTCCTATATGCTGTTATAATAATATAACTGGAATAAGTTACAATAACGTATTAACATGGCCGAAACTGGCATTAAACAATGTAAAAAGATGTTCTGTGGGCCTAACAGCTCCAACCATGAAAATGGGGAAAAATAAACTATCCGCAATACAATGGCGCCCTCTGCTGGTCGCGTAAATAGCTACACCGGGCCTCAATGGGGGTGTCACGTGACTACCAGTGGCCATGCGGGAGATGCGTGCCTTTTAGCCAATTAACTGGATTTAAGGCGAGAATAACAGTGATAGCTTACAAACTATGCACCTGGTGTGCTTAACTGCTAGTTAACAATGTGTAACCAAAATATAATGCTCAAGTGGCAACATATACGTTTACAGATAGAAACATCAGGCCCAAGGCCTAGTAGGGCAGGCAAAGCCTGAGCTTACGTTAGCAACACTAAGCAGACCGAACACAACCAAGTGCGTCTTAGCAATGACAGTAAAGAACAACGAAATACAGATTCTTGCTTGTAAAGACGCACACAGAATAACAGAACAGTTGTACCAACAAGGTGGGTTATTAGTCCGTGCTGCTCGCATACACTACTGTACTGAATAATACCGGTGTGCCGCGAGTCTGAGTCAACTTGTGATTGGCTAAGCATCCAGGTGGAGCGAGGCGTCCCTCAGTAGGAGAGAGAAAGTCACAGTAAAGTGTCTGATGCTTCGCGGCCACAAGGGGGCCTTTTTTACAGAGAGTGTTCCGCCAAATGTTTTGGCCTGTTCTCCGAATCCATCACATCAGATCAAAAATGTTCCTAAAACTACTAATTTACAAATTAAGCACTGCTGTGGGGGTATAATATTGCACACAAAATATATAAAAGCACTGTATTGGCACACACACAGTCTCTCTAATTTAATCATCCAATATGAGTAAAGAGTAATAGTGCAATGCTCTGGCGGCACGGTAGCGCAGCGGTTAGTGCTCTCGCTTCACAGCTAGAAGGTCCCAGGTTCGATTCCCACCTGGACGGGGCCTTTCTGTGTGGAGTTTGCATGTTCTCCCCGTGTCTGCGTAGGTTTCCTCCGGGTACTCCGGTTTCCCCTACCACCAAAAACATGTACAATAGGCCAGGATGAATGGTGTGAATGTATGGTGTTGGTCAGAGGGACCGTTGGCGCGATGAGTGTAGTCGCGACGCGCTTCTGTCAGTCTCCCCCAGGGGAAACCGAAGCTACTAACGTAGTTTACCATCACCGAGTGAGGAGTGAATGCAATTGCTCTCATGTAAAGCGCTTTGTGGCCATGTCTGTGAAAGGCGCTATATAAATAAAGTTCTTCTTCTTCTTCTTCTAAGCCTGCTTTGGTTCCCTGTGTTGAGCAAGTTACTTAAATTGAAATTACTAATAGGCTGTATTCCCATATTTTAAGTAAGAGCCTATGTTATATTTCTTAAGACTACTGAAAAAAGTATTTTTTTTTAATCTCATTACTTTTGTCATATGTTACCCCCAACACAGTTCTTCACATCAGTTTATCATTTTTAATAAATAATGTTGATGGATCAGGGCAGGCTATATATGCCGGGTTGTGCACAATTAAGAGAGACACGAGCGTTCTTTTCTTCACTGATGTTTACGATGTTTGTTGTCTTTAACATCACAGACACCGTAGAACTGGTGAAAAATGATGTAAAATAAAATTAGTTCGCTTATCAAACATAAAAATATACAGATTATAAAATAAACATACCACTTTGGCCTGCTTGTGGACAAACCGGTGCTTAATTTGCTTCATTATTTTTAATTTCTTTCGTTGTCAGGTCCGTGTCACTACCGTGGTGAAGTTGGTTTCACGTTGGACGTTGGATATTCGCCTCCAGCCCTAAGATCGTTCGAACTTAGGGACCGTCTATGAATTACTGTCTGTGTAAAAAATGTAGTTTAGGTGTAAATCAATAATATGATACAAATAAACAATTTTAATGAAAAGAGATAGAAAATACACCTAAAGATTACATTTAGTCTACCACATTTAATATTTTATTGTATTTCATGTTTTTTTCAAAGACTTTTGATGGAAAAGTATGGGTTTTTCCTCAATAGCTTTTAGAGCATTTGACCCAGTCACCCTAGAATACTTTACAAAATTAGTACTTCCTCTAGGCTATGGGGCTCAGGCAATGAAATTATGCTTAATAGATTTGGTGTATTTTTCAAGGATTTTTTTATATAAAGTATGTTTTTTTCCTCAATAGCTTTTAGGGCATTTGACCCAGTCACCCCAAAACACTTTACAAAATTAGTACTACCTCTAGGCTATGGGGCTCAGGCCATGAAATTATGCTTAATAGATTTGGTGTATTTTTCAAGGATTTTTGATTGAAAGTATGGGTTTTTCCTCAATAGCTTTTAGGGCATTTGACCCAGTCACCCCAAAACACTTTACAAAATTAGTACTACCTCTAGGCAATGGGGCTCAGGCCATGAAATTATGCTTAATAGACTTGGTGTATTTTTCAAGGATTTTTGATTGAAAGTATGGGTTTTTCCTCAATAGCTTTTAAGGCATTTGACCCAGTCACCCCAGAACACTTTACAAAATTAGTACTACCTCTAGGCTATGGGGCTCAGGCCATGAAATTATGCTTAATAGATTTGATGTATTTTTCAAGGATTTTTTTTATATAAAGTATGGGTTGTTCCTCAATACCTTTTAGAGCATTTGACCCAGTCACCCCAGAATACTTTACACAATTAGTACTTCCTCTAGGCTATGGGGCTCAGGCAATGAAATTATGCTTAATAGATTTGATGTATTTTTCAAGGATGTTTTTATAGAAAGTATGGGTTTTTCCTCAATACCTTTTAGAGCATTTGACCCAGTCACCCCAGAATACTTTACAAAATTAGTACTTCCTCTAGGCTATGGGGCTCAGGCAATGAAATTATGCTTAATAGATTTGGTGTATTTTTCAAGGATTTTTGATTGAAAGTATGGGTTTTTCCTCAATAGCTTTTAGGGCATTTGACCCAGTCACCCCAAAACACTTTACAAAATTAGTACTTCCTCTAGGCTATGGGGCTCAGGCCATGAAATTATGCTTAATAGATTTGATGTATTTTTCAAGGATTTTTTTTATATAAAGTATGGGTTTTTCCTCAATACCTTTTAGAGCATTTGACCCAGTCACCCCAGAATACTTTACAGAATTAGTACTTCCTCTAGGCTATGGGGCTCAGGCCATAAAATTATGCTTAATAGATTTGGTGTATTTTTTAAGGATTTTTTTATATAAAGTATGGGTTTTTCCTCAATAGCTTTTAGAGCATTTGACCCAGTCACCCCAAAACACTTTACAAAATTAGTACTTCCTCTAGGCTATGGGGCTCAGGCCATGAAATTATGCTTAATAGATTTGATGTATTTTTCAAGGATTTTTTTATATAAAGTATGGGTTTTTCCTCAATACCTTTTAGAGCATTTGACCCAGTCACCCCAGAATACTTTACAGAATTAGTACTTCCTCTAGGCTATGGGGCTCAGGCCATAAAATTATGCTTAATAGATTTGGTGTATTTTTCAAGGATTTTTTTATATAAAGTATGGGTTTTTCCTCAATACCTTTTAGAGCATTTGACCCAGTCACCCAAGAATACTTTACAAAATTAGTACTTCCTCTAGGCTATGGGGCTCAGGCAATGCAATTATGCTTAATAGATTTGGTGTATTTTTCAAGGATTTTTGATTGAAAGTATGGGTTTTTCCTCAATAGCTTTTAGGGCATTTGACCCAGTCACCCCAGAACACTTTACAAAATTAGTACTACCTCTAGGCTATGGGGCTCAGGCCATGAAATTATGCTTAATAGATTTGATGTATTTTTCAAGGATTTTTTTTATATAAAGTATGGGTTGTTCCTCAATACCTTTTAGAGCATTTGACCCAGTCACCCCAGAATACTTTACACAATTAGTACTTCCTCTAGGCTATGGGGCTCAGTCAATGAAATTATGCTTAATAGATTTGATGTATTTTTCAAGGATGTTTTTATAGAAAGTATGGGTTTTTCCTCAATACCTTTTAGAGCATTTGACCCAGTCACCCCAGAATACTTTACAAAATTAGTACTTCCTCTAGGCTATGGGGCTCAGGCAATGAAATTATGCTTAATAGATTTGGTGTATTTTTCAAGGATTTTTGATTGAAAGTATGGGTTTTTCCTCAATAGCTTTTAGGGCATTTGACCCAGTCACCCCAAAACACTTTACAAAATTAGTACTTCCTCTAGGCTATGGGGCTCAGGCCATGAAATTATGCTTAATAGATTTGATGTATTTTTCAAGGATTTTTTTATATAAAGTATGGGTTTTTCCTCAATACCTTTTAGAGCATTTGACCCAGTCACCCCAGAATACTTTACAGAATTAGTACTTCCTCTAGGCTATGGGGCTCAGGCCATAAAATTATGCTTAATAGATTTGGTGTATTTTTTAAGGATTTTTTTATATAAAGTATGGGTTTTTCCTCAATAGCTTTTAGAGCATTTGACCCAGTCACCCCAAAACACTTTACAAAATTAGTACTTCCTCTAGGCTATGGGGCTCAGGCCATGAAATTATGCTTAATAGATTTGATGTATTTTTCAAGGATTTTTTTTATATAAAGTATGGGTTTTTCCTCAATACCTTTTAGAGCATTTGACCCAGTCACCCCAGAATACTTTACAGAATTAGTACTTCCTCTAGGCTATGGGGCTCAGGCCATAAAATTATGCTTAATAGATTTGGTGTATTTTTCAAGGATTTTTTTATATAAAGTATGGGTTTTTCCTCAATACCTTTTAGAGCATTTGACCCAGTCACCCAAGAATACTTTACAAAATTAGTACTTCCTCTAGGCTATGGGGCTCAGGCAATGCAATTATGCTTAATAGATTTGGTGTATTTTTCAAGGATTTTTGATTGAAAGTATGGGTTTTTCCTCAATAGCTTTTAGGGCATTTGACCCAGTCACCCCAAAACACGTTACAAAATTAGTACTTCCTCTAGGCTATGGGGCTCAGGCCATGAAATTATGCTTAATAGATTTGGTGTATTTTTCAAGGATTTTTTTTATAGAAAGTATGGGTTTTTCCTCAATACCTTTTTGAGCATTTGACCCAGTCACCCCAGAATACTTTACAGAATTAGTACTTCCTCTAGGCTATGGGGCTCAGGCAATGAAATTATGCTTAATAGATTTGGTGTATTTTTCAAGGATTTTTTTATATAAAGTAGGGGTTTTTCCTCAATAGCTTTTAGGGCATTTGACCCAGTCACCCCAAAACACTTTACACAATTAGTACTTCCTCTAGGCTATGGGGCTCAGGCAATGAAATTATGCTTAATAGATTTGGTGTATTTTTCAAGGATTTTTTATAGAAAGTATGGGTTTTTCCTCAATACCTTTTAGAGCATTTGACCCAGTCACCCCAGAATACTTTACAAAATTAGTACTTCCTCTAGGCTATGGGGCTCAGGCAATGAAATTATGCATAATAGATTTGGTGTATTTTTTAAGGATTTTTTTATATAAAGTATGGGTTTTTCCTCAATAGCTTTTAGGGCATTTGACCCAGTCACCCCAAAACACTTTACACAATTAGTACTTCCTCTAGGCTTTGGGGCTCAGGCCATGAAATTATGCTGAATAGATTTGGTGTATTTTTCAAGGATTTTTAATGGAAAGTATGGGTTTTTCCTCAATAGCTTTTAGGGCATTTGACCCAGTCAACCCAAAACACTTTACAAAATTTGTACTACCTCTAGGCTATGGGGCTCAGGCAATGAAATTATGCTTAATAGATTTGGTGTATTTTTCAAGGATTTTTTTATATAAAGTATGGGTTTTTCCTCAATAGCTTTTAGGGCATTTGACCCAGTCACCCCAAAACACTTTACACAATTAGTACTTCTTCTAGGCTATGGGGCTCAGGCCATGAAATTATGCAGAATAGATTTGGTGTATTTTTCACGGATTTTTTATATAAAGTATGGGTTTTTCCTCAATAGCTTTTAAGGCATTTGACCCAGTCACTCCAGAACACTTTACAAAATTAGTACTACCTCTAGGCTATGGGGCTCAGGCAATGAAATTATGCTTAATAGATTTGGTGTATTTTTCAAGGATTTTTTTATATAAAGTATGGGTTTTTCCTCAATAGGGTTAGAACCCATACTTTCAATCAAAAATCCTTGAAAAATACACCAAGTCTAATAAGCATAATTTCATTGCCTGAGCCCCATAGCCTAGAGGAAGTACTAATTTTGTAAGGTATTCTGGGGTGACTGGGTCAAATGCTCTAAAAGGTATTGAGGAAAAACCCATACTTTATATAAAAAAATCCTTGAAAAATACATCAAATCTATTAAGCATAATTTCATGGCCTGAGCCCCATAGCCTAGAGGTAGTACTAATTTTGTAAAGTTTTCTGGGGTGACTGGGTCAAATGCCTTAAAAGCTATTGAGGAAAAACCCATACTTTCAATCAAAAATCCTTGAATAAATACACCAAATCTATTAAGCATACTTTCATGGCCTGAGCCCCATAGCCTAGAGGTAGTACTAATTTTGTAAAGTGTTTTGGGGTGACTGGGTCAAATGCCCTAAAAGCTATTGAGAAAAAACCCATACTTTCAATCAAAAATCCTTGAAAAATACACCAAGTCTATTAAGCATAATTTCATTGCCTGAGCCCCATAGCCTAGAGGAAGTACTAATTGTGTAAAGTGTTTTGGGGTGACTGGGTCAAATGCCCTAAAAGCTATTGAGGAAAAACCCATACCTTATATAAAAAAATCCTTGAAAAATACACCAAATCTATTAAGCATAATTTCATTGCCTGAGCCCCATAGCCTAGAGGAAGTACTAATTGTGTAAAGTGTTTTGGGGTGACTGGGTCAAATGCCCTAAAAGCTATTGAGGAAAAACCCATACTTTATATAAAAAAATCCTTGAAAAATACACCAAATCTATTAAGCATAATTTCATTGCCTGAGCCCCATAGCCTAGAGGAAGTACTAATTTTGTAAAGTATTTTGGGGTGACTGGGTCAAATGCTCTAAAAGCTATTGAGGAAAAACCCAAACTTTATATAAAAAATCCGTGAAAAATACACCAAATCTATTAAGCATAATTTCATTGCCTGAGCCCCATAGCCTAGAGGAAGTACTAATTTTGTAAAGTATTCTTGGGTGACTGGGTCAAATGCTCTAAAAGGTATTGAGGAACAACCCATACTTTATATAAAAAAATCCTTGAAAAATACATCAAATCTATTAAGCATAATTTCATGGCCTGAGCCCCATAGCCAAGAGGTAGTACTAATTTTGTAAAGTGTTTTGGGGTGACTGGGTCAAATGCCTTAAAAGCTATTGAGGAAAAACCCATACTTTCAATCAAAAATCCTTGAATAAATACACCAAATCTATTAAGCATAATTTCATGGCCTGAGCCCCATAGCCTAGAGGTAGTACTAATTTTGTAAAGTGTTTTGGGGTGACTGGGTCAAATGCCCTAAAAGCTATTGAGAAAAAACCCATACTTTCAATCAAAAATCCTTGAAAAATACACCAAGTCTATTAAGCATAATTTCATTGCCTGAGCCCCATAGCCTAGAGGAAGTACTAATTGTGTAAAGTGTTTTGGGGTGACTGGGTCAAATGCCCTAAAAGCTATTGAGGAAAAAAACATACTTTATATAAAAAAATCCTTGAAAAATACACCAAATCTATTAAGCATAATTTCATTGCCTGAGCCCCATAGCCTAGAGGAAGTACTAATTTTGTAAAGTATTTTGGGGTGACTGGGTCAAATGCCCTAAAAGCTATTGAGGAAAAACCCAAACTTTATATAAAAAATCCGTGAAAAATACACCAAATCTATTCAGCATAATTTCATGGCCTGAGCCCCATAGCCTAGAGGAAGTACTAATTGTGTAAAGTATTCTGGGGTGACTGGGTCAAATAATCTAAAAGGTATTGAGGAAAAACCCCTACTTTATATAAAAAAATCCTTGAAAAATACACCAAATCTATTAAGCATAATTTCATTGCCTGAGCCCCATAGCCTAGAGGAAGTACTAATTCTGTAAAGTATTCTGGGGTGACTGGGTCAAATGCTCAAAAAGGTATTGAGGAAAAACCCATACTTTCTATAAAAAAAATCCTTGAAAAATACACCAAATCTATTAAGCATAATTTCATGGCCTGAGCCCCATAGCCTAGAGGAAGTACTAATTTTGTAAAGTGGTTTGGGGTGACTGGGTCAAATGCCTTAAAAGCTATTGAGGAAAAACCCATACTTTCAATCAAAAATCCTTGAAAAATACACCAAATCTATTAAGCATAATTTCATGGCCTGAGCCCCATAGCCTAGAGGTAGTACTAATTTTGTAAAGTGGTTTGGGGTGACTGGGTCACATAACCATAAACCTATTGAAAAAAATATTGTATTTTTTGGTGATTTTCCAGGATTATTATTTTTCCAAAGTTTCAAAACATGAAAATAGGAAAATTAAAAACGTGTGGTAAATATTATTTACTTTGCTGGTTCACATGATTCCGAATAGGCTTATTGAAAATATATAGGCTACATCCAACAGTAGGTATAAAATACTATAATATTAAATGTGGTAGAAAATACACCTAAAGATTACATTTAATCTATCTCCTTTCATTAAAATTGTTTATTTGTATCACATTATTGATTTACACCTACATTATTTTTTTTAAACCAACGCCTTTTTACAAAGACAGTAATTCATAGACGGTCCCTAAGTTCGAACGATCTTAGTGCTGGAGGCGAATATCCAACGTCCAACGTGAAACCAACTTCACCGCGGTCGTGTCACTTGTGTTTTTTTTCTTAGCTTTGCTGTAGACAGGAAGTGACCGTATCGTGCCCTAAATACACTAAATTTACATTTAATTACAAACTGAATATTATCAATTATATGGCCCTATAAATTGTACCTTAATGTTGGGAAAATAATAATAAAAGCATATAAAAAATAAAATGCGCAATGTAAACTTTCTAAATGGCATTAGCATAGCAAAGGCTCCGCCTAGTGGTTGAAATATGAACTACAGGTAACTTCAACTGCTGTTACACTCCCACCATCACACTACTGCTACAGAATGTGTGAGCCTAAATAGAAGTTAACACAACAATCAACTTAACAAATATTTAGCAAACAAACATTACTTCTTTGTTTTACTCTGCTTCAAGTAAAAGTATAGTCTTATGTATAGGCCTTTCTAAAACCGTCTTAGCCGTACGCGTTATTGATGAGAAGCTTGACCTTTCTGACTCTGCCGTCAGCTCCTGGGGTGACTTCTATGATCTTGGCGAGTTTCCATTGGTTCCTTGGAACACCATCTTCTTGGAGTAAAACAATGTCATTTATCCTTGCGTTTCTTCTGTTCTTGTTCCATTTGGTTCTCTGCTGTAGGTTTAAGAGATATTCCTTTCTCCCTCTGGTCCAAAATACATTAGCTAAATATTGTACTCTTTTCCATCTTTTCTGCAGGTAGAGATCTTCTTTGACAAATTCTCCAGGTGGTGATGTAATAACTGCTGATTTCATTGTCAGAATGTGATTTGGTGTCAGCGGCTCTGGTCCTACAGGGTCGTTGATACACTCTACAGTTAGTGGTCGACTGTTCACTATTGCCATGGCTTCATACATGAACGTTCTCAATGATGAAGTGTCTAGTCTTGCAGCTGACTGGTCGAGAATGGATCTTAGAACATTTCTTATTGTTCGAATCTGTCTCTCCCAGACACCTCCCATGTGACTAGAAGCAGGTGGGTTAAAAACAAAGTTTATACCCAGCTCTTTGACCATATGCCGTTAGCGCGTATTTCATTGACTGTCATCCCTCGACCTTGATGATGTATCTTCTCATGAAAATGCTTGATGAGTAGCCGTGAGACATGATGCTCTTTTGGCAGGATGGCTGGATGTTTGATGTTGGGATGGAGACGCTTTTGTAAGTCTTCCTCTGACCGTCAGGATATTGTGCTTGTCAAGAAATGGACTTAACTGATATAGTTTGGAGTGAGATACTTTGACTTCTTCCTTATTTTCAAGGGACTTGATTTCTTTACTGAATGTTTCACATTGCACTGTGCGTATAATGAATTCTTCTGCTTCCCTTCTTTCTTCCAATGTAGTACTTTCATTAGACATCTCTAATCTCTCTCATCCAATCTGAGAACTTTTGCAGATGTTCTGAGATAAATTTCTCTTCTTTTGCTTTGACAGTGAAAACATGTGTAACTTTGAGTTCTGGATCTTGAGTACTTCTCTCTTTCACTTTGTCTTCATCTTCTTTTGATAGTTCTCTTTGCCATAAGAAACTTGGTCCTGTGAACCAGTTGGACTCTACTAGTTCCTTAGTCATGACTCCATGAGATGCATTTTTTTTTTTTTTTTTTTTATTTATTTTTTTATTTATTTTTTTTTTTTTTTTCCATGAGATGCATGATCAGCGAGATTTTGTTCAGAGGCAACATATCGCCATTGACTTGGTTCCGTACTTGACCTGATTCGCTGTATTCTGTTGGCAATGAATAGATGAAATCGTCTTGCGTCGTTGTTAATGTAACCAAGGACGACTTTGGAACTGGTCCAGAAGTACTCCTGCATGTCTTGGATTTCTAACTTTCTCCTTAGAAAGGTTGCTGTTCTTGCAGCTACCACCGCAGCTGAAAGTTCCAATCTTGGGATGGTTGTCACTTTAGAGGGAGTGACTCTTGCTTTCCCCATTACAAGGGTGCAATGTACTTCTCCGGCCTCAGTCACAGTTCTTAGGTACGAGCACACGCCATACACTGGCATCAGAAAAGCTGTGTAACTCGTTCTGCTTCACTTTGTTGAATGTTGATGGGACATAACAATGTGGTATCTTTATGGAGGACAAGTTCTGGAGGTCTCTAAGCCAAGCTTCCCATTGAGGCTTGAGGTCTTCTGGAAGCGGCTCGTCCCAGTCCAGCTTTTCCTGACACATTCTTTGGAAAATTCTTTTTCCTACGAGAATGAATGGAGCGACGAAACCAAGTGGGTCGAATATCGAGGCCACTGTGGAGAGGACTCCTCTTCTGGTGAAGGGGTTGTTCTTCAATAACTCTGAAGCGAAATGTGTCAGAGGTAACGCACCATTGGACACCTAAGGCTCTTTCGATCTTCGGTTCTCCTAGTGCAAGATCCAGATCTGTTGCTCCTGCAGCACATTCTTCCTTTGGGATAGTAGAAAACACTTCCTTACTGTTGCTAATGAACTTGTGCAAGTGCAGCTTTGTTGTATAACAGAGTTCTCTGGCTTCTTTTACGAGCTGTATAGCTTCTTGCTCTGAGTTCATACTTGCCAACCCATCGTCAACGTAGAAGTTGCATTGTATGAACTTTACAGCAGCTTGACTGAACTTGCTTTCGCCTTGGGCAGCTAGATGCTTGAATCCAAAGTTTGCACATCCAGGTGAGGATGCTGTGCTGAACAAGTGGACTCTCATGCGAAACACGGATGGTGGCTGATCCATGTTACCGTCCTCACACCATAGGAATCTGAGGTAATCTTGGTCTTGTGTAGCATGTTCCACCAATGAAATTGGTGGAACATGCGCTCGACGTCGCACATGATGGCCACATGTCCTTTCCTGAAACGACACAGAACTCCAACAAGGGTGCTTGTGAGATCAGGAGATGCTCGTTCAGAGATGTATTCTGGAACTTTGCCGAGCAATCTAAGACGAAGCAAATCTTTTTTGGCTTCTGTGGATGGTAAATGCCATGGTGAAGAATATACCATGCTGGTTTGTTACTTAGCTCAGCCTCTGGCACTTTCTTAACATCGCCTCTCTTTATGATGTCTTGCATGAATGCCAAGTAATCCTTGAAGTAGCGCTCATCTTTTCTAAGACGCTTTTCCAGACACTTGAGCCTATGTTCTGCACAAGGTTTGTTGCTTGGCAATTCAGGTCTTTCTTGCTTGAATGGTAGCGGTATTTCAAAGTGGCAATCTTGCTTTTGTTTTATGCCTTTTTTTACGTTAGCCAAAAACTTGATCTTCTTGTGACATTGACTCTTCTTCTACATTTCTTTCAACAAAGTCCATTTCCAGCACTTTGATCTCAGCTGGATTGATCACTTCCTTGACTTTGTTCCTGCTCACAAAGTGGACTTCACTTTGGGGCTTGTGAGTGGGTGCTACCCCTGGCAACACCTGTTTGACGATAACTCTATGACTTACTCCCATTTCATCTTCATAATCACTTTCAAAGTCACTGTAGCCAATAATGCTCCAACCAAGCGGGGCTTTCTGAGCAAATGGCTGGTTTCTTTCACCACTGACCACCTCTACTTGAGAACAATTATATCCAATCAGTAAGCCGACCTCGCAGTCGAGTTTAGGAACCATTTCCTTTGCGATATGTTTCAGATGTGACCAATTCTCTGCCGTTTTGCTTGTGGGAATATGCAATCTGTTGGCAGGAATACAGTCTCTGGTATAGGTTCTTGGCAGCTTGATTCTGATTTCAGAGTTCATGCCTCTTACTTGTAGGTCTTTTAACTTGTTGCTTGACACAATCTTTGTTTTGGATGTCATTGTAGAAATCTTAAGTTTGACTGGCTCAGACTTAGTGCTCAGTGAATCAGCTGTGTCTTTCAAGATGAAAGTTGTGTCGCTCTGAGTGTCGAGCAAAGCATACGCTAGCTTTTCTTTCTCTGGTTCATTCACAGTTGACACATAGACTGGTATAACTGAGGAAGTACAACCTTTTGACTTTTGTTGCACAACTCTGTTGGATGTTACTTGCTTTGATTCTTGTTCACGTGTTTCAGACACCTTTTCTGTTTCCTGATTTGTCTTAGATGGTTGTTATTATTTGGCCTTTGCTCTTTGTCTCTTTTCTCTCTGTCTTGATGTAGACGAGTTGGGTGAGGCTTTTGACATGTGTCACACACACTTCTGGACGTACAGTACTTGGAGTTATGACCGAACTTGAGGCAGCCGACGCACAGTTTTTCAGACTGCACAAACTTTATTCTTTCTTCAACTGGCTTTTCCATCATCTTTCGGCATTTGTGAAGTGGGTGACCAGGTTTCTTACAAAAGAGACATGTGACATTTGCCCTTTCATTGGAGCTTGTGCTAAGTGTTTTAGCGCTCACAGTAGTGTTTTTTTTTTTACTTGTCTTTGAATAGATGCTTGTTATCTGATTGGCTTTATTGCGTGCAGTGAGGTGATGGGGTTGCATGCAATTCTTGCTTCTTTATTCAGAAATTTGACGAAATGATTGAAATCAGGAAACATTTTGTGTTCATCTTGGAACTGTGTTGCGCTTCTGTTCCAGGGTGCGCTTAGCCAATCAGGTAGCTTTGCTGCTATTCTCTGATTTTCCACGCAGTCGTTCAAAACTTGTAAACCTTGAACATAGGGTATGGCTAATTCAACACTGCTCAGGAAATCTGCAAACTCACGTAGATCTTTGCTTTCTTTGGTGTTGATTTTAGGCCATGACTGAATCTTGTCATGATACGACTTGCCTATGACGAATGGATCTCCAAATCTGTCAAGTATTTCCCAGGCAGCACAATATGCTGTGTCTGTTCCAATGAGAAAATGACCTTCAATAGCTTTCTTAGTTGGGATTGGGATTCTGTTGGCTGTGATTGCTTCAGATAGTGTCTTTACCAGATCAATTGAGGTCGTTTCGTCTGCAGTTGGGAATGCTGTTTGAGGCACATACGTTTGTAGAGGTGCAGATCGGTGCCTTGTTGGAACTTTAACTTGGAGAGGGATTAATGGTTTGGAGTGCACGTTTGGAAAGCTTGTTTGCGGGAGGGCTCTGTCTTGCTTTCTTTGTGAGTGGACAACAGATCGTCTTTCTTCATCCTCACTGCTTATGCTTTCGGCGTACACCTTTAATCTTGCTTGTGCTGCATTATGCTTTTGCATTTCTTTCAATAGTTCCACTTCTTTTCTCTCGGTCTCCAGGGGGTACAGGTGGGGTAGAGGTAGAGCAGGGGTGTAGGTGGATGTGTCCATGCCTGTCCATAATATTGTTTCAGATCATGTTTCAAATTCATCAGGCATCAGAATGGGCCTATATGTCTGCCATCATACAGTGCGATTATACTTATATTTATACTAATTTACAACCATTGCTTTCCCGATTAGGATGAGAAAAAGTGATTTAATTGTTCACTGGACGTCCGAAAGGTGCATTGTTGTCAGGCATGGCCACAGCTAACCTCACCTCCTCCAAGCCCCATGGAGATACGAGTCAAAGGTTTTTTTTTAAGCTCATTTGCATCTGTTATCCTGTGATTTTTTTTCCCGCCAAATGGAAAGTATTAAAAGGTTTGTTTGACTGCGGTGTAACTTTACCTGAGGTGTAGCATTGTTTGGTATCGCTGTCGTGGCTGTTTCATTAATTGTGCTATGGCTAACCTGAGTTGGAACTTTACTTTGGCTAATGTTCACCTTTACCTTTGAATGCAGACTGATTCCTGGGTACAAGCTAAAGCATTGGCATTCGTGTCTACCTGTAGGCTATAGTATAGTGCGCCTCAAAATAATGTGATTGTTCTCTCACTGTTCATGCACGTGCTATTTACTTATGTTGAATGACGTGAACATAATAAAGGAATACGGAATGAAATTATGTCTTTGCATTGTGTTACACTTGATGGGATGAGTATGGGATTATTGTGGGCTACTGTATTTGAATATCTTCAAGACAAGCCATGAAGTAAGTAATTTTATTCTGGGAAAAGGCTAAACCATATGGCAGTGACAGTAATTGATAGAATGTGATGTATGACCAAAGGCAGAAACAATAGCACAGGTTCAACATACTGTATATTGTCTACATCATCTAATGAGGACTTATCCATTCTTCAAAATATTCCACATGCAGTTCCACAGTGAATTCCTGAATTGTGAACTGATGACGTTTCTGGTTATGCTTTTGAAATGTGTCAACAATTTGTCCTGAAACGGAGGTTCGGGAGATATTGTCACTGTATGGACATTTTCCAATGGGAACTTGAACGAACAAGGGCTCATGTTTAATTTGAAGGGATTTTATGTGGGGCCAGAGTAAACATCAAGTGGTGGCGTAGATGGTAGAGTGGGTGGTCTCGTGCATAGGAGGTTTGTGGTTCGATCCCCTGTGTGTCTTTGCCTCCTTGGTTTTATTCATTTGCTGTTTATTATATTTTCCTGGACACTTTTTATAATTTATTTTCACAATTTAGCCAATATTGCCTACATAACAAGATGATCTATATGCCTGGGAACAGAAACAGTGGTTGATGCTTCTGCCTGTTTGTCTCACTATTGGATTTATTAGCCTGTAGATACACTGACACTGGCACATGAGCCCAAGGCCATATCCCTGGTTTATTGTAATTAAAGCAGATCTGTTATTCAAATGTCATTTATCATAGCATACGTGAAAGTGTATCTGCTTGAAATGAGCCTATTGAGGTGTATGGCGCCATCTAAAGGACTTATAAGGAGGTGTCCTTGAGTCTTTACAGGACTGTCCTGCGACGCGCCGATAAACAAATCCGAATTAACCCCGCCCACATTGATCCTCAACACCCCTTGGAGAGCGAGAGGGGTACAGGTGGGGTAGAGGTAGAACAGGGGTGTAGGTGGCTGAGTCCATGCCTCTCCATAATATTGTTTCAGGTCATGTTTTAGTTTCTTCGGACATCAGAATAGGCCTGACTGACCTGCCATCACACAGTGCGATTATATACTCTTATTAATACTCCTTTAGGACAATTGCTATCCTACTTAGGTGGATAAGACGAGGAAAAGACAGTGATTGAATTGTTCACTGGACGTCCGAAAGGTGCATTGTTGTCAGGCATGGACAAAGCCAACCTGAAGGAAAGGGATTTTATGTGGGGCGAGAGTGAACATCTTTGACAAGTGGTGGGGTAGATGGTAGAGTGGGTTGTCTCGGACACTGGAGGTTGGTGGTTCGATCTCCTGTGTGTCTTTGACTCCTTCGTTTTTTTGTGTGCTATTTATTATATTTTCCAGGACACTTTTATAATTTATTTTAATAATTTAGCCAATATTACCTACATAACAAGATGATCTATATTCCTGGGAACAGAAACAGTGGTTGATGCTTCTGCCTGCATGTCTCACAATTGAATTTATTAGCCTATAGATATTGACAGCTTGCACATGAGCCCAAGGCCATATCCCTGGTTTATTGTAATTAAAGCCGTCTGTTATTCAAATGTCATTTATCGTAGCGTACGTGAAAGTGTATCTACTTGAGATGAGCCATTAAGGTGTATGGCGCCATCTAAAGGACTTATAAGGAGGTGTCCTTGAGTCTTTACAAGACTGTCCCGCGACACGCCGATGAACAAACCCGAATTAACCCCGCCCACGTTGATCCTTAACAACGGCAGTGCATTAAATTTGCAAAGATTATATTGTTATTTACAGTGAACCATTACCAAACACGAATAATAAAAAGCGCTTACGCACTTGTGCAAAAAAGCAAAGTGCGGAAAATGGGATGGCAACACATGCACTTTCCTCCCCGACAGTAAATGGCGGCGGAACCAAATAATAAATACATAAAGCTGTCTCTCAGAGGCGGACGAGCTGCAGCTTGGTAGGGGGAGCGTGGAGGAGATGTGGTTAAGAGGTGTCTCCCTCTCTATATAAGGCTCAGGGCGCGCTCGGAGTTTGCCATTTCTGTTTTGCGTCAGGGACAGCGCCAACAAGCTGCATCCGCGGATCTGCTGCTCCAACTGGGAAAGTTCTGCGTAATAGTCAAGTTATTCGATAGTAGCATCCTGAGGTGAGCCTGTCTTGTCTACACGTGTAATTATTACGTTGCATTTTGGATTAAACTAAGGCAGTTATTAGAAGTGATTTAATCTAAAATCACAGTTAGTGTAAACTTCTCCGCTGTAAACTGTTACTAACGATCTTTTACTTAAAATTATAGGTCCTTATTTTTGAGCCATAGTCAAAGAATAGGCCTAATGCAGCAAGAGATACTGTATTTACTGTGCGCTGCCTTGAGGCAAAAGGTCAGGTTCTTTTTATCAGATTGCTGTGTCTGGATTCCCATCAATACATGTCTCATGCTGAGTTTGTCACTCTGGTATAAAATTCATGAGAGCAATGAGAAGGGCGCACATCGAGAGGCTGGTCGAGATTCAGTGTGAAAAAGGGGCTAAAGGGAGAGTTTGAAGGGTGTGGTTGCACCGGCTTCCCACTTCTGGTCCAAGGGCCTAGAGCTGGCACAGCATGTTGACACAACACCACTGCCAGACCTCAGACCCTGTCTGTCCAGCCTGCGAGTACGAGAGAAGCTACAGGATAGAAGTGAAAGAAAAACCCGGCACAATGCTTAAATTTGTTCATTTGTCCGGTTTTCTTCAAGGCTTTTTTTTAAGGCTTTCTATACTTTGCACTGCAAATATTTCCATGCATAGAAGTGCTGGTTGCAAGGACACAGTCTCCCAATATTGCTTTTGGATGTGCCTGTCAGCAGAGCAGTACTTTACTTAGGGAGGGTTCAACTAAGGGAGCACTGTCAACCTGATCTGAACCCGTGCATTTCTCCATTCAAACAAAAATGAGTGATGCTGACTAGGAAGGGAGACAATGATACTCATTATCCAAGCCAGTCATGATTTTTCTTATATTTTTCCTGTAGTACAATATGGACACGCAACATAATTTACATTGCTATATAAATTGATATCATGACAAGTGTTCTGAGCTTTAAAGTTTGGGATTAGGAAGTTGCTTGTTATTCAAGACTTACTGTATTTTGGCAAACTTGTATCAGCACACACAAACTATTTCATACTTTTTTTTTTTCTGCTAATAGGAACATCATTTTAAAGAGCTACGATATTCTCAGTCCCAGTGTCACACTGAACTCCAGAGGAATGGCACATGTTGTCCTTATCGCACTGCTCATGTTGTCTTTTGAGGAGTGTGCCTCCGTCTTCCTGCCTGACTCGAAGGAGCTTAGAGCCCTGTTGAGTCGCTATGAGGAGGAGGCACAACATCAAGGTAGCAGCATCAGCCACACATCTGGTAACCGGACAAGACGAGCCATGCGCTGGTCTGACCGGGAAGAGATCATCCAGCTCCACAACAAGCTGAGGAGCGGTGTCTACCCCACTGCATCCAACATGGAATACATGGTGAGACACACATTAACCAGCACCTCACACACCTCACCGCACTCCCATGATTGAGCGTATAAAAAAATAAATCTACAAACAAATTTTCTGCTTTGAATTATTATTATTTTATTTTTTTCCGCAAACAAACATAATGGCCTTTCATTTGACAGCTATTACATCCATGTGTTAGAATAACCACCACCTTTTAAATTGTTCAAAGTAATTTCCCATTGGAGTTGGCGATAGAAAAACAAATTCTACCATCGTTTTCTCATCATTATTAAATGTGTGGCTTTAGAACGTGTAGATGTCACATGAAAACAATCTTTTGTCTGTCTTATAAAGTAATTGTAGCATTTTCCCTTAAAGCACAAAAAGGTTTGTGTGTCAGCAACATTAAGCTAAAAATTGAGGGTGATGATTAAAATTCAAGGTTTATTTGGCTTACAAGAGGCATGCTTTTAAACAGGCCTTTCTCTCGCCTGGAAACATGTAGTCACTTTGGTAAACTACTGGCAGCCCACTGTGCAGCTCTTTTACAACGTGGATGAAAATGCTGACTCTGTTCAACCTGTAACCAGCGCTAGGAGCCAAAAGTATAAAGCCAGACGTATAAGAAGAGGGGTCAAGGGGAAAAAAGTTGTGCATTTTAGTGTTAATTTGGTCATACTAATTGTTGGGTAATGCCAGTATACATTTTTCACTCTTCTACCCATCCCTGCAGTGTGATCAAAGGGTTTTCTAGTGCTGGTTTTAGATTCCAGATTTCTGAGAACAACCCGTGTCTGTATTTGCGGTGTTGTCTAGGGCTTGAAACTAGCCACCAAAACGGCTGGAAATTTACCGAAGTGGATGTTCAGCTAGAGTGGGAGTCAGGTGTCTTCTCTGCCTTCCCAGCTCTTCACCACTGCACTAAAAAAGCAGGAAATGTGGATAATTTAGCAGTGATTGCTGGAGATTTGTTGTGGAATAAGGCCAGAGACCAGCTATCCTGCTTGGATGTCGGTGTCAAAAGTGAATGTGATACTCATTGGCTCAAAGCCAGTGTTGCCTCACCGCGAGGGAAGGAAATGTAAAACAAGCACCTGAGCAGGTTGTGGTTAGAATTTGCAATTTTTGTAAACCAATACAAAAAATAATAACCTGTTAAAAGCCTACAATGGAGAAATGATGAAATACTGCTGTTAATATTCCAGGTGTGGGATGAGGAGTTGGAAGGCTCAGCCAAACATTGGGCAGAACAGTGTCAGTGGGACCATGGACCTCACGACCTGCTCAAATCTATTGGACAAAACCTCGGGGTCCACTGGGGCCGGTAAGATGTATGGATTTTACACCATCTAATGGCGTAGGTTTTGTCCATATGTACAGCAGGCAACAAACAGAGATGAAGGTGTATTGAATACATTTTAAAACAAAAATATATAAATGTTAAAACATTAAAGAGCTATATTCAAACAAAATGTCATCACAAATTGGTCAATCACTTAACGGGACAAGTAAAAAATAATGTGGGATTTAGTCAGTCATTTATGAGAGCATCTGTAACTGCTACATTGTACTTCAATACAACTTTTATATCTCCACTGCTATGTGTTTAAAAAACTCTGTCGTAGCCTTGTTTCTTGCTCGCAGACCCTCTTTTACTCCTCTGCCAACAAGCATGATGCGAAGACATTTCCCCACTCTTGTGCTCTCTATTTAACTACTCCGCTCTGTTCAGCACCGTATAAAGATATGTTTATATGAATGGCTCCAAGAGATCTCTAAGATGTTTACATTTCCTAGTACAATTTAATATTTGATTTCTTCTGTAGAGATTGGAGGCAATGCTTGGCTTAATTACTTTAATACTAGGTTTTGGTGATAAATAATGTCTGAAAAAATAGTTTGTCTGTGTTTGTCGACAGATATCGGCCTCCAGCTTTCCATGTTCAGGCCTGGTATGATGAAGTAAAGGATTACACCTATCCGTACCCTCATGAGTGCAACCCATGGTGTCCAGATCGCTGCTCCGGTCCCATGTGCACCCACTACACTCAGGTGAGTAATACATTACCATAATACCTTAGTTCAGCATGAGTTATACTGTTCATTTGGAGAAGGCTGAAACCAAAGTTATATAAGCATGTTGCCGCATTTTGTATCGTGGTAAATATCATCCAATGGTCAGGAGTTGGCACATTGAATGGCCTCCATCATGCTTTAAACCCTTGATAGTTTAATTTTTCCAAAAGTCTATGGGAATTTTGAATGAGATTTGTTCTTCCGGAACCCTCCGGTGGACAGGACTGTTGAGCTCCATATCAGTATGTTTTTATTGATTAAAAAATATGTATATGTTATGTATGATTCTGTTACTTGATCTTCCAAACAGAAGTTGGCACTGTGCTGAAAAACGACTGTTGTAGATCTGCAGTAGTGGCTCTGCTGTGCGACTCCATGTTGGCAGATACATGATGTTAGGATATCAGGACATTGTTTTTGCTGAACTACAAACTGTGCCAGTGCTGACTTACTTTTGAAAACTCCTTAAAAAGAAATACATTTTGGGTACTTTGTTAGTAACTAATGATTATCTAAGTAGAAGAAGCAGTAATAGTGGTTGCTCATTGTAATGCTTTAGAAGGGAAAGGGTTCATGGTCGAGCTTAATACAGGTGAATAGGAGAGTAAAAAGATTATATAGTAACATCGAAATTAGGATTGAATATTGTTTTACATGAAAAGAGAAATTACTTAAAAACATTTGCCTTCCTTTGTAAATCTTGGATGGACTTACCTAAACACTGAGTCTCTTCTTTTTGCCCGTCAACCTGTAATCCGATCACTGCCATCTGGCAGTCATTTTCAGACGCACCACCAGTCTTGCTGCTGACCTGGATTCTTTTAAAGACGGGGCAAAGATGTCTCTACAGTAGGCCAGACTAAGCAATGTTTTCCTGTTACATAAAAAAATCTAAATGCACCCAATAATTTCCAACACTGCCGTTGACCATCAGATATCACTGCACCTATTTGCCTGTGTGCTGACTCAAGACAGCAACATTACACCATACAACATTCCTCACAAGGAAGGCTGCAGTTCTAAGTTTGGATAAAAACAGACAAGCATTAGTACAAGTGGTGCTGGTCTTTAGTTGTATTAATTTTACTAGACAGCTGTGGGAAGTGTAAAAGTGCATCTCCTACGGGAGGGATCCCAAATAGTTCCCCTCCAGTTTGTTATAGGTCTTTCCTGGGGCTTCATCCCATTGGAATATGCTCAAAACATCGTGATGCACTTGAACATTAGACACTGTTCATATTATTAGTGGCACAAATCTGATGTATAAATAGGTTTGTGCTGTGGCCTTTTAGCATTTATAAGAAACCCAAATCTCAACTATACCTGCTTTTTGCACCACTTTAGCATGAACTATTTGCATGTTTGCAAACGCTTAGTAAATCTAGTTCTAGTTGAGCTCTCGGGGAAAAACTTGCCTTGCCTTAATGGTTCTTTGGTAACATACCATTGTTTATTTTACAGTTGGTCTGGGCAACCACTAGTCGTGTGGGCTGTGCTGTTCACGTGTGTCCACAAATGAACGTGTGGGGAGAAATCTGGGACAATGCAGTTTATCTTGTGTGCAACTATTCCCCAAAGTAAGATTGATACCCTTTTGCTATTTCATTTTTATAAATATAAACTGGACAATTCTTTACATTGTTCTTTATTTTAAATTGTGTGTGTTTCATGTATAAGGCCTACAAATCTGTGGTGACATTTGTTAAATATATCGGGGCCATTAAAATTCCTGAAGGAGTCAGAATAGAAATATAATGATAAACCAAAAGCAAAATAATATTTACATAAGCGTATGGTACAAAGAGTTAACAAGAACTACTTTTGTTCGTCTGTGAGTCTAATGGCCATTATAACCACTGACCCTGGACATAAACGTACTGAAATAATTACAAGTCCTTGAGGCCAACCATGCCTGACTCATGATTCATTTCCACTAAGTCAAACCGTCCATTGTTTAACTCCTATAGAGGTAACTGGATCGGAGAGGCACCCTACAAGCACGGGCGCCCATGCTCTCAGTGTCCCCCCAGCTATGGAGGGGGGTGTCGGAACAACCTGTGCTACAAAGGTGAGCGAAACACATGGTTGTTATGAGTCATCCTACATGCTAATGTTTCCACGCAGTTAACGTCAGTGTCTTTGTGCTGCCATGCAAAGATTCACAAATTTCCGAAACAGAAGATATGAATGAAGTAGAGAAGCCAGAGGTTCCTCTGCCCCCTCGAACGACACCTAAACCCACTGTAAAACCCAAACCTCCAGTGAGGAAACCTGCATCTGGGTCCTCCCATCCCAAGACACCAGTATCTACGACTCCCGGCAACAACTTCCTGGGTATAAGAGCACTTACATACAGTACATACAGCATCCGCAATGCTATGATAGTCATCATTCC